>OU343222.1:150499375-150618883 GCA_910596185.1 Chrysanthemum makinoi
AAGACAATCCTGTGAGTAGTAGTAGTTGAGATATTGGGATAACATAGACACCCAAATACACGCAAGTGGGTATATGATGGAAAGAAAATAAGACTTCAAATGGAGCCTTATAAGAGAGAGTGGTGGTAGGGAGAAGGTTAATCGTATTATGAACCGCCATGTTCGTAGCTTCAACCCAAAATGAAGGAGGTAACGATGCTTGGAAAAGAAGGGTTCATATGACGTTAGTGAAAATCGAATGCCTCGTTTAGCCTTCCCATTTTGCATAGATGTATACGGACACGCAAAACAAAACTTGATGTCATGACTTTGGAAAAGTATATGAAAATATGCATTGTCAAATTCGCTTCCATTGTCACATTGAAACATCGCTTTAAATTTGTTTTTAACATAAGCACGAAATCATGTAAAAACGAAATAAACATAAAACTTTTCCGTAAAAGAAAAACCCATAAGAAATGAGAGTAATCATCCAAACAAACACATAATATTTAAATACACTTAAACTTAAAACATGAGAGATCCAAAAATTAGAATGAACAACTTCAAACAACCTACTAGTTTTGGTGGTTGAAGAAGAAAACGAGAAACAACATTGTTTACCAAATTGACAAGCATAACAAGTTGGTAACGACTTATTCAACCCTGAAATGAACTTCCTAGATACCCATTAGGGTTTTGGCTATGCCTCTCATTAATATATATAGAGTTTACAAGGGACAACGCTATAACATAAAACTCTTACGTTATACATCACTCATATACATATATAAAAGTAACAATACTATACTAAAGTTATACTATTTAACAAAATCATTTTTAAGTTTTCTACACGAGTGGCGTAAAAGATTTTTTTCATATAAACTAAAATCATCCCGAAGTGGTTCTATTTTGTTTCTTCCACGCAAAAAATGTTGGGATTTTAGAACTAAGTTAACCATTAACCTCTACGAGTACGCAGCGGATATGGATCTAGTATTTGCAATTAGGTTAAACACGTAATTAATAAACAATTAATTAATAAAAGGAAAATAGAAAACCTAACCTTGCTTGGCAATTGATCTTTAGTAACGAACAAGAAAACCAAACGAAACCCCAAGTATCAAAATTAGATACCTCAATGAGTATCACACACAAACCCGATAACGAATACGTTTGATATATGGCTAGTCGAGAACGTATTAATAAAACCCAATCAACAATTTGAACACCTTGAATAATTCGTACAAGAAAACCAAAGCCTTGCTTCCTCTTGTCCGTGATAGAAAACTAAGAAAACCGCTTTCAACCTTTATACCGATATCGGATATCCTATCCGATATCCTCCTTGTTCTTTTGTCCGAGAAGTGACCATGACGAGAAACAAAGAAACAACTTGCTGCTGCATTTCAAAGTGAATAGGAATAAGTAACACCAATTTCTCAAACCCAAACACTTGGATCGACTACAAGTTTAGGATTGAAGAAAACCAAACACAAAAACTAGTCGACTAGAAGTCAGTCGACTTGGGAATTATTCCAGAAGTTGTTGTGATCGGTTTAGGGTATTGTGGAGGTATGATTATGCGTGTGTTTTGAAGAGGGGTGTGTATGCTTTTATAGCAAGTCCAACCAACCCTTTGTTTGGCTATGCCTTGGTCGACAAGAAAAAAACCCAAACATCCCTTTTTCTTTTTGCTTGCCCGATCAAGAACACACAAGGCCCAAGGCTTGTTCACATTTGACCCAACCAATCCAAACAATATTCCATGGATCAATTAGTGGATCGGGTCAAAACATGCATAATACGGGTATGATTATTCAAGTATCAAATACGTTCTACACGTATACTCGTGTTTATCGTGTGTGCCCCCATAGGCTCACACACTCTTAGTCGTTTTGTCGTGTTTACAACTCTCACAAACCAACAGCTCCCACTTGGGATTTGGTGTGTCGAATGGCACACAAAACTAACGACAAAAATGCCTAGCAAACGCTCTCACTCGCTTTTTAACTAAAAGTGTCTGAGATAATAGTTTCGTAAAAGTTTCTCAAGAGCATGGTCATTAAATGTCTTGCTTTAATCATCCTTTGTTATAGATACTGTTAAACCATGGATAATGGATCTTAAATCATTCCATATAGTTTAACCATTTAGAATCTCGTTATAAATTTTAATTCAGATATACCAAATGTAATCAAGAATCATCTTGCATTACCCTTTGGGTCTGACCACATATATCTCGATTAAATCTGGAGAGGAGCCATGGTATCTTTCTGCACATATCAAGTGGAGTAACAAATCCTTTATTGACTACAAGTGTTGTGGATTCTGCTTCACATCACTCTGAAATATAGCCTTTATAACTACCTTATTCAGATAGCGCTTATGATAAAAAAAATGATATCTACACATAACAGAACTTACTTGCATCTCAAGTCTAAGGACGAAGATAACAAACCATTTTCAATATTTTAATTATGACAAGGATCCAAAAGTAAATGTTTGAAAGTGGGGAATCCAATATGCATCTCTAGTGAATACATATGAGTTTGGTGGGAACAATCCAATTTCGTTAATATATAACCAACACTCACATTTGCCTTATCATAACAATATTCCCATATTGTTAACCGACAATGGACAAATTTAGATAGATAAATCATTTCATGGATTAAACATGCAAATATGGGATAACAGATTATATGAATATAATAACAAATACCTCGTATCTTTATTAATCGTAAAATAATAAATGTCTTACAATTCCAAATTATCCAAATACTAATTAACACACAGTTTACATGAGACTACTAGCGTGCACCAAACCTATATCTCTAGTCAATTTAGAATGCTTAGGGAACTTCAAAGCTTTCGTAAATGGATCAACTAGATTGTCATATGTGTGAACTTTAATATCTTCACATTGCCCATTTCAATGGTCTCTCGAAGATAATGAACTTTAGCGCGATAATGTCTAGCACCTTTAGTGATTCCGCTTTAGTTAGCTATAGTAATGGCTCCAGATGTGACAATACATATTTATGGGTTCTTCAATTGTGGGAACAATGTTCAACCTAGAAATGAATTTACGAATCCATACAACCTCTTTTGATGCATCGCAAGCAAAGAATATACTCAACTTGTAGATGAAGTAGCAAAGATACTTTGCTTTGTGCTTTTCCAATCAACAACACCTCTATTTAGAACAATTATATATCCATTGAGATTTTAAGTCGTCAGATTCTGTAGAGATCCAGATCGTAGCAAGAAACCCTAAGCTCTTGTTCATCCTTTCCTCCATAAATCATAAACATATCCTTAGTATTGCGTAAATACTTAAGAATATTTTTCACAACCGTCTGAAGTTCACCTGGATTCGTTGAAATCGCTTGTCACATTCTCGTGCGAACAAGATCGGACGAGTACATCTCACAAAGCATACATAATAGAACCTACTCGCAGGTAAGGAACTCTTTGCATGCGCTTCTTCGAAAGGTGTGTTTCAGACCTTGTGACTTACTCAATTTTGGCTCTTCTTGCATTGGGATAGCGCCATGCTTGGAGTTCATCATACAAAATCTCTTCAAGATTTTCTCAATTTAAGCACTTTGACTCAAACCAATTAATCGTTTAGATCTGTCTCGATAGGTCTTGATCCCAAGAATATATGCAGCTTCACCTCAATCTTTCATGGCGAAACATCTTCCAAGATAGGATTTTACATCTTGTAACATTGGAATATTGTTTCCCATAAGCAATATGTCATCAACATATAGAATTAGGAAGGTGACATAACTCCCACTAGCTTTCTGATATACACATGGCTCATCTTGATTATGAGAAAATCCAAATTTCTTGATCTCATCATCAAAACGTTTATTCCATTGCCTTGATGCTTGCTTAAGTCCATAAATGGAAGCTTGAGCTTGCATACACGGTTAGGATATTTTGGATCAACAAAACCCTCAGTTTGCTCCATATAGACCTCTTCGTAAAGATGTCCATTGAGGAAGGCGGATTGACGTCCATTTTCCATATCTCAAATTCATAGTACGCCGCTATAGCTATGAGAATCCTTATAGCTCTAATGTCTCTACAGAGAAAAGGTTTCTTCATAATCAATGTCGTAGGTTTGAGTGAAGCCCTTTGCTATGAGACGAGCTTTAAAGGTGTATACCTTACCATCCATGTTAGTCTTCTTCTTGAAGAGCCACTTGCTGCCAACTGTCTTGCAGTTAGGAGGAAGCTCAACTAAGACCAAGACATCATTGTCTTTCATGGATTGCATTTCCACATTCATTGCATCAAGCCATTTCTTGGATTCGGGATCCAGCAATGCAGCTTTATAGTTATTAGGTTCACCCAGATCCCCTAACTCATGTTCCTCGCGTTAATGTATAAACACATATGGTCAGAGAGCACGCTGTCCTATTGGACTTTTGAATGGGAACAATATCACTTTGAGGTTCTTCAATTTCTTGATCCTCCTCATCGTGATGAATGCTAGTGTCTAAAGAAGGATTTGTATCTTCTTCTTGAATTAATTCAAGATCATCTAAACTCCCACTTGCTTTAAGATCCATAAGATCATTCTCAAAGAACTCAGAATTTCGAGCAACAATAACTTTGTTCTCAGATGGGAGATAGAAAGAATATCCCATAGTTTCCTTAGGGTATCCTACAAATATACACTTAACAGCTCTAGGTTCAAGTTTGTGAGGTTTGGTAAGTGTATCACGCTTAACAAGACCCTCACAACCCCAGACTTTTAAGTAAGAAAGCTAGGGGTTGCCCATGCCATATTACGTATGGTGTCTTATCAACCTTCTTAGTTGGAACCATATTGAGAATGCGTGCAGCAAACTCAAGGGCATAATCCCAAAAGGACTTTGATGAGTAGTTTATTTCATCATAGAACGCACCATGTCAAGGTGGTTCGATTTCTCCTCTCAGATACACCATTTTGTTGTGGAGTATAAGGAGGAGTTCGATGGGCAATAATCCCATGCTTCTTAAGATGATCCAAAAACTCTTGACTCATATATTCACCTCCATGATCAGAACGTAGTGATTTTATGGTCTTCCCGAGTTTATTTTCTACTTCCTTTTGAAACACTTTAAATGTTTCAAACACTTCATGTTTATGTTTCAGCAAGTAAACATAACCATACCGACTATAGTCGCTGAAAGTCACGGTATTTGCTCCTTGTCTTGATGTGATTCTAAATGGGTCACGTACATCCGAAGTGTATAAGTCCAAGTAAATCTTTAGCCCTTTCCACTTGATGTGAATAAGGTTTCTAGCCATCTTACCAGACATACAAGCAACACACTTTTCAAGAGACTTAATGTCATATGAGTTGAGAAGTCCATCGTTTTGCAACTTCTCCATGCATTTCTTGCTAATGTGTCCAAGACGACCATGCCACAAGAGAGCAGAGTCCAAGTTTGACTTGGCTCTTTTATTGCTTACACCAAACATAGAACTTTCATTTGTATTCGAACAAGACATTTCAATTTCATAAATACCATTACGAGGAATAGCAGTAAAATAAACAACGTTATTCTTAGTAACTGAAATATAATTATTCGATTCAAAACGGTTAATAAAACCATCGTCATACAAACGAGAAACTGAAATAATCCCCCTAGTAATAGAGGGAGCATAATGACAATCATTTAAAACAATAACTAATCCGCTAGGGAGAGATAAATGATAAATTTCAATAGCTTCAACTTCTGCCCGTTGACCATTTCCCACGTACAAACTTAAAGCTCCTGGATTCAGCTTCCTACTGCCCCTTAGACCCTGAGTATTATTAAAGATGTGAGTACCACAACCAGTGTCATATACTAAGGATGATTTAGGGAAAGAGTATAGTTCTATAGTGAAAATACCAAGAACTAGCTGCAATAGACTTTTTTCATTAACTCCGGCATACTGGGGACAATTCCTTCTCCAATGTCCTGTCTCACCACACGGTGACAGTGTAGCCCTTCACTGGATTATCCTTCGTGGAGGAATCTTGGATTTAGATTTAGAAGAAGAAGCATTGTATGGCTTATACTCAGTAGCATAACCAAACTTGTTGTTTCCATTTCCATGATTCCCTTAGCAGCCTTAAACGATTTATTCTTTTTGTGGTGTTTCTGGACCTTACCACCACCCCACGTACATAATGTAGTGTAGGTGCAGCATCTTTCTTTGGCAACGTCTACTCATGTTGCTTAAGCATAGCATGTAGTTCATTCACAGTCTTCGCCATGCTATGCATATTAAAGTTCTGCACAAACGTAATGTACTCTTTAGAAAGACCGACTAGGATCAAACTAACTCCATAGTTCAGAGTAACTAGGTTGCTAAGACGTTCCAAATTGTCAATGTAGCTCTTCATCTTGAGAACATATGAGCTAACTGATTGACCCTCTTCCTACTTGCAAGCGTGAAATTCACGTGCAGTTTGTAGAAGCTCTTGTTCTGCTTGTTGGGAGAACATAGACTTCAACTCTTGAAGCATGTCATAAGCACCAAGATGAGTTAGATTTCGTTGGATCTCTAACTCTATGTTCATGAGCATGAAGGCAGCTATATCCTTTGAGCCTTTGACCCAAGCAGTGTGAGCTGCAAGGGCTTCAGCAGGGATAGGGTGGCCGTGAGTAAACAGTGTCGCAGATATAAGATGCTCTAAATAAGTTTCCTTATCTTTAGCTGATAGTATAATGCGAAGCTGGCGATACCAATCAATGAAGTTAGGTCCGGTGAGTTTTTGTTTCTCAAAGAAACTCCTGAGTACCGAACTGTTTCCGATCAAGTAGTCATCTACAATTAAAAAGTTCAAATAATTAGTATTTTCGATAATTACATTCTTAAAAGAATTAACTACCCAATTAATTACTAAGAAGACTAAGATCCATCTTGAACTCCCATTTAATTACCATAGGTCTGACCAGTGCGTAAAAGAATAGGACAAGAGGTAAGCGATGAGCGTTGATTGCATAATGCAACTCTTAGACTTTATGAGACTGTTTAAGGCATTAGTATCAAGTAATAATGTCAAAAGCATGTTTAGTTCTCATCTTATGCCTCGGGTTCAAGGTCTAACCAAGCCAACTCGAAATAAGTCGACCAAGTATGAACGTGTGAAAATAACCAAAGGTCTGACCTAAGCGAAATAATCACCATGGGTTGGAAAGGCCCTTAGGTTCAACTGGAGGTCAATCCAAATGCATGTGCTCATAGTTGGATGGCATAGACTTAAAATTAACAAATAGGTATGCACATATAAATGTGGTAAAAGTCGTGTACAAAGAAGCATGCAAAACAACTTTGTAACACTAATTTTAAAACTTTTGGTAATGACACTGTAGTGATCATCATGGTTCACGGTAGCTCCAATCGAACTCACAGGGAGGCAGAGGACTGTAAGCGCTGGCAATAACCTAGACATCCTTTCGTATGCACTGCGCACCTCTTTGAACCTCCTTTGAGTTTGTTCTAGGGTGAGCCGTACATCCCAAGTGTCCATATGCCTAGTTTTTAAATTCTTGAAAACTTGTTTATACACTTTATTTTACAAAACGATTTTCCACGAATCAAATTACAGGTCACAATGAGCATGATATTTAGGCGTGTAAATAAAGACCATTATTAATGTTATGGTAACGATATGTATTATTCCATATTGCATACAATTAGGTGTCAAAGCAAGTAATAATGCACATATAGAATCACAAACATATAAGCATAAACATCAATATCCAAGCACATATTGTTCCGAGTTCTCTTGCGAGTCTTCCCCAAACGGAGAACCATAAGACCGTCACTAGGTACGAAACCTAGATCGCCCCATACATCACTTAAAAGCAATTGAGTAGGTCTTGTGGCCGGAACACACATAAAACATGGCAATCTCAATTAACAAGTAATTACGCAATTTTATGTATTTAATAACCAATATGTAATTCTAATTATCATAATAATTCTAATTAATAATTAATTAATTCTAATTAACAAGTAATTTTAATTAACAAATTAATTCTAATTATCAATATAATTTAATTTGTTTGTGACTAGTTATTATTTATGTAAAAATTAGTAACAAGTATTGCATATAGTTGTCAAAACAAAATTAAACGAATAACTAAATTAGGTTTCATGCAGCCTTTTAAACATGTTTATCTATACTTCTATACTATATAAAATGGAAAAATGGTCAAAGTGGAAAAAGTGAAAAATGTTGAAAGTTGAATGTTGAAAACATGGTCAATGGAGAGAGAAATAAATAATATAATTAATACTTTTATTAAAACACTTCATTACTTAAAAGTACAATAATTTGTTCACATTGTACACCCAATTAAAAGCACATCTACCAAATTAAAACAACCAATCAAACCGACATACGGTTGACCCGTTGAAACCGATAAGTTGACCGTTGAACCGATAAGGACTTACGCCAAACCCAGGCGAATCTTAATTTGACATTTTTTCGATTCAACCTATCGGTTTGACTCGGTTTAAATCGACTGCTTTATCGAATTCAATTTGAACCACCCGTGAAATCGGGTTTCTAATTTGACAAAATTATATGAGAAATGATGAAGTAGTTGTGGAACCCGTGACAATTTTTGAAATGAGAGCCCAAGTAATTGTAGTTTTTGGTTTATTTTGCTTTGACACATGTAATTTGTCATTTGTATAATGTTATTTTAAAAATGTTGCTCTAATTTAACATATATTAATCGTTAAAAGTTAATATATATAAGCCCTTTTCTAGTATATCAATAATGTTATGTAAGTTTATTAAAATCACAAAAATAAATAGATTGTATCTTTAGATAATTATTTGTATTTCAAACAAATACTGAACAATGCATAAATTTCTATACAAATTGATAGTACAAAATAATCTTATATGGTGATATCCAATTTGCAAAGCTACAATTTTAAAAGCCACACACCAAATGATAAACGCTACACATGTAAAAAATAGTTATCATGCCTAAATAATGACAAAACAAGAAAAACGTCACATACTGCCATAATCTAAACTACAATATAATATTGTCAACTACATAATACCGTTGCTTTTGTAATGCTTGAATCTATTATTACTAAAAATCTTAATAACTTAAAACAATCCTATTAGAAAATATACTTAGATCGACCTTACTTTTAAAACTATATATTTATGCTGCATGCAACCACGCATCGAATTGTAGTTATTCAAAACGATTCTCTAATGCTACAAATACAAGTTGAAAGAAACTTATGTTATCGGAACTTTGCAAAACTAGATATCAGCTAGCGCAACTCGTCTAGTTAATAAACGGTAACCCATAATCTCAAAACAAGTTGACTCGTGATTCCAATGGAATTTTAGAACTGTTAACCATTAACCTTACGAGCGTGGATATGAATCTAGTATTTTAATTGGTTAAACACGTAATTAAAAACAAAATTAATAAAAAGAAAATAGAAACCTAACCTTGCTCGACAATTAGTAACGACGAAAACCAAACAAACCCCAAGTATCAAAATTAGATACCTCAATGAGTATCACACACAAACCCGCAAGAATACGTTCGATATATGGCTAGTCGAGAACGTATTAATAAAACCCAATCAACAATTTGAACACCTTGAATAATTCGTAGAAGAAAACCAAAGCCTTGCTTTCCTCCTGTCCGAGATCAGTCAAAACCAGAAAATACTTTCAAGCCTTTATATCTGATATCGGATAACTCCTATCCGATATCCTCCTTGTTCTTTTGTCCGAGAAGTGACCACGACCACCAGAAACAAAGAAAGAAACAACTCTTGCTGCTGCAATTCGACAGTGAATCAGGAACAAGTAACACCAATTTCTCAAACCCAAACACTTGGATCGACTACAAGTTTAGGATTGAAGAAAACCAAACACAAAAAAAACTAGTCGACTAGAAGTCAGTCGACTTGGGAATTATTCCAGAAGCTGTTGTGATCGGTTTAGGGTATTGTGGAGGTATGATTATGTGTGTGTTTTGAAGAGGGGTGTGTATCCCTTTGTTTGGCTATGCCTTGGTCGACAAGACAAAAACCCAAACATCCCTTTTTCTCTTTTGCTTGCCTGATCAGTGAACACACAAGGCCCAAGGCTTGTTCACATTCGACCCAACTGCAATCCAAACAATAGCCCATGGATCAATTAGTGGATCGGGTCAGAACATGCATAATACAGGTATGATTATTCAAGTATCAAATACGTTCTACACGTATACTCGTGTTTATCGTGTGTGCCCCCATAGGCTCACACACTCTTAGTCGTTTTGTCGTGTTTACAACTCCCACAAACCAACAAAAAATACAAATGTGCACCAGTTACATGAGTTTGAACCTGTAAACTTTTGAAAGATTAATTACTACTGATTCCATTCAGAAATTATAGAGCTTGTTTTCACTTGATGTTGTAGTTAACTTGTTGGATTATTAACCAACTACTTAATACACATCGAGTACACGATATAAAAGAACCTGTGACCTAATTAAGATCAATGTTGCAAATTTGATTTAACAAGCACGATATTCATTATGCAGCGGATCATAATTCCCTCTCACCTCTTTATATTATACTAAATCAAAGAGTTATCCCACTCATTTCCTTACATGATCGGTTTAAAATGACAAATTCTCGTCAGCATACTTGTATGATCAGCTTAAAGTGACCATTATGACTATCTACAGTGCCACGTAAAACCGGATAATGTGAGCGATCTAGATTGATGGACATATCAAAATTCAACATGGTCAGTTGTAACAATCAACATGCACGAATGAAGACCAAAATACATGCAACAAAAAAGATTTAAGAACTGAATCGTCAACACTGGGAATACAATCAGTAACATTGAAACATATCAAAAATTCACATAATTCACTTTATGTACCTTGCAGTGCATTTATCTCTCTATTAGTACCTTTTTACCCTCTGATCTTCGATATCAAAATCATTTTGTTAGAAAGGTATAAAAGCACACCTCGTGGAAGATCATTTTAATTTGCTGCTCCATTTTGCGGGAATACTTTTCGGATAAACTCAAGAAACCTTTCGGAGTAAAATGTGGGGTCCACTGCTGATATGGATACTGAGTCGAATTGGAATGATTTATATTTATGCTCGATCTTCTTTGTTATATTGTACTCTTGTAATATGTCGATGATACCCAAGTATAATACAACGTCGTATACCTCATGAAACATTTTTTCTTTTTTGCCTGGAAGAAGCTCGGCTCTTGCTGGCATGTTCACTCCTAGTTGTATTTGTAACCTGCCAAAACAAAATGTCATAATACTAAGAAACACTCGATTCACAAAATGAGGGACCAATAACATGATATATTTGACCTCCAAAGAGTCAATAAATCTAGTAGCAAGTCATGCGCCCTAGTTGACCTCCAAAGAGTCAATAACAAGATATATTTGCCGGTTTGGCAACCAGTGACTTTGGGAAGTTTATGCTTACACATTTAATGTTACATTTTTCAATTTGGTGAGATGAAAGTCGTGCATCATTAGTCCTGCAGTAAGTGAACAAGGTCCAAGCCTAACAACAGCCCAGTTTTAAAAAGGCTGCTCAAGCGTGGTAAACTGGTAACATAACTTGGTCCTTCTCATGGAAAAAGAGGCTGATTATGCTATTTTGTAATGGTGGCAAGAAAGGCAGAGTCGGACCGGTTGAATAACCAGTCAATACAAGCTTAAGCCATGGGCGGAGATAGGGAGGGATCCCGGGGGTCACGTGCCCCCCTAGCAAAAAAAATTGTACTGTAAATTTTCTAAAATATATGGACTTTTTTGTAATTTGCCCCACTTAATAACCATTTTGTATTGTAGTTTCTAAAAATTATCAAAATGTGCCCCCTCAAACAAAAATTTCTGGGCCCTTCTTGGCTTAAACCATACTGGGTCATTTTTAGGACGATGGAAATGGGTCGGGTCGGGTCATCCAGCAAACATTTGTTCCATCCGTAACTATATAATTACAAAATGATTTAACATATTTCACAATTTATTTAGAAAGGTCATGATGAACATAAACATGGGACGGTTTTCAACCTTTCCACCCATTTGATCCATTTCCTATCTGGTAACATCCTTTAGGTTAACCCATTTGACCCGTAAAAGTCAAACTAAACCCAACTAACCCATTTATAGGTAAATGGGTCAAGTTTGCAGCCTCTAGTGATTTATGATACCTTGCTGTGCCAGGGAGAAGGAGATCCACTTCAGCATCACCAGTAGCTGATGATCTCAAACGGCTTCCACGTATATGTGGGCCAACAACTACACTACTATCTCCAGATCCATGTGGCACCAAAACAAGCCCTTGTGGTGAGATCTCATCCTCCATAGATTCTGTTATTATACCACCACACCATAATAAAATTACCTATGAACATGATTATTTATGTTTTACAGTGCAGACATGTGAAATGCTAAATCGAATGATAACACACCTTCTTCTGCAACGATTCCCAGTCCATCTCTCGTTAGACTTTGGTTATTAGACATCAAAGATTTTAGGTGCTGTGGGGCTCGATAATGAACACCAAGTAAAAGACTATAATCCATAATATTCTGAGCTTCTAGAAAGTTGCTATCAATCTCAATCTGCCTGTATGCACAAAGATAAAAATGGTCATTTGGTCTAAAGTGGAAACAGTATACATAGTTTTGGTTGAATAAAGGTAAAACCAGTCAACCTTAAAACACTTTTTTTTTTCTGTATGTACAACACAGAAAGGTTTACGACAAAAAAACAACGTTAAGGGATTTAATCCCTCATATAATAAAAGTTGGTTAGTTAATTCTAGCATAAGAAAATTTAATGGGAAAAACCATAGTGAAGAAAAGGTTTAGGGGTTAAACCACCAAAAATGGGTGGTTTTACGATTATTATAAACAATAGAAATACTTACTTTAGAAGAGCGCCACGCCAAGAAGGTTCTAGATAAAAACAATAGTTTAGATCAAGATCTTTAAGTATCGTGTTCTCGTCTATTTCAACCTTATCTGCTGAACGCCCAAGTGATGAACCTTTTAAATCAAATCTTCTATGAATCCTTAATTCTGTGCAGAACATATTTCCCATCACCACAAACCGGAACTGTAATATTCATAACTATATATTAGCAAGGTCGTGACAAAAATTTAATAAGCCATATAGGTAATGTTACCTTTTGACCACTTGACGGTTTGATCCTGTGCAGCCCAAAAAACTTAGTTATCAGTGTGTTCTCGTATGTCCGCACATGCCGGTGATAGTCTGGAAGCATCCGCAAAAGGACCTACAGCATTTTTCAGTCATTTAAATAAAACATCTAAAACTTTATATGCTTATATAAGTAAATGATACGATACCTGAACTTCAGATTTTCTTAATGTCTTAATCATAAAACGATCATCTTGAGACAAGAAAAAGACGCTACCACTTTTCCCAGGAGAAGAAAGCTCTCTAAGAGCATCGTTGCCACAAATGGACATCATGTAGTCAGCAGCATCGATCTTGAACATTTCTCTCAAGTTCCTAGTGTAATAAAAAAGTAATAAGAAATTCATTTCAGATTCTAAAATGATAACATACGCAGATATATGTATTTAGGAATCGGTAAATGACATGTTCACAGAAATGCAATTTTCTCTAACTTGTTTAGTAATAATAATATAATACTATATGAGTATATGTAACATACTTCTTTTTATTCATTCAATGTAACAAACTTATCTTTCTTGCCATTTGATGCCACACGATATTCTTAATTATCTACAAAATTCGAAAAGTAGAAAGCCAGAAACTATGAAGTTAGGGGTGTTTGGGTTAGCTTATTAGATTTTTCACGCTAAATAAGCCTTTTTATAAAAGCCTAGATGGAGTTGACTTTTATACAAGGGCTTAACTTTATAAGCTAAAAAACATTAACACCGTTCAATCAGCTAATCCGTTCTTAATCTCCCAGATAACAAGAACGCTTAGAACACACACAAACAGCATGAAAACACTAGGAACACGCACTGAAACACCACGAACACACGCAAAAACACATGAAAATACCAAGAACACGCACAAAGCTCATGAAAACATAAAGAACCACAAAAACACCAAAAAGACACACAAACACACAAAACACTAACACACACAAATATAATACACAAAGCGGACAACCAACCTGAAAACCATTGGACAGTAATCCTTCCACTTGAAATCTTCAGACTGATGAGTAGGTGTCAGTTGAGACCCTTCTTTAGGGAACTGCATCCAAAAGCTAGCTCGAGGACCAAAATCTGAAGTCCGTACTTCCCTCTTTTGAACTGGTGTTATTTTCCCCACAGTATACCTACTCATATATTTCAGTTTTTCTAAACAGTCAAACTTTAATCGAACTAAAATAAGATAATGATAGATTTAATTAACGTTTACCTGATCCCAAGCTGTAGACTGAGCATTAAATCATAGCTCCGGTGACCTTTGATAATCGCTTCCCCTGGTCTCTTAACCTCTTTCACAAGTTTCATCTGTCTTCTCATTTCTCTTTTAGAACCATCTGAAAAATTATTATCAACCACAAGCTCACTAATCAAAATCCCTTGCATATATTCTCTTTCAAGTATTGGAGTTTCAGTTTTATCCTCCCGACCCGATTCAGACAAAAAAGATGCCAGATCACTTCCCATAACTTTCTCAATAGCAACTTCTAAACTCCATCTTCTTTCTAATGAAACATTACTACTTCGACGAGGCTCTTCAACATTATGAGACACGATCGCGGCCAATTTTAAAGTTTCCCATATCAATAGAAGAAGCATGTTGAATCGTGACACTTGTTTTACTTTTGTAAGTCAGATAATAAACCTCGTTTTCTTAAAGCTTTAAGGTGTAGTTCCTGTCTAGCAGGCAATCGACATCCGTTTGGATAAAATGCTCCTTTACCGTCTTTTAAGCCCCTGGTCCATGTTCCAACATAACGACCGCCATCACTCCATGTATAAGCTCCAAAACCATGCATAACGCCGTTAGACCAACTTCCCTCATACGAATCACCATTAGTCCAATTTAAGATCCCTTTTCCCGACATTTTCCCACCTTTCATATTACCTAAATATTCATTTCCGTTAGCCCATGTATACTTACCAGGCCCATCCGGTGAACCCTGAATCCAAGAGCCTTCGAAAACATCCCCATTTGGGAAAGTTTGATAGCCTAACCATGTTTACCGGCTCAACCGCCAACGACCTATACTAATATACTAATTTGTAGGTCCAGTACCCTGCATATACCCATGTGAAAACTCACCTTCATAATTTGCCCCAGAGGAGGAGAAACGAAGTTTTCCATGTCCATGCCAGATTCCTCGTCTCCATTCTCCGTCATATACACAACCGGTTGACCAAACATACTTTCCTGAACCCTCGGTACGTTCGAGAAGTGATCGGAGTAAAACTCACCATTTTGGAGTTTAAGTTCACCAACCCTGAAGGCAACACTTTCGGCGGAGGAACGAGCAGTGTCTCCATTTGTTGTGAGATTGTCATCGTTTGTGTGAAAGGCTGTGAAGTCGAGAGATCTTGTTCTATTTGAAAAGGATAGCGATGGTTCTAGGGTTTCGGGTATGGCCACGGGGCCAGACATGCATAATGTCTAGAGGATTTCAGTATTGATAACGATGGTATGTGCTTTTGACCTGATTGGCAAGAAAGGGTTAGCACATACTTTTAGTTATGCTGATGCAACACCAGATGGTTACTCCTTTGACCTGTTCAGGACATAGATAGCACGAGACAACGATCAAAAACTTATTTTAATTACTAGAAAATTAGTTAAATGATGAAAATGAAATGACGAATAAAATAGCAAAAAGAAATACACATGAATATTAAAAACAATCTGATGAAATCATACTAAGCGATCATGAGCGGCAATTTGTATGTAAAATGTAAGAAAAAATAACTATGAGGCAGAGAAGAAAGGGATTGTGCGAATAATGATTAATGACGATAAAACTTCCATCTACCAAATAATTAAAACCTTTGATACCATTTCTAAAGAAAAAATTTCCGCCCACCTAATAAGCACATTCACGAAAAAACAACTTTCTTAGTAGTATGTCTGTAAAGAAAAAGATATCTTCGAATTCAATCACTTGTCTTTGCCTTAATCCTTAATCTAACTGATTAATTCTAACATTCATATGTCGCATACTTTTGAATGCTAAACAGGATGAAAAGTTATTCAATAATTGCTCGACAAAATAATGCCAGTTGAAGATGTGCTTCTTCAACTCGATACCTAACTCCAATTAAGTTAGGTCATACCAAAAAGAACTCCCTAGCCTACAATATATGTGTATGCATTTAATTAAAAATTCTACTCCAGGCTTCAAGTTTCCAGATCAAACTCCATTGAGGTCGCCAACAATTCCAAGTTGACCATTTTTTACACTTCTGTTTAGAATATCAAACAGAAATCGAAAAACATATCTAATATTCGCATTGCCTAAAATCTTACAAGATCAGTAAACCAAGGGTAAAAGTAAGCCACACACACACACACACAGAGACACATGTTTCATGTGCTGTTTTGTTTGTGAGATACAGAATCATGTTCCATGTCTGAAATTAGTTACAAGAACCAAACTGCAAATACTTTTTTTCTTTTTTTAACTACGGTTTCCGACCTTTTGGCAGACTAATCCAACCACCACACGGACTCAAACGGGTAAAGCCCTCAGAAATTATGAAATTGCATATATATACTTCATCTACAAGAAATACATAACAAACATACATACATACAAACGTATGCAATATCAAATTTATGTAACTTCAACATGGAACAAACATATTCAATCATTTCAATACCAATTCTAGCCTAGGATTCCACGATATAAAACATTACCTTATTTAACTTTCATCTAAAGTCAACCAAGATATTTCTTTACCACAAAATAACTCCATTGAAGTTCTTACCATATAATATCAAATTTCTCAACACCATATATAATGACATATATATCATCAATGGTGAACAAAAAATAATAATAATAAAAGTATAGAGAGAGAAATTGTTACCTAAGAACAGGAGAGAGAAAGAGAAAGAGAAGGAGAATTTATTATAGATTGTTTACCCAAGTTTAGAAGTGGAAGTTTGACTTATATATATGGGAGCCGTTTGTTCTAAAATATATAGCTTCCAAATGTTTATTGCTCTTGCTGTACCTTTTAAGCTGGACTACACCGCCGTACTATTTAATACATTTAATCCGTTTAATTCCGTTAAAGTTATCTACGCGTATCTACCTTACTATTTCAGGATGCCCAAATAATGTTTATCTATATTTCAGTCGATAAAAATAAATTTTAGTAAATTAAAATATATTTGATTGATGAAAAGTGATTAAAACTTTATCCATTTGAAAAAAAATACTTATATGAAACAGAAAAATATATATTTTTCTTTGGTTTTAACTAGTCCTGTAGGCCACTAACAAGTTAAAGTGTAAGCCTTTTTTTTCAATTAATTACATTTGCTAATATGTGTTTGAAACTAGCTATAAATTTTTTTTGGCTGAAAGGTAATTTCACATACATCTGAGCCATAGTTTATACGGTCTTTCAAAGGATATTTAGGTAAATTTATTTTAAAAACTTATTAAAAATGTTTAATACCTTCAAACAACTAACATACTCGGTTATAAACTTTAGTCAAAATTTGATGTCGTTAGCGTACACTAAGAAAAACTTGATTAAAACGAATAACTTTTTAAAAAATAAATTTGTACTTTTTTATATATGATAGACACAATGGTAAAAACAATAATTACAGATAAAACAGTATTAAGTGATAATTCAAAAAATAAAGATAAATAGACAAATTAGTGTTTGTTTTACGAGTCCAAATAATAAAAATATGAGTTTATCTAAAAGGTGCATCAATGGCAATAGTTAATGTGCATTTATTAAACCCAAATTTTCTTTTTAAAATTATTTTATTTAATATAGGTCAATTAAACTTATAAATTAACTTAACTAAATGTGATTTATAATTAAATAAACTCAACGTTTTTTAAATACTATCTTTAACCATTGCATCCATGGCACCCATTAGACAATTTCATACAATAATATAGGATAAGTATTCTCTCAAGTTAACATCTCATATAGTCATTTGAATCAATTAGAAAATAGAAACAAGGAAATAATAAAAATGAGACCATCACTAACTGAACAAGAAACTCATAGTTTTACTCTTTTTATAATATCATAACACGAAAAAGTTGAAAATGAGAGCATTATCAATCCTATAATACGCTTAGTAATATGGCACTACTTATGGAACAAATGTTGACATGCGTATTTAAACTCATTCAATTTTATTTTTTTATGTTTTCAGGGTTTAGTTAATTACATTATTATTAGTTAAGCGGTTTTATAATAAGAAATGAACAGATTTTTAGACCGTGCATAAATTAAATGTTTTATACTTTTCAATCTCAGTAATCTTTCTTTACGGGGCAATTATATATGGGGTTAACATACATGCTGTGAATACCAGACAATTTACATGCGGCAAAGGAGTAAATATCTTTTACACTTACATTTAAGAGCATTTACATTAGTAACTCAAGTTATACTATAACACCAGCCACGTCAGCGCCACATCAGCTTTAATATGTCAACTTAACATCCTCAAAAAACACCCACATCAATAACATCGTTAACGCCATCGAAGCTTTGTTTGAAGATGTAATTTTTTTATTTTTTTTTAGCCCTCTAATGGCCGTTGCCCCTCCAATGCAGCCCCTCCAACGCCTCAATAACACCGGACATCCAATGGTGGTAACGGCCATAACGCCGGTTATGGCATTATGATTAAAGATGGATTGCTTATACCCTTAAAGTTTCTCACTTAAATAATGACCCTTCGTTTTATGCCGCAGGAATATTATATGTTATATATATATCGAATATATATATATATATAGTATATATATATATATATATATAGATATATATATATATATCTATAATAGAATATATTAGATATAATATTATATTATATATATATATTATACAATATCTTATAATAATATAGATTAATATTTGTATATATATGAATATGTGTATATTTATCAAAAAACATGCTTTTAAAGGCATTTGCATTATGTATTGTTGGATCAAGGCTTTCTTTCCGGCTTGTTCATATTCAATACTGGACTTCTTTGTGAATATTTTTTCTATTTTAGCTTTTAATATTGATGTTCGTAAGGTTCAACGGCCTTCTCGGTGGTATCCTCCTGACGATGGGTCGTTAAAGTTTAACGTGGACGGTTTGGCAATAGGTAAACCGGGTTTGGCGGGTATTGGTGGGTTGTTATGCAATAGTGAGGGTGTTGTCATTGCTTTGTTCTCTATATCAATTGGTGTCATGGACTCTAATGTTGCAGAAAATTTGGTCATAAAAGAAGCATGCAAGATGTTACATAAGAAGGACGAGTTCAAATCGGTAAAAATTGTTATCGAAAGTGATTCTTCGAATGTCGTTTCATGGGTTCTTGATCCAAGTAAAAGACCATGAAAGTTATTGCATCACTTCCAGGAGATAGATGATTTTTTATTAAGTTGTTATGGTCGTTCGATTGTTCATATATATCGAGAATGCAATTTTGATGCTGATAAATTGGCTAAGGATGGTGTTTATCGTACTTCTCTTCTAATTATATGAAAGGAGTTTTGAGTCATTTCTAGGTTTGGTGGTTCGTTTGCGTCGCTCTAAATTCGTCACTGGAATGCTTATTAAAAAGGTTTTTTATATGCTTTGTCTGGTGTAGGTTTTTTTTTTTGTGTTGATTGTAATGGCTTTTGGCCTTTACTTTTCCTTATAATAACTCCAATCTTTCAAAAAATAATGCAAATATTTAGTTTATTATATATATATTATATATATATATATATATAGTCGTATCAGGGTTACCATTGCTTTCAATTCGTCTAAAATACAACTTGCATTAATATAACAAATGTCGGTTTGCATTTAGCATCAAAATACATTAGTTAATGAAATTTAATACTTACAAAATTATTTTAGCAGACAAAACCCTTTTTTTCTAACGGAGTTTTATGCTATTGAGCGGTTTGTTTTGTCTATTAACGTTTTAAAGCTTATGTAATTTTCGCCTTAATATGATGCCTTTTGATGATTTGTAACGACCATATAGAATTATACTGTAACTTAGTAGCCTTTAGTCTTTCGACTGATAATATGTTTGAACATTACTTACGTTTTGCATACATGTATGTGCGAGACTCATCGATCGCTCGCGTGTTGTATGTGTGAGACGTTCAAAGATTTTTTGTGCACAACCAAATGAAGTCAAATTGCAGTAGGTTCAATGGAATTTAATAATGCACCCAAATTATAAGTTGTAGTTAGAAAATACCAAGTTTTAATAGTTGTCCTTTTCAAAAGAACATATAATATGTTATCGGCATAACTTTATTGGTCTGTTCTGTATTTATTATATACAAAACTGATGTAATTTTGAATGTGACGAAGTTCGAAAATTAATACAACTATGCTACATTGCATCATTTCTTTTTACCATGAGATATAAAATAAGTTGATCCTTTACAATTTTTAGACTTTGTTGGTTCAATGTATATGATGTGAAAATGTTATTCTTGTTGTTTAGCGGTCGTAATTGCTTGGATGATTATGTATCAATTATAGGTGTAGGGTCTTTTTGGTTTCTATAGTTAATTTTAAACTACATGAAAGGTACTTCAAATTTTATTATACTAATATCAAGACATGTTAATATTAACTTTTTCGAACATTTTGCTTTAGCGAACTTTCGCTGTTAATTCGTCTCAGACTTTTTGGTTTTGATAAATAATTGGTGAGAGTATCTTTCTCTATTAAACTTAAAGGGCTTTAAAAAATGAGCAATGTTTAATTTTAAAATATTTGTTTAAAACTTAAAATTTAAACATTGTAGTTCTCACATTAGAATTGAAACATTGTAGTTCACACATATGCATGACAAGTTCGTAAAATACTTGCCTTAAATTTTTTTGATAAAAGATAATTTGAGTTCCTTTGTAAAAGAATAAAATAGCCATCTACAAAAAGTTAACAAATTCCGCTTAACGAGTCAACGAGCCGTGTACAAGGTTCCATTTTTTTAGAAAATAAGTTAATATATTTCAAGGGGATGAAAACCACTTTTATATTTTATTTACACTTACCCTCAATAATTGTTTTCAATTATCAAACAGGAAGCATAGTTTGTAATTGATCAAAGAGAAATCATATACTTTTTATGAACAAGGACAAGATGGTACTCTTTACAATTCTTTTTAATGTAGTTTTAAAAATACTTCTATTGTAAAATTTTAAAATATGCATTACAGCTTTTGACAACTCTTTTTAATGTAATTTTGTTTTAAAAAAAAAATGAGAAGACATTTTTTTATTTAATGCCAACATCTTCTAGGATCTTTTTCATATAAAAAGCTGAAATCTTGTTTGGTCACAAAATTTTAGAAGGTTTTCTAAAAGAATAGAAATCTCATTTTCAAAATTTAACTAAAACTTTGAAAAAAAAAAATTACTTTTTTCCTATATCCCTTGCACTTCTAAATTTTATTAATATAAATAAAACACATCTAAACGTAATTAGTAAGTTTATCATTTTTATCTAGAGTAGTAAAAAACCCTTCCCCTACTCGAAAAGAAATCAGAAGAGAAAATTAAAGATTTTTTCAACACTACCTTAGTAATAGTATCTATATCTCTACTCTCTACTATATATAGAAGAAAAAAAAAATCGTTGCTTAAGGCTTAAAACTTAAAAACTTAACATGGCAATGGTTAATTCGAAAATACTCTTTTAAAAATTAAATTTCAATTATTTGTTGTTTCTTTTCCGACATAAAATTAAACAATCCTGCCTTATAAAATATTCTCCTAAACAGTGGTAGCACAAAAATACAAAATATGCATGACAATATCTTTTAAATAGCGTAGTTTCTAAAATAGGGGAGACTTTCTTTCTTTTGTATTTAATCCCAACATATAATTTCTAAAATTCTCTACAAACTTTACTATATAAGACACTATATTACAACATTTTTTCTATATTGTGTTTGTGCATAATCGCAAAAAAATGAATGATCAAAAATGTTGATATATCACTAAACAAGTTTTTCAACCAAAATGAGGTTAATTAGTACAAAGTGATATGGACAAAAGACGGTTATAAAGCTCCAGATGTTTCAACTTTAGACACGAGAAAAGATGGGTAGTTAACTTAATTTGTGTTTCATCCATATTTATAAGAGTGAACTCCATAATCTCCTTTTTAGACAAGACCAAAAGCCAATTATCAATATCCTGAACATCCAAAGGCAAGTGTAAAGATGGCTGACTTTTCCTCTCAAAAGTCAGAAGAGAGAGAAAACAACAACGACGACAACAACGGGTGGCGTGGGTGTATTGGCAAACGCAACAAACACTCGACACACGATCCCAAAAACCCCAGACCTGCAACATATCACCTACTACTTCACCAACTTCCCTGAAAACTGGAACAGAGATGTCATGCTTGAGGTTTTCAAGCGTTATGGGCGTGTTCTTGACGTGTACATTCGAACAAATAAAAGAAATAAATAAACAGGGGAACAGATTCGGATTCTCAAGGTTTGCAGATGTGGTTAATATCTCTGCGTTTGAACGAAAACTCTGCTCCATTTGCATTGGAACCCAACATCTACGTTTTGTAACATCGCCCGGTACCAACGTTCAGGGGAGCCCGACCGGGTAAACAACATTCCACCAGTGGGAATTATGTCCCCAACAACCACCATTCACGGTCTCCTCCACCACCACACCCACTTCAAAACCACTACTACCATACCGAACTTCTTACGCGCCATGCTTAATGGAACCTCACCACAACCATTAAAAATTAACCGCATTCTACCACACCGCCCTCTGAGCAATAGCAATCCTCTATCATCACTGAGCTTACGCTCGCACTAGAGAGGCTCCAAACCCCAGAACATTATTCTAGACGAGAGGGTTTTTCGATTTCTCCATAAAATACTAGGGGGCCTCCATCTTCTCATCAATTTAATCTAATAATTAAAAAAAGCAGCTAAATCCCTCACAACAACCAAACCTCGCTCCCACTTTAAAACCATCAAACCTTGGAGCAACAATATCCATATCTCTGACCGCGTAACTTGGGTCTCCATCTCGGGTCTTCCACCCCACTTGTGGAATACTGGTGTCTTTTCTGCTATCGCTGAAACTTGGGGACAAGTCCTATTACCTGAAGAGTGTAGTGCAAGACAATTCAACCGTTCCGTTGCTAAGGTTTGTATCCTCACCAAAGTAGGACTTTATTAGAGAATCGTTCTCGCCATCTAGCACCGAAAACACATCATTCGTTTCGGAATTTGATGGGGAGATTGACTCACTCTTCAATGGGTATACATTAACTTCGTATGTTTTCGGAGGTTAGTTGATGAATCTGGTGATCTTTCTGGTGACGATGGGGATGACGATGGTGATGACGGCATAGACGGCGACGGTTCTCGACGATGAGATGGTAACTGAAGTGGATACAAATAATGCGGGACCCATTGTGGATTCTAATATGGAAAATGCGGGTGGGAACACATATTCAGAAAATATTGCAGAATCAATCTGAGGAGGGTCAACATCTAACTCGGGACATGGAACAGGAAACAAAAACCCTTTTACATGGTTGTGACAGCATGCCTACAACGGCTCCCCAGTTGGATCGTGACACTGAGTAAGTCAAACGCTTCCTTTTTCTATTCAAACTCCACCTGGTGACTATAAGCCCAACTCCTCCAATATATCACAAGGGGATTTTTGACACTACCCAATGTCCTACACCTAAATCAACCCACCAGCCACACCTTTAGACAACTACACCAAGCCACTTCTAAAATTAAATCTAAAACCAAAAACCAAACTTAAACACAATAAACGTCCCACTTTTCCCACCATGTACTTCTCCATCCACCAAACCACGTTTAACCAGAGGAAGAGATTTGCATCAATTCGTCTTATTGATCCTCTGAATGGCCTTGCTTCAACCAAGAATAAAACCACCAATCCAAAAAACACAAAACAAAGGAAATTCCTCACCCATCAAACCCACATCTTTTTTCCATACCGTGATTTCAGCTCCTTTTCTTTTAATTAATAGGTGCAACTTGAGAATCCTTAAGAAACCGACACCACGCTTCTTCGGATACGGGGGTCCCTTGAAGTTAATAAGACAATTATTAATGTTGGAATGATCTGGGTTTTGATATGGCTGGGAAAGAATCGACGTATAGCCCATGTTTGGGTATCGGAGTAAAAATGGTTTCCAATGAATATTCTCTCACTCAATGTTAGGGGGATGGGGAAGATCATAACCGAAGTTGGGTTAGAGACTTTGTTATGATAATAAAATCACTTCCTAGGTTTACAAGAAACTATGTTGGGGTGTTGATAGTCAGTATTTTATGTTCATTCTATGTGGGGTCACTCATTGTTTGATTGATTTTCTAGTGAAAAAATCAGACGGAAAGTCGGGCGAATTATGGCAATCTGGGACCGCAATTCAAAATTCACTATGTCCGACTCCACAATAGGTGAAGGTTTCTTGCCTACAGGAAAATGGATTCCTTATGATGCACATTGTACCTTTGTTGTTGTATATGCCCCACAAGAGTTAAGTAGGAAAAAGAAGTTGTGGATGGATATTAAGGCCCTTGTTGATTCAGCTAATTCAATTTCTGTCGTTATGGGTGACTTCAATGAAGTTCGTCTGCTACGGAAACGAATGGGATCACACTTTTGTCATATGAGTGCTCATTCTTAACGACTTCATCTCCTCTTCAGGTCTTCTTGACATTCCTATGGGAGGTATGAGATTCACAGATATGATACTTGGGTTCTAAGTTGAGCAAGATAGACCGTATCTTGTCTCTAAACACTTCCTTGATAGATGGATAATCACACATTTTAGCTCTAACTAGGATTTCTGGATCATTCGCTCTCCTACTTCTTAATTCGGTAAACGATTTTGGTCCTATCCCATTTAAGTTTTACAATTCTTGGTTGCTTCATGAGGATTTTACCAATGTTATCACCAACTGTTGGTCTTCTCTCATTGACTGTCACTCGAATCTATCGGCTGTCATATTTAAGGCCAAGCTTAAAAAGCTCAAACTTGCTATTAAACTTTGGAGAACCACAGTGATTGCCACTGAAAGAGCGGCTGCCATGGAATTGCGGAAAAAAATAATGGAGATTGATCTAAGAGCCGAACACTCCCCCCTCTCTGCAACAGACATCTTCAACAGAACCGACAATGTTAAATCCTTAACAGCCTTGGAACACAAAAATCTCAAAGATCTAAGACAAAAAGCCAAAGTCAAATGGACTCTAGAGGGTGATGAAAACTCCCAGCTCTTTCACGGATACATTAAACAACGAACTAAGAAACCGATCGAGAATAAATGGTCTTGCAATATGGCTCTTGGATCCCGACCCCCAACCATTAAATCACATATCTTTCATACCTTTGACTCAAAATTCAAAGAAACAAATCATAACAGACCCACATTTTGTAGTAACCTTTTCAAGAAAATATCTCCGAAGACAACTTTCTTCTTGATAAAACCCTTCCCCCTGAAGAAATAAAGAAGCTGTGTGGGATTGTGTGTGGAGATAAGGCTCCCGGCCGGATGGTTTCTTTCAAACTTATCTCAAAAATATTGGGATTTACTTAGTATGACATTGTTAACTATGTCAATGATTTATCGTTGCCTCATATCGCGTGGTTGTAACTCTTCATTCATTACCCTCATTTCAAAAGTTGATGACCCAATACTATTGGTGACTATCAACCAATTAGTCTCATTGGTTGCTAATATAAAATCAGTGCAAAACTACTTGCAAACCGCCTTGCCTTAGTTATCCCGTCTGTTATTGGAGAGGTGCAAATGGCCTTTAGGAAGGCCGCCAAAATTACTGATGGCCCAATTTTTGGTTAACCGAAATCTTATCATGGGTGAAGAAACGCAAGAAAAAGCTTCTTCTTTTCAAAGTCGATTTCGAAAAGGCATTTTGATACTCTGAGTTGGTCTTTCTTAGACTCAATTATGGATCAAATGGGTTTTAGTGCAAAATGGAGAACTTGGATCCGCGTTGTCTGATTCGGCATATGCTTCTGTCCTAATCAATGGGTCTCCAACTAAGGAATTTAAGATTGAGAAAGGTCTTCGTCAAGGTGACCCTCTATCTCCTTTTTTGTTCATTTTAGCGGTTAGGCTCTAAATTTATTTTCTTAGAACTTATAAGAAATAAGAATATTTTCATTGGTGCTGAAATTGTGTCGACAAAGTCCCCATTTTCATCTGCAATTTGAGATGACGCTTTATTGTCAATGGTCACTCCTAAATGCAAGAAATTTGTCTAGAATTCTTACATGCTTCCATCTCGCATCCGGGCTTAAAGTGAACTTCAATAAAGCAAATTATTGGTATGGAGTTCATTCTAACGAGTCAGGTTATGTTGCAACACCATTGGGTGTCTATCATCTCAACTTCCTTGTATTTACCTAGGCTTACCAATTGGTGCTAACATGTCAAGGTGTGCCAACTGGTATCCCCTGATTGATCGATTCCATAATCGACTTTCCAAATGGAAATGCAAAGAGACTTTCTATGGGGCGAGACTAAAATCTCATCAAGTCGTCCTTGGTGGCCTAGGAACTTACTTTTTTCATCCTTTAAAGTTCTACAACATCATCAATAAGCTTGAAAGTATTGTAGGAATTTTTTTTGGGTGGTTATAATCGGATGAAAGGAAGATGGCTTGGATGGTGGGATAAAGTAATTGCTAAACTTGATCAAGGTGGTCTTAATTAATATTGAAGCCTAAGGTGTTTAACCAAGCTTTGTTTATCGAAATGGTGTGGTGGCGTTTCTTAAATGAAGAAAATGCCTTTTTGGAGGAAAATATTGGGAAAATCATTGTATCTATACATGGTCATCAAGGAGGTCTCTCAACTGGTTCCTCTTCATCATATAAATTGGGACCTTGGTATCAAATTATGAAGTTGAAAGATTATCTTTTAGCATATGGAATCACCCTCCCATCATTATTTAAAAAGAAGGTTGGCAACGGTTTAACAACAAAATTCTGGTTAGACTTGGATCGTGTGGCCCACCTATTTGCAACATCTTCCGAGGCTTTTTCGTTTGGAGAAAGAAAACAAGATTGTCATGTTTGTGATCGAAAGCACCACAACTACTAACAGATCCTTGTCCACGCATCTGTTCTGTATACTCACTTAGCTCTCAACCAGTCATACCTTTGCAAATGGGCCTCTCTGTCATTGATTGATCAGACCCTTCGTTCAGCAGCAGAACAAGGACCAAGAACTACAAGAGCTTTGTTCAATGATATCCAACTTATGCCTCTAAATGATCAAGACATGTGGGAATGCACGGTTAGTGATGAAAAAATTCAATGTTAAGAGTATGCGGACTTACAAATATCTCCTCCACCCTCTCGAACCACAACATTCAAATGGAACAAAATCTTTTAATCAAAATCAACATTTCATCTTGGCGGATCCTTCATAAGAGTCTTCCAACACGCTACAACCTTGATCGAAGAAAATTGACCTCGACTCTATACGTTGTCCCGTTTGTGATGAAGATATAGAGACAGAAGAACATCTTTTTAATTCTGTGCAGAAGCTAAAGACACTTGGTTTCAAGGTTCTCGTGAAATGGTGGAAGATCAATAATGTCACAATCTCTTCTTTCTGATGCTATCAACTTAGCCGAAAGAGCAATGGTCAAACATACTCTTAACCTTAAAACTCCTTTGATGTTGTTTTTCAAACAACTTTGGTTTTTATGGCTTTTAGGAATGAGATGTGTTTCTCGCCTTAAAAATATTCTCCTAAGGATCTAATCACAAAAAATCAAGCTCGCATTCTTTTTAGATGGATCTCATGTAGGTTTAAAGGCTTTCTTTTGTATTTAATTGGATTAATAATTTCTAAAATTCCCATGTAATGCCCATTGTATTTACAACATTTTCTATTTTCGGTTCCTAATGTCTTATTAGAATGGCCCGTTATTTATTTTATTATCAATAAACAAGTTTCAAACCAAAATGAGGTTAATTAGTACAAATGTGATATTTTATTTATTGCGGTTATTACTTTGATCATCTAAATTCATATTTTACATATTTATCTCATTATTTCTTCTGGTCCCGCTCTCTATCCCGATTCTTATTACATATTTTCGGGCTTAATATTCAATTTAACTGCTTTTTTTTAAAGAGGTTTACTCCGCTAAATTAAATTTAACTATTTTTATATAGGAACTACCATCCAATCATAATTTCCCATTAGGTTTGTTTAATAAATTATATCACTTCGTCTCAAATTTATTGTCCACTTTTATTTTTTGGTTTGTCCACTACTAGTAAAAAAAGCTTTGATCAAGTTTATCATATTACTTTTATTTAGGTTATTATTACAAACCTTAAAAATAAAATAAATTAATTAGTTAATGGTAAAATTGTAATTCTACAAAAAATTAGAATAGAAAGCAGTAATAATTAATTTTTTTTTAAACTGTATGATTTTTGGCTTTGAGATTATTTTAGTACGGAGGGAATATTTCTTAACCACGGCACTAAAAGTTGTCGTTTACAAAACCTAAAATATATATATTATATAACTAGCTAACACAGAAAGTCATAAACTTAAAATTTCGACATAATTAACATTGGTTTCTAGCTCTTAGCTCATATACATACAACTATACAAGTGAAACATGTATGCGTAGTACATGTATGCATACATGCACGTGTACCTGCATGCAACATTTTTTCAATTGGTCAAACGTTTACCTAACAAGATAGAAAACCTTTGGAGAAATATGTCATAGTTTAAATCACAACTGTCGACTAAAGATCACTATAACAAATGTCCATGCGTGAAGCTAGGTTTTAAAGAAGAGTCAATCAATGCCGAAACTAAGTGAACAAAGCTAAGGTTCTATTTAAGCATTAATAAAACTCATCATTATTGAGTAACTTGTTGGAAAACACTCTAAAAAGAGCACAACTTGTTTGTTCCACGAACCGACCCAATGCTTCTCGTTAAACTCAAATCAATTGAAATGTGAAAAGCTCAACAAAATATAGCCCAAATCTACTTTTAAATAATATCTCAATATAAAATCAGTTTCAGAACTAAGATCAAACTCGAAACTGAATCTTTCAAGCTGGCGTGTCATAAACCATCAGTGCTAGATATCATCAAATCTTCAAGATTATCTTGATATTTTTGTTTATTGTATAGATTTGTAATTAGAATCTAGTTTTGAACACAAGTGAACGGGTTCAAATTTAGTACTCCGTAATTGCTATCATTAAAGTATGATTGTATAAAAAGTAGGCAATATCTAATTGTTTTGGATAAAATTAATAAGATTAAACAAATATTTTGTTAAAACATAAAATAATCTCAACAAATTTAAAGCCACTAGTTCATTGCTTTTTGTCATGTCACTCAAAGACAAGAAGGCAACTTGTATAATGTCCTCAATACCCAATGTGTACCACAATAAATCTCTTATTAATTTATCTATAAAATCACCTAGACTAGATAAAACAAATATTTATAAATTGTATGTTATTCACATAATCTATGAAGACAAATCAAATCTTGTATTTCGTTTTCCTTGAAATGGGCCTAGGAGAGTGGGGAGGGTCTGTGCACTATTGGGGACCATAATCAATAAATTGGTCTTTATTTCCATCTATTATGTGAGAACGAAATATAAGTGTTAGTTACTTTTAGCTGATATTATCCGTAATCAGTTCATGATATTAGGGGGCGTTTGGTTTGTGTTTATGAATCCCTATCGGTGTTGCTATGATTGTAAAGTAGAATGAAAGAAAAAAAAAATTATCTCTAATGTTTACATGATTTTGATAATAATGATATTACAATTGGTGCACTAGTTTATTCGTAAATATAAAGAATCAAGAAATTATACTATATAACATTCATTGAAGTGTTTTGAAAGTTGACATTGTTTTAAAGCCGCCGACTTGGGGATCGGCTTGAGGGAGTAGGGCAGCTTGTGTGCACTGTGGAGCCACGGCTTCAGCCGACACTGTTAACACATTGTGCCGAGCCGATGCTTAGTGGGACTAAAAAATTAGGTTATTGGGTTTCTTGCTTAAGTGACGCTTGATTAGTGTCATGGTTCACTGCATGATGTACACATGTTTTTCCATTATCACTTCTAGAGCAATTTCCAATATTAGATGATGTATGTTATACACCTGTTTTCCATTATCGTTCTAGGATGAATTATTATTGCAATTAGTGGTTATTTGCTCTCTAATCGCAATATTCATTTTTTTGCTATCTAAACACATATATTGGTCTAAATCCTCTCTCTAAATTTTAGTTTGGCTGAGGTAAATATTAAAGGTCGGCCAATGTTTAGGATTTCAATGATTGGAGAATCGATATTAAGGTTTGAATGTTTTATGATTTTTATGTATTTGTGTTTGTTTAATATATTTTTAGTTTGTGCGTTGGTATGATTTTTTTATATGTGTTTGTGTTTGTTTAAGCTACTTTAAGTGTTTGATGCTTTATTTGTTGCATTTTTAAAAATAAAAATAAAAAAGTAAGCATTATGTGTGTTATGTTCTTGCAATTAGGGTTCCAGAAAGGGTGATTGAGAAATTTTATTTCAAGCATTTGATGTTTTGGGGTGTTTTCTGATGTGAATGTTAAGTGCATGATTGTCTCGGGCTGTTGGTGTTTTGTGTTTTGAGATGTTTTCTTATGTGATTGTTAAATGCAGGTGTGGAAAGTAAAGTTTTATTTTATTTTATGCAAAAAAGATGAAATTTGTTTTAAGGATTTTGATGCAAGTGATGAGTAGAACGAATGTGTAAGTTCATCTTTTTTTTTTTTTTTTTTTTTAATTTCACGCTTAGGTATATATATTTTTTTAAATTGCTGTTTAAAATTTTATACGTATCATGCTATTTTGCAGAACTTATGTATAATATATGGGTAATTGTTCTTGCTATATTACAGTTTGTTAGAAGGGTTACTTGGTTATGCTTGTTGTTTTAAAGTTGATCAACATTATGTAAGTTTGAAGACTTTTGTGTAAGTTGTGGTCAGAAGTGCAGAGATTGTTAATCACATTCGGCTATAAGGCGAGTAGGAGCTATGTATAAGTTGTGGATGTAAGTGTTTGTCTCATAATTGTTGTAATGCGCCTAATTTTTTATAGCCTTTTGTGTTTTTAGTGATTGATTTGGCTTCAATTGCAGTTTATGGCTACATCTCATGAGCAGGATCTCCCTGTTTTTTCTCAAGGTACTCAAATTTGGTTAAAGGTAGGTATCGCATGATGTTTCTGTTGAGTTTAAGATATATGATAACAAATAAAACCATATAGACATCACAGAGTACACAGCGCAAGACTTAAAATCATAACAGTAATGCGTAACTTACCTCTTGCAATTTGGTTAGATCTCTTCAATGGATGTGAAGTGGTTTAAAGAGTTGTCCCTTACCGTTTTACAACTCAAACCAATTGGTTTAAGAATAATGTCTTACTACCACAGTTTTGTACACACGAATTAACCGCTAATCAAAGCGATTGCTAGATCTAACACAAGCCTTTGTTTAATGAAAAACAAAACCAAAACACCCTTTGGGAGGGGTGTTCGGCCGAGAATGCAAGAGAGATGAGAGGAGAGATCTAGGGTTAATTCAATGCACAAAAGTTATGAAAAACATTAACCCTAGCCTTTGTATATATAGTGACACAATATCTTGTAGGAAAAGTTAGGGTTTTGGGCTTGGAATTGCCCCCTTGGCCGACCACTATAGAGGAGAAAAGGGAAACCCGAATCTTTTCCATTTTTAAGATATTCACCACATATTCTCTTCTTTTACATTTAACGGTCGTTAGTTATTTCCGTTAAATACTTAACGATCGTTAGACGGACTTTATGTGTAATAATTAATCGTAATCATTAACATTAATTATTAACTTTAATTCTCATTCGCTAATGTGTGCAATCCCGTGGTCACGAGTTCGAATCCGGACATTCACGTATTTATAAATATATACATTTCCAACAGCTCCCACTTGGATATGTTTACAAAACGTGTAATGACATTGGTTAGCGTCTAGCAACACGCCAATGCCCCCGGTACAACTCGTGTATGGTTTTCTGGAGAAAAACCACTTTGATGATTCATCATCATATTCATCATTTTGTTTCTAATACCATGTTAATTAAGAATATGGATCTCACTTATTTCTTAATTAACTATTCTGTTTCTCGCTTTATATAACTGATCAAGTTTACCAATTCTTCTGAACATATTCCAGAAGACCTTGGGCATGGCCGTGCAAACATCTTGACAACCCTACGAGGGGCCCAGCAGTATTATACTTCAAAATAAATTTGAAGGAAACAAATCCCGTTTTGACTACAAGCAGAATTCATAAATTTCGTAACACTTCTGAAAACAACCCTTATAACTACCAGTTATGTATAGCGTTAGATTGCTTCACAAAAATGCATTACATCCATGACATATCTCTGGTATCTCAAGTCAGAGGATAAATATTCATGATCTACTTAATGACTAAGATCCATAAAGTATCATCATGTGGGTGGGATAAGTCTTATACTCAATTCATTGAATATCATCTGAAATTAGTTATGCTACGCATCAATATACTTTCAAGTATATTCTCATGTTATTGATTGACAACGGACTATTTAGAATAACTTAAGTTATTCAAGGATTTAAACATGCAAATATAGGATAACATCATAATAAATGAATAATAAACATAACAAAAATACTTTATTTCATTTCAATAATAATGTTTACAATATCCTTTTATCTAAAATACTTTAGTCACAGATGGGCATGAAACTACTAGCTAAACGAAGTTCAAACTTATCAGACAAATGATTAAGTTTTTCACCAGGTAAGGCCTTCGTTAAAGAATCTGCTAGGTTATCATCTGTGTTAACTTTGAGCAACTCAATTTCACCTATCTCGACTTGCTCTTGAACATAGTGATATTGTCTAGGATAGTGTCTGGTGCCCTTCATGACTCCAGGCTCATGGGCAAAAGTAATTGCAGCAGAATTGTCACAATATACTTTAATAGGATTTTCAATCGACGGCATAACACCAAGCCCCGAAACAAACTTCCTTATCCAAACAGCTTCCATGGCAGCCTCAGACGCGCTATGTACTCACTTTCTGTAGCAGACATCGCAAGTGTTGTCTGTTTCTTGCTCTTCCAATCCACAAGACCTCCATTGATGACAAATATGTAACCCGCCTGAGACTTGTATCATCTTTGTCACACTTCCAGGATGCATCGCATAACTCTGTAACAGACAGTTCGCTTCTCGATTTCCCATACACTATGAACATATCTATTGTAGCCTTAAGGTACTTGAGAATATGTTTAACACCAGTCCAGTGAATTTCACCCGGATTCTGTTGATATCGGCTGGTCAGGTTTTGAGCAAACGCCACATCAGGCCTTGTGCATCGCACCGCATACATGATAGATCCTACAACCGAAGCATAAGGAACTTTCTTCATGTGCACCACCTTTGCAGGTGTTGAAGCACAACCTTCGCTACTCAAACCATGATTTACTTGCATCGGCAAAAATCCCTTCTTGGAATTTTGCATATTGAATCTCTTCAATATTTTGTCAATGTAAGCACTTTGGCTTAAACCAATTAGCCGCCTTGATCTATCCCTGTAGATCTTGATTCCAAGTATATATGCTGCTTCCCCTAAGTCCTTCATCGAGAAACATTTACCAAGATAGGCTTTCACCTCATTTATACTTGGTATATGATTTCCCATGATTAATATGTCATCGACATACAGAACAAGGAAAGTAACATGACTCCCACTAGCTTTGTGATATACACATGGCTCATCAAGATTTTTAGTAAATCCTAAACTTTTGATTTCTCCATCAAATCTTTTATTCCATTGCCTTGATGCTTGCTTTAGTCCATAAATAGACCTTTTAATCTTGCATACACGGTTAGGAAATAGTGGATTCACAAACCCCTCAGGCTGTGCCATATAGATGTCTTCATCTAGACGACCATTCAGAAATGCGGTTTTGACATCCATCTGCCAAATCTCATAGTCATAGTGTGCAGCTATAGCTATGAGAATCCTAATAGCTCTTATGTCCGCTACAGGAGAGAATGTCTCCTCGTAATCAATGCCATAGGTTTGAGTAAAACCTTTAGCTACCAAACGAGCCTTGTAGGTGTGTACATTGCCATCCATGTCAGTTTTCTTCTTGAAGATCCACTTACTTCCAACGACTTTAGCATTGGGAGGAAGGTCAAATACAATCCATACATCATTATCTTTCATGGATTGCATTTCCCCATTTATAGCAATCTGCCATTTATCCTTTTCAGGATCAGCCATGGCAGCCTTATAGTTGACAGGTTCATTAAGATCCCCAACCATATTTTCCTCCACCTCTACGTTAAGACATAGACGGTCAGTTGCACGTATAGTCCTTTCAGACTCCACGAATGGGAACAACTTCAGGAGGAGCGCCTAAGCTTTCAGGCTCTTCTTGAAGTTGGCTAGTATTTTTAGAAGGTGTTGTATCTTCTTGATCAAATTCCAGATCATATACTCTCCCACTGAGTTCTTGAGATATGAGATTCCTTTCAAGGAAATCTCCATACCTAGCCACTATGACTTTGTTCTCAGCTGGGTAGTAGAAGTAGTAACCCATAGTTTCCTTAGGGTATCCTACAAAGATACACTTAACAGATCTGGGTTGGAGCTTATCTGGTGAGTCACGTTTAACAAATGCCTCACATCCCCAGACCTTTAAGTAAGAAAAGTTGGAAGCTTTTCCTGTCTATATTTCATATGGAGTTATAACAACCTTCTTCGTTGGAACCATATTCAAAATGCGAATAGCAGTTTCAAGGGCATAATCCCAAAAAGTTAAAGGAAGAGTCGTAAGATCAAACATTGATCGTACCATGTCAAATAAAGTACGATTTCTCCTTTCAGATACACCATTTTGTTGTGGAGTATAAGGAGATGTGAGCTGCTGGATAATTCCACACTCAGCTAAGTAATCTTTGAACTCTTGGCTTATATATTCACCACCTCTATCGGATCGAAGAGCTTTAATCTTCTTACCGAGTTGTAATTCTACTTCACTTTTGAAAACCTTAAATGTTTCAAAGACTTCATGTTTATTTTTAAGTAAATAAACATAACCATAACGACTGAAATCATCTGTAAAGGTTAAGAAGTAGGTAGCACCACGTTTTGACACATGTCTAAGTGGACCACACACATCAGTGTGTATCAATCCAAGTAGATCCGAAGCCCTTTCCACTTGTTGTGAAAAAGGTTTCCTTGTCATCTTCCCAACTATGCAAGACTCGCATTTGTCAAATGATTCATCATCGACACTTTGTAAAAGCCCCTCATGTTGCTGCTTTTCCATGCGTTTCTTGCCTATATGGGCAAGGTGACAATGCCAAAGATAAGAAGATTCCCAGTTAGACTTGTTCTTCTTATTGCTAATGCTATACAACGAATTATTTCCATTGGATACACAACCATCCATATCAATTTCAAACACACCAAGTATAGGAATTGCATTAAAATAAAAAACATTATTAAAAGAAACTGAAATTCCATAACTGGTAAAAGTGTGCATAAAACCAATATATTTTAACAACGAAACTTAAATAACACCCCTAACAATGGAGGGTGCACAATGACAATTATTTAGTTCAAGAATTAAGCCCAAAGGCAACACTAAATCAAAAGTCCCTATGGCTTCGACTACTGCACGCTTTCCATTGCCAACGTACAAGTATCTTTCTCCACAGGTCAGCTTCTTCGTTCCTCTAAGTCCCTGTGATGTATTATAGATGTCAGTACCACATCCTGTATCATAAATCCAGGAATTTTTCTTATGAGGAAAATAAAATAATTCAAACATAAAAATACCTGATGAGCTAGGCACCATCTTATTTTTATTCTGAAGGCACTAATTCAGAAACACTAGACAGTTCCGCTTCCAATGACCTAGTGAGTTACAGTGGTGGAAAGCTGAATCCTTCTTAGGATTCTCCTTTTTATTTGTAGGGTTCTTCTTAGGAGCTGGTGGGTGACAACTTGTTTCCCCTTTCCTTTTCCTTTCCCTTTCTTATCTGCTTGCGGCTTTGGCTTATTCACCCTACCACCTTGTATTGCTAGTACGGCAGGTGTAGGAGCCTTCTTAGGTAATCTCTTCTCGAAGTCCACAAGCATTGCATGTAACTCATTCACTGTCTTCCCCGTGCAATGCATGTTATACTGTCGCACAAAATCACCAAATCATTCCTGATTAAGGGAGTGATAGATGAGGCCGACACACACATCTTGGGAGTAACCACAGCCGAGCTTCTCCAATTGATCCAAGTGATGTTTCATCTTGAGGACGTGGTCGGAGACAGTTTTACCAACCTCCTGCTTGCAGCTATGAACCTTTTCAATTAGTTCATACAATTCAGCTGCTGGTGGCTTCTCAAACATACGTTTGAGTTCATCTAGCATGCTCATAGGCGGATAATGCTCAAATTATTTTTGAAATTGAAGAGACATCCCCGAAAGCATAATACACGCCACATCATCGTGCTTCTCATATTCAACACGATACTCCTCTTTTTCAAGAGCAGTAGCCGTATCAAGAGGAGCATCAGGCAGAGGTGTAGTCAAAATCTCAAGTCTTTTGGCAACACGAAGGATGATCCTAAGTGCACGATGCCAATCATTGAAATTTGGGCCAGTCAGCTTGTCTCTTCCAATCATATCTTTGAAAGCAACACTCATTAAGCTCATAGTGTTATCAGGTTGATGAGCCATCTACAGAAAAAGTTCAAAAAACCATAATTAGTATTTTGATAATTTTCCTTTTCAATAAAAAATTAAATACCCAAGGTTCATATTCATATAACCAATTAATTATTATTGAAAGCTAGGATCCAAATTATCATAATCTCATCACGTTAGTTGATCTGCTAGGAATGAATTTATACAAAATGGTAGAGCTTTTGCTCAATTGCCAATTTCATTTGCAATTCCTAGATTTATGGGATTTACATATAGCCAATTTCAATTGCCATGTAAACATGTTTTATCTCATCTTATGCCTTGAGTTGCGAGTTCTCACCGCCTAACTCAATTAAGTTGTCCAACTTAAGAAACTGCAAAAGCATCCATGCCCGTTCTCACGTCAGGGGACATTTTACCCTTTGATTACGATCTAAGTCACGTTCTCACGCAAATAAAAGGTAATCTCAGGTGTTTCCGTTTCGTTGGATGGCATACAACTTAAATTAAGGGTAATAATTTTGATGTCAAATCAAATATGTACAAAGATGTCATGCATTCATCTTCGTAGCATAAGTTTTTATTAAAACATTTATATCCTTGTTTTAATGTTTAAGCTTTTCATCATCAAACTTTAATCGAGGTATTGGTTTACCAATTAAAGAATTACCTTTAATTACCACTATATCCTACTGCTGCATGAGTCATAAGACCCAAGTTATTCGGATAATTACCACAAAAGTGGCGCGTAGAATTTAAAGTAAATTCACCCTTAAGATTTTATGCACATATATATAGGAATACTTGGTAGCTCCGTTAAGACGCACAAACGAGCGGAGAATTAGGTCAGCGCGAAGCATATTACATACCCTCATCTTTAAGGCGATAATTTAATGCGTACCAACCTTATACCCATCACACAGTGTGTCATTAATGGGTGAGCCGTTCTAACTATTTTGTGCAAAAAATCAATCAATTAAACGATTACGATTACTATGCTTAAAAAATACATGTTTCACCATTGTTTATGTCAGTTTATTTTTCTTATAAAAATACCCTTGTTACACATAACAAACAAGCAAGTATTTAAAAAATAAACATATAAACAATGAATACATAACATAATAATTAGTCATGCATATCAAATAGCCACATGCAAACCTTTTGATAAATCCTATTAATAATCAATTCTAGATCTGTCAATATGTATATGTCTAATTAAGACTTTCACCCGTTTTCAGCAATGTACAAGGTGAGCCACATGCATCGATTCATCGATTGCGTAAGTCAAAATTAAAACATATACCACATAGCACATAATTGATTTAATAATAATAATTGAGGTCTTCCCCAATTTTAGATCTATCAAAATTTGAGTGTATATCACTTAACCAAGTAAATCATACAATAAAAGCAAATCCATGACAAAACATGCATGTATTTATCATGGATATAAATCACACATAACAATTAATGCAATTAAACAAGAATTACGCAATTTAATACACATAAAATTGCATGCAACCTAGGGTTTCTAATCCAATTAAAACAAAAGTTTACAAAACCCTAATTATGGCACAAAAATTATGCCCCCCCAAAAAAATTAGGGTTTAGGTTTTGCAAACCCTAGATCTACAGATACAATTAATAACACAATCAGTTTATTTGTTTTATGTATTTCAGTAATTAATTACTTGTTATACAAGGCTCGTGATGCCACTGTTGAGTTTAAGATATATGATAACAAATAAAACCATATAGACATCACAGAGTACACATCAGAAGACTTAGAATTATAACAGTAATTAACTAACTGAAAATAAATGCGTAACTTACCTCTTGAAATTTCGTTAAATCTCTTCAATGGATGTGAAGTGGTTTAAAGAGTTGTCCCTTACCGTTTTACAACTCAAACCAATTAGTGTAAGAATAATGTCTTACTACCACAGTTTTGTACACACGAATTAACCGCGAATCAAAACGATTGCTAGATCTAACACAAGCCTTTGTTTACTGAAAAACAAAACCAAAACACCCTTGGGGAGGGGGGGGGTTCGGCCGAGAATGCAAGAGAGAGGAGAAGAGAGATCTAGGGTTAATTCAATGCATAAAAGTTATGAAAAACATTAACCCTAGCCTTTGTATATATAGTGACACAATATCTTGTAGGAAAAGTTAGGGTTTTGGGCTTGGAATTCCCCCCCTTGGCCGGCCACTATAGAGGAGAAAAGGGGAACACGAATCTTTTCCATTTTTAAGAGATTCACCATATATTCTCTTCTTTTACATTTAACGGTCGTTAGTTATTTCCGTTAAATACTTAACGATCGTTAGACGGACTTTATGTTTAATAATTAATCGTAATCATTAACATTAATTATTAACTTTAATTCTCATTCGCTAATGTGTGCAATCCCGTGGTCACGAGTTTGAATTCGGACATTCACGTATTTATAAATATATACATTTCCAACAGTTTCTTCTATTGTTGTATTTTCTTACTTTGTGCATGCTTTAATCATATAACATGTATACACGTTGTTTACGGTTTTGTTTTGCCTTATTTTGTGATGTGCATGTTTTCTTGATAAGTACATAAAGGTTTGAAAATACGTGCTCTTTTCGTAGGGGTTCATGTCCAGTCCACTTTTGAAGGCTCTCAATGTTGTATTAAAATCGACTTTCATGAAATGCGGGTGTATTTTGCAGCAAACTTTGGCTTTGCTGCGGCAGAAACCATATGGCGGATAATCCAACCACATTTTTTAACCTATTTGATATTTGTGCAGGGTTGCTGTATGTGGGGTTTCAATGATTATCTTATGTTTTTTAGATCTAATTTGGAAAATGTTTGCTTGGTTATGATGACTAAGTTACTCTGTGATTCGTAATTTTCATGTGATATCAGAAGTGAAAATTTTATACGCAGCTAACATAAGACAATTATTGAAATCCCCTATCTTATACACAAGCTAACATTTAATTTTGTGTTTTTTCTGGGTGTTGTCTTTATACTATGTATAAAATTTTGTTGTTTGTTGTTTAAGTTTTGAAGTTGGTTACAAGTTATAGTCGTTTTTGTACCTATTGTGTGATCTGATGTGGAGTGTAAATTTTCTCTGTGGGATTATTGATAAACTGTCTTTTTTTTTTTGTATTTGGGCTATACAGGAACTGATTCCCGGGCATGCCGAACAAGGAGAGTGGAAGAAATCAAAGCAAAGGTTTTGTATCATGCTTGGAGGAGGTTTTTGTTACGAAATATGCCTTGAAGTCCAATGGAACCATCGTGCAAGCTATGTTGTTTATTTTTTTTGGTAAGGAGAAATGTGTCGCTATTGGTTGCTGGATTGCCTACATCTACTCTACAAGATTCGTTGTCTTGGCTAAACGAATTCCTGCGAGGTTTGCTATTTATTTTTTTGGTTAAAATTTAATATTTAGCAATGGAAATGATAAATATACACAAACGTTAATAGCCCAAAAACAAAAGTACTATGTACGTATTACTTGTTCTATTGTTTTATGTTGAATTATTGATGGTCATGTTTTGATGCTATCACCTGAATTCATTTACTTTGTGAGCTGTGATCTTGTTGTTGGAAAAATCGGATGGCATAAACTGCCTTAGTGATTTCCGCACTCAAACTGATTTGTAATTTGGTTAAAAATGGAAACCGATTTGTTGCTTTACAAGTTATTATGTTCGTATATATAGTGGGTTTGAGAAGAGAGTGCACATATTTGATTATCTTTACTGTTTGATGTCATTTAATGTACTTTCTTGATCATCTTTAAAGTTTCAAAGCTCATTTAGAATTGATCTTAGATATGATTTTATGTTTTAGCTAACTGCTGATGTTGCTATCATGGGGATTTTGTGCCCGTCGTGATCGTAAATTTTCACTGCCTGGGTGGCTTCAGTACATGTACAATTTTTGTGTTCTTATTTTTTTTAGGCTTGTATTACGTTTTAGAGTATCTCATTTGTCTTTAAAAATGTATTTTGAAATACATTTTGTAGTCTTACAAGGTCCGTGGCATTTTTTAAAGTCTTAAGTTTTGGTTGCGGTAACTGTTTTTATATGTTGCATGTGAGCTGTGAAAATAACTGCTCCTATCATAAATGGTACATGTTTTTTTTTCTGTCCAGGGTAAGTGTATCCTGATATCTATTAAGGTGTGATATGTGGTTTACAATGAAGGCTTTATAACAATGTTGCTTTAGATGCCTGTGCAATTTAATGGTGACATAAAAAATTCCTGAAACATGTGTCGGGGTAGCATAAAACTGAATGATATGGAGATTGATAGAAATAATTAGTCGTTTCGTTGTTTGTACGAGTATTTAAGCTTGATAAAAAGTCTATTGTAGGTTTGCATCATCAAAGCATTTGTGTGGTGTGTTCTTTATGAATAGAAGTATATGGCTGCTGAGTTTTATTTTGAGAAATAAACCGAGTTCCGCTGCAGAGATCTCCCTATAGTCAATTTTCAAATTAGCTTTAGATTATATTTGTAGGCTTGCTCATTATAATGTTAACATTTGATATGTATTGGCTTTCGACTGTATTAGGGACCACCAATAATTTTTTAGGATTAGAGACATGTGTTATGGTTTGTCGTTGTATGATTTTTATTACCTAATAATTAAGAAGAGAATCTCATTTTTTGTATCTGATAAGGTTTTAAAATGTACCTTTTTGAGAGGTCGTTTAAGCCCTTATTTGATCACTTTTGTATCCGTTATTACTTAATATCGTTCATTTTCACTTTTTAGGTATCTTGAAGGCAAAATGCTGGAATGACACTTATTCGGTCGAAAATGCGCGAATATACGAAGAAAATGGCAAAAGTCAAGAATCGAGACACTCAGGCTGCTGGAACTGAAGGGGACGGCGTCAGGCACAAATTAGTGACGCCGTCGGACATATTTTGTGACGGCTCAGTAGCCAAATTGCTTATTTACAAGTGACGGCTTCAGGTTTTAAAAGAGTAGGTCGTCGCAACTCAGACGGCTTAGATTTGATCCAGACGACGTCAGAGATTGAAGGGGACGGCGTCACAAGCATAAGGTGACGCCGTAGCAAGACTAACGTGCCCAAGACGAAACCCTAATGACGGCGACCCGACGGCGTCACAAATCAAAGGGTGACGCCGTCGCATTTGTAATCTTATATATAGAATCCGAATTTTTTAGTTTTCAGTGTGTAGTCTATTGGAGTAAAAACCTAAACCGAACCAATGCTGTCTTGTACAGTATTTTAGGGTTCCATACCCTATCTTACATCAAGATAAGTGTTTTACTTCATTAATTTAATTATGTCTTCAATTACTTGTGTGTATGCTTGCATGTTTCCCATGTCCGGCTAATTTACTTGTGTGTTGGCTTAGGGAATATGAAACTTAATTATTGAATATTGATTGGTTGTTTCTTATCTTAATTGTTAATGATCTAGTATTGCGATAGGTCATCCGTTGTGTAGTTAATGCTTGATTAATCTTTGTGAACCTTAGCTTATAGTACCTAGAGTCATTGTAGGCTAAACCATCCGAAGAGTACCTTATAGTTAAAGTTTATAAATCCTAGAGATTTTGTAGTCATTAACCTTTGGTAGTTTCAAAGAGATAGGGATAAACGCATACCCTATGACCTTAGACACACAACGCGATTAAGAATAAGGACGTGACAATTCAAATATCAATAGGAGATAATTAAGGAGTAATAAAACCTAAGTAAACACATCGTTAAATCATCATACGAGCATACAATAACTACACATAGACTACATACACCTTAGTTTAGATAATTAGACAAGTAGAAGTAATCGGTAGAAATACCAACCCCCCAAATCCAAACCCCGAGATTCGTACCTTTCCATTTCCTAAAAAATATAAAAAGATAAAAAATAATCTTCCTCAACCCCAACCTTAGCGTAGTAACTTCTCACTAGCATTCATATTCCCCTAGAGAACGATATCAATTCCCGTGGCTAACCCTAATACTACACTACAACGATTAGGTTCACTGCCTAGGATGTTGAAAAACTTGCTCGACGAAAAAGAAGTTCCTTTGACCCCGAACGACGCGTGTAGCGTTATCAAGTTTTTGGCGCCGCTGCCGGGGAATAGAATAGCTAGTTAGGAGTCCACCTCGTTTAGGTTTCCTTGCTTGATTCCTATCAAGTAAGCTTTTTTCCCATTTTTAGCTTTCTCGTAGTCTATCCCCCTTCTTCGTGACCTTTGTTAGTAATCCCATCACTTTTCATCATGGAAGGTGATAACCAACCACCATTCATCAACCTACCACCAAATGAACCGCCAAGAGCCCGTACTCTTGGTGAATACTCGAGACCAAGCCACCTAGGCTATAGGAACACCATTGAGCTTCCCGACCAAGCCCAAACTACGGCCCTGCGATCCAACACCATCCGGTTGGTGCAAAACGGATGTGCATTCCATGGACTTCGTTCCGAAGATCCTAATCAAGATCTTAAGGATTTCCTTAAAATTGTCGATTCCATCGACCTCGATACTACTACTCGGGAGACCACACGTCTGCGTCTCTTCCAATTCTCTCTACGGGACCAAGCTAGTAATTGGCTTGAGCGACTTCCGCCGACTCCATCTCAAGTTGGGATGATCTCACCTCTCGCTTCCTTGCTCAATTTTTCCCACAGGGGAGAACCACTAAGCTTAGGAATGATATCTTGATGTTCCAACAACGTCAAGGTGAATATCTCTACGAAGCATAGACTCGATTCAAGGACTTACTCCATAAAGTCCCTCATCACGTCATTGATCTTTGGCTCCAAGTCCAACTCTTCTATGATCATGTCAACTTCCCCACCAAGCGATCCATTGACCAAGCGGCCGGTGGAAAACTTAGTGATCTCACCGCGGAAGAATCATGGGGTATAATAGAGGACCTTGCTCTCTATGACAACGAAAGTTGGAATGACCCCCGTGAGCTGCCCAAAACCGTAAAGGCAATCTACTTGCCTCCCCTTGACTCACAATCTTCCGACCGTAGGATGCTCGAGCTTGAAGATCAAGTTAAATTCCTAATGAGCTCCTACGAGAATCCTGAGTCTTCACGCCAAGTGAACAAAGTTTCTTCCTCATGTGAGCCATGTAGTGATCCTCATAACACTCATGCTTGCACAAGATTCCTCGAACAAGCTTCCGTTGACTACGCATCCTCACGTACCAATGGAACGGGAGGAAGATTCCCCACAACACCCGGGCCTAGGACTTTCAATGACGCCCGAGAAGCATGGAAGGGCAAACCCGACTTCTATTGGGGACAAACCAAAGAATTCTCATCTACTGATTTCTCTTGGCCCCCATCTCATAGCCCTACCCAACAAAACATAGAAGGTGTAACACCCCAACCCGACAAGGGTAGAAGTGTCACTTTCTGGTGTCATATCAGAACATACAAATAAAATTCTTCAAGCGGAAGTCTTAAAGAATAACGTACCAAGTAATTTAAACAAAAGATTTACAAGGAAAATTACAAAATCCAAATGTCTAAAATAAACCAAAATTTCAAAACAATAGCCCGCCAAAATAAGTCCAACTAGAAAGGTAACTAGGGTTGGTCCACTCAGATAATCAAACTCTCAGCCCATCAAAGCCCATCTTCAAATCTAAAACTGCCAGGAAAAGAAATGCGGCCGAGCTTAAAAAGCCCAAAGTGAACGATATAACAGAACGAAAGCTAAACGAAATCAGAGATACAAATGAAATAATGAAATTGATAACAAGGTCGCAACGAAATGAGAACAATGAGTCAATGAGGATCCTGCGGAACACAATTATACAGATATCCAATACGAACAGATAACAAGGAGAACGAAACAAAGCAAAGCATCGACGACATATAAACAAGCACATACAAACCGGACATACAGAACTGAAACATAAGCAAGCATAGCAGGCGTAGCATCCACACAACACATATGTCATACAATCAATTCAGAAATCAAGGCATACAAGCCAACAGATATCTACAGGAAAGCGGAAGCAATTAATTAATAAGTGAGCATAGCAATTCACACAAGTCAACACCCTTAGTTGAAAACATAACCAGTATCATAATAGCGGAAGTATTAAACAACAGTCAAAACATAGCAGTCACACGTAACAAGTAGGAATACAATATGAGCATTATAATTAAATGAATTAAAGACATATCAGGGAAACTAAACCAATTAACAAGCCAGACGTCACAAGATGACCCATTTACCTAATCAAACCGTAGTATAGGAAAATGTAAACATGGCAGGTCAACAATAAAAGATGAGAATACAATGGAATAGTCATAGTCCAGAGATACTAGAACAAAGCACACATAATAAACTGACAAAACTATCTATTTCACCTTAGTATGGTCCCCGGACAATTCGAGAGAGTCACATAACAGTAAGATCACATATCATCATATGAAGATAGGTAACTCAGATAACCGCATAGTAATCACATCATAGCAGATAATCAGAGTCACATAAAACATGAAGAGCATAATCAATTCAATAAGCATATAATAACCCGGTACGTGAATGGAACGATATTCTAAAGTAACGGAATGAGAGTGTGACAGATCAAAGCAATGGAATATATATATCTTGGTAGTAGAGTGAGTCATATAAAGTTACTGAGTAATGAACAATTAACGTAGCATATAGTGCGTTGGGGAATACAAAAGGTACAATATAGCATATCAAAGTTGTAAGGGTTGTCAGAAATCTACCACGAGCCCGAAACATATCATATCATATCATATCATAAGTAACCATTGTATTCGGTGACCTCGAATACCATATATCATAGGAGGGGAGACCTCAGTAACAAATGGTGTAGCTAGCTCCCGAAATGTGAAGACACGGATTGCGCCCGACATCATTCACCATATAAATCTCCAATCAGATCAAATCCCTCGAAACATATCATATCTAGGATGCATCCATACATGGAACATAATGGCCAATTCATATACATATAGTGAGCTCATAATCATATCATAATGGGGACGGTGTGGAACATCACTCAACCACACTAAAGTCATGCCATTGGTGCATCAATGACATGGTCAGGTTACCTTCCTGACTAGGAAACATATTTGGCTCGGGTATCAGACTGAAGGGTCAAAGCATATTCATATCATAAGGGTTCATATCAAAGTTCATATCAAAGTTCATATCAAAGTTCATATCAAAGTTCATATCAAAGTTCATATCAAAGTTCATATCAGAGTTCATATCAGAGGGAGCATAGCAAAGTCATAGGGAAGCCCTAATAAAGAGGCTTAGAGTGAAGCATAACAGTTCAAACGAATATCGAAAGATGAAATACGAATCATGAGAAACCTTAAGAGGTAAGGTCAGAATATCTGTACCTCACTCGAAGCAAGTAAAATAGAAACGTAAGTCACACGATGAATCAATGCCGCCGTCCGGAACCTAAGAATTAAATAACGTTCCATAAGAATCAGATGACTCGTTTAAGACGGCTTTCTATTTTTAGCAGGTTTCCACTTTTAGTAATCTTTCCATTTTAAGTACTTTCTATTTTAGGCAACTTTCTATAATTAGTAACTTTCCATAATTAGCGGTTTCCATAATTAGGGTTTCCATAATTAGCAGGTTTAGTTACTTATCTTAAATTAAATACTGAAAATGAGTGTTATTATGATTTAAGGATCATTTCTGACAAGTTACAAAAGTTTAGGGTTTAAAATGTCAATATTGCAAAGTTTAGGGTTAAAAGTGTAAATATAGCAAGTTTACTCATTTTACTAATTTAATCCATTTAGTTAACATATTAACAAGTTAATCCATCAAGTTTCATAATTTACAAATTAACCCCTTATCTTTATTAAATCCTTAATACAAAACCCTAGTTTTCGATTATGATTAACGTATAGGTTTTAACACATGTAGACTCGATTATCATAGATTACACAACATATTAACCACCATCCATTTTAGGTCGTGACATCCTTCACCATATCATATTATGTACGCCCCATATAATAATCAAAACAACCTCGTAAATCATTCGTTATCGATTCCATTTATCACATACGTATACGTATAGTTTCACAAGCTCATTTAACCCTTTAATATAATTCATATATGTCGACATAATGAGAGACCCAAAATCAGATTTGTATTCATATTTACATGCCACATATCATTCAAATCATATAGGTTTAGAATCATGATTTTATGTAATCCATTTATCATTTCATGTGACAAACATATTCATCATTTTATGTGTTTCATTTCCGTATAACAAGCCTTAATAAAGACTCCATAGCCACGTTAAAATCAAGAAACAAAAAGGGAGAGACGTGAGATGATGATACGTTACCCTAGTAGCGTGTACGTGACAAAGAAACAAGAATCAAACCACCACGATCAAACCAAGCCTTCCTTGGCTATACCAAACCCACGGCCAAGAATAGAACCCCACGTCCAAGCTTCCAAACACTATTACAAGCCCACCAATCGATCACACACGATCACAAGCCTCCTAGGAACACCTTGCTTCTTTGATTTCGGATGAAATGAAGAAAATAAAAATGTTGCCGCCACTTAGGAGAAGGAAAATAGATCTAGGGTTTACTTGGTGTTTTTGAAATGAAATGGAAATGTGTAAATGAGATTAAGTAAATTTGATATGGATAAAAATGAGGAGAGGGTAAGTGGCCGGCCATAGAGGAGGGGGGGGGAGACCAATTCTTAACTTTCCAACTTATCTCATTATTATGTACATAGTCTCCTTTGTAGTCTAGGTTAATTGTGTACATTTGATATGTTTATTTGTTACTTAGAGTTTAATCATTTATGTTCTATTTATTCATATCATAAGTTAATTATTTTCATAATGTGTATATATTATTGATATATAACTTGTTAAACGATGTTGACGTGTTTCCCGAGTTTGTAAAATTTTAAGTTTGAGGGCAAAATTGTCATTTCACGCGTTTGAGATTTTAGGGTTTTATAGAAGGGATGTTGCAAAACAAAGTCGCATCCCAAGAAGCTCAAATAGCTAAGCTCTCGGAACGTTTTAACCAACAACAAGCCTATATGGATAGGAAGATAGATAACCTCATGAAAGCCATAACCAATAGTGACAAGAAGGTTAATGCTATCTCAACTCCCGAAACTCCCGGTGTAGAGATTAAGGACCCAAGTAAGTTTGCTAAGCATGTTCAATTCGTCAATACCATCACCTTAGTAAATCCCAATAGAACAAATGACGAAGCGAACCAAGAAACGGTACTTGAGGTTAGTGAAACTCCTAAGGATGAAACAACCGAGGAAGTAGGTGAAGTAGGCAATGACTATTTCAATAAGTTTCCTACGGAAGAAGAGCTCTCTCGCCACCCACATTTAGTACGAGACCTCCGTCACATGTACGTTAGGAAAAGCCCTAGGATCAAGTTTGGGAACCCTTGGAATCTTAACATACCATGTTGCATAGGACACCTTTTTGTGGAGAAAGCACACATTGACCGCAAGTCCTCAATAAATATCATGACTAGCACCTATTATGATTGGGTAATGAAGAAGCCTATCCCAACTAGGCAAGACCCCGATAATCCTAGGGTTAGTTGCAATTTTCTTGGTAGAGTTAAGGGATTGCCCATCTATGTAGGTAGTTTCATGTTTCCTACGGATTTCATAATAGTGGATGACATTAGTACGGCCATAGATCCTAGCTTGTCCCACGTTATTCTAGGTAAGCCTTTCATAGAAAGCTCCGGAATGACTTATGATCCCTCATTAGGAACAGTGCGATTCAAGGATGAGACCGACGATGTAGCTTACCAAATGCCGTTTAAGATTGAAAAGTTTTCATCACTCTCCAGTGATGAAAAGGAACTTAAACTATCGGTCTACTATAGGAATGAGGAGGATAAAGAGAAAGGAGTAGATTATGTTATGGCCAAGATTTTCGGTTTCTATAAGGATTGCTTGAACTTAGGACCGGAATATAGAACCGATTGGGGAGAGGACGACCTCTTAGAAAGGTGCATCATAGGGCACTTTTACAACATGGAATCCCCCAATAGAGACCGTCATGAGGAAGAAGGTGATGGTAATGAAGTCACGTAAGGGCACGACTTCGAGTCTAGCTACAAGACTCATAAATAAAGAAAAGCGCTTCATGGGAGGCAACCCATGCTTAATTGTTTGCTTGTTTGTGTCGTGTATCTTTTATTGATTGTTTATTCTCATGTTTAAATTTGTAAAAATGCTTTATTTTATCTTTAACCTCGTCTTAATTACATATAAAGGTATTTTACATAAGGGATAAGTGTATGGAGGATTACACACGTTTTCAAAAAAAACGTAAACATGAGAATTACAATTATTTAAAAGATATACATGGATGTTTTGCAAGAAATTTTTCCAGATCCTAAAGATGTAAATTTTTTAGAATTTTTTCCGTAGAAATCGCACCGGTTTTGTCGAGATAACCGCTGGCCGTCGGATCGCAACTGACGGCGTCGGGAAGGAGCAAAAACAACTGATTACTTTTTCTCGTTTCTGAGCCACTTATAATTTTTGAATTTTCCGTGTCTTAATTTTCCAAAAATTCTGTAAACATCCATTCCACAAGCATTATATCCTAGTTTAGTAGAGTCCTATACATATTATTACCGCCGATTTTACGCAAAGGTTTCGTTTGTTTTCTTCAAGTGTGCATGTTTAATTTACCAAGAATAAGATACATAAGATGAGAAGGAGCTTTTCACGCAAACGTTCTTCTTGAAGGAAGATGTAACCACCACTTTACACGGAGCCTACCGAGCTAATCAGGGGAGTATTAGTTTCTTTCATCTTTTACTACCTTCCATTATCATAACTTTGATACTTTCGGGGAACATTGGGGACAATGTTCAGTTTAAGTGTAGGGAGGGAAAATAAAACGGAAACTTTGAAACTATGCTTATCCTTGAATATTTGCTTTGTCCAATTGCATTTGTGTAATAAACCATGAGAAAATGTCGGTTAGGGTAATTTTGGCACCAAATTTAAAAATTTTCATGACATATAGGAGTGGGCCATTAGTCTTAATAAAGCATCTCATGAATAGGAAGTTATATGACTAGCACAAAAACCCTTTACCACTTAAATTCCACCCAAAATGTGAGGATCACCCTTAGATTAGTAGGAATTAAAAGCATTCATCTTTAATGCTTAGAGTGTGAACCGGTAGTATAATAGATTCTAGAACTTGTTTTGTGATGCATCCCAAGATCGCTAGTAAGACTACACTTGTGTAGTTAAGAATAACTAAATGATAAGAGGCATTAGGATAACCCTTGTTTGATACCCGTAATATAATTACTTCTTCCACATCGTTTGAGTAATTCCCCACACCTTTGCGTTGTACTCATCTTTAGTACACGATACCCCTTGTTAATCCCTTAGAGCCTATCCTTTTCGCGGTTCTCGTGATGTTTCGGTTTTCCGGAATATCAATGAAGAGCATTGTTTACACCCCACCCCCAAATGTACACCCAAATCGCCTTAGCCTACCTTGTATGCACTCACTTTTAGTGCATTATTGTTATCACACTAAACCCTTAGTTCAATTATCTAGTTGCTTGCATAAGTTGCTAAGTCGAGTCATATCCTTTATACACAGCTTTTGGGATTGGGACTCATGGGAAAAGTTAAATTTTGTGAGATGACGGGAAAGGAACGTTAAATTCAAATTCCCTTTATTTGCATAATAATGTACTCCAAGTGTTTTGATCTTTTCAATTCGGGTCATATTAGTGTTAGAGTAATAAAAACTCAAGTGTAGGGATGTGCCTATAAATCCCTATTATTTTGATGTTATCATAGAGGATGGTAGAGTAAAAGTGTATGAAAAAAAAATCGAAAAAAAAAAAATAGAAAAAAAGAAAAGAAAAAAAAATAGAGTGAAAAAAAAAAAAAAAAAAAAAAAAAAAAAAACGGGCTACCATCCTACATCTATATTTAAATTTATGTTTGTTTATTTCAGTTATCTAGAGTTTAGAGTGTCGAGTCTTGGCTTAGCAACGCCATTCTTCGCATGCTTGTAACATAAAGATTTTTGACTTGCCACCACTAAATAGCCTATCCCACCAAACCCTTTGTTTCCCTACCGTAAGCCTTATATTACAACCCTTTAAAAGACCTCTTGGATAGTCTTTCCTAGATGCTTAGGCCAAAGCGATGGAGGTTTGATCTAGTCTCAAGCCTATGGTAATCTATGTACTAGGACCGGTTAATGAGTGTTTATCTTCCATTTCCAACTTGTTATATTTCATTGTTGGAATCACTCCTAATCTAGAATTCAAGTGTTAGTAATTAATATGTAATAGTTAGCTTAATATGGCTTTTATGTTAGTAATCATGCCAAGGCTTATGTAGAAAGCCCATGAGCCTTGGCCCAAGTCCAATAAGGAAAGGAAGGGACTAGGAGTGTTGCCCTAGCTCCCTCTCCTATAAATACCTTTGTAATACCCTCACTTGAGGGTTGGTTGTTCAATTCATTTCATCACTCACGCATAACTCTTCTTATACTCTTACACATAGTGTTTGTGTTTTGTTCAACCGATCATCTTTGTCTATCTTTCTTATATTGATGTTTGTGTTACTAATATGAGAACCTAACAGTGGTATCAATCGCCAAATAGTTGGGTGAATCGGTATTGTTTTTTGAAGTAAGTTTTGGTCTTACGCGTAACATACGATTCCAAACTTGGTCACGCTTAAAAACTCATTTTTTACACTTTTCAATCCATGATTCTTGTACTTTCAACGTTTTAAGGTGTTAAAACATCTGTTTTTGGCAAAAAGTTTCTAACTTTACGCGTAGATCATCGTTTTTAAACTTGGTTTTATACGTGGGTGTATATCTACGCATAAGGTGTTTAGAAGTTTTGGATCATCAAGTTTCACACTTTGTGTTATTTTGGTGATATTGAAGCTATTTCATCACAAAAATCTGGTTTGGAAACATCAGTTGGCAGAAATCATTTTTGGTTGATTTTTACGCATAGCAAAACCCTAAAATTACGCGTAACTTATCCGTGGTTTGATCTTCAGTTTTCATGGTTTACTCAGTGTTTTCTTGCTTGGATAAGCCTGAAAACACTTCGACTTTGGATATCCTTTACACTGTGATAGTGTAAAAGATCTTTTGGGCAAAACCCTAATTTTACGCATAAGCTTAAGCTTACGTGTAGAACTCTTTACGCTTAAGATTATTCTTACGCCTAAGCCTTGTCTTACGCATAAGCTAATCCTACGCCTAAGTTTTCTACGCCTAAACTTTTTGTTTACGCGTAACCTTAGTGTTTCTCATATCTTACGCGTAAGCTAATCCTACGCATAACTATTGCTGTTACGCGTAAGTTTGGAGTTTTTACGCCTAAGTGTTACCTTGCCTTTACGTGATTTCTACGCCTAAGGATACTTCATCAACATCGTTTCATTCGACTACAAAGATCCATTTAACAACACAAGTTTTCAACATGTCACAACCACCATACTCTAGCTATTTTCCTTACACTTATAATCAACAACAACAACAACAACTAAGTCCACAACATCAACAATTTAATCATCAACAACAAATTTATCAACAACAATTTAATCAACAACATACTCCACAACTTGGAGCAATTCCACAACCACAAATGATTCAACCACCACCTAGTCTTCAAGTACAACCTTACACAAACTTCTACAATCAACATCCATCCAGGAGTACTATGAAGGAACCGACATGGTTTGGCAAGATGTGTGAAGCCTTAAGTAGCCAACAATCAATTCATGAAGTTGGCTCACTTGATAGACCTCCAATGCTCACTCCAGAAAATTATGATCAATGGGTGATAAGGTTCTTTAGGTTTTGTGATCTAAAGAAGCCACATGGAAAGTTCTTAAAGAAGGTCATTATGGAAGGTCCATTTCAGATGCCTACTGTTGTCACACCCGCAGATCCTAATGCCAATCCACCAAGAGATGCTGTCACCAACATTGCAAGCGTCTCGACCTCACAGGTGATGAATTTCTACATTTTGAAGCCGATGAACTAGCAATGCAATACATCCTTTTGGGATTACCCAATCCGATCCTTCAAAGTGTTGATGCTCAAAAGACTGCTAAAGCAATGTGGGAACATATTCATCTTCTTATGGAAGGCACAACACTCAATCAGGAAGACATGGAATCCAAAATCTACTTGGCTTATGAACACTTCATGATTGAACCGGGAGAGACATTAGAGTCATATCATCATCGCTTTTCAGACATCATCAATGATTTGGACAAACACAACATCATCATGCCACGAATTGCTGTCAACACTAAGTTCCTAAGTAGTCTTGGTCCGGAATGGGAGAAGTATGTCATTTTTCTCCGTCAATCTAAGAATCTTCATCATGCTACATACGGCTCCACAGTCACTTCCGGACAATCAACAACTTGCTTTGTGGGCTCAAACTAGTGTTCCTCCTCAACCCGCTCCTCAACCAACTGCAACAATTACACCATATAATCCATCACAACAACAATCTCAAGAAACTCAATTGGTTCCATACAACAACAACACAGATCAAGCACTTTACAGTGAATCCAATGAGGATACTGAAGCTTTTGATGCCCTGCAGCAAGGATTTGTCATGATTGCTAGAGCCTTCGGCCGATATTCCAACAAATCCAACAATCGCATTCGTACCTCATCCAACACAAGGAATCAGCCTGTGGTTAACAATGGAAGAGTTGAAGTTCATAATCATGGTAATGTTCGGTCCGATGGGAGGTGGTCCAGGGTCTAATGCTATGGGAAGGAATAACATAGGTGCTCCGCAACAACAAAGGGCTCAAATGGTTGAACAAGGGAATGCTCAGTATGGGGTTAATGGTCTTCGTTGTTATAACTGTAATGAGAAGGGTCATCTAGCTAATGCATGCCCTAAGCCAAGGACAAGAGGCAGTGCTTATTTCAAAGAGGCTTTGCTCTTGGCTCTCAAGGATGAAGCCGGTGGAACTCTTACCAACAAGGAACAGAGCTTTATGGCAGATGCGATTCGATGATGATATGGAGGACTTGCAGGCCAATGCAGCGGTGATGTTGATGGCACAAATGCAAGCACTACACATGAGTGACACAGGCCCAGTGTATGACACTGATGGCTTATCTCAGGTGCACCGAACAAACCATATTCATCACGATCTAATATCTCAGCCAACATCTGAATCCGGCGAGGCTCGGAATGTTCAAAATGAGTCGCCCACATCTCATTCGACGATTCTCAACTAGACCCCGTAGTTACATTTGACGATCAAGATGATCTTATGGTTACATTTGATACTCAAATTGACTCCGTGGTTATACTTGAGGATCTGAATAGTGATCATGTTGTGACTCACGTTGAACACGCTGAACTTTTGCCTAGTCCAGATATTGATCTCTTACTTAAAGACCAACAATCCCAAATGGATGAATGTTATGCATTAAATCAGAAATTACACAGTAAAAATGCACTGTTAACAAGGGACATTGAATGCTTAAAACAGCAACTCAATTTTTTCAAAACTCAAGAAAACCGTGAAAAAGGTTTTGAAGCCGCTTTTGCTAAATCACATCAAAATGAAAAATCTTTGGAACGCAGATTAGCGTGATCTAGCCGCATACGAAGAATGCTTTGTTGTCTCAAATAGAACAACTGAAACATGAACATAAACAACAAATTAACGCTCTTACTTTGGAAACTCAAAAGCCAAGGTGAAGTTGTTAACTTGTCAAAAAAAGTTCTCTGAGTACAAAAAGCATTCCACGAAACGAATAGATAACTATCTTGAAGAAATTGTCGACTTACAAAACAAAATCAAAGAGTTTCAAAATGTTGTTTATAAACATGGTGAATCAATCACAACGATTCAAAAGTTTAGTTTCAAACCAAATCCAAATGGATATGGACCGAATCTTGATGATTACAAACCTAAGTTTTCACACAGAGCATTCAAACCAAATCCTCAAGTTTACAGGCGAGTAACATAGAATTGATGATTCCATTATGACTGTTGTTGAATATAATCGCATGGAGGAATTAGATGCGGATGACGAGAGTCGGTCAAAAATGGAAAATGTCGTTTATAACAAACCATTTAACTATTCAAAAGCCGTAACTTTTGTCACACAACAAGATACTTCTAACAAACCTTTGGTTATCACACCGTTCCAAGTTAGTCCCCAACATAATGGTGCACAAATTAATGGTCCTTTACCTTCACTTAGTGAAGTAAAAACTAAAGCCGAAAGTTGTCGTTATCAAATATTTTGACACTTTCTTATCTGACCTCAAAATTTTGTAACGTGAGATTGAATTTCATTATGAAATAAAAGTTCAACATTTTCAATCACCAATGGCGCGAGAACAAAGAGATATTCTTCAGAAAAGAATTTTACCCCATGTCAAAAATTTGAAAACTTGTGCACTATATTGGGAAAGGGATTTTCACAAGGAACTTGGTCTCATGAAAACAGTTTTCGAGAAAACGAAACATCAATTTCAAATACTAAACGTAAAAAGAAACCGTTGAGAAAAGATGTTGATCGACTCTTGGAAGATGTTATCTGTGCTGATATCAATAATCTTGTGTTATTACAATCTGCATATGCATCGATTATATCTCTGCGATACCGTTGATTCTGTTGAAAATGTTGAGAATACTGATAATGGGCTTCAGATCGAGTCTTTAAAAGTTGAAAATGAACGATTATTAAACGAACTTTCAAATGCAAAACGTCGTCTTCAATGGTGTCAAAAAGATTCTCACAGTCGTGAACTTGCTTTTCAAAACAAAATCGCCTGTTTCCATGCAAAAATCTTAATCCAAAACTTGAGCAACTGGATGATCAAAGCGTGTCTTTTAAGTGTCAAATCTCAAAATATGAACATGAACTTGCAAAAGTTAAACAGTAATATGGTGTCATATTTGATTTACTCAAACAGACTCGTGATGAAGCATCAAACGAACTTGATCATTATCTTGCACACACAAAGAAGTCATGAATTTTGCTGGAAATCTTCGTTCTGAAAATCAAGATTTGGTGCACACTATCATTAAATTAAGGGAAATGTTAGGAAAGTATGAACAAGTTCAGCCTAGCATCATTAAGAAAATTGCACTTGTAACACTTAGCAAACGTGAACCCGAATGCCTCTTGATAAACCACAAGATACTAATGTGCTTCCTTCTACTGAAACAGGAATAGTTGCCTCTTTTCCAAACGTCCACACTGCACAGCCTAGGAGCAATACAAGGAAGAATAGGAAGTTGCGACCTAAGAAAAGAACAATAAAGAATGCTTGAAGTAGAAGAACACCCTAGGAATTTGAATAAGACTCCCGTTGCACCCACTTTAGATATTGCGTCGGACAAATGTAATGGAAAAAGTGTTGTAACGAATGCTAAACCTTTAAGTACTTTTGATATTCATCCGATGCTTCTTGTGTTATTTGTCTTAAAAGTATGATTTCTGATTGTCATGACAAATGTGTTGCTAGAGCTATCTTGTCTCGTTTACGGAATCCTAAGACCCGGATTACCTCTAGGCCCACTAATGCTTCTAAGTCTGTGCTTGGTAAACCGCCCTCCTTAGATTCTAAGAAACGCATTGATGTCCCTGTAGCTCCAGTATCACCTCCAAGGAATGAAGTACCACATAGTGCATTCACTAAGACTAAAGCTAAGACTAGTTGGAGATGGCAGAAATGGTTATATAATACACTAGGATTTAAATGGATGCCTAAAATCATTAATGTGTGTATTTCTACTATAACTGCTGAGGAACCCTCTAACTCATCGGGTTCCACATCTACTTCTATTCCATCTGTGTCGTCTGTGTGTAATGCAGGTGATACAGATCATCCTTTGGATTGTTGATAGCGGATGTTCCTGACATATGACATGCAATCTTAAACTGTTATCAAACTTTATTGAAAAGTTCATTTGCACTGTCAGATTCGGGAATGATCACTTCGCAGCTATCATGGGCTACGGAGATTATATCAATGGCAATATCGAAATTAGCAGGGTTTATTATGTGGAAGGCCTCGGTCACAATCTTTTTCGTCGGTCAATTCGTGATGGAGACTTGGAAGGTGCTTTTCGGGAGAAAACTTGTTTCATTCGTGATCTACAAGGAAACGATCTTATTTCTGGCTCTCGCAATTCTAGTCTGTACACAATCTCAATGCAAGACATGATTGCTTCATCTCCAATCTGTCTACTCTCAAAGGCTACATCAACAAAATCCTGGCTATGGCACCGTCGTCTCTCACATCTAAACTTTCAAACCATCACCAACCTTGCTCGACACAAACTTGTTGAAGGTCTCCCGAGATTCCGGTATTCCAAAGATCACCTTTGCTCAGCTTGTGAACAAGGGAAAAGCACTCGTGCTCATTTTTCTTCAAAGGTGGACCACAGCTCTCATCATGTGCTTCATCTTCTTCACATGGATTTGTGTGGCCCAATGCGCGTGCAAACGATTAATGGCAAACGCTACATCTTGGTAATTGTTGATGACTACTCATGATGGAATTGGGTCTACTTTCTTCGAAGCAAAGATCAAGCTCCACAGATGATCATCACCTTTCTCACGAAAATTCTAGTTCAGCTCCGGAACACCGTTTGCCAAATCAGAACATATAAAGGAACTGAATTTGTGAACCAAACTCTTCGAGAATTTTATGAGAAAGTGGGAATTGAGCATCAAACATCTATTGCACGTACACCAGAACAAAACGGAGTTGTTGAAAGACGAAACCGTACGTTAGTGGAAGCTGCAAGAACAATGTTAATCAATGCTAAACTTCCAGATTACTTATGGGCAGAAGCTGTATCAACTGCATGCTATACTCAAAACCGATCAATGATTACAAAACGCCACAACAAAACACCTTTTGAGCTTATCTACAACAGAAAACCGAATCTCAAACACTTTCATGTATTTGGATCTCTTTGCTACCCAAATAATGATCGTGATGACTTTGGAAAGCTCAAAGCCAAAGCTGACATTGGAGTCTTTATTGGATATTGTGAGAATTCTAAAGGTTACCGGATCTGGAATCGTCGTACAAAGCAGGTTATGGAAACGATTCATGCTAATTTTGATGAGCTTACAGAAATGGCTTCTAAGCATAACAGCTTGGAACCCGGTCATAACCGTTTAAATTTCCCTCACACCTCATCATCAGCTAATACAAGCCCCCAGCTTACTCGTCAACAAATGGAAAAGCTATTTGCTCCTCTGTTTAGTGATGACATTGATGAACGTGCTCGTGTGTATCCAATGTTTCCGCCGCTCAACCTGATCAAATTCCAATACCGATACACGGCTACAACAACTCTGTTGAAGAAGCACCACCAGTTGACTCTACAACAACAGTTGAACAAAATGCATCCAACGAAGCTGAACCAGCTGATGATGTTCTTAATGAAGTACCCCCACCTGCAGATTTTGATCCAAATGCGTTCTTTAACCCGTTTGCTAATGAAACTGCTGCACCTGATGTCACAGAATCATCTACAAGCCATTTGAATCCTCAAAATCTGCACAATCTATACCAACATCAACCCTCTACACATCGGTGGACAAAATACCATCCTCTTGAAAACATAATTGGCAACCCGAATCAACCAGTCGTAACAAGACAACGTCTTCACACAGACGGTGAACATTGCATTTATGCTCTCACTGTCTGCCAATCTGAGCCTAAAAACATTAAAGACGCAATGACAAAAGACAACTGGATTGAATCCATGCAAGAAGAACTCAACCAATTCAAACGTCTTGAAGTTTGGGAACTGGTTGAAAGACCAACAGGGTCTACGCCATTGGTCTCAAATGGATTTGGAAGAACAAATTGGATGCTGAAGGGAACGTAATCGGAAACAAGTCACGTCTGGTGGCTAAGGGTTATAGACAGGAAGAGGGTATTGACTTTGAAGAATCATTCGCCCTGGTTGCTCGTCTTGAGGTCGTTCGGATCTTTCTCGAGTTCAGGCTCATATGAATATAACAGTCTTTTAGATGGACGTCAAAACTGCTTTTCTGAATGGTCAACTGAAAGAAACGGTTTATGTCAGCCGCCGGAAGGATTCGTTGATCCCGCGTTCCCGAACCATGTCTACAAACTGAACAAAGCTCTGTACGGACTCAAACAAGCTCCTCGGGCGTGGTACGATAAGTTATCTTCCTTTCTCATTGCTAATAATTTTACAAAAGGTTCGGTCGACCCAACTCTTTTCATACAATATCACGGGGCACATATCTTAATTGTTCAAATTTACGTGGATGACATCATTTTTGGGTCAACACATAAGAAGTACTCAATCGCTTTTGCAAAACTAATGAAGAAACATTTTGAAATGTCCATGATGGGTGAACTTACGTTCTTTCTAGGACTGCAAGTTCATCAATCACCCCGTGGTATTTTCTTGAGTCAGTCCAAATATGCCCTTGAAATTTTGAACAAATTTGGAATGCAAACCTGTGACACCTATGCCACACCAATGGCTCATACCAAGAAGTTAGACGCTGATTTACATGGGAAATTGGTGGACCCTACCAAATACCGAAGTATCATTGGGTCTCTCATGTATCTAACAGCTCAGCAATCTGACATTGTTTTTGCTGTATATCTCTGCTCCCGTTATCAGTCGAGACCAACAGAAAACCACCTCTATGAGGCTAAAAGAATCCTCCGATACATCAAGGGAACCATTAATTTGGGGATCCGGTATCCGAAGGATTCTGGTTTTGAACTAATAGCTTTTTCGACGCCGATCACGCAGATGCTTAGATTCACAAAAAAGTACTTCAGGAGCTCTACAATTTCTTGGTGATAAACTGGTGTCATGGCAATCGAAAAAGCAGGATTGTACATCGCTGTCCTCAACTCGAAGCGTAATATGTAGCCATGTCGACGTGTTGTGCTCAAGTCATTTGGATGAGAACACAACTCAAAGATTATGGTTATGTATTTGATATAATCCCGATGTACTGCGACAATCGGAGTGCTATTGCGATCTCGTGCAACTCAGTTCAACATTCAAAATCAAAGCACATCGATATTCGATATCATTTCATCAAGGACCATGTGGAACAGGGTACTGTTGAATTATACTTTGTGGGTACAGAATACCAATTGGCAGATCTCCTCACCAAAGCCTTAGCTCCTGCTAGGTTTAATGAGTTGGTCCACCGGATTGGTATGCGGTGTTTGACTCAAGAGGAACTGGATGAACTCTTAAAACATTCTTAAAAACCAGTCAAACACCAAAACCTCTTTTGTAAATATTTTTTTTTCAAAAACAAAATACAAAAATATAAAATCAGATAAAACTACAAAAATATTCTTCTATCTATATTTCTTTTAACATGGCAAGTACAAATCTTCCATCAACACTCCAATCTTTCAAAATTCAATATATTTTTTTGATCAAGTGTTGAGGGGGAGAAAGTAAATATTTTTCAGTTTCATAAAACTTTGTACTTGCATGTTACTTTATCCCGGTTGTTTCTTTAAATGGTGGTCACTTTTCTGGTTTACTGACACTCCTCGGACTAAAATTTATAAAACTTCATTATTTAGTCGAGGGGGAGTGTCGTCAAATTTCTTTCCAAAATATCATTCGTTTGATAACCAAAATGGAAGCTATGGACATTGGATGTAAATGAAAAAGGTAGAGGGACTAAAACTGTCAAAAGCTCAAAGTTATTTTAATAAAACATCCACCTAACTCATTAACTCTTCACATTTAATATCTCAACCACCTCATCCTACGCATAAAATCCAACCATCAAATCCGTTTACTTGATCATCATTTTATAAGTGTTTTTGTGTTCTTAACATGATTACAAACAAGGGTTTTAAATCGTTTCAAAAACCAACGGTTAGATTTTCATATATGAGTGATTTTGTGTTCTACGCATAAGCGTATGAACACATAATCAATGGTGTGTGTTTTTGGTTAAAATGATAGAGTCAAAACGTTTGTCTAACATCATTGAAACCATTTTTATCATCAAACATCACCCAGATACACGAATTGATTGATTTTGAAAACTAGGGTTTATGCGTGGAATTGGGTACTTTCTTGTGTGAACGTTTCTGGTAAATTAGTTGCTTGTTTGATGTTGTTCTCATGATGAATTGATGATATCTAGGCTCATAACCAACCCAGAAACACTAATTGATATTTAATTAGAAATTAGGGTTTATGTTCTTGAAATTTGGGTATTTTTGATTCGCTATGATTTTGATGTTAAAACGTGGATAGAACAACTCAATAGGCTTCCTAGACATCCCAGAATCATTTTGGTGCAATTCCTATGGCTAATTCTCTCACACGTAAAAATTGAACTTTAGGGTTTAATTCCTACGCGTAAAATTGTGTTCTACGCTTAACTGTTTAAATAAGTTTTCATGATTTGATTTGAAATGGAATGAATGTATGTGATAAGATTGGTGATATGATGAACTTATTTCAGGTATTCTACGCGTGAAAATTCAGAATCAAGGTTACTTGCAATATACGCATAAGGATCACCTTACGCGTAGCATGTTATGCGTAAGAGAAATCTTACGTGTAGCGTTTACGCGTAAGGTTCTACATAAGGGACTACGCGTATCCTGTGAAGGATATGCGTAAACAGTGACCTCTACGCATAAGGTTGACTCTTACGAATAAGCCTTACGCGTAAGGTTCCATATACGCTTACGCGTAAGCTTTACGCATAAGGCCCCCTTTTCCTACGCGTAATATTTCTTACGCGTAAGTCAAGAACCTACGCATAAGCTTATGCTTACGCGTATACCACTCATGTTTACGCATAAGCTTGCCATTTCTACGCCTAAGCCTAGTTTTAACCTTAATTATGAATTGTTACGTGTGCAAACTTGTAAATAAATAAATCATAACGCCACGAAACCAATAATGTCACCAATAATCTTAAACGTTTAATATGTTGTGAAAAATAAGTGAAAACATGGACTTTAAAACTTAAAGTTAATCAATTCACGAAACTTATCACGATGTCATTTGGACTATTGGACAACAAGTGACATTGGACTCGTAACAATCATCGACATGTCACATTCAATAATTAGACAATAAAACCATCTGTTGACTAACATAATGTCTTTCGATATGTTGGTTCTTTTGGCTAAATATCTTCCAGATCACGACATGGACGCTCAAATGCAAAACGTGGAAGCACCAAACGTTCTCACCATTGAAGATATCTTCCCTCATGGCTATCCGATGAAGATTGGAAAGAACAACCTTCGTGTTGATTTTGATACTCTCACCTGTTCAGAGTCTTTTTGCTTAATTGTTGTGGATATTCTGAAGAATCATCCTTATCAGAATATGCTCACAAATTCTGCATGTGCTGAGATCTACATTCATCAGCTTCGGAATACAATGCAAAAGATCAAAGGACAAAATGTTGTGACAGTGACTCTCAATGACAAACAAGTCATAATCACACCTGGCAGACTTAAGAATGTCCTCCTCATTCCTCGTCATCGAGCCAACCGAATACAATGACGCACCAACTGAAGAGACCGTTCTGCAATTCATGATCAACATTGGTTAAGATGAAGCTACATGAGTAATCACAAAGCATTCATACGTGGATCTTAAGAATATTCCTCAGCCGTGGAGAACTCTCTACATCATCATCACCAAATCTGTCTCTAGACGTGACAGTGGCTATGAGCATCCCAAGCTCATGGAACTGCAAATCTTTTGTGCTTTGGTCAACATGAAACACATCGAAGTTGAAGCTCTAATATGGGACGACATGATGTCATTCCTCAAAAAGCTTGGCTCCAAAATCCCATACATCGATATACAAAAACTGTTGATCCATAGAGCTCTAGGATATAATCCTGATATCCCCAAGAGACTCAATGACCCCAACAATCACGATATGTTGTATGAGCCTACACTCACAGTCAGATTCAAGGAATCTACAACAAAGAAACAGGGTGCTGTCTGTCGGATCACCTTCTCTCGATGCAATCAAACACTTTACTCATACAAAAGGTATCTGGTAGCAGTTGATGAAGCCAAAGTTGGTTTTCTCGATGACAAGTCTTCGGCACGCCTACTAGGAAAACCGGAGAGGCAAGTAGGAAGTGTTGCAAGCACTGAGAGTCAAAGAAAGTTCCCTAAGAGGAAACCTCCAATCAAAAGGACAGTTCCCTCTAAGGAAGATGTTCCTATTCCTATTCCCAAGCCTGAACCGCAAAGAAAGCTAGTGGATGAAAGCTCGAGGAAACCGATTGACGAAGAGGTCATCTACTCTGAAACTGCAACCGATGTAACCCCAACAGTAACTAAACCTCCCAGTCCAAAAGCTGACCAAGGCAAAGGGAAGACTCTAGTACTTGAGCAAGAAGAAGAAAGCTCAGATGAAGAGCCACTGGACACTGACTACAGGAAGAACTTCAAAATCATAAGACTCTAACACGTTGCAAAAGAATTTGTTAAGGATCAAACTCGTAGCCCCGGAGGGTCAAGTGGCGGTGTCCAATCTACACCAATTCCTGATGCGGTTAATCAACCCGATAAGGGAACTGGTGCCACCACTCTTGAGCAACAACAAAAGATCCGGGATTCTATTGATTATGACATTGAGAAACCGAAACGAGAAGTCGAGAAAGAAAAGCGATGAGGAAGCTCGGATTCAGTGAAGAAAGGCTAAATCGAACAAGATGACGAAGTGAACTATGATGATTTTCTTCTCAACAGTCCAATTGCGTCCAAGGAGAAAACTTGAACCTCCTAAGGACCCTGAACTTCCTCATGTCTCTTCATCATCAGATTCATCCTCTCACTCTTCACCACCACCATCTAGAAGAACAACCAAATCCACATCCAAATCTGTGAAGAAACCAACGGACTCTTGGATATCCCGAGCTAAAACCAAGATTGTTAAAGCTGTCAAGCAAGTACGGAAGAAGGATGTAACCAACAAAAGCTGAATCAACTCACTGACAGGAATCAACTTTCTTCAGAAAGGAATAAACGAAGTTGTTGAAAGAAAGGAACAAATCCAGAAGTTTATCAAGGGAGATTTCCAAAACGACTTGGAGAAGACGGCAAGAGAATACACTCACACATTCCTTCTTGACACCGTTCCTAAAGTGACAAGGGAGTTATATTCCAGACTACTTACTCCAAATATCGTTACATTGGTCAAACATACAATGGCCAAAGAATCTGATCTCTCTGAAGCTGAGTTGATTACTAAATTAGTGATGCAAATGTCAAAAAGAGTTGGAACCTTTACTTCGGATGAAGCTAAATTTTTTGAGACTCTATTAGACTATCAACTCAGATCTTCATGCAAAGAATCAGCAAGTCAACCAAAACGACCAAGAGATGACGATGATAAGGACAAGGATTCTCCACCTAAACGTCCAAAGAAATCTGGTGAATCCTCCTCAATTCCACCTCCACCCCAAAGGACTCCATCTCAACAACAATCTCCTCCACGCTCTTCCGAAAACCTCAGACTCGAGTTACCACCCCGACAGAGAAAACCGGTGATCACTTTGAGTATACTGGTGGTGACGATGAGGAAGTCACTGAGCCCCAACAACAACCCACCTCTCCCGCCTCAACAAAGAAACCATCATCCTCATCAAGGCCAAAGAAGAAAAAGAAGACGTCTAAGGTTGATGTCGTCTCATGGCTAGACGAAGATGACACCGAATTTGAATGGTTTTCTAAACTTGTTGATGCCACTCCCCGCCCTTACCGATGATCCATATATGGTAGAAGGTCGTACGTTGGAGCATGCCAAGTTACTGCAAGAAAAGTTCCGTGTGAAGAAGATGATGAAATCAGAGTTGAAACGAATCAAGAATGAAGCATTTCAACTACTCAAAGACAGCTTGGAAAGTGCTATTGAAGTTGAATATCACCTTGAAAACATAGCACGAGCCATGTCTAACAACATTGACTGGCTCAACCACGAAGCAAACATCGACTTCACCATAAGAGACAACCCTCCATACTACACCGACTGGTCTAAACCTCTACCAACGATTGGCCAACCAGATCAACCTAAGATTCCATTCCGCTACTTCTTCAACAAAGACTTGGAATTTCTTCTACACGGTAGCGATAGTTCTAAGAAATATGCTACATCACTTACACTTCCGTTCCCGGCAGCCATATACTCAAACTGCATAGCCATCGAAGAAAAGACTACCCACATGTTTTCCAATAGCCTGGAACGGTATGACATTGATGCAATGTACGGGATTCACCATTGGCCAGAACGCCGACGAATCTACTACAAAAGTTGCCAGGTTCGAAAATCTCAACATGAAGTATACAGTGATAAAGGGATCGTTGCTGTTAAGCATGTCACCCTTTCGTCTAAATGGGATTACACCTTTCTCAAGACTATCGTGGTCAAAAGACAAGACGAAAGGGACTATGAATTCTGTGAAGTGGACTTTCAGAACTTGTCTCTCAATAACATTGAAGATCTGTATCTTGCCAAGGTACAGGGAAGAATGAGACATTTCTCGACTGAAATTCAACGTGAATACATCAAGTCCTTGCTCATCTTCATCAGAAGCATAGTGATCCAAGAACGTGTAGAAGATTTACAACTTGCCGTTGAATCGTATCGGACTCGTGTGAACCTCACCCTCGGCCTAGAACTTCTCGATATCAACCACCTTCCATAATACACTCTTGTCAGCAAACCATTCGGAGTAGTTTACCGTAGTGAACTACAACGCAACCGCTTAATGGCGTGTAGAGATCTTCATAAGTTTGGAGATCACACAATTGAAGAGTGTCGTGACGGCTTGGCTTATAGCTTGAAGGAGATACATGAAGGAATTGGTTCTCCAAAGCGATGGAATTCTCAGGATAGATGGGATGTAAAGAGGATCATCACTCGAATTGATGAAAGGTTGTGCAGAAGGGACCGATTCCGTAACTCTAGAGAGCCGTAGGTGGTCGTCCCATGATTACTCTCACAGGCTATCAACGCCCTGTTCGCATTCCTAGAAAGATTGATGGACTGCCTGGTACCCCTTACACTGTTTCTATTTCATATTAATTTGGATGTGTGATCAATTAATGACTATGGCTTGTGCACATATAACAGTGTACAACCCGTTCTTGTAATGAAAGGACCCTGTGGTACGCTTCAGTGCTACAATCCTTATAAAAGGAGCGAAAGCTTCTTACTTTTGAGTAAAACCTATCAAACCTTTCAATTTTAAAAGGTTTTGCTCAAAAGAACAAGTACTTCCCCTTATGTTTTTTCTAAAACTCAACCGTTAATATCATTTGTTGAGGTGGAGTATTTGATTAAAAACTTTGTTCACAAATTGTTCTTCATGTAATCTTCCCACAAAACTCAAAATGGTCATATTTATTCTCAACATTTCTTCAAAAATAACATATTTATATGCCATTTTTTAGGGGGAGAAAAATTATGTGATAAGAAATATGTTGTGAAATTGCAAATGAATCTTTGTGCTACAGACTTAACCAATGAATTGACGAAACCTTAAATGTTAGTAACTAGAAAAGACTTGTCCGGGACGGGTAATAATTTCAAGCTAGTTCGCTAGTGATGTAAACGTGTCTCGCAAAGGACTTGTCCGAGTAGAATGTACCATTCGAGAAACTCTTGGTAGACATGAACTTTGTCGGGTTTGACAACCTCTCGAGGATTGTCCACACCTTCAAGGTAGTTATTAGAGCTAGTTGTCACCTAAAAGCTGACAATGTATCTCTTTAATTATGCAACGTAATCGTGTCTCGCAAAGAATTGTCTATCTTGAGTCGATCAATTCAAAAGTGCGAGCTCTTTCCTCACCGCTTGATTTCAAAAACTCTTAAGCACATATGGAAGGGGAGTATTTCTGAAAATCTAAAACTCTTGAAGTGTTCAAACATGGTTTTTCATTCACAAACACTTTGAGAGATTTTCATGAAAAATGGTTTTATGGCAATGGAGTTATAAGGTGATTAAGGTTAGGAATAACCGTCCTATGATCCGCCAGAGCCGGAGGGATCTACCCAAGGACACTACCAATAGTTAGAATTAGAAGTCCTTAGGTATGATTATAAAAAGGAGAAAATGAGAATCGGAGAAAGAAGGAGTTGAATAATTAAAAAGAAATGCAAAGAAAAGGGTGAAAAGAAATAGCCCTCCAGATTATTCAACTTAGGGCAGACACCGGGTTCTATTCATAAGCTATTGGTTGTCATTTGATGACACCGGTATTGAAGATTAAAAGTCGTCATGGACCCAGTGACGCATGCACTAAACCTTCTTAGCTACTCAAGTTTCTCTCAACAGAAGCTTGTTTCATTCTCGCAGGGAACCCTACGTAAACTATCGGCTTTCTCTTAGAGATTGCTGGTATTGAAGAAGGAGACCCTCTCCCTAGTCTCCGCCCAAGAAAACCAAAACGCACTATTGAGTCTAGAGCCACGAGATTCATCAAAATATCTCATAGGTACACTTGACATTTCATCACTTGTTGTTCAACAATAAGAACAACAGAGGTACGTTATCGAGTCCTACACAGATCCTAGCAATCTGTCGAGAACATTTATGAGAGGTTCACTATTGTGATCCTCGGTGATTGAATGGAAACTCCTGCCGGGGTCAACATCAAACCCGACAACGGAAGGTCACTTCGGTAACTCCCCATGGATTACGCTTAGTGTGTCTCAAACGGTCTATGCGTGAGTGATGCTTCGGTGTACCTCAGTGACTCATCTGAATCGTAGGTGTACTTCGGTACATCGCGTTATCTCACTTGTGGGACTCCAGTTCAGAAACGACCTTTGTAAGAATTAGAGTTGTGTTTTCACACTATGCTGTTAACACTCTCGAAGTTCAAACTTGTAAGTGCGGAATCCGCTATTACTAACCTTTCTTGTGTTTTATTCTTATGGAAGCTCGAGGTGATCGTCAGATTCTTCACATGCTCATACCAACAACATCACTAATGGAAGTTCTATTAAGAGGCAACACAAAATTCTGAATGATTCTTCGTCAAGTCAAAGAATCTACAAAGTTAAAGACTAAGAGAACTTCATCAAGATCTGTAAGCCAACGCTAAAGAGCGTGTGAGCATGTTGAAGAAAGACGTGGAGACATTGGAGCAACGAGGTGACCTGATGCAGGACAACAAATAACATACTATCACTACCATCACAAAGAACAAAGATCAAAGAACAAAGAAAATGATGACGTCCAAAGCGTAACTTTACAAAGGAAACAATTTCTCTACACGGGAGATTGTTGAATCAAGGCACTTCTTCTCACAAGAAAGAAGAATGTCAGAAGACGTCAAAGCTACTATTACATCAACACTTTAACCGTTCACATCATCAATCACTAACACTTAGGGGGAGATTGGTGGAATCACTCCTAATCTAGAATTCAAGTGTTAGTAATTAATATGTAATAGTTAGCTTATTATGGCTTTTATGTTAGTAATCATGCCAAGGCTTATGTAGAAAGCCCATGAGCCTTGGCCCAAGTCCAATAAGGAAAGGAAGGGACTAGGAGTGTTGCCCTAGCTCCATCTCCTATAAATACCTTTGTAATACCCTCTGATGAGTGCGTATTCACTCATCATTTTAGGTCAAATCTGAGCTGCAAAACATTTAAAAACACTCCGAAATGCATCAAAATACTGAAAATATCTCAAAATTGTGTTTTATATGTTTCTGATGCAAAATTAATGAAAAACGAACAAAGTTTGCATAATTGGCGTTTGGTCCCCGCTTTCAAAATTGACGAAATAGTCCCCGAGCACGTATTTTAAAAAGAAAAGTCACCAAAGGTCCTTTTGAAATCATAAGTTGTCATAATTAGTCCTTTGGTGAAAAATTTCAAAAGTTTGAGAAATTACGCTTTGATCCCCGATTTTTAAGATTGACAAGTTTAGTCCTTGGAATTTCACAATTTGCAAAAATGGTCCTCAACTTATTTGAGATTCACAAGTTTGACCCTTGGATCACTTTTCGAGTTACTTGATTGGCCCCTGAAGTTTCAGTTTTGGCAGATTTGGTCCCTATGTTTGCCATGGATTCAATATCTAATCCCTTGTCCAAATATTAGCTACTTTGGCCCAATACCCAATCCATTAACCCTCGACCTCAACCCACCCAAAGATAACAACCCATCCCCCGCTTCTTCTTCCCCTTCCCCCCAAACAAAACCCAAGACCATGCTTTCTTCAACCCACAAACCCTAGATACCTCTTCTTTTCTCTGCTTCCCAAAACACTCCATCCCTTCACCCAAAACACTCAACCTCTTTAACAATCTTTTACCCGGTTAACCCCAAATCCCAAACCCACTACCCAAGTTTTCCCCTCATCCCAACCGCCAAGCTGGGCAATCCCAGCTTCAAAAGGCCCCATGGATCGGCTCTAATATGTCTCCATATTGTACCTAACTCTATTGGATGGCCGGATTGGTTCAAGAAAGCGAAGTTGGAATCTTTAGCTATTTTGCACTCATGAAACACAAGACTTGAAGAGTTGAAGACTTAGTTTTAGTATAAATAGGACAGCTTGTAGCCACATTGAAGGCACCCCCTAGTTTTTAGTTTAAATTTAATTTTCTAGTTTTTAAGCTCTGTTGTAATTTACTTTTTCTAAAATCAATGATAAGCAATTTTTTTTTAGTTTCATGTTTTATATGGTTAGATGGTAGTTCAATCTTATTTGGAAGTTGTTAAATGTTTTTAGTTTAGACATCACAGTAATCTCAACAAAAGGGGGTCAAGATCAGTTGCAAAAAGTAGTTTATTTAGGATTGTTTGGTTGATGGGTCAAAATGGGTCAAGAGGGAGCTTTGTTTCATTTTGGGTTCAAAAATTGGTTTAGCACAAGCATTTGAGTCACTTGTTTAAGCTGGAAAAGACTTTACACAGTCTAGCAAAATTTTGAAGATTAAGTCTTGAACAAAAAAATATATAAAGTAAATGAGTTTCTCCAGTTTTTTTCATAGCAGTTTAAGTACAATTTTGCTCAAGTCAAAAATTTTAAAAAACAAAAATCACAAGTTTACCAGCTAGTTTATCTTTGGTCAAAAGAAAAAAAAAATCAAAAAATTGTTTTAGTTAGGCTGCTATTGGGTTAAAGTGGGTGAGTTTGCATGTTGTATGTTCTGTGCAGGTTGCTTCAGCCCAACACATGCTGATAACAGCTTATTTATAAGCTGTTACAGTGTGAAAATTTGATCCTAATCAATTTTCTCTTAAACCCACCTATGCTAACCATGTTTTTGTAGCTTGTCCCTGGACTAGAAGCTCATTTCTAAGCTCATAATTAAGCTGCAAACAGGCCTCAGTTACCTGTTTTTCAGCCTGCACTACAGCAGACCACAACAGGTCACTACTTTTGCTTATTAGAGTTTCTAGTTAGCTTATCTTAGGTAATTGTTGAACTTATTAGTCTCTTACATTAGGATTGCTTATCTTTAGCTTGTATCCAGCTTATTAGAGTCTCCTAGAATAGATTTTGATCACTTTATGCTTAATTCCCATTTAGTAGCCTTAGGATCTCCCTAGTTAAAGTTCACTGCCAACTGCTCTCCCATTGTTCCTAGCTTATTTGCTTTTTCTTGTTGCAATTGCTCACTTAGGACAACCACTCTTTTGCTATTTTTTTTGTTTTAACTGATTTGAAATTTGATGTTTGGTTGGTTGCTTATTGAGTTCTCAACAGTCAAAGAGTGTTTGGTTTTTAGCTTAAAAGGGTGTTTGTTTGTGTTCATCCAAACAGTACATATAAGCTATTTATACTGACTTATTGTGAGTTTTCAAAGCATAAGTGTTTGCAAAAGTTCCTCATTTTGTTAGAATCTTCAAGTTTCAAAAGCAACTTAAACATAATTTAGCCAAATGATTATTTGAATCAGTAAAAGGAGTGTGAATCTCTTTTGTTGAAACTGTTGGAAATTAGCAGTTCCAACTGCTTATTCTGAAGCTAATTTACAAAAAGTTTTCACAAGAAAAGTTCAACTTGGCTGTGTCTTTAATCTCCAAGAAGAAAATTTGAAAAAAATATTTAAAAAGGAGAAGGGTCGAACCTGAGACCTTTCCCTTGGATGAGAGTGATAGCATGTGTACCTGGAACCATAAGCGCCCTTGGGACTTTCTTGTTTAAGTTTGCATCACTAGATATTTAAGTCACCTTGCTATCTTATGCTAGTTAGCTTATTCGACTTTTTTACAGCTTATTTCATTAAGCACTAGTGTGGTTTTTCATTTTTCCCAGATGCTATAGTATCTCAAGTATTTTCTGCAAAATTTTCGGATTTTTCAAAAGTAGTTTAGTATTTTTAATCATTTAATTAGTGTAAACTCATTTTTAATTCATAGAAATTAATTTAAAAGTCAAAAAAATATTCCGCTTTTTCCTAAAATTATTTTTAGTCAAATAGAACGTAGGAAAATTGATTTCACACCCGTAGCCCTTAAATTTCAAAACTTTTACGTTTATGGCTCGGGTTGTTTGCCGGTTTTTACGTTTTTACGTTTTTGCACCCTAGGACTTAGTGTAGCTTCGTTTTATCATACCTTAGGCTTAGTGATAGTTTAATTTTAGTTTATTAGGGTTCCCTTGCCTTAATTACCTTCCCGTTCATTAATTTGTAGAATTCGTAATTCAAATCATCAAATCATTAAAACCAATTCAAGTTCAAATCACGAAACTCAACGAATCCTTCCATTCACACCTCGTTGGGACACGACCCGGGGAAATCACTTTCCCGGTATCACTTTTATCACACCCGTGAAGTTTGGCACGTTGACCTTTTTCCTAAAGGGTCGATTTGTCGAATTTTACGGTTAATTTGATATATTGATATTGTGTTTGTTTTCACCACTCACTTCACAACGAATCAAATTTTGGCGCCGGGAGGTGTGTTGCGAAAACATCGTGAAGTTTTTGCGATTAGTGACTTGAAGAACCTTCCTCGTGAAGTTATTGTTTTTATAAAAATACAAAATACAAAAATATTTTTTCCTTTCTTTGTATATATATGTAAAAGATTAAAAATACAAAAAGATTTTCCTTGTTGTTTTAAATAAATAGAAGACACAATCAAAATAACATTCTCAACTGAGGTGTTATCATTATAAGTTCCCGGACAAAAGATTTAAAACTTGCCTTTGTGTCGCTCGTGTTTTGGTTTACTTTTATCGGTTTAACAAACTGTGTGAGGGGTATAAGGACGGCTGACATTAAATTGCGGTGAAAAGAGACGGGTTTTAATAAGCTACGACCTACAAAGTCTCTTCGCTCCTTTGTGCGTTTTACTTATAGAAGTGATCATTTCACGTGGGATTATTGGTTTAAGTTCACCGTCGTTTTGCCTCGATTTTGTTTTAATTGGATTTGTTATTATAAAACCCAAAAAGATTCTTCGTTCCCCATTTTCATAATTCTCTTGTTTCCTCGAGTTACGTCTAGTGCATGCGCACTCGTTCCTCTAGATCATTGAGCCCTTTTCGTGATCTAGTAGAAATTCCTAGAAGACGTTCTCATAGACGTCTGCCGAATAGTCGAACCCGAGATTCGTACTATTCCAAACAACAATATGGCAGACGAAGCGAACTATGGCGAAATGCTCCAGGCACCCACCGAGGGTTATGGATATGCCATTGTCTTACCACCAATCAATTCTGATCACTTTGAATTGAAGACGCATTTGATCCAACTTGTGTCTACGAATCAATTCCACGGGTTTGATCGAAGACCACGTATGCACACATCCGTTGGTTTAACAAGTTGACCTCAACTATTAATTACAAGGATGTGCCACAAAAGTGATCAAACCGATGCTATTTCCGTTCTCACTTGAGGGGCAGCCGATTTGGTGGAAAAAGAACCCCCTCGATCAATCGAAACTTGGGAGGATCTTGTTCAAAAGTTTGTCAATTACTTCTTTCCTCCATCAAAGACGACTAATCTTAAAATGAAATTTCGGATTTCGTCAAAACTTCAATGAAAATTTTGGAGAGGCATGGGAGAGATTCAAAGATCTCCTCAGAAAATGCCCCCATCATGAATTCACGGAGCTTCAACAAGTCAATATCTTTTACAATGGGTTGAACGGTAACGATCAAGATTCCTTGAATGCAGCCGCCGGTGGCAATATCTTGAATCGTAGACCCAAAGATGTGATTGAGATTTGCGAGCAAAAATCAAAAGTTCCTATTTCTCGCAACAAAGTCAATATTCCAACACTCCTCTTCTTCATCCAATAACTCTTCTGAGTTAGCAGCTCCGATAGCCGCTCTAACGAACGCCATCCGTTGTATGATTAAGGATGTTAAGGAGATCAAAAGCGAAATTCATAAGCCGGAACCAGTCAAAGCCGTAAACAAGGTGTGTGAAACTTGTAGTGGTCCACACGCGTATTATGATTGTCAAGCAACCGATGCTTCCTTTTACCAAGTTCCGTAGCCGGTAAACCACAATCAATACCGACCTCAAGCTGATCCTCACTACCGTGCACCTAGCGGTATGACACCACCGGTTTTCCTCCTGTGCAAAACCATGGCAATCAAAACCATGGCAATCAAAATCGCTTTGTTCTGAATCAAGGACACAACTTCAATAACTCTCAAAATTTCAATCAAAACCGGAACAATTTCAACCAACCATATCAAGCTCCTAATCATCAAAGTTATCAACAACCTCCTCAAGCTCCCATGCCAAATGACTTCATGAAAATGACTGAGTCAAACATGCGTTCAATGCAAACTCAGATCAATAACATGAGAGGTGAGCTAAAAAGGGAAATTGATACCACATTATCTCGGCAGACAAATGAGTTAAAGAATATGATGAGCAGTTTCATGAACATGAATATGAACAAGGCTTCATCATCTTCTGGAGGACTCCCAAGCAATACTATTCCCAATCCAAATGCCGAGTTGAAAGCCGTCACCACTCGTAGTGGTAAGACGCACAATGAACCTTCGACTCCTATGCCCCCTCCTCCTGTGGCATTGAGTCAAGTTACCAAGGATACAACGGACAAGGTGCAATTCTCAAGCCCACGAAGTACGCGACACGTCCCCACCTTCGGTAGTCCATGCTTTAAGTCCGGAACCCGAAGTTCCGAAGACAAATTCTGAGCCTGAAAACACTTCCATCCCGGCTCAAAAGTCTAGTCAGCTTCCTTACCCATCAAGATTGCATGATGAGAAGCTCAAAGACAAAACGAAAGAGCAAATGGAAAAATTTTTCCAAATTTTCAATGAACTACACTTTGATATAAGCCGTTGATGCTCGTTCTTATGCCCAAATTTGCATCCACGCTAAAGGCTTCTGGCGAGCAACAAAGATAAGTTATCTGAGATGGCTAAAACCCTCTCAATGAGCAATGCTCAGTCCTTCTCAAGAAGCTTCCCAAAAGCTTGAAGACCCCGGAGTTTTAATCCCGTGATTTCTTGGGGATGGTTCAATGCTCCGCCTTGGCCGATCTTGGTGCAAGCATTAACCTCATGCCACTCTCAAGATGGAAGAAATTGTCTCTTCCTAAACTTACATCCACTTGTATGACACTCGAGCTAGCGGACCGTACCCAAACTCGTCCACTTGGGATAGCCGAGGATGTCGTGGTGAAAGTAGGAAAGTTTCACTTTCCTACGGACTTTGTTGTAGTAGACTTTGATGCAGATCCTAGAGTTCCCCTCATCTTAGGGAGAGCTTTCTTGAGAACGAGCCGTGCTCTAATCGATGTATTTCCTGAAGAGTTGACCATACGGGTTGACAACGAAGAACTCACGTTTAATATCAACCAGAACTCCAAACCTCTATACAAACATAGTGTTGCCACAATTGATCACAAATCAAAAGAATCAATGCAACACTCTCAAATTTCATGGTTAAGAGGAGTCATAAAAACATGCCGAGCTTAAAGCTTTGAAAATCAACCCTGGTTCAAAAAAATGGTTTGAAAGTTGTACCAAGGAAGTCCAGAGTGTTCTCGATGATGATGATCTAGAATCGGAGACTTTATCGGAAGTGGTGGAAACTGCTAGCTCTAAGAGCACACCACTTGTCCCACCTCCGGAATCAGTTTATCGTATTGAGTTTGTTAACTCTGTGAATGAAACCAAACTCTCCTCGGTTTCATCTGGATTGGATGATGATGTTTGTGATCCAATGGGAGACATTCTTCCCATTGAAGAATTGCTCAACAATGATCAATCATCCCCTAGTCTTATTATTTCCGACTCTTCCATCCCTTCTCTCACTACGGATGAGGAAGATGACAACTTTTGGAATGAAGTCGATGCCTTTCTTAATGATGAGTCGATTCCAACAGGAATTGATAATTCTTACTTTGATTCGGAGGGAGACATCCTTTTTCTGGAAAATCTGTTGAATGAAGAACCATTTCCAACCCTCCCTACCGGAAATTCTGTTGACAATCACCACACAAACTTCAAGACTAAGCTTAAAAATGTCAAAAATGGTGATTTGCTTTATCGATGAGGAATGGACTTGCATTCTCATGCACATCTTTATTCCATTCTTCACATATGGTGTGGTTGCTCTTTCCCTTTTCTCTTTCGGGAATGAGGACACCATCTTTGACCCCGGTATCATCCTTTATAGTTTCTACTATTAACAATACCGCGGTTGTATCTCGTCGGTGTGGAACTTTCTGATGTTCATATGTTTATTAACACTGTGAACGAAAGTCCGATCGAGATTGGTTTTCCACGTTGCTTCCCCAAGAACAAATGAATGCGGGGATCGAGTCAAGCTAGCGACTCGGTTAACAAAAACAATAGCACACTATATGGGTTTTCACCCATATTTCTGACTTCTTTCTACTTTCTACCACCCTAGTGTGGGGAGTTGCCCCATTGTTGTACATAAGTTTCCTCAAAAAAAAAAAATCTTCTTTCTAAATAATGGCCGTAGTATTTCCCTTTTACGTTCTCAGTTTCGGCATAACCGCGGGTACTTTGAATATTGAGGGCAATATTCATTTCTAGTGTGGGGGAATTCTCACGAATTTTATCATGTAAATATACCACCTAATTCCCCCGTTTTTGGCCAAAATTTTTTTGGAGTAAGTGTTCTGCACTTACTCAATTGGTTATCAGTCCGCCTTGTCTAATAAACAAAAGGATTGGCTAATCCAGGAGCAAACGGCTCTTGGTAAAGATATTTCAAACCCGTTGACGGCTTGCAATTTGCCCAAAATTGTATGGTGTTCAGCTCACCATATCTTTAATTAGTAAAGAGTTGGCTAGCCCGCAAGTTTATGGCTTGTGGTAAAGGCGGTTGGAAAACCATAATTGGTAATCGACTCACCAAAGATAATATTGATAATTTATCTAAGAGTTGGCTAGTCCAAGCAAACGGCTTCGGTAAAGACAAATCAAAACCGTTGAAAGTCTGGGGTTTGCTCAAAATCACTTGGTTATCGGTGTACCAAGTTTCTTACTTGAACTGAAACATTTGGCTACTCCAGTAGTAATGGCTTTTGGTAAAGAGATTCAAATCCATTAAGTTTTTCTCAAAAGATTGCTAGGGACTAGCAATGTTTTAGTGTGGGGGATTTGATGAGTGCGTATTCACTCATCATTTTAGGTCAAATCGAAGCAAAACATTTAAAAACACTTCGAAATGCATCAAAATACTGAAAATATCTCAAAATTGTGTTTTATATGTTTCAGATGCAAAATTAATGAAAAACGAACAAAGTTTGCATAATTGGCGTTTACCGTCTTTCAAAAATTGACGAAATAGTCCTGAGCACGTATTTTAAAAAGAAAAGTCACCAAAGGTCCTTTTGAAATCATAAGTTGTCATAATTAGTCCTTTGGTGAAAAATTTCAAAAGTTTGAGAAATTACGTTTTGATCCCGGATTTTTAAGATTGACAAGTTTAGTCCTTGGAATTTCACAATTTGCAAATGGTCCTCAACTTATTTGAGATTCACAAGTTTGACCCTTGGATCACTTTTCAGAAGTTACTTGATTGGCCCCTGAAGTTTCAGTTTTGGCAGATTTGGTCCCTATGTTTGCCATGGATTCAATATCTAATCCCTTGTCCAAATATTAGCTACTTTGGCCCAATACCCAATCCATTAACCCTCTGACCCGGTCAACCCACCCAGTATAACAACCCATCCCCTGCTTCTTCTTCCCCTTCCCGCCCAAACAAAACCCAAGACCATGCTTTCTCTTCAACCCACAAACCCTAGATACCCTCTTCTCTTTCTCTGCTTCCCAAAACACTCCATCCCTTCACCCAAAACACTCAACCTCTTTAACAATCTTTTACCCGGTTAACCCCAAATCCCAAACCCACTACCCAAGTTTTCCCCTCATCCCAACTGCCAAGCTGGCAATCCCAGCTTCAAAAGGCCCCATGGACGGCTCTAATATGTCTCATATTGTACCTAACTCTATTGGATGGCCTGGATTGGTTCAAGAAAGCAGAAGTTGGAATCTTTAGCTATTTTGCACTCACTGAAGAAACACAAGACTTGAAGAGTTGAAGACTTAGTTTTAGTATAAATAGGACAGCTTGTAGCCACATTGAAGGCACCCCCTAGTTTTTAGTTTAAATTTAATTTTCTAGTTTTTAAGCTCTGTTGTAATTTACTTTTTCTAAAATCAATGATAAGCAATTTTTTTTTAGTTTCATGTTTTATATGGTTAGATGGTAGTTCAATCTTATTTGGAAGTTGTTAAATGTTTTTAGTTTAGACATCACAGTAATCTCAACAAAAGGGGGTCAAGATCAGTTGCAAAAAGTAGTTTATTTAGGATTGTTTGGTTGATGGGTCAAAATGGGTCAAGAGGGAGCTTTGTTTCATTTTGGGTTCAAAAATTGGTTTAGCACAAGCATTTGAGTCACTTGTTTAAGCTGGAAAAGACTTTACACAGTCTAGCAAAATTTTGAAGATTAAGTCTTGAACAAAAAAATATATAAAGTAAATGAGTTTCTCCAGTTTTTTTCATAGCAGTTTAAGTACAATTTTGCTCAAGTCAAAAATTTTAAAAAACAAAAATCACAAGTTTACCAGCTAGTTTATCTTTGGTCAAAAGAAAAAAAAATCAAAAAATTGTTTTAGTTAGGCTGCTATTGGGTTAAAGTGGGTGAGTTTGCATGTTGTATGTTCGTGTGAGTTGCTTCACCCAACACATCTCGATACTTGACTTATTTATAAGTACGGTGAAAATTTGATCCTAATCAATTTTCTCTTAAACCCACCTATGCTAACCATGTTTTTGTAGCTTGTCCCTGGACTAGAAGCTCATTTCTAAGCTCATAATTAAAACCAACAGGCCTCATTACTGTTTTTCACCACTACTGTGAACCACAACAGGTCACTACTTTTGCTTATTAGAGTTTCTAGTTAGCTTATCTTAGGTAATTGTTGAACTTATTAGTCTCTTACATTAGGATTGCTTATCTTTAGCTTGTATCCAGCTTATTAGAGTCTCCTAGAATAGATTTTGATCACTTTATGCTTAATTCCCATTTAGTAGCCTTAGGATCTCCCTAGTTAAAGTTCACTGCCAACTGCTCTCCCATTGTTCCTAGCTTATTTGCTTTTTCTTGTTGCAATTGCTCACTTAGGACAACCACTCTTTTGCTATTTTTTTTTGTTTTAACTGATTTGAAATTTGATGTTTGGTTGGTTGCTTATTGAGTTCTCAACAGTCAAAGAGTGTTTGGTTTTTAGCTTAAAAGGGTGTTTGTTTGTGTTCTGTCCAAAACAGTCACATATAAGCTATTTATACAGCTTATTGTGAGTTTTCAAAGCATAAGTGTTTGCAAAAGTTCCTCATTTTGTTAGAATCTTCAAGTTTCAAAAGCAACTTAAACATAATTTAGCCAAATGATTATTTGAATCAGTAAAAGGAGTGTGAATCTCTTTTGTTGAAACTGTTGGAAATTAGCAGTTCCAACTGCTTATTCTGAAGCTAATTTACAAAAAGTTTTCACAAGAAAAGTTCAACTTGGCTGTGTCTTTAATCTCCAAGAAGAAAATTTGAAAAAAAAATTTAAAAGGGAGAGGCAGGGGTCGAACCTGAGACCTTTCCCTTGGATGAGAGTGATAGCGTGTGTACCTGGAACCATAAGCGCCCTTGGGACTTTCTTGTTTAAGTTTGCATCACTAGATATTTAAGTCACCTTGCTATCTTATGCTAGTTAGCTTATTCGACTTTTTTACAGCTTATTTCATTAAGCACTAGTGTGGTTTTTCATTTTTCCCAGATGCTATAGTATCTCAAGTATTTTCTGCAAAATTTTCGGATTTTTCAAAAGTAGTTTAGTATTTTTAATCATTTAATTAGTGTAAACTCATTTTTAATTCATAGAAATTAATTTAAAAGTCGAAAAAATACCCGGTCTTTTTCTAAAATTATTTTTAGTCAAATAGAACGTAGGAAAATTGATTTCACACCCGTAGCCCTTAAATTTCAAAACTTTTACGTTTATGGCTCGGGTTGTTTCTTGGTTTTATGCTTTTTCGTTTTTGCACCCTAGGACTTAGTGTAGCTTCGTTTTATCATACCTTAGGCTTAGTGATAGTTTAATTTTAGTTTATTAGGGTTCCCTTGCCTTAATTACCTTCCCGTTCATTAATTTGTAGAATTCGTAATTCAAATCATCAAATCATTAAAACCAATTCAAGTTCAAATCACGAAACTCAACGAATCCTTCCATTCACACCTCGTTGGGACACGACCCGGAGAAATCACTTTCCCGGTATCACTTTTATCACACCCGTGAAGTTTGGCACGTTGACCTTTTTCCTAAAGGGTCGATTTGTCGAATTTTACGGTTAATTTGATATATTGATATTGTGTTTGTTTTCACCACTCACTTCACAACGAATCACCCTCACTTGAGGGTTGGTTGTTCAATTCATTTCATCACTCACGCATAAATCTTCTTATACTCTTACGCATAGTGTTTGTGTTTTTTTCAACCGATCATCTTTGTCTATCTTTCTTATATTGATGCTTGTGTTACTAATATGGGAACCTAACATTCATATACACCCGAGAGATGTGAGTGTCCAAACACCCCATGTGAGGTGCTAGTATGTAATTTTCGTGCTTGTTATGACTTTTGCTTATATGTGTTGTAAATTGTTCTAAACCAATGCTTCATGACCCCTAACTTATAAATTAATTGGCTAAAAGCACATTTGCTTGAGGACAAGCAAATACCAAGTGTAGGGATATTTGATAAGGTTTTAAAGTGTACCTTTTTGAGGGGTCGTTTAAGCCCTTATTTGATCACTTTTGTATCCGTTATTACTTAATATCGTTCCTTTTCACTTTTTAGGTATCTTGAAGGCAAAATGCTGGAATGACACTTATTCGGACGAAAAGGCGTGAGTATACGAAGAAAACGGCCAAAGTCAAGAATTGAGACACTCAGTCAGCCGAAGGGGGCGTCGGGCACAAATTAGTGACGCCGTCGGACATCTTTTGTGACGGCTCGGTAGCCAAATTGCTTATTTACAAGTGACAGCTTCAGGTTTTAAAAGAGTAGGTCGTCGCAACTCAGACGGCCTAGATTTGATCCGACGCCGTCAGGGAAGGGGATGGCGTCACAAGCATAAGGTGATCGCCGTCCGCAAGACTAATGTGGCCAAGACGAAACCCTAATGACGGCGAACCGACGGCGTCACAAATCAAAGGGTGACGCCGCGTGCATTTGTAATCTTATACATAGAATCCGAATTTTTAGTTTTCGTGTGTAGTCTATTGGAGTAAAACCTAAAACCAACCAAGGTCGCTTGTACAGTATTTTAAGATTCCATACCCTATCTTACATCAAGATAAGTGTTTTACTTCATTAATTTAATTATGTTTTCAATTACTTGTGTGTATGCTTGCATGTTTCCCATGTCCGGCTAATTTACTTGTGTGTTTGTTTTAGGGAATATGAAACTTAATTATTGAATATTGATTGGTTGTTTCTTATCTTAATTGTTAATGATCTAGTATTGCGATAGGTCGTCCGTTGTGTAGTTAATGCTTGATTAATCTTTGTGAACCTTAGCTTATAGTACCTAGAGTCATTGTAGGCTAAACCATCCGAAGAGTACCTTAGAGTTAAAGTTTATAAATCCTAGAGATTTTGTAGTCATTAACCTTTGGTAGTTTCAAAGAGATAGGGATAAACGCATACCCTACAACCTTAGACACACAACGCGATTAAGAATAAGGACGTGACAATTCAACCATCAATAGGAGATAATTAAGGTGTAATAAAACCTAAGTAAATACATCTTTAAATCATCATACGAGCACACAATATTTAGACATAGACTACATACACCTTAGTTTAGATAATTAGACAAGTAGAAGTAATCGGTAGAAATACCAACCCCTCAAATCCAAACCCGAGATTCGTACCTTTCCATTTCCTAAAAAACATAAAAAGATAAAAATAATCTTCCTCAACCCCAACCTTAGCGTAGTAACTTCTCACTAGCATTCCTATTCCCCTAGAGAACGATATCAATTCCCGTGGCTTACCCTAATACTACACTACAACGATTAGGTTCACTGCCTAGGGTGTTGAAAAACTTGCTCGACGAAAAGGAAGTTCCTTTGACCCCGAACGACGCGTGTAGCGTTATCAGTATCTCACTTTGTCTTCTCATGTGGGCATTGGTGTTGTTACCATGGGATTTTTGTGTACGTGGCGACCGATAGTTGTTACCAAACATTTTGGCTGCAACGCATGATTTTGGGTTAAGGAGAGTGGAAGAAATTGATATAAAGGCTATATTCGATGGTTTAAGGGGGATTTTCATCACCAAAAGTTCCTAATGATGATAAACAATGAGATTAAATTGTCATTATTGTGATAGTAAAATACTCAAAGATCAAATCGTCCGTACATGCGTTAATGCATCATCGGCTTCAAACTACACTTTAGCATTAGATTAAGGTACATTGGTTTTGGTTTTTCTAAGTTTTTACTTTTTCTTAGATCTCTGCTTGCCTACATTTACCGGTATTGCATATGTACATATTCATTTTAGTACATATCACAGTCATCGACTATGGACTGGGTTCCATTATGTCATCCCAAGAGTCGTCAACTTCTACCTGGATGGCCTGCCTTGAAAATGACAGGTGGTATACTATCTGTGCCTTACACTCATTGTGGAAAATTGCTTGCTCCATTTAACTGGGTGCGTTGGGGTATGTTGATTATTGCTTTTGTGGAAATTTTATTTCCCTTTGCTTTCAAACGTGGAATAGTTTAATCAATTGAATGATATACCCAACATATAGCTACTTTACAAGTTGAGGATAATTGCTAAAAAAAGATAAATGATTGTTTCACAAGCAAGAGTTGATTCAGAAAAGGGAGTGAAAGTGATTTTGTTTCCACAACGACAAATTAACAAGAGTTTAAGCCATGAAATAATGAAAGTGATTTGTCTTATTTGTAAGAACTGAAGCCTTGGAGGGATAAAAATGATTTTGTGTAACTTTGTATGTATCTTATTTTCAAAAAAACAATGTTTCAATTATCCAATAATAATTGCTTGCTTTTATGCTTTTTAGATCTTTTATTAAAACTTCGTTTATGATCTTCACTACTTTGTTTAGAATTGCTACACTTTGTGTTGAATTTGGTCTACCAGCACTTACACTATTGTCGTTTGTAAACAATCCGCAGTAACACGTGGGTGGAAATCCTTGTTTAAACACAATTGGTGGGCTCAGTCTCTTTGCATTCTTTATAAGAAAAATCTTTTTAGTCTCTTTGCATTCTTTATAAGAAAAATCTTTTTAGTTGTTTAACTTGAATTTAGTAAGAAAAAGAGTAACGTATATTACATGAGAATCACTTAAAAAACCTACCCATCTCCCTCCTATGGACCTATGGGTCTGATACCAAAAAACCATTATTGAAAATGAATCCATTCTCATTTTCAAACCCACTTACCGAGCGGCTCTTTATCTTTTATGTACTGTACTTATTCTCTGATTATTAGACGTAAGGTTTAGGTCATTAAATAGCAACATACTTTTTTTTTAATTGTTTTGATATGTGAACTAACAATTGTTTCGCTAAATGTTACAAACTTTCATAAAGTGTTTTAATATGCACGATATGTGACGTGTCACATAAAAAACAGTGGCACGTGCCACATTTTGGAGTATGACACGTCATCTAAACGTGTATATTGAAACAATCTTTAAAAGTTTGTAATATTTAATAAAACATAGTTCACGTATTAAAACGGTACTCTAGAGGAAGTTCATCGCCAACTAATGACCTAAACCTTTAGACGTACGTGAACAACTAAACATGACTCGGTTTAGAAAGCTGACAAGTTGCATACTTTGAAACTAGTATTTATCAACATATGGTTGTTAAATATAAATTATATAAATTATGTAGCATATTCATACTTATATAGTTATAATACTCATGCACAAACAATTTTTATATAAAATTTTGATTATGTATATTCATTAATGTTTTTTATATATTTTTGTTGGACGAAGGATTTGATTTTGTTTAAGTGATATGATGTGGAGGTTAATATTATTTAAATTTAATTATTGATATAATGTTCTACAGATTATGCGTGGTTAAAAGTACATAATGACCCTTTAAATTATCCGGTTATCATTATTTTAATTTAAAAGAGGAATAACATTCGTTATTATACGTACAATCTCATGTATTTATTTCATTTACATGAAAACTGATAAGTTTACTTAAGTCTATATAATTTATAAAAAATTTAACAACTAAAATTTTATTAATTATCGACTACTTTTTTATTGTTTTCTTTTTACAAAATCAACACACGTGTTTTTAAACATATTAATTTTTGTTGACGAAATTTAGATGTGTTTGATCAAATTGACATCAATTTTGACTTTTATTGGTCAATCATAATGTTGGAGTACAAAATGAAGCTCTCCTATTAGTGAATAGAAGAAATAGTTTTTCGGTTTTGTGTATTCTCTTTATTATGGGTATCTTTAGCAAAGGTAAGTGTTGTTGTAACTGGAAATAGAGCTGTAGATTAAGATGGTGTAGCTGTTGATTGAGATGGTGCAGTAGATTATGAAAATAGATTATTTTTAAAAGTTACAAACGGTTTTGAAACGAGCATTAATCGATGTACTAGATGCGGTGTTATCCTCTACAAAACTTTATATGGTTAGATATCAATTATATATGGACCCAACTTCCTTTCATCGCACCGTCATATATGTTTTAGCTTTGTTTAGACTTAAGAGATGATTTGAAATGCGACCGCTTATAAATCAATGTTTATCAGTTTGTGCTAGTTAAATTAATCAACCCGTAAACTAACTTTGCCTTTTTAAAATGCTACTGGATATGGGTGTGTTTGACGCAGAGCATTTAGAACAGATGATTAGTGATTATTGAGTGTTGTGACCTTTAATGCTCATTTGGCAATTATCAAGTAGTTTTATCTATTTCTTTGGAATACTCATTGTTCAACGTTTCATGAAATAACATTTAAGAGCGTAGAGCATTTAAGAGTTGTTTTACACATTATAATTACACCTACAACTACATTACCAAACATTTTTATAAAAAAAATCGATACTGCTCACAGCTACTGTTTACTACTACCTTTCATTGCTACTGTTATTTTTTTCAAACACACCCTATATAGATAGAAACCTATCAACTAACTACAACCATAAAAGCGATGATTGAGATCACAAACTCTTTGGGGATGTGGTATTTGGTTTAGATGTTTTTGGAGTTGTTATAGAAGATGATTTTTGTTTTTTGGTCGGTGATGGTCCGACTACCTTCACGTAAGCGTCACATCATCATCTTTTGCCACTATCCTCTTGTTACCTTAAGCTATGCAGAGGTTAATCAACTTATCATTTTTCTTACCGTTTACATATACCAAACATAAACACAAACATACACTATAACAAACACACATACAATCTTTTTTTTCATCCGGTGGTTTGCATCACCAAACTTTATCCTTTCCGTTACTTCATGCGTGGTTGATGGATGTTTGTAACAAAGGTTCATGGGTAGACATGGTGCCAACTAAGCAAACCAGACATGGGTACTTTGATTTATGCATTTCAGTTTATTGTTTTAAACTTTTTGTTTCTAAAATAAAACAGAGAAATAAAACAGCTGATAAACAAAGAGGTAGCATATTATTATCGATGGAGATACTTGTGTAATGGGTGTGACAGTGGCGATATTCGATATCAGGTCATAAACTGTAACTTGTTCTCAGAAAATGTCGGCTTTTTGGTAACGTGCAACTCGTGATAACATTTGTTTACTCCTTTCTTTGATATGCAAGTTTAGTTGGACACATAAATTACTCATAATTCCACAAAATGAACGATCGCTCATAGCCTTAAATTTCAAAGGCCTTGAAAATTACAGTATTATTATATTGACATACAGTGTATTTTAAAGAAAATTGACTGTAAGAGCATTCCCATTGTTCACGCCCCAACGGCGTTAAACCCCCAAATCAAGCCAAATAACGCTACAAGTATCATATACCTTGAAGTGCAGCAGCCTTCACGCCGTTAGTTCAAGGCATGACTAACGCTAGTTAATAAAAAATATAAAAAAATCATTTTACCCCCCTAAACCATTTCAAATAAATTTTCACTTACACCCCCTCAACCTATTCAAATTCAAAGTTAAATTGTACTGGTCAATTCTGGGCGGGATAAATTCAAATTCAAATTTGAAATTTAAAAATAAAATACGAGCGGGATTTATTCAATTTCAAAATCAACTTTGCCTATATATACAACTCTACCAGAGTTGTTTAGAACACACAACACACACAAGTTACACACACAAGGGAGATTATGGAAGAGCAGACACGTGAAGAGGCTGCTCGCCGTGAGCAAGAAGCACGTGAAGCTTCAAATGCAAGACAAACTTCTTCGACATAATGGAGAGTCGATACTTTAATGGGGAGTTTTATTCTCCGCCAACCAGCTCGATGGTTGGGACTCGACGACTCATTTTTAAGTTTTAGTAGTTTTATTTTCGTCAAGATTCGTTGTATCTTTAATTTTAATGTAATCGTGTTTAACGTTTAATGTACTTGGTGTTTTAATGTTAAATATGATATGTGTTTTAATAAATAAAGTGTTTGTTTTAGTTTAGGGGTTGAAATTGAAAATATGAAATATTATTGGTGTTATGGTGTTATTGGGATGTTATGGTTGTGAGTGTTTTTTGGGGATGTTAATGTTAAATGTTAAAACTGATGTGGCGCTGACGTGGACGGTGTTATTGGTTTTATGGTGTTATGGATGGGAGTGCTCTAAGGATTTGATTATACATTTTGCGTTAAAAAATGTCATAATCACAATGCTTTTCATGTAACTAGTTTTTATCGTAGGGATTGTCTAACCAAGGGCCGGTTAGCAAGGCTGAGGACCCATAAAAAGATCGAAAAAATAATTTAAAACCCAGGATCCACACTTTTCAATAAAAAATATTTTTCGATAATTATTGTGGCGCTCAGCTTTTTAACCAGTGCCCTCATGACACTGGTTAAACAATCCCTTTATCGTATATGGAAATAAGTTGAAACCTTTTGTTTGGCGCTAATTTTTGAAGGCCATAAATTCTTGAGGACGGCCCCGCGTACCGACAGGTGCTAAAATATTAGCCAACGCACTGTTTGTTTCTTACTATAATGCAAATCACAATCATGGTACGTGTTTGTTCTGGAATTAATAATCATAAAGGTGGTGGAAGTGGATATATAATTTACCTAAAACTAAAAGTTAGGTGGTGTTTGTTTTTTAAGAGGCTCTGAATCTGAATCTGAACTGCACATTTGAATCAACTGAGGCGTAAATGTCTGAATCTGAAGATCTCTGAACGGGAAAAAAAAACTCATGTTTGAACCGCACATTTGCTTACTCGTACTAAATTTTTTTTTTGTTATTTTTGTGTCAACAAGAGGCAACAAGAGGCAACCAGAGGCATTAAGACACACCTCTCAGGTCTAGACCATTAAGATCTTACTGTCTCTGACTGCGCCTGAACGAGAAAATAAAAACAAACGGTCTGAACGACCAAAATGTCTGACCGCATCTGAACGAGTCAGATTAAGAGGCTGTTAAGAGGCAGTTTTCAAAAAACAAACACCACCTTAGATTGTTGCAAATGGCGGCAGCCCAACACACATATAACAAACAGTACGTCGAGGTGTCACTTTCTCAGATTGTGGCAACCCAATCTTTCTTGATGTCACATTGCCGGCAACCGCCCCTTCCCACCACCACCCACATACTCTCACATTTTTTGTTTTTTATTTGTCTTAAAATTGAGCAATTAAAGTTTGACAACATTTATTTAACCACTATTTCAATAGTAGCTTCCCAAAAATATCTCAATGCTTCCAAACAAACTCAATAGTAACTGTAACACAACTTTCTCTTTTCTTTTTATACTTTCGTTCTTTTTATGAAGTAATGCAACATATTTCTATGGTTTTAATAAGGGTGTTCATTGACATATTGACATCACTAGCATCAGGGATGTTTCGTGGAATTCAGTGGCTCCATACCATCATCATAAAAATATCTTTAAATACACACAAAATACATGTGTATTAGTAGTGCATGAAGTAATTAAACTTAAAGTTCTTATTGTGTAATGTGTATATATAATACATAGCAGAAGTACATGAAATTTTGTGACACTCGTCAGGCGATGACTTTATGAAATGGCACCACTTGCATTCTTTTAAAAACGGCCCTGACTATCATGTTAGTTGCTTCCGAATTAAACAGATCATGAGTGTGTTTCTTCTTTAGACAATGAGTTGTAAGTGCATCTTCAGTCACGTATTTTAGCCCGAAGATATCTTAAATATTAGATCTTAATCCAACCCCAATATGTTGTTAAGTGGCTTAGTTGAAACTTGAAACTTAAGTTATGTGATCACCTCTTTACACAACAAAAATAGTTTAACATTGATTTCTTATACAAAATAATAAAGAAAATGTCAACATTTTATGATATTATAAGTAAACTTCTGAAAACAACCTACGATAAATAATATTCCATAAACGATTGTTAACTAAATTTGACATAATTACGTCTACTATTCATAACCTTTTTATCAATTATAATTTTTGTGGATTATTAAAAAATTGTAATATGAACAAAGGCTTGTATTGTAATAATATCTCATGTTATGTGAGAAGCTTCTCAACTAAATTAGTTGTAGGTTCAAGTCCTGCTTAAAACATGTAAGATAAATTTGTGCTGTAAATGTTGTGAGAAAGTTAAAATAATTGTAATATGTACGAAATAATTAAATCACTTCTTTTAAAGCTAGATAAATTATCATTGGGCATGACTTGATATTTTTGAATACTGACTAAACACAAATAATTGGAGCATTCCATTACTAACCACCAATGCATGCTGTCTAATTGTTTTCACTTGATAGTGATTAGTTGGATTTAAACATAGTTTTAGCAAAGCATTGTTGTCGACGCAACCCTTTAATTATTGCCATTTTGAGAATGAGAGATATCGAAACTCAAATCGTAAATCTTTTATTAATCATGTTCAAATCGATTTTTGTTTTATAAGTTAGGCGGATGGCCGATGGGAATGCTCATGATGGACATGACACCTCGATCAGGCGCCTATCATTTGTATTGTCGAATATGTAAAGTTTTGGTTTGATTATTGATTGACTTCTCTCTTTGACATGACAATAATTGTAATTCGTTATAAATGTCCTTCTAATGAAAGATAATCAGGATTTAATTTATAATTGTCATAAAACATACGTTTTTCAGACATATGATCAATGCATGATTTTGATATCGGACATCGAACTTGAGCTTGAATTTCACGTTTCTTGTGTCACTATGTGCATTTATAAGATATATACTTCAGCCCCATCGTAATAATTGTTCACTTTGACTTTTCGTCTTTTTATTCAATTTTGACCATAAATATTTTTATTTGTATAATATAATACTTGATGAAAAATATATTAATAGATTGGATTTTAAATGTATTTTTATTTGGTATAATTTTCATCAAGTATTATATAACACAAATAAAAATATAAATGGTCAAAGTTAAATAAGAAAGACTCATAAATAGTAAAAGTGGAAAATTATTATGGGACGGAGGTAGTAACATATATGATATAGATGTTGGTTGTTACTTTCAATAATCATATTATATAGATATTAACTAAAGCTTAAAACTCGTATTTTATCATCAATAATATCGACAATTCATCTTAACAATTTGAAAATCATAAAGTGCACATTTCAGAAATGATCAAGATTTAACTTAGGGTTGTTCGTCGGTTCAGTTATTGGATTATTCGATCTATTCAGTTCAGATAGTGCGATTAATTTTTTGTCTGGGTAAAAACAAAAACCGAACCGAATCGAGTTCAACATAGATTAAAACAAACCGAAAATTGAATTTGAATTAGATTTGGTTTTCTGGTTGACTCGAATAACTCAAATTACATAACTTATTTATATAATTTTTTTTTTCATTTAATTATGTAGAATTTTAGCAGAAAAAAAAAGGTTCAAGTTTAAAAAATGTTATATTTATACTAAAAAAAAGTTTTAATTAGCTTTTTTTATATATAAATATATTAAAAATATATGTATTTATATGAATTTAGTTTTCGGTCCGGTTTTCATTTTGTCAAAACTATATTCAAATCGAAAACCGAATATTTGTTTTGATTTGATTTAGTTTTGGCAAATTCGATTCGATTACAAATTTGTTTAGTTTTATTCGGTTCTGCGGTTCGGTTCGATTTCGACTCCTACGACTATATATTACCTGATTTAACTAAAGGTTAGCGTGAAACACATGTTCTAGTTGGTGGATCATGGACTCACCATACCTAATACTTGGGCCATATTTTCAAAATCTTGGTCGGCAAAGAGTAAGGAATTGTAGGACAAGTGACACATGTTGGCTACTCATACTCACATGAGTGGATCTTCTTTCACTATTTAGCATGCCAAGATATATGGCGTTACATGTGCGCAAATTGAGCTACTCACTAGATCACCAGATCTATAAATGGGAACTACTTTAACTATTGTCTATGGATGTTGATAGTGAAAATATGAATAAATATGTTAGTATGGTACATATTTTTACTAGCTAGATTACAGTTTACAAGACGAATTTACCGCAGAAACATGCATCGGTTACCATTTTCATAGTTCAAATTCGGCATCTACGAAGTACAAAGAAACTCGATACTCAGTTTTTAGAACAAACTAAGACCCTAATGTAAAATCATTTTATATTTAATCAATACACATTTTGCAACAAACAAAGAAAAAAAGAATGATACATCAAAGTTTTACTTCTATGGTTATCAACATCATTTGGTTATCACAAATATCAACTTTTAATTGAGTATGTTTTGCTTTGCATGGTGCAATCCATGTGCCTTTTTTATGGCACCTTAACAAACCTCCACTATATGTTTCTGTTACTATGACATTTTAAAAAGATGACAGTTGCGTCCAATATATTTGTGCTAATTTATAGACCTACATATAATTTTCATTGAGTGATATCTGTCATAAATGTCATAAATGGATCACACCTCACATTGAAATGATAAAATATGATACTTTAAAACTTGCTGATTAAAACAATATTATAGATGTCAACAAACCCTTTTTCTCAATTGTAAAAGTTGCATTAAGTAAGCAATCACCTAAACCTTATCTTTGGTTTATTTTTTTGATAAATGTATTTACAGACGATTAGTGGAACAAAGTAAGCAAAAAATGACATATAGGTCATAATGATCCATATTTAGTTTTATATTTTGCATGTACAAGGTATTAAACATTATCATTTTGTGTTTTCTATTATGTTTGACGCAAAATACAAAAAAATTTAACGTAAAATCACGACTTATAATATAACAGCGTACATAGTATACACATGCATCCCTACAACGGTCCACATTTTATAGTTGTTACTTGACTAACGTGTCTTTTCTTTTCGGTCTTTAGTGGTTGAAACAACTAATGAATTTTATACGAATATAAAGTCATTTTCTTTGACTTCCAATAAACCAATGAAATCCATGGTTTCTAAGTTGTAAGAAAAAAATTTATTACTCCGTATATGAACAAAAATTGCCCTTATCACTATATTGTCTCGTATGGTAAGAAAGTCAACATGCAACCAATAATGTAATCTTAACTTTAAAGTTGGTAACAGTTGTAAATTTATAATCACTAAATTAACATTTTTTGTAAAGTTCATTGCATATATTCTAAGCTGCGAATGCAAATGTGTACTTGTTTGGGACATTTGATTCATTTGGAATAGATTGGTGTATAGCACAAACTGGATTGTACTTTAAAAGTTTTTATGTTTTATATCCTAGCATTTCAAAGTCCTTGTTTTTTATTTGTAAATGACAAATTGCAACGGAACATAGAATGTACACATTTCAAAGTCTTTTAGTTCACTGAACTTATAGAAAACATCAATTAGATCCTTGAACTCGTGAACAAAAACCTAAAGCTCAGTAAAAGTTATGGATATCAAACCTTGTAACAAAGAAACAAAACGATAACCGACACTTTGGCAGCTTTCACTTACCGGTCTCACACCAGCCAACACTAAAGAAATAAACCACTTAATACCATGATTAAAATGATGCAAGATAAGTATTCGAATACATGATGACCTCGCTTTACTTTGCGAGCAAAATTATTTTATCTACTACTCTAAAGTCAAAACTACCAATGATGCTTTAGTCCATTGGTAAGAGCTTTGGGCTTGGGTCAATAGACCCGGGTTCAAACCTCTTCCACAAGACTAAAGATCATTTGGTACCATCCCTCACCGCAAATGCCTCAGATTGACCTGGTCACGAGGCCTATGGAGAAAACTGGCCAGGCTCAAAGCCCAATCTCCCGATAAGCAGATCCACTTGACATGTGCCATCGCGCCGGGTCCCTGGGGAGGATCCGGTTGGCATCCTTAGGATGCATGGGACCAGGGTGATCCCACCGATCTTCACCTTTTGGAGACTCTAAAGTCTAAACTAATTAATTAGTTATATAAACATTTTGCAATATTGGCTTTAACAAAATTAGAGCCCAGATTCATATCCTGGTTCATAACTTGAAATTAAAGCCCATTCAACCATCATAGCCTTTTTATAGATACATAGGACACTATCATAGCCCAAACTCATATAAACCCTTTCTATAAACATTTTACAATATTATTTTAGATAGAGTAAAATACACCGCTCGTCTTTAAGGTTGTACTAAAATACATGTTACGTCCCAAATTCAAAATAAATACGCCAAACATTCCCAAAATCTTCATTTTGCTTCTCCGATGGTCTCTTTGACTAATGCCTGTTAATCAATGCTTGTTACACCCCTCACGTGCCTTTCACGTGAGGGCAAATTAGTCTTCTCGTGTCTTGTCTTGTCTTGTCTTCTCTTTAGGGATAAACGATGTAATTTACTGATTCGTGAAAAGTGAGTGGTGAAAATAAACACAATATCAATTTATCAAATTAATCGTGAAATTCGGCAAATTAACCTTTTAGGAAAAGGGTTAACGTCCCAAACCTCACGGGTGTGATAAAAAGTGATACCGGGCAAGTGATTTCCCGGGTCGTGTCCCAACGAGGTGTGAAATTGACGGTGTCGTTGAGTTTCGTGATTAGGACTTGAATTGGTTAAACGAATTTGGGTTTTGATGACGTTAATCTACAAAATAAAGAATGGGTATGAAAATAAAGCCCGTAAAACAATGTAAAATCTAAATAAACTATAACTAAGCCTAAGAAACAATAAAACGAAGCTAAATTACATCCTAGGGTACTAAAATGCAAAAACGCGAGAACCCGGGCTAATCCCGAGCCTCGAAAGTGAAAAATATGCAATTTAAATCTTACGAGTGCAAAACTAATTTTCCTACATTCTACATGACTAAAAATGATTTTAGGAAAAAGCCGGGAATTTTTTCGACTTTTAAAATAATTATTACGAATTAAAAACTATTTAACACTAATTAAATGATTAAAAATACTAAAACATTTTAGAAAATTCGGATAAATAAGAGAAAACTACTTTAGTTAACACTTAATCTGAGAAAAATATAAAAATGTACCATTGCTTTTTGGAAAAAACAGTTAATAAGCTGATAAGATTATGGGCTAAAACTAGAACTAAGACTTAACTAATAGATTATGCAAAATATAACCAAGACAAGTCCCAAGGGCGCTGGCTATACAGGCACACTCTATCACTCTTAAAGGTTGGGAGGTCTCAGGTTCGAGCCTGCCTCCCATCTTTTTATTTATTTATTTATTTATTTATTTTTTATTTTGAGACTTTTCTTTTGGAAAACCAAAGTGAGCTTAAGACCAAGGCTTTTTTATGAAAACTTTTTGAAAGAAATGCTTAAATAAGCTGTTTTCACAGCTTATCACCAATCAGTTTAACAACAAGAAAAATTAACTATCTCCCTTTTTAAACAAGCAACTACCAAACCCCCCTTAATCCCTTCTTAGCAGATTTTAAGCACTAATCAATTAAGGTGATCAAGCAATGAGTAAAAGGGAGTGACAACCAGTGAACATATACAAAAAATTAAGCTACCATTAAGCAACTAAATGGGAAAACCGTTGGAAGAGTAACTAAGCTAAAGGAATATCCTAAGCTAAAAAAAAACTAAGCTACAATGTAGAATAAGCTCTAAAGGAGACTAACAGGCACAATCCTAAGTGAGCTAATCTATGCTACCTAAAAAAAGGCTTTTATCTTAACTAACTAAGCTGAGACTTCAATAATAAGCTAAAAAAAGGTGAATCAGCTGACTCTGGCAAGAAGAAGCTTAAAATGTTCTGAGGTGGCCTGTTGGAGCTTATTTATAAGCTTAGAGATGAGATTCCGAACAGTGGACAAGCTACAAAAACATGGTTATACAGTGTAGATTCAGGAAAACTGATTTTCAGGCAAGAAATGGCTAACAACAGCTAAAAATAAGTCATAAATTTCTCTGGGCTATTTGTTGCCGATACAGAACCAAAAAAAAGTGACAAATGATGGATTTTGACTTTAAATTAACTATGCTAGGGTGAGTCTAAATGCAAGAAAATGGACACAAGCCGAGTTGGGACTACAATGACTTAATAAAAACAAAATTTGCACATTTTAAACACCAATTAAGCCGAGAAAAAGGGCCAAGAACAGCAGCTTCTGCTGCTGTCTCCTGCCTGTACAGCTAAGTAAGACAGAAAACAAATTTTTTGTTACCCAAACATTGGCAAAACTTATTTCATTACTGCCTACTTCTAGCAATTGAATTAGAACTTAAAAAGGACTTTGACTTCACAAGTCAAACGGGTAAAACAGGTTTTCTTTGACCATTTAGTAACTTGAAACAAACACCCTTTCTGCCAGAAACATGTGAAACTGTGGAACTAAAAAAAAACTTGAGAGCCTAAGCATAAGCTCACATGAGCTTAAGAAAAACAACTTGTAACAAACTTGATACCTAATACTTTCAATACACCAATGGTAGATTCAACAAATAATTAGCAAAACTAGAAATTTAAATGACTGGAAACTAATTTGCATTGAACTTTTAAAATTACAGAAATGTAAAATGACAGAATATTAAAACTGGACTAGAAAATAATTTCTAGACAAGTTTTTAATTCTACAAAACAGCCTATTTATATAAAACTAGTGCTAGGGTCCTCTTGTTGTCTTCTTCCCGATGTGTTTCTTTTTGTGAGACAAAACAGCCAAAGCACACTTTGTGCTTCCTTGAATTGATCCAAGCCTTCCAACAATTAGGTACAAGTGAGAAGCGATCCGAGCCATCCATGGGGTGAGGTTGAGCCAAGGATTGCCAAGGTGGCAGTGGAATCATGTGACTCTTTCTTGGTTGATGGAGTGAGTGGGTTGGGGATTTGAGATGATTGAAGGTTGAGTGTCTGGGTTAGAGAGAAAGAAGACACGTGTTTTGGTATTAGAGAAAGGGAAAATGAAAAAGGTGGAATGAGGGATGATGGGTCGCTTTATTGATTTGGTGAGGGTCATGGGTATGTGAAAGGTTAAAAAGATGTAAAAGGGGTTCAAAGGGATAAGGAGGGGGTCCAATTGGTTTAAAAGGGGTATTTTGTGTTTCGGGGAATGTTTTAAGACGGTTTTCCCAAACCCACTCCAAAAATGTGTCCGGGTCCTCAATTCATCAACGATCGTAGAAAATCACATCCCAAGACCGGCTTCTCAAGACTTTTTTCTCGATTTACTGACTTTCGTTTTCTGCTTGCCTTTCAATCCTTTTGTATCTGCAAGACATAAAACACACTCCGAGGATATTTTTGACATATTTTGATCATATTTGGGTATTTTTTGGTCATTTTTGAGGTCTTAGGTGGGTAAAAACGATGAGTGAATAAGCACTCATCAAATTCCCCCACACTAGGCAATTGCTAGTCCCTAGCAATCAATCATGTAAAGTAATGAATGAAACTCATAAGCATACCCCATTTTGACCTTTTTTATTCGATGCGAGAAATTTAAACTAGACTGAAAGTAAACAACATGCTTGATTAACAAAAAGTGGTATCATGGAACGGGATTCACACAAAATGGGTGTCTCCAGGGAATTGTAATCGTCATCCTCTTTTTATACTCTCAAACTAAGTCTAAACTTATTGTGCAAACGTTTTGGCAAAATGCTAACACTACTTATACAAATAATCTATGTAAGTCGAGACTTAACTTTTACTCCCACAATTTATACAATTTAAGTTCATGTGCTCATTTTCAAAAGTTTGACCATTGAAACCGACCTTGTTATGGTTGTTATCCACTTAACTAAAATCTTAACTTCCCGAAAACTACGAAAGTCTAAGGATCGAAAGGACCTCTTCCATGTAGCGGCTTTCTTCTCGGCACATCCCAAACCAGTTGGCTTTAGGTGACCGGCTTTTGACACCTCACGGAGAATAGTACCGAATTAGCGGAATTGATTCCAAATATTTACGAGGCTACCGTTAAGTTAAAACTAAACCTAAATGGACAACAACCGACGATAATTTAGAAGTTCGAGATTCAAAGGTGAGATCACTCCATGTAGCGACTTTCTTCTCAGCTTGTCCATTTAAGGAGGCTAGGTTTTCACCCTGAGAATAGTATCTAGCTTTCGGGGTCTTTGATTTCAAGAATTTCTAAATCACCGTCAAGCTTTTAGACAACTTTGACGAATCCTAGTTCAACTTCCGATTTAAATTCAAGAAAAAGCAAGCTTCGCACATTTATTCATAAGCAACATAGTACTTTTATTCGAGGAACTCATTTTTTTTCATTTTTCATTTTTCAACTTTTTTTTTTTTTTTTTTTTTTTTTCACTTGCAATTTATTTTTGCATCATTCAAGCACTTTTACGATACTTTCACTTTGCAACATTATTCCGATTTTAAGAAAGTATGCTTTTCCAAAAATTTAAATAAAAAGTTGAACTTGAGTTCTAAATCAATTTTGCTTAAAAACTTTTTATTGTAACAAGACGAATTTAATGTTCAAAAGTTTGACAATGAGCACGTATTTTAGGTTCAATTAGGAGCTACTGGGAGAAAAAGCCATAGATTACTTATATAAGCTCTAAAGAGAACCAACTACTCCACGCTTAACATTTTCATCTGCACAACTCGTAAAAACTTAGCCTAATTGTTAAGAGAGCAGCTAGATCAACACTCTACCAGAGTCGGGATTCCCTTTGTTCTAACCTAATCAAGACTAAACTACCATTAATACCGAGGCATTAACGCTTTATTTTCGTGCAAAGCACTTCTTTTTTTTTTTATGCAAAATTTTTAAATTTTGGTCAAAACGGGGGTTCTAGGGACTAAAGGGTACAAATGTGACAAAATTCGACAGAATTCCCCCCCACACTTAGAATTGAATATTGCCCTGAATATTCAAAGTCCCGGCCGAAGCCGATACTATCGAACGGAAAAAGGTAATACCACTAACCAAGTGTGTGGACTAAATCTGTTATTTTACACAAAAGGATTTTTAAAACATATCCCCGTGATAAACGTTAGTAACATGATCGGATATTGGGCGGCTGGATTGAAAACAAAGCATCAATCATCACGGTCAAAGGGATTCCTGAAAACATGAGCAAACACACAAGAAGCAAACACTGGGGAGGTTTCCCCCCACACTTAGTTGTTAGAAAATAGAAAGAAGTCAGAAACATGGGTGGACACCCATGGAATGCTACTGTTTTTGTTAACCGAGTCGCTAGCTTGACTCGACCTCAATCATTGGTCCATGGGGGAGCAAGTGGAAGAGAAAATCTCCATCGGACTTTTTGAAAGTTCCACTCCGATGAGATACATCCGGCTTAGAAGAAAGAGAAATGCCGGGATCAAAGATGGTATCTTCACTCCTATAGGAGTTAAGACACGGAAGAAAATGGAGGAGAAGGCAAGGTGACAATGAGTTGACAATGGGTGGGATGGGTGGGAAAAAGATTAGATTGAGGAACATTAACGGAATGTTCAGAAATCTTATCCACCACTAAAGCAATGAAAACATCCATGTCGGGCTTAGAAGAGGTTCCATCATCCGGCGGTTTAGCAGGCGGACGGGTGGATGATGGACCTAAGCCATAATCGTCGCTCTGAAAACCCGAAGGTATCGAGTCATCCGAAGAAATAAAGTCGAAGTGCACATCATCATCTCCCGATGGAGAATGATCAACGAGAGCGAGTTCATCGGCGAACTCCTCGAGAAGGTCCAACGTCGAAGTGGGATTGCCACTATTCTTTTCTTCGGGATAAAGATGGAGATGTAACGAGGTTCTCCATGTAAAGGTCACTATCCTCATTCTGAATATCAAAGATTGGGTTATCCGAAACAAGAGTGAATTCAGAATCAAATTCAAACAGAGGATTAGTGAACACCATAGCAAAAGGTTTCTCGGACACAACAAGAATATCTTCATCATCCGTTTCAAAATCGTGTGTCCATATCAAGATCATCGGGATCAACATCTCTCACTTCTTCCAAGCTGACGAGCTCAGAAGGAATTTCCTCAACATACTCGATGTCTCCACACGATAAAGAATCATCAAATGACGATAGTCATTTTCGACTCTGAGATCACCTCATCAGGTTCTTTCAGGGTGGGAGAAGAATCATCATCGAGAGGCTCATCACACATATCACTGGAGATAACTTCGGATTCACTTGGGGTTGGGACAAGGTTCTCAACACAAGACTTCCCGCTTCCGAATAGTGCTAAGATGCTTGTCCCCCATTAAAAGGTTATCCGAAGGTTCTATGGTGGATAGGCAATATGAGGGCGGAGAGTGGACATGCGCGGTACTTTGTGGGCTTGAAATATGCACCTTGTCCTTTGTCATCTCCCAATCCTCCTCATCCTCATCATCGAGACGGCAAGCTTCGTTAAATAGGAGACGCCGCTGGGCGCCTGTTCAATAGGAGAAGCTTTTGAGCTGCTCGCCATCGCCGAAATCTTTCGCGAGCAGCTTGTTCCTCGAAATTTCCTCCGAATCATATGAGGAAATGGATCAATGACGGAAGTTGTGGGTTGGAAATTCTCAAAACAAGGAGTGTTATAACAAGGGTCAGGCCCATAGTTTTGATTCCATGATTGACATTGATAATCATTATGAGGACCCCCACACTTAGCACAATGAGGGTATTGGGGAGAGAAGTTCTGAAACGATGAATCATTGAAATCTTGATAGTACGGTTGTGGTTCGTATGCATTCTGAGGAGGGTAGTTGAAATTGTTTTGAGGATAATTGAAAGAGTTCGGGTTAGAATCATAAGTGAATGAATTCTCGGCACAAATCGAACAACATCCATCAATGAGATAGGTTCCACACCACTCGCACATACATTTGTAACAACGGAAACCTTTCGGTAACACGTCTCCACAACCGTAGCAATACTCTTGATCGAACGAAGATATCTCGGGTACGGGAGTAGGAATCGAGGGCTCAACAACATCACAAACGGTAGGTAAAACGGTATTTCCCGAAGTTGATATTTGACGAAGTTCATTTAAGCAATTTTGAACAATGTTCATGAAATCGTCCAAAAAAGGTTTTGAAGATTCCGGAGGTGGGACAAGTGGTGTGCTCTCAGAGCTAGCAATTTCCACCACTTCCGTTTTGGTCTCCGGTTCTGTTTTTCTCTTAACCTTAATCGTAAATCGCGAAAGATTTGGATCAAATCTAGACGGTTTAGGTTCAGAAACAATAGAACAAATCTCGGGTTGTGGCGGGTGGTTGGAAAAACTTGGAGAATCATCGAGAGAGTTTTTATCGGATAATTCGCACCAATAGCAATATTTGCTTGCACCAACCCTACCACACCGCTTACATAAACAATCGTGATTTTGACAATAAAGCTGATCCTCTTCCATACGGCCTTTGCAATGGAAACAACGACGATAATCGATCGTCGCCATGAGAATTAAACATGTAGAGGGTTAAAGAAATAGAATTAAGTGATCGAGAGGATACGAAGAATAGAATCAAACGGTGAAAGAGGGTAAGAGAAATAGAATTATACGGATAAGAGGAACGAGAAGATTATTTTTGGGGTTTTTATAAATAGAAAACATAAAAGGAAAAAAATTTTGAACAGGAAAATCTTTTTTGGGTTTTTATAAAAGAAATATGTACAAAAACAAAACAGTAACTTCACGAGGAAGGTTCTTCAAGTACTAATCGCAAAAATCACGATATTGTCGCAACACACCTCCCCGACAGCGGCGCCAAAATTTGATTCGTGAAAAGTGAGTGGTGAAAATAAACACAATATCAATTTATCAAATTAATCGTGAAATTCGGCAAATTAACCTTTTAGGAAAAGGGATAACGTCCCAAACCTCACGGGTGTGATAAAAAGTGATGCCGGGCAAGTGATTTCCCGGGTCGTGTCCCAACGAGGTGTGAAATTGACGGTGTCGTTGAGTTTCGTGATTAGGACTTGAATTGGTTAAACGAATTTGGGTTTTGATGACGTTAATCTACAAAATAAAGAATGGGAATGAAAATAAAGCCCGTAAAACAATGTAAAATCTAAATAAACTATAACTAAGCCTAAGAAACAATAAAACGAAGCAAAATTACATCCTAGGGTACTAAAATGCAAAAACGCGAGAACCCGGGCTAATCCCGAGCCTCGAAAGTGAAAAATATGCAATTTAAATCCTACGAGTGCAAAAATAATTTTCCTACATTCTACATGACTAAAAATGATTTTAGGAAAAAGCCGGGTATTTTTTCGACTTTTAAAATAATTATTATGAATTAAAAACTATTAAACACTAATTAAATGATTAAAAATACTAAAATATTTTTAGAAAATTCTGATAAATAAGAGAAAACTACTTTAGTTAACACTTAATCTGAGAAAATATAAAATGTACCATTGCTTTTTGGAAAAAACAGTTAATAAGCTGATAAGATTATGGGCTAAAACTAGAACTAAGACTTAACTAATAGATTATGCAAAATATAACCAAGACAAGTCCCAAGGGCGCTGGCTATACAGGCACACTCTATCACTCTTAAAGGTTGGGAGGTCTCAGGTTCGAGCCTGCCTCCCATCTTTTTATTTATTTATTTATTTTTTATTTTGAGACTTTTCTTTTGGAAAACCAAAGTGAGCTTAAGACCAAGGCTTTTTTATGAAAACTTTTTGAAAGAAATGCTTAAATAAGTTGTTTTCACAGCTTATCACCAATCAGTTTAACAACAAGAAAAATTAACTATCTCCCTTTTTAAACAAGCAACTACCAAACACCCCTTAATCCCTTTTTAGCAGATTTTAAGCACTAATCAATTAAGGTGATCAAGCAATGAGTAAAAGGGAGTGACAACCAGTGAACATATACAAAAAATTAAGCTACCATTAAGCAACTAAATGGGAAAACCGTTGGAAGAGTAACTAAGCTAAAGGAATGTCCTAAGCTAAAAAAAAAAAAAAAAAACTAAGCTACAATGTAGAATAAGCTCTAAAGGAGACTAACAGGCACAATCCTAAGTGAGCTAATCTATGCTACCTAAAAAAAAGCTTTTATCTTAACTAACTAAGTCGAGACTTCAATAATAAGCTAAAAAAAAGGTGAATCAGTGACCTGCGCTGCAGCAGGCTTAAAACAGCCTGAGGTGGCCTGTTTGGAGCTTATTTATAAGCTTAGAGATGAGCTTCCAGACCAGGGACAAGCTACAAAAACATGGTTAGCACAGTGTAGATTCAGGAAAACTGATTTTCAGGGCAAGAAATGGCTAACAACAGCTAAAAAATAAGCTGTTAACAGCTTCTCTTGGGCTATTTGTTGCTGATACAGAACCAAAAAAACAGACAAATGATGGATTTTGACTTTAAATTAACTATGCTAGGGTGAGTCTAAATGCAAGAAAAATGGACACAAGCTGAGTTGGGACTACAATGACTTAATAAAAACAAAATTTGCACATTTTAAACACCAATTAAGCCGAGAAAAAGGGCCAAGAACAAGAAATGCTGCTGTCTCAGATGTACTAAGTAAGACAAAACAAATTTTTGTTACCCAAACATTGGCAAAACTTATTTCATTATCACTACTTCTAGCAATTGAATTAGAACTTAAAAAGGACTTTGACTTCACAAGTCAAACGGGTAAAACAGGTTTTCTTTGACCATTTAGTAACTTGAAACAAACACCCTTTCTGCCAGAAACATGTGAAACTGTGGAACTAAAAAAAAAACTTGAGAGCCTAAGCATAAGCTCACATGAGCTTAAGAAAAACAACTTGTAACAAACTTGATACCTAATACTTTCAATACACCAATGGTAGATTCAACAAATAATTAGCAAAACTAGAAATTTAAATGACTGGAAACTAATTTGCATTAAACTTTTAAAATTACAGGAAATGTAAAAATGACAGGAATATTAAAACTAGGACTAGAACATAATTTCTAGACAACTTTTTTAATTCTACAAAACAGCCTATTTATATAAAACTAGTGCTAGGGTCCTCTTGTTGTCTTCTTCCTGATGTGTTTCTTTTTGTGAGACAAAACAGCCAAAGCACACTTTGTGCTTCCTTGAATTGATCCAAGCCTTCCAACAATTAGGTACAAGTGAGAAGTTTATCCGAGCCATCCATGGGGTGAGGTTGAGCCAAGGATTGCCAAGGTGGCAGTGGAATCATGTGACTCTTTCTTGGTTGATGGAGTGAGTGGGTTGGGGATTTGAGATGATTGAAGGTTGAGTGTTTGGGTTGAGAGAAAGAAGACATGTGTTTTGGTATTAGAGAAAGGGGAAAATGAAAAAGGTGGGAATGAGGGATGATGGGTCGTTTTATTGATTTGGTGAGGGGGTCATGGGGTATGTGAAAAGTTAAAAAGATGTAAAAGGGGTTCAAAGGGATAAGGAGGGGGTCCAATTGGTTTAAAAAGGGTATTTTGTGTTTCGGGGAAGGTTTTAAGACGGTTTTCCCAAACCCACTCCAAAAATGTGTCCGGGTCCTCAATTCATCAACGATCGTGAAAATCACATCCCCAAGACCGCTTCTCAGACTTTTCCTGATTTCACTCGATTTCTGTTTGCTCTGTTTTCAATCCCTTTGTACCTGCAAGACATAAAACACACTCCGAGGATATTTTTGACATATTTTGATCATATTTGGGTGTTTTTTGGTCATTTTTGAGGTCTTAGGTGGGTAAAAACGATGAGTGAATAAGCACTCATCATTTACTCTTTCATATGTCATACACAAATGCAGACACTGAACCTTGTTCACCCGATTCACTTTGTTGACACAAACAGATCTCAAAAACACAATCTCACAACCTTCGCTAACACAAATATATCTAAAAAAAACACATCTTCTTATCACAAAAACACAATCTATGGCTAAACACATCCCACGATTCACTAGCACACAACCCACAAATCACTACTTTGTTGCTGTTATAAACTCAAGAACACAACCATTTTGCTTGTTTTTGTTAATATTTGAATCACAAACAAAACACAAAAGCCTTTGGATTCTTTTGGATAAATGTTTTGGGTTAAAATTTAACAAAGATCACAAGTAGGACCCGTTGCAGGGGCGAAGGAAGGGGTGTCTAGCGGGTGCTAGGCCCTTCCCAATAAGTCCAATGATTGCATTAAGATACCATTGTTTAGCCCATAATTTAACGTTTAATATACCACAAGCCTCTCCCAACTTGCAAATTTTCTATAATGAAAGAAAAAAAAAAAACAATTGACATGAACTATCTCCTTTCTAAATGGCCACTGAAAATATATCTAAAATTTGAAGGTGGCCATCTTTTTACCTTAAATGGTTTTTATACTTTTTTCTTTATCCTTGCAAATTATTATTGTCTTTGATTTTTTATCCCGTATCTTCAGTCGTGTATTAGTTGTTTGTTGCTTTACTTTTGACAAATATCAATTGTGCATTAACTTTTGTATATATTTTGTTCATGTTTTTTATTTTGGTTTTGTGTTCAATTATTAAAACTATATAATAGTAAAGAGTTCAAGTTATATATAGGGGTGAGCATGGGCTGGTTTAAGATGGGTTTTGGCTAAAACCAATCTCTGGACCATTTTTTTAATGGCAAACCTCGCACCAAAAATTCGGTTTGTTTTTTCGTTTTTTGCTTTTTCGGTTTTTTCATTAGAGGGCTATTTTTTCTACAAGTTTAAAATCACTTTTGCAAACAGTTGGCACATGAATTTAGACAAGGTTATCAAAAAGACAAATATTTGTCAATGAGGTAAATATGATTATAATGGTATCACAGTCGTCTCATGATTATTTGAGGCCTAAAGCGAAAATTTTTGTTGTTAATTTAAATAATTTAAAGGACTTGTCAGTAACTAGTTATATCACAAATTTGGATATCCAAAATTTGCGATTATGGTTTTATTCTTGTGATGATTTATCTGTATAAACTAAAGTTGTAACTGATTCTATTTACACTTTTATTTTTTCGAGTTATATAATGAACTTCGGCGCCTCTTAACTACAAATCCCGGATCCTCCTCTGGCTGCAATGTTACCTGATGTAGGAGAATGCATAACATGCACATTCATCACCTCTTGGTTGCAAATCTCACAAATTTTGTTACCTTTTCTGCTAAACTATATTGTAGCACAATCTTTATGAGCTAGGGCTAACTCCATTTTGCAATTGCAAGCTAGCTTAAGGGTATCTTGGGCGCCCTCGTGAAGTTCATCCATGCAGATTCTACAAACAACAGCTTCTTCTTCTTCTACAGCAGTTAAGATGTTAGCCATGGAACTTTTTTTCTATGAGTCTTTTTTAAAGGGTGAAGAGTAAAAGGAAGAAGTTAAGAGGATGAATTTGCGAAACTTTTATTGTTGGATCGGAGTGAAATGCAGAAGCTCGCTTGACAACAAGTTCTCTTATTGTTGGAGTCAAATAGTCGATGAATTCACTAGGTTTCCTAATAACAAAAACATTCTGAGTATTCTAACAAGACTAGTTTGTGGTATACTTCATATGGCAAGAAAGGAATACCATGCTGTTTACAAGTATTAATAGGGATGAGCTAACGATATTGCAGATTATAAATGAAACCATAAAACTGAAACTGCTGAGTTTGAGGGTAACCGATTCAAGCATTGTCAAATATGTTGAATTGAGATGGAATGTGAAACTTCTTTAACATATATAGTATTATAATAACTGAATAAGCTAAATGTAGAGTGTCAAACTCAAACTGAAGCATTGAGTACAAGAAGCTAAATTCTCACTTCAAGTTCTTTAAAGCGACATGGAGTGTGGTGGGTAGTGATGTTTGTGCTGTGGTTAGGGAATTTTTCATCTCGGGAAAGTTGTTGGGTGAGTTCAATGCTAAGCTGATATCCCTTATTCATAGACTCCCGTTGAATGAGACATTTTTGACGATATTTTTTTGTTGTTAATTTAAATAATTTAAGTGGTTTGTCAATAACTAGTTATATCACAAATTTGGATATCCGAAATTTGCGATGATATTTTATGTTAGACCTAATATTTTATCTAAGTTTATTTTTTATTTTTTATTTTTTTTGTTTTTTATTTTTTTTAATTCGGATATCGTAAATTTAAGATAATAGTTTTATATATCCGAATATCCGGATATCTATAATTTTTGGAAAACTTTTGTATGTGTTCCAAAACCAGAGACGGAGCCAGTGGAGGGGCTGGCGGGTGCTCGCCCCCCCAACCTGCCCGGCCAGTCCACCTTTTAAGTCGTGTTTATGATGGAGTACATGCTTAGTATTAGCTAAAAAGAACATAGGTTGGGTTCAAATTTGTTCTTTGATGGAGAAGACGAGTGGATATGTGTTTCATTGTGGGCCCAAGAATATTTTTAGCACTCTGACCCAAGTTTGATGTAAAACTTTAGTTTAGCCCCTTTCACATTTAATAGTTGACAAATTTAACCCTAATTTTAAATATAGTGTTCAAAATCTTTGGTCGGAGACAACAACAATTGCTATTAACAAGAAAAGGTCAAATAACAACAAATCTATGTTATAAAGCTACATACCTTTTTTCTTTTTTTCTTTTTTTCCCCTCTTCACTCACTTCCCGCAATTAAAAACAATTTACATCTAACTTATAAATCAACAAAGATTTTGAAAAAAGAATTGATTTGCACGCAAAAAGTTTTGATTAGAACACTTTATTTTGTGCATAACATAGTTGTACAATATTTATATCGTGCTTTGTAAACTTGTACATTAAGTGTCCTAAATAAAATATAAAATGTGAAAATCACTTCTTTTTTAAAATTGTCATATTTATTCTTATTCCACCTCATGTCAAATCCACACTTATTATGATACTTATTATGATTCATGACAAAATGGTAAACATCTCCTTATTGTTAAAAGGGTTTTTCTATCTTGTGCCATAGGGGCACAAGATAAGAAGTGGAAAAGTACACAAAAAGTACTTATGGACTCACAAAAAATACATTTTCTATAAGTACTTGTGTCTTTTTTTGTAGGGCCCTTAGTACTTTTTATGTACTTTTCATCTTCTTATCTTGTGCCCCTATGGCACAAGATAGAAAAACCCTTGTTAAAAATATCATGCATGCATATGTGTAAATGTCGGACCTGTCCTTGCATCGTAAAACGGTCCGAATTGCAAACAGAAACTTGCCACCACGAAATTGGCGTCGTGATACCTCATATAATATTTTATTTCCACATAAAATTATAGAGTAATGAATGATAGTTTATGAACAAAATCGAAAACTGATAAGGAAGTAAAATTATAACCAGTCTAAACCAAAAAAGGTACCACATGCAACAGATCGAATTACACAAGAATTATACCTTGCGGGAAACAATTAAGAAATTCGATCGTTCAGCTAGCCTAAAAGGCTAATTGTAAGAATGATTCGTCTCATCGTGGGATGGCAGGATACACAAGATTACTATGGACATTAAAACCCGAAGAAACTCCATCCGTAGACTGTGGATTTATGGATTCTGCATAAAGGTCTGTGTGTTCATTCTCAACGTTTAACAAGTTTGCGTTCTCTTCATCATTATGTCTACTTGCCCACGGATGTTGAGTAAACCTACGTAACCCTTCAAGTTGAATCGCAACCTCTTTCATCGTAGGTCTCTCATCTGTCGTAAGATTAAGGCATCTTTTTACAAGCTCACCGATTTCTTGAAGTTGCTCTAGTGTGCCTTCCCTTACAACTCTAGGCTCAAGAATTTGAAACAGTCGGTTTTCTTTTAGCGACATTATGAAATATGTTGCCAAATTTCGTTCTTCTTCTGTTCGTTCCATACACAATGGTTTTTTCCCGGTTAGAAGTTCAGCAAGTACAACTCCGAAGCTATAAACATCACTCTTTTCAGTCAACTGGCTTGTGTGAAAGTACTCAGGATCTAAGTACCCTAGTGTCCCTTGCACTAGCGTCGTTACTTGTGTTTGATCAATTGGGACTAATCTGGATGCCCCAAAATCAGCAATTTTTGTTGTGTAATTATCATCTAATAATATGTTAGCGGATTTCACATCTCTATGAATTACGGGGGTTGCTGCGGCGGAATGAAGATACGAAAGTGCACCAGCGGCTTCTGCAGCTACTCTTAAACGATTCTCCCATGATAACCAGGTCATGGTTCCTTTACCATGAATATGATTATATAGAGTTCCGTTTGACACATACTCATATACTAATAAGGGAACCTCGCTCTCTAAACAGCATCCCAAAAGTTTCACCACATTCCGATGGTTAACTTGCGTTAAGATAACCACTTCATTGATGAACGGTTCGATTTGAGTTTCATCCATTACTCGTGATTTCTTGATTGCAACAACTCGCTGGTCCGTTAAAATGCCTTTGTAGACGGTCCCATAGCCACCACGACCTAAGACTCTATCTTCGGCGTAATTGTTGGTGGCTTTTTCTAACTCTACTGCGGTAAAGACTTTTGTTGAATCGACACTTCCTTCATTGCTCATAATTTGTTGTTTGAGTAGCAAACCACCATTTTGTTGAAACAATTTGTGTCTGAGTTTAGTAAGGTTCCTTTTCTTGACACCAAAATAGAGCCAGGTGATTCCAATTAAAATAGCCAAGAAACCCAACCCCATACCTGCATATATATGTTAGTGATGATAAAGAATATGATCCCTGAAACTCAATTGAATATGATGTTATATGACTATTTGCAATCAGCTTATTTTTATACCTAGAGAAAACTTGATAACAGGGAACGGTGAATTTATCTTAGCACAACCACGTCCATTTCTCAGGCCATCTCCAATATACCCATCTTTGCAGCTGCATGTATAACTTCACTACAAGAAAAAAGGGCTATAGTGACGACAGGAAAATCATCACTAAAGGTGGAAAAGTCGTCACTAAACCGGTTTAGTCACGAAAATCAAGGTCGTCACTTGTCGTCACTATAGCTCCGTCACTAAGTTAATAGTGACGAAACTGGAATTTGACACTAAATTTAGTGACAAGCTAAAGTCGTCACTTATGGGTGTGTGACAACACATTTCGTCACTTAATTTTCGTCACTGAAGTGGCTAAAGTCGTCACTATTTGATGTGATTAGCGACGAAAGAAAGGCGTCATTTTTGGTTGAACCAAACAGAACCTTAACGTTCAATAGTGACGATAATATTTTGGTATTATTATTGCTGCAAAAAGTAAAACTGATAATATTACGAAACCGATGATAGACAACAAAAACATTGTTGTATTAGCATAATCTATTTTTCTGTTATGCAAACAAATACAAACCATCTGAAATTTACAATATCACTGAAAACACATAACCACAACCAAAAAAAAGGTCTGTACAGTATAAACAATAACAAAGCACTTGGTGAAGGCTGCTACTTTACTTCTTGACCAATATTTATTAGCATTTCCTTACGACTGACGGCCATCTGAAATACAATAACACACGTTTAACATGAGAAATACCGAAAAATGTTATGTTATTAATATTACACTTATTCTTACCTCGTTAACTACGTTAGTCATACACAATGCATCGTATATGTGCAAAATCCTAACCCCATAAGTGATAAAACAAAGATAACCTGCATCTAAACTTCTTTATAACCTCTCCTCTCTGTCATTTGCCAATGTCTCCAAATGATATTTCTTAAATATTTTATATAACCGGAATACATTGCATAAGAAATAAGCTTTAATTTATTTGAATAAAGTTACAGTAAACAGTGTGAACATATTTTGCTTATTTTTGCTTTACAAAGGTTACCAGGAAAAGACCACTTAAACCTAGTAAGGTATGCAAAGTAATCATGTGTGTGTTGATCGTATACAAGATAATTCTACTTCTAGGCTCTGAGATGAATTGAGATGGCAAGTGGCGATATTTTAAAAAAAAAATACAAAACTACAGACTGAAAACAAAATGCAATAGATTCACCAGTTCTAGTTCAACTCTCTTTTGCTTCAATGCACACGAGTTTTGATAGATTAGGCTTAAAATGGTGGATTTGGTATTTCAAACTAAAAGACATATAATCAAAAAGTATTACTACGTATTAGTTAAATACTTCAAAAAGATTCATCTTAATAATCTTGACTAGTTCAATGATCATGTAGCTTAGCTAAAACTAGAGAATTGAGCTGACCTTAGACCTTGCGTAGTAACTTCATGGCACCAAGAGGATAATACTTACTCGCAAAATAGTGTAAATAATAACACTAACATTTCGGTGTATAGTCCACAAGTACCTGTGAGATCGCACATTGACTTTAGTCCACAAGTACCTGTGAGATCGCACATTTCGGTGTATAGTCCATTGCATTATCATCACCTGCAAAAACATATAATTGACTCAGAATAGTAACGAGAGAGCTGGGACAAAATGAGAGATAGAGTACCCTGTTTGTTCACTGCATAACAGGGGAAATGGGCATTATTTAAAGATATATGGCGTACGTATAAGTTAATAAAATCAATATCATATCATCGCATCCCCATACTTAACATATTATTTAAAGATATTTGGAAGAACTCTCTACTAGCCATGATCAGAGGATCTGGTCACACACAAAAGGGGTGAAAAGTTAGCCCCGAAAAATTTATCACTTTATTTACAGAGCAAAATGAGGGGAGAGGGTTGGTAAAAACCCGCGGAGCTATTTCCTTAAGTAGGACATTGCTTTAACCAAACCATACACAGTTTTCCGATGCTGATTAGCAGCAAGTAAATATGTGTGCGTGTGTGTAGGAGAGGGGGAAAGAGTGAGAACCTGCATCTTCAGTTGCATGAGTCCCAGGCGCTACCCTGATGTCAACCTAAACAAATAAAACAATTCTTATAATAAGGAGTAATATAGAAACATTAACAATACAAGTGTAAAAGAAGACTGTAAGTTATAACGGATGTCATCATGATCAATATGCATACAATTCATCACTAGACTTTGGCACATTTTGATGAGTATCCAACATTTTAGGTTACGCGGCCATATGGCAAAATTCAGTATGGTTCATAAGAAATAAATAAAATGATCACCTAGGCAACAGAAAATGCACTTTCCAAACAAAAAACTGGTAATACCTTTCCAAACAATAATTGTGGCCATACTGCAGTGCTCAACTGTTTGGCGTAAATGTAACACTGCAAGAAAATAATCACATCAACTTACAAATTACTTAAACTAACTAAAGCAAAATGTAAGCAGACAAGAAAAAAAAACTACATACCGCACATAACTGCGCTTATCATCTACCTCAATGGCATCCTCTGTAATAACTTTCAAATCTTCTAGAGAATAAGGATGCTCAAGATCCTTAATATCTCTAATATGTTGTAAGCACAAGTTAAGGACAATACATAAGGACAGTTGGATTAGCTTGATTTTATGGGCTTATCTTCAGCTTATTAGCTTATGGGCTTATTAAAACTATTATCGGGAAGGCTTGACCGTTAAAAAATACATTTTTTTTCTTCTTAATCTTTGTGTCGTGGTACTTCATAAAAAACTACTGTGTCTCAAACATATATAAGCGAAAGCTAATACTTTTCAGGATAATACCAAGACAACTAAATAACGTATAATACAAGTTTTATCAAAACAATAAATTAGAAAACATTAACTACACAAGTCTACTTTTCATCGCTAATGACAATCTGATGGAACGAAGTATCTATCATTTTCTAGAGGACATGGTTACAGTATCTATCAGCAATTTATTTTTGTTTTGACACAAGCTAGGTCTACAACTTTACACATAGCGGCACTAGTGGGGCTCCTTATTTATGTCATACGTACACTAGCCATAATTCTAGCTCACAATTCATGTTATGGGGTAGCCACTTGATTATTAGTTACCTCTATTGGATATGATTAGTATTTACTAAATACTAATCATATAAGTTGTTATTAGTTACCTCTATTGGATCTCCGACAAGAAAAGATCATTGTATAAATGTCTTGTGCAGAAAAAGGAATTGCGGACAACCTTCTACTGAGTCCCCGTCAGGCCTGATTGCTTTTTCATTCACAAAGGCTACATCACACAAAAGACTAGGTTAGCCGAAATAGAGTTATTTCTATTTAGTTACCTTTTTTGGAGCAATCACCCCTTTAATGAATTAACAGAATCAGAATATGTCATAAATTCAACAGCATATGAGAAATAGTAAGTAACGTTAGCTTACTTATAGGACAACGTATATTCCCCAAGCATGAGACCGCATTTTTACTGATACAGTAGAATAGCACAAAAATAAAAAGAGTAAGTCACACTGGAACCGAACATGTTCAAATCTTAACTGGAAACACTAACTATTTACAGAAACTTACGTAATGTTATCCCTTGAAAAAGAATCAAACAAATTTCTACAAGGAACAACATAAACAAAAATTTAGCGATGGTGCAAGAAACATTTCCGCTTTGGATTTGATACTTTAAAGAAAGAGGGAAGTTATCTTACGTTTGACGTATCTGACAACTATCCCATGAGCTGTCATATATAAATTTGTTGTATGACAGATCACTGCAAGAAAATTCACAACATCAATAATTATATTATACAACCATAAAAGTGAGTAAGTTATTTTACTTCTGCAAGTTTCATAGTAAATAAACATACATTGTATCCCCATCTGTAAGCATCCAACCAGGCAGACTTCCAGATAGCATGTTTCCCGTAAGATAGCTAAGAAATATATATAAAAAAAAAACAAAAAAAACAAATTTGTATATACTATATAGTCACCATTGCAGGTCAAATGACCTAGACTTAATAGCAATGTAAGAAGTATGTGGGAATTGGGATAGCAATAATCAGGATAATATACTTCATACTTACATGAAGTCTGTTCGCTTAATATTTATGTAACTGGCAGGAATGGTTCCATTAAGCTTGTTAAAGCTCAAGTCTCTGTAGCAAAAAATTAATTGATAAAAAGTTTACCGTTTCAAAAGGTAAGGAAATCAAGCATAGTGTAAAGATTGATAACAATAAAATTACTTTATGGTAACTAATTGTATCGTTAAAGTGAATGTACACATTACTTACAAGACTTTCAAGCTACTAGCTGAACGAGATGGTAGAGATGGTAAACCTCCAATTAGGTTGCAATTCCTCAATATCCTGGCAAGATTATGTTTAGCTTGTATTAATAAAAGAAACTGGTGACACACAACCAAAAGAAGCAATTCAACTTACAAATTCTTGAAAGATGCAGTATCAATAAAGGGTGGACAAAGTGTGTCTGGTCCATTTAAGTCGCTGATTCGCCTGCATTTCGTGATTTAGTCAGCGTAAATACTTGAACAAAAATGTAGGGCAAATTAAAGATGACATATGAGGAATTACTTACAAGTCTATCAAAGTTGGCAAAAGAGTAATGTTAGAAGGTATTGGTCCCTCCAATCCACTCGCCTGAATCCTTCTGTTATTCATAAATTTGATTAACTCTAATTGCTATTATATACAATAAATGAAAATTAAACGAGAAAAAAGTCTCACAAGCTACTGAGACTATTCCATTTCCCAATGAATTCAGGGATCTTCCCAGAAAGACTGCTATCACCAATCCGACTGCGAAAGAAATGGAAATTCTATAGTCGGTCATATCTGGCCATATAAAGAACATTTTTTGCATAAAATCACAGCTTTTGCTTTTGTCCCATTTTAGTCATTATACTTTATATGTAAACCAACCCACTTGTCCAAGTTTTCTGTAAACCAACCCACTTGTTCATCGATCCATTAGTCCAAACTTGTCTGGTAGCAGACAGCAAGTAAGCAAAAATTTTTTTTGCCATAATTCGATTATCAAAAAAGTAAAGAACAAAAAACTAGAAACTATAGATACTTGACCCTCGTTTTTTCACAATATTTTCCGTTCGTCTGAGCTCGGTCATTAAACAAAGTAGTAAAGTGTTGTTAATGTTACTAGACATTTTATCAAACACTTGGTATGCAATGTTTTAATATCCAATATCCGATTCCACTAAACGTAACTAATCCGCTAAACCTAAACTTTCTAAAGTCAAACAAGCAATCAAATAACCAAAATTTTAGACCTAAACCTTTTCAATATTAGGTCAAAATCAAATAGGCAATCAAATCAACTAAACCTAAAGTTCATTGACTCAAATACATAATCAAATCAACAATCAAACAAGTAAATTAAACACAAACACAAACGAATTATTCAACGAATATACAAAAATTTCAGACAAGTGATATAATATCTTCGAAATTAAATGAAATTAACGCGTAATAATTAGGGATTAGAAATAACCTCCGAAAAATTAGGGCAAAATAGTGAAAAGTTGATTCGGAAGATGTTAGCCATGGCGGAATAGTGTTAGTGTGTGTTTTTAGTGTGTGAAACTGTGAAGAATTGAGTGTTTTTAGTGTGTGAAACTGTGAAATGGGGGAGGAGGAGAAATGAACGAAAAATGATAGGTATCCGTGTTTTTAAATATTTAGGCATTTTGTCAATTTAAGTCCCTGTGCTTTTAAGTGTTGGATAGCAAAATAAGAATATGTATTTGTTCAAGTGAGTTTAATAGCTTTTAAGCAAGTTGGATAGCAAAATAAAAATATGTATTTGTTCAAGTGAGTGACGAATAGTTTCGTGACTACCAATCCAAAAATTAGTGACGAAAACTTCGTGACTAAGCAATCCGAACAGAAATGAGTTACATGGTGACGATAAGTACTTGACTTAGTGACCGATACTTCGTCACTAACATGTATGTTAATGACAACTTATTACTTCGTCACTAAATATATGCAAATTGACGAGATATAGTGACGACAATTCTACATCGTAACTAAATTGTGTTTTTAGTGACAAAAAATATAAGTCGTCATTAAATTCCCACACTTAGTTGTTAGAAAATAGAAAGAAGTCAGAAACATGGGTGGACACCCATGGAATGCTACTGTTTTTGTTAACCGAGTCGCTAGCTTGACTCGACCCCGAATTCATTGGTCCATGGGGGAGCAAGTGGAAGAGAAAATCTCCATCGGACTTTTTGAAAGTTCCACTCCGATGAGATACATCCGGCTTAGAAGAAAGAGAAATGCCGGGGTCAAAGATGGTATCTTCACTCCTATGGAGTTAAGACACCGGAGAAGAAATGGGAGGAGAAGGCAAGGTGACAATGAGTTGACAATGGGTGGGATGGGTGGGCAAAAGATTAGATTGAGGAACATTAACGGAATGTTCAGAAATCTTATCCACCACTAAAGCAATGAAAACATCCATGTCGGGCTTAGAAGAGGTTCCATCATCCGGCGGTTTAGCAGGCGGACGGGTGGATGATGGACCTAAGCCATAATCGTCGCTCTGAAAACCCGAAGGTATCGAGTCATCCGAAGAAATAAAGTCGAAGTGCACATCATCATCTCCCGATGGAGAATGATCAACGAGAGCGAGTTCATCGGCGAACTCCTCGAGAAGGTCCAACGTCGAAGTGGGATTGCCACTATTCTTTTCTTCGGGATAAAGATGGAGATGTAACGAGGTTCTCCATGTAAAGGTCACTATCCTCATTCTGAATATCAAAGATTGGGTTATCCGAAACAAGAGTGAATTCAGAATCAAATTCAAACATAGGATTAGTGAACACCATAGCAAAAGGTTTCTCGGACACAACAAGAATATCTTCATCATCCGTTTCAAAATCAGTGTCCATATCAAGATCATCGGGATCAACATCTCTCACTTCTTCCAAGCTGACGAGCTCAGAAGGAATTTCCTCAACATACTCGATGTCTCCACACGATAAAGAATCATCAAATGACGTACAGTCATTTTCGACTCTGAGATCACCTCATCGTTCTTTTTCAGTGGGAGAAGAATCATCATCGAGAGGCTCATCACACATATCACTGGAGATAACTTCGGATTCACTTGGGGTTGGGACAAGGTTCTCAACACAAGACGGTTCCGCTTCCGGAATAGTGCTAAGATGCTCGTCCCCCATTAAAAGGTTATCCAAAGGTTCTATGGTGGATAGGCAATATGAGGGCGGAGAGTGGACATGCGCGGTACTTTGTGGGCTTGAAATATGCACCTTGTCCTTTGTCATCTCCCAATCCTCCTCATCCTCATCATCGAGACGGCAAGCTTCGTTAAATAGGAGACGCTGGGCGCTTCGTTCAATAGGAGAAGCTTTTGAGCTGCCGTCATCGGCCAGAAATCTTCGTTGCAGCAAATTGTTCCTCAGCAATTTCCTCCGAATCATATGAGGAAATGGATCAATGACGGAAGTTGTGGGGTTGGAAATTGTCTAAACAAGGAGTGTTATAACAAGGGTCAGGCCCATAGTTTTGATTCCATGATTGACATTGATAATCATTATGAGGACCCCCACACTTAGCACAATGAGGGTATTGGGGAGAGAAGTTCTGAAACGATGAATCATTGAAATCTTGATAGTACGGTTGTGGTTCGTATGCATTCTGAGGAGGGTAGTTGAAATTGTTTTGAGGATAATTGAAAGAGTTCGGGTTAGAATCATAAGTGAATGAATTCTCGGCACAAATCGAACAACATCCATCAATGAGATAGGTTCCACACCACTCGCACATACATTTGTAACAACGAAACCTTTCGAACATCGCCCACAACCGTAGCAATACTCTTGATCGAACGAAGATATCTCGGTACGGAGTAGGAATCGAGGGCTCAACAACATCACAAACGGTAGGTAAAACGGTATTTCCCGGTTGATATTTGACGGTTCATTTAAGCAATTTTGAACAATGTTCATGAAATCGTCCCGAAAAGGTTTGAAGATTCCGGAGATGGGACAAGTGGTGTGCTCTCAGAGCTAGCAATTTCCACCACTTCCGTTTTGGTCTCCGGTTCTGCTTTTTCTCTTAACCTTAACCGTAAATCGCGAAGATTTGGATCAAATCTAGACGTTTAGGTTCAGAAACAATAGAACAAATCTCGTGTTGTGGGTGGTTGGAAAAACTTGGAGAATCATCGAGAGAGGTTTTATCGGATAATTCGCACCAATAGCAATATTTGCTTGCACCAACCCTACCACACCGCTTACATAAACAATCGTGATTTTGACAATAAAGTGATCCTCTTCCATACCGCCTTGCAATGGAAACAATGACGATAATCGATCGTCGCCATGAGAATTAAACATGTAGAGGGTTAAAGAAATAGAATTAAGTGATCGAGAGGATACGAAGAATAGAATCAAACGGTGAAAGAGGGTAAGAGAAATAGAATTATACGGATAAGAGGAACGAGAAGATTATTTTTGGGGTTTTTATAAATAGAAAACATAAAAGGAAAAAAAAATTTTGAACAGGAAAATCTTTTTTGGGTTTTTATAAAAGAAATATGTACAAAAACAAAACAGTAACTTCACGAGGAAGGTTCTTCAAGTACTAATCGCAAAAATCACGATATTGTCGCAACACACCTCCCCGACAGCGGCGCCAAAATTTGATTCGTGAAAAGTGAGTGGTGAAAATAAACACAATATCAATTTATCAAATTAATCGTGAAATTCGACAAATCAACCTTTTAGGAAAAGGGATAACGTCCCAAACCTCACGGGTGTGATAAAAAGTGATGCCGGGCAAGTGATTTCCCGGTCGCGGTCCCAACGAGGTGTGAAACTGACGGTGTCGTTGAGTTTCGTGATTAGGACTTGAATTGGTTAAACGAATTTGGGTTTTGATGACGTTAATCTACAAAATAAAGAATGGGAATGAAAATAAAGCCCGTAAAACAATGTAAAATCTAAATAAACTATAACTAAGCCTAAGAAACAATAAAACGAAGCAAAATTACATCCTAGGGTACTAAAATGCAAAAACGCGAGAACCCGGGCTAATCCCGAGCCTCGAAAGTGAAAAATATGCAATTTAAATCCTACGAGTGCAAAAATAATTTTCCTACATTCTACATGACTAAAAATGATTTTAGGAAAAAGCCGGGTATTTTTTCGACTTTTAAAATAATTATTACGAATTAAAAACTATTAAACACTAATTAAATGATTAAAAATACTAAAATATTTTTAGAAAATTCTGATAAATAAGAGAAAACTACTTTAGTTAACACTTAATCTGAGAAAAATATAAAAATGTACCATTGCTTTTTGGAAAAAACAGTTAATAAGCTGATAAGATTATGGGCTAAAACTAGAACTAAGACTTAACTAATAGATTATGCAAAATATAACCAAGACAAGTCCCAAGGGCGCCGCATACAGTGCACACTCTATCACTCTTAAAGGTTGGGAGGTCTCGTGTTCGAGCCTCCCTCCATCTTTTTATTTATTTATTTATTTTTTATTTTGAGACTTTTCTTTTGGAAAACCAAAGTGAGCTTAAGACCAAGGCTTTTTTATGAAAACTTTTTGAAAGAAATGCTTAAATAAGCTGTTTTCACAGCTTATCACCAATCAGTTTAACAACAAGAAAAATTAACTATCTCCCTTTTTAAACAAGCAACTACCAAACACCCCTTAATCCCTTCTTAGCAGATTTTAAGCACTAATCAATTAAGGTGATCAAGCAATGAGTAAAAGGGAGTGACAACCAGTGAACATATACAAAAAATTAAGCTACCATTAAGCAACTAAATGGGAAAACCGTTGGAAGAGTAACTAAGCTAAAGGAATGTCCTAAGCTAAAAAAAAAAAAAAAAAACTAAGCTACAATGTAGAATAAGCTCTAAAGGAGACTAACAGGCACAATCCTAAGTGAGCTAATCTATGCTACCTAAAAAAAAGCTTTTATCTTAACTAACTAAGCTGAGACTTCAATAATAAGCTAAAAAAAAAAAGGTGAATCAGTGACCTGCGCTGCAGCAGGCTTAAAACAGCCTGAGGTGGCCTGTTTGGAGCTTATTTATAAGCTTAGAGATGAGCTTCCAGACCAGGGACAAGCTACAAAAACATGGTTAGCACAGTGTAGATTCAAGAAAACTGATTTTCAGGGCAAGAAATGGCTAACAACAGCTAAAAATAAGTCTGTTAATGTGCCTTGGGCTATTTTGTCTGATACGAACCAAAAAAAAACATACAAATGATGGATTTTGACTTTAAATTAACTATGCTAGGGTGGTCTAAATGCAAGAAAATGGACACAAGCTGAAATGGGACTACAATGACTTAATAAAAACAAAATTTGCACATTTTAAAACACCAATTAAGCCGGTAGTGGTTAAGAAAGCCAGACAGCTGCCGTCTCCGCATGTACCTAAGTAAGACGAAAACAAATTTTTGTTACCCAAACATTGGCAAAACTTATTTCATTATGCACTACTTAGCAATTGAATTAGAACTTAAAAAGGACTTTGACTTCAGAGGTCAAACGTAAAACGTGTTTTTGACCATTTAGTAACTTGAAACAAACACCCTTTCTCACGTAAACATGTGAAATGTGGAACTAAAAAAAAAAACTTGAGAGCCTAAGCATAAGCTCACATGAGCTTAAGAAAAACAACTTGTAACAAACTTGATACCTAATACTTTCAATACACCAATGGTAGATTCAACAAATAATTAGCAAAACTAGAAATTTAAATGACTGGAAACTAATTTGCATTGAACTTTTAAAATTACAGAAATGTAAAATGAGGAATATTAAAACTAGGACTAGAACATAATTTCTAGACAACTTTTTAATTCTACAAATGTACCTATTTATATAAAACTAGGATAGGGTCCTCTTGTTGTCTTCTTCCCGATGTGTTTTTGTGAGACAAAACAGCCAAAGCACACTTTGTGCTTCCTTGAATTGATCCAAGCCTTCCAACAATTAGGTACAAGTGAGAAGCGATCCGAGCCATCCATGGGGTGAGGTTGAGCCAAGGATTGCCAAGGTGGCAGTGGAATCATGTGACTCTTTCTTGGCTGATGGAGTGAGCTGGTGGATTTGAGATGATCAAGGTTGAGTGTCTGGGTTAGAGAGAAAGAAGACACTGTGTTTTGGTATTTAGAGAAAGGGGAAAATGAAAAAGGTGGGAATGAGGGATGATGGGTCGTTTTATTGATTTGGTGAGGGGGTCATGGGGTATGTGAAAAGTTAAAAAGATGTAAAAGGGGTTCAAAGGGATAAGGAGGGGGTCCAATTGGTTTAAAAAGGGTATTTTGTGTTTCGGGGAAGGTTTTAAGACGGTTTTCCCAAACCCACTCCAAAAATGTGTCCGGATTTGAGATGATCATATTTGGGTGTTTTTTGGTCATTTTTGAGGTCTTA
>OU343222.1:150618983-150666108 GCA_910596185.1 Chrysanthemum makinoi
GATCTGTGTTGCCACTTCTACCAACACAATCCCTTAGGATCTGTGCAAGTAGTGTGGTCTTGTAAGTCAGCACTACATTGAGGAAACAAAACTGATTTCACTTAAATCGGAGATGCAACAATATTTTTTGGAACATCCACTTTACAACTTCGGAAAAAGGAGACCGCGACCCGTCATCCAACGGATCAAACAAAACAATACCCGTCTCTTGATTCTTAGGCATTGCATCAATCGTTACCACCTGTCGCTATTTCTTGCACGAAACTATCTTTACACTACACCACATTCCTCATCTCTTCTTCCTCGATTCGGAGGCCACTAGCACCCTAAATTAAAATTTACAAAGAAAATCATTTTATTAAAATAAGTCAGAACACCTCATTAAACTCTAATCAAACTATATAAGCATATAAAAAGTATTATATTCAATTTTTTATATCATTTATATTGGTGGGTCATTGTGATTTAAAGGAGTTCCAGTGGGATCATAATAATCTCAGAAGTTGACCAATGCAAATTTTCACCAGTGTAAAACACGCCTCGAAGTTTCAAATAGCAAATTCATTTAGATTTGGAAAAAAAGACGTCGCGTGAGAACATAACATGACCACATAAAAGTATGACAAAGCAGTTGGCAAAATCACGTCTTTGAATGCGAAATCAAACCAAAATACTAAACTACAGGTATCTCAAGTGCAACGGGATCTACATTCGGTTAAATGAATCGGATGCATCCAATGCCATGGTTTTGTTAAACTATACCGTAAAGCGGGTCATTTGTGGCTGCATGTACTCTAGATTACGATGTGGCGAACTACGCTTTCCTGCAAATCGGGTCATAAATAAAATGTATATGAAACAGATAAAATTGTTTAGTAGTTTCCGTTCCAACTTCTTTATCTTTTCACGTGAATGTACAAATTAAAAAACATCGATACGGTCTGGAAGCACTACAAAACAATAATAAAGTAGCCAATTACTGTTAGAGCCACTTCATTTGAGCCCCATTTCAGCACGAATCCACGATTCTCATCCCCTAAACCCCCGTTTTGGCTCATTGCGAGGGCAGAGCAAGCATGTTTGAGGCCGGTTTGCACAAAACCGCAACTTAGCCCTTCAATAAAACCTCAAACTCCGCACTTCTTCATCCTGCGCCCTATCATTATAATTACATAAAAATATCCTTTTTTTAGCGAAACACCACCACCACGCAAACAAAACATCATTGCTCACCACCTTGTCAACCACATACCAGAACCAAAACCCCAAACCCTCTATTAATGCGTACCGTTATAACTTTTATCGGGCTGGATGACACCATTTTTTTCCGCAACATAGAACATGATATAATTATATGGACACTCAAACTATATTTGATAACAAAAAGCAGGGAAAAAATATTTGATAACTTCATTACATACCTTACAATGATTATAGAATCAAACATAACATTATACGAATAGTAGCCAAATAAATCCTCCTGAGCCAGCCGTTCAAGCCTTTCAACCAAAACAATTAAAACACAATAAAAAAAAATTCCAAATATTTAAAGAAAATACGAACTAACAAATCATCAAAAATCCACAAATCATATCAATAATCAGATAGAAAAGAAGTCATAAAAATCCAAAAAAGAAATTTTAAATGATAAACCTATTCATGTCTATACTTACCTCACACTTGTAGGAGCAACTGTAGTAATCGTAATATCACCTTACCAAAATCAGAAGACAGGAAACAACAATGAACCTTCATTGTCGTCTTCTAGCTCAAAACTAATCTCCAAAAGTTAATAGGTATCTCTTTCAATAAGATATTAAACATCATTTGACATCACATGTGAGGAATTAATCAAAAATAAAAATCTTGGACAACAAAAATATCACAGCGGGTGATTGAGTACTTATGTACTCTTAACAAAAGATTAAATGATACAACAAAGAACTAATACTCGTGTCAAAATAAGGTTAATTAAAGAAACCGTAACTAACCTCTGGAATTTAACTCGTTTGCAAATGTCGATGTCTTCTTCTTTTCACCCTCCACGCATGTTGTTCGACCCATCTTTGCTATGTATCTTCTTCTTTAACAGCGTCCCATACATCCAATTGAAAATGAGTTACATATGTTTACCTGAAAATTAACCCCATTATTATTACTTTCTTATTATTTGCACCAATAAAAAAGTAACAAACAAACACCAACGATTGAAGAACGATTACCTAGTACCAAAGCAGTAAACAACTGAGAGTTGAGACTAAGGAAGCGAGATACCACCCGTATCAAGCAGAAACCGTATATCGTAGCTCCGTTGTTATCATAAGAGAACGCGATTTTTGTGGATTGGGCCCAGATAACGCGGGGCAAAGTATTTTTTGTAGCCGGTGAAAGCGGTTGGCCCTAAACGACATCACACGGGACCGTTTCAAAGACGAGTTCCATTAGGCTGATTTGTGAGCGGAAAATGGTCAAAAATTCGAATCGCCATGGTAAAAGTTCAGATGATGCAAAGTATGCTTTCACGCCATCCGGTTATTGCCGTGCCAATTACGGTTCCGGACCTCAAATAACAATATCATTTGACTCGGAGTTGATCAGTAATCGAAAAGTGAATACATCCGCCATGGCTGCAAACCTTATAGTTCGCCGTGCCAAGAGACGGAGACTCACGACTTTAATCGAACCCACAAATTCATCATAGCCTATTATAACCAACAAAGGGTGGGCTAACTAAAGCAGAAACGGAGATGTGAGCAAACCCCAATGTCGAAATAAGAAACTTCAGCCAAAACAACATTCTCTTTATCAAATACCTAAATTTCACCAGCATGAATACAAATAAAGTTAAACCCCTGAGAACCGCAAAATCAAATAAGCTAATTAGGGATAATAAGTTCATCCAAACACGCCTAACAAAATAAAACCACCCTAAGTCATAAGCAAAATCAAATAAGCCAATAAGCTGTGATAATAATCAAAATCCCAAACCTAAGAACCCAATTAACATCAACATATTCAAATAGTAACTCCGAAAGATATCCATTAAAAAAATCCACGGAATCATAAATAAACCCATAGTTTCATCTTTTTTCACAAATAATCAAAAACCACAAAATCGGATGAATAATCAAACACAAACAATAATTAGGGTTCATACCTTTTTATTTTGTAGCCGTCTTCGATACCGACCATCGGACGACGCTTTTAGTTTTCATCTCTGTATGACCTAGAATCATAAAACACCAATTTCCTAATAGTCTTACACCAATCAAGGGACGGAAAAGATAGTAACCAACAAAAACACAAAAACTAAGAGAAACACATACCACAAATACGCAACAACAAACACCTAAGACTGGAGAAATGATTAGCTAACGTTAAAGCGGAAAACCGAGAAACGGCCGCGATTGTTTGAAAGAGATATGAATAGCCGGTCGTTGGGAGAGTCGAGCAGAGAGTATGAAGCCACGATATAATTGTAGAAGACACGTATTATATGAAAGAAGAAGCATGATGAGGGTTGACGGATCTCTATCGATATCTTCAGTTCGAAAATTGAAGAATCACATCTTTTAATCGTCAAATCTTTCATTTTATCAAATCAATTCGGATCGTCAAATCAAATTAAGATTAGGTTAAATCCGTCGATCAAATATCATGATAATTCTTTTTTTTTTTTGCATAGGGTCCAGCGTCTATCGTCTATGATTTCAATATTAAAATCATGATATCGAGTTAACTCTCCTTGTCATCTATGCATGGAAACCAATGTTTTCAAGCCGGGTTTATAATCGACCGGTCAGTCACCGGACGACCGTGGGTCAACCCGTTTCCATTAAAAATATAAAAATAAATAACCGGGTCAACGGGTTCGACCACCGTGTCAAGGTTCAACCGCCGTCAATCACGGGTCAATCCAGTCAACCGGTTTTTATAAAAATTTGAAAAAACCAAACCAGCGGGTTTCGAGAACGAGTTGCCCCAGGTCACTCAAAACCCGAGGTCTAACAGTTAACGGTTTAGAAACCGGGTTATTTTGACCGTTTTTGCCCGTTAACCGGTGGGGGTTGCCGGGTCACTCAAAACGGCGGGTCTACCGGTTAACTCGGTTTTAGAAACCGGGTTATTTTGACCCGTTTTTTTCGAGAACGGTCCAACCGGTTAACCCGGCCGGCGAATTGGCGGTTTCAAAACATTGATGGAAACTATCTCATCTTTGCGTGGAACTAAACTATCTTTACTAAACATCTTTAATCTTTCATTTTCAAACACCTTCCATAATGTTCAAGCGGGAAAAATCAAAATGAGCTTTGTCATTGCCTATATAAACAACCAACAAGAGATGTTCGTATCTCACTACAGGAAATGAAAAAAATGGAGATGCAAAATCAAAAGAATGTTGATGGTGATTTGTTCCTTTCAAACTAAATAGAACACAATTCCCGTGTGCCTTAGCGCGATGACTATTAATAAAGCTCGAGCCAAACAATTCAAATGTGGGTGTCTATTTGCGGATCTGTTTTCTCTCATGGCGACTTTTATGTGGCATTGTCTAGAGGGACCCAAGACTTTTAAGAGGGTGTTGCACAAATGAAATACTTGTGCTAACTAAAGTTCATCGTAAGAAACAAAAGTAACAAATTTTTTTTGAGGGTTGCATACCACAAAAGCAGCGGTTTTAAATTCTTTTGCACCGTGACCTAAAATTCTGGCAGTGCCCGCTGCCACGTCTATATGTGGGTCCGTCCATGGATATCTCGTAGAACAACAAAGGTATTGGTTAAACCAGGTCAAAGGGTTCGTCAAGCGAAAATCTATACCTCAAATGTGGTGTATCAAGAAGTTTTACTGGCGACGAGTAGCGTGTTGTTAGTTAATATTTCATAATTGATGTAATGTTTTATTTTAAGTTTCATTAAATATTTTTATATGTCGTTTGATATATTTTAAAATTTTGCTATAGTTGAATTATCCATGTTACAACCGTTGTAATTACATTTGATCCTTTCACGTTCTATTTTGAACGTTATCTGAAAAACATACCACAAAATCACATATCGTTAATTGTCTGCCGCTAGAAACCGATGCCGCTAGGCACGGGTACTCGCCTAGTATATAATATATGTTTCGTTTGTATGACACTTATTTTGTCACATAAATCACTCAACTTCTTATTTCAAGGTATTAGACTAGTCGTTATGGTCGACCACCACCAAGGATCGGTCTACCCTTGGTAATCCCCTACATTTCCTTTGAAAAAAAATTGGGGACGGGGAAAACATGTCGGGGATTTACCATAGGGTAGGCTGTACATTTTAAAACTTTTGGAAATATAAGGAATTGCCTACATTGTAATGTAGGTATGATTTCCCTATAAATATGGGGTTTTGTGTTTTGCAAAACATTTTGTTAAAAAATGATTATTTGAAAGCGTCTGTTTCCTTGTTTTCTAAAACATTTTATGAAAAACAAGGTGTTTTCCCAACTACGCCTTGCACAAGCATCTTTGTCGTCTTATGATGAATAAGATTACAAGCTATTGTTGAGTGATTTGATTAACTTTGGATTAAGTATGCTGGTAATCAACATTCCTATATAAACTTATAAGCTAACCTCATCAAATAAGCCACAAAAAAGTATATAGAACTGTATTTTGTTATCATAACCACAAAACAAGCTGAACTTATCAATTAAGCTTCAAAGTAGGAGCTTACTATAATTTCCTTGAATAAGCTCATAAAACTGAGCTTATAAGCTTATCCGGTCACTACAATGAGCTTATTTTGCTTAATAAACAAATAAGCCCAAAGAAATAAGAGAAACAAACAAACTCCAAGTCTGTTGTAAATAGTATACTTAGATCATAACGAAATTCATAATTTCCAGTGAACCAATAGTCACAAAAAGGCCAAGTTGATGCAATACAATAACTTTCATAATTTCCTCAACAATCTCATCTCCAACTACAAAATTTGGGGCAACACAATGTGTAATGAAATATAATTAAATCAACACTTTATACACTTGTGTCACATTTATAAGAACATATGATATCAATTGGTTACACGGAGAACAAAAATGAAGGCAAATCAAGACCACACATGTCCATCATCCTTCTTTTGTTTCTTCTTCTTACTCTTTTGGCTTTTAGGTGTCCCTCTTGCTTCAACACGTTTTGACTGCTGTGCCCGTATTTCTAGTAATTTGGTCTTTGCATCTCGGAAAGGTGCATCAGATTTTGAAGCCATTAATTGCTGAAACAAGTAAATCACACTATAAGTTTCTAAAACTTAATCACTTATAAGATGACGTATTAACAATTTAGAACTGAAAGTAACCTTGAGGTGATCCATGGCAGCCAGATTGAATCCTATAGTATCCTTGCATTCCTGAAAAATATAAATCTCATTCATATGTAGGGATGCTTTTAAATATGGCAATAAAACTTCGAGTTAAGGTCAAAAAAGTGTGTAGCAGTGCTTTATATTCACTTATTAAGAAAGCAGAAAAAGCAAAACTTTGAATTTTTGTTTAATTATACCTTAACTCTAGCATGAAGTATATCTCTGAGAAGAGCTAAAAGAGGTCTGGTGCTTGCGGTAGCAACTAGCTGGTTATGATGCAATTGCAATAACACAGTGGCAATCCTGCATACCAGCTCAACCTGCAAATAGATAAAAACGTTACTAAAATGGCCAAAAAGGATGATAAAAGCATGTACTAGAGATGTTAAGCACAGCCGGCGTTTAGATATAGTTGCGTAAAAATGAGTATAAAAGTATCAGACCATCACTCTCAAAATGTAACAACAATGATAACTGATGACTACTCATGGGTAGGTCGGCATGTGTTAAGGCTAAAACAGGTCATTTAAAGTTTTGGTCAAAACAGTGTGGATGAAACTTGCTAACCAACAGGCACATTAAAGTGTATTGTTTATATTAACTTATGTATTATGTCCATACACACAGATGCTAAACTCAATGCTTTAGCGAACTTATCTGACCTTATCAGGATTCAAGGACCAATCTTTTAAAAATGATAAGATCTTCAAAGCATCTGCAAAGGAAAGAGCCTGCAAAGGCGAGATAAGATTGTTCATAAGACTAAATGAAAACACATTTGCTTTAGATATAATGAAATGAAGGTTTTAATATTTATGTTGTAGCTCAGCGTCATTCACAAACATACAAGTAGGAAAACAACACTGTTATTCACTTACAAGTAGAGTCTGCTCCAAGTCATTAGTTTTTACTTCTGATACAGCGCTAAGAATATATTCAGATGGAGACAGCCCCTTCATAGTAAAATGGGACGTAAACTCTGCCCCGTTTCCTCTTCTCTTTTCCTCCTAAAAAAATTTCAGATGTTGAATAAACTTGCAACACGATGTAAAAAATCAGCTGTAAAGCAGTTGAAAATGTATACTAACCTCATGTTCAGCCATTCGATTTAATTCTTCAGATACAATATCTAGTGCTTCAATAATTTTGTCGTTAAGCTGAAAGGGTTTCTTTTGTCTTTTTACCAGCTACAGCTACAGCTCCCTCCTCTGGAAGTTCTTGTTGAGGCAGATATCTGTTTTCTAATGAGTTCTCAAGGTCAGCATCAAACATTTTATTCAATCTCTCCTCTTTTTCTTCCTGTGAAAAATATATCGAATTCAGCAGCAAATAAAGAGCTCACTTGGCTGTACATGTAGTTGCAGTGGCAAGATGGATGGGTCAGGTAATCAGTTAACATGGGTTATTTTTAAACAGGAAGAAAAGGACTGCGGGTTGATTTAACATGCAAACCCTTTGTCCACGTTTTTTTAAAGTTTCAGTAGTATATTTAAGTGTTATTTATGATTGCAAGAGTATTATCATTAAAAGAGAAAATGCAAATAAAGCAATGTACTATTCACTTTGTACCGATCTTTGCGCGTACATACTGTGTTTAACCAATTGATGCGATATATTTGCACTTACTTACCAAAGATAAGAAGTCCACAACCCTTTAAAACAACAATGTATTTATCAGTCAATGCATTCCATATTTTGGTAACAATGACAGTAATCTTGCAGTAAAAGGTTAGCAGATTGCAGAAGTATGATGCATGTTGAAGTAAAGGTGATTAGTAAATTGCATACTTTTTAAAAACTTTAGAAGGCTGTATGCATTATGAATGGCGACTTTCAATATGTTTTATCTGTGCCCTTATAAGCTAAATTTTGTTTTACTTTCACCCGTTTGATGTAAAACACACCCCAAATCAACCAAATCATCAGTAAATCGGATGCAGGCATAAGCTAACAGTAATGCTTTATATACCTCAAGAAAAAAGGGCTCATCAGTGCGGTCCCAACGCCGTATTGACCGATCATGCGACCCTGTGACAAGAAAATCACCACGATGGCTGATAGACATGCACCAAACTTCAGCATGATGGCCTTCTAGGGTTAAAAGTAACTCAAATTTATCAGCATCCCAGTACTTCACAACACGATCTTTCCCAACACTGAATACGTAATGGGTGTCACGAACAAACTTCACCGCTGTTACACTGCCATAAAATTGAATCAAATTAAATTGTCTCAATAAATTGGTTTGGGAATAATAAAATATTCAATTGAAGAAAAATACCTATCCGCATGCGCAAATAAGGACTTGTGACAATCACCAAAGTCCAAACCCCAAATTCTTATGTTTTTGTCGGCGGAACCACTAACAAGAAGATCCCCATCAGATGAAATATCCATACACAATACTGGCAGACTGTGACCATATAATCTAGGACGAGATTTCAGAGTATTCAGGTCGTAAACCTGAATGTATTTAATGGAAGAATTAGTAACTACACAATTAGCCACAAAGAGCAAAAATATGCAAAAACATATGTATAAACACACTAATTTATCTACTAGAAGCTTCTCTGAAACTATGTGGATCGGGATAAAATCTTTAAAGCTTCAATAAGAAAACTTTAATAAGGTTAATCGATCTCACTATAACATTGATTTGCATTAAATTAAACACCAAACAGAACAGAGAATAAGCAATCAACCATACAAGAGAACTGACACAATGAAGGTAAAAAAAAAAAGTGAATCTGACCTCAATAAAAGAATTTAATAGAGCAACCGCAAGATAATTCCCAGTGGGGCTTACAGTAACCACTATAACATCATCATTCATTGGCAATGTCCTCACATTGGACACTGTTAGATGAGCCGAATCCTGAAAAATGATAAAACTATCAGATAAAATCCATCTAGAGTAAAATTTAAGGTATTGAAAACAAATCAATAATAGGTTAATAAATTTATAAACACACCTGCCCAGGAGCTTTTGTGGTTTCATACTCCCAAAACTTAACATCACGATCTGTACTCCCAGTGACAAAACCATTACCATCAGGCAGAGAAACAATCGACTGAACAGAGCTGGTATGAGCTTTAACTTCTTCTACAGAAGTACCACTCCGTACATCAATAATTTCAAGAGTGCCACTCTTTGTACCAACAACGCCATACCTATCACCAGGAACAAACAAACTACACAACCCATATCCTGAATCAATAGTTCTAAGACAAGAACCAGTACTAGGGTTCCAGATCTTCACAGAATTATGACTTGTTGACATTAAAAGAGTGCTGTTGGAGCTAAGTGTGACACTTCTTACATCAGAACGATGCCCTTGAAGTTCAATACTAATTGTCTTTGTAGATGAATCGGTATTGATTGAATAAACCTCCAACAAATTGTTGTTCAATGACAATGCTAAAGTAGCTAACGAGTTCTTGGAAGGAATAGGAGAGAATGAGATAGAACAGATTTTCTTGCTGGCTCTTACAGTCTGTAAAAGCTTGAATACATCAGAGACCGTAACCATGGAAAGGTTTCCATCCTCTTTTGGTTCATGATCTGCGTTTCCATTTTCAGTGGCGTCAACTGTTTTAGAAGATTTCTTTTCTTTTTTCCGATTTGTTCTTCTTTTTGCTTTACGTTTTGATTCAACCTCGTCCAATACACGATATACCTCCACTGTCTTGCCTGCAGCTTGACATGCCAGAAGGTTACCGGTCTTGTTAAATCTCACTGTTGCTACACGATCTTTGCTCTGCCTTTGAATTTCACCAAAAAGTTTCAAGGTTTCCCATTTGTTTTCAGCGGATGTCTCTTTATTATCAGTATCAGTTTTAATAGTTTCTGATACAGATTGACCATCTACATTTTCATGCTTTATAGTATAAAATCGGAGCTCCAAATCTGCTGATCCAGTGACCAGGTACCTCTGATCAGGATCAACATCTATCGACCACACTTCACTGTGATGGCCAGCAATAATTTGTGTACAGTGTTTTGTGTCAAGATCCCAAACCCTTAAAAACTTGTCCTTGGAGGCACTAACGAGTTTATTACCAGAATCCAAGAAGGCAAGATCAGTAACCTACAATCCAAAAGCAAATCCAAGAAAAAACTTTAACTTTAGATTACACAAGAAAGAAATGTCATAAAGTTCAGCTGAGAAACAACTTTTGAGGTCATTCAATCTTAGACGATTGCAGATAGTAACAATCTACATCTGTTCAGTTTCAGATACATGTTTACTATTCCCGTTGATTAAAATAGCAACTTGTTTCTGATTTGTTCCACTTTAAGCGGTAGACAATTTTGTAACAGCAAGATCCTAACAAACATAAGCAGGTTGCTAAAAAACGGAAGAAAACAGATATAAGTCGCTTTATTATAAGGGAGAATTGCATATATATCCCTACAAAGACTTATAATTGCATATATATCCGATCAAAACTCATAATTGCGTATATATCCTCTCAAAGCTTAAAAATTGTCAAATATATCCAAATAATTATTTTACATATATTTAAGAGCAAAAGAATATATGATAATTTTAGTTCATGATAAAATTACGATTATACCCTTATTAGTATTATTATCATAAACTTAAAATTCTTATTGATAATAAGTTTTTTACAAAAAAAAAAAAAAAAAAAAAAAAAAATCATCGTCAACTGGTTTGTACTCATCGTTTAAAAGTATAATATTGTTGTTCTTTTAAAAGTCTTTTCCTTTTTCCCTTATAAGAGCCTCGTTTACATATCCTATAATTAAATAACTAGATAACCTGTTTGTATTTTTGTAACAACCAAAACCAAAGACTTTTAAAAAAACACAGAAAATCAGTTTTTACAAAAAAAAAACAGGGTTATTGTTGTAGCAAACAGTCCACCGGAGTAAAAGACGATTACAGATTTACAGATACAATAAAGTAAATAACCACCACCGTCACCACCACAACAACAACCTCGCACTCCTAAACCTCGTACGTCGGTCAAGCGGGAGCAACACACCCAGCCATTCATTTACCGGGAGTCCATGGCAGGGTGCTTACCACGCCGGAGTTCCGCCGTCGCCGGCGAGGACTCCGAGGAGGATGTTCAAGTGGTCCTATCATTTTAAGGCGATTAGTTTTGAGTTTTAATTTTGAGTGATTATGTTTTGTTTTGTTGTTTGTTTAGATGACCACTGCTATATCGATTTGTAGTTTTGAGTTTTGGAATTTTGTTGTTTGATTAGAATCTCTATATAGTGATGGAGTATGTCTTATTTCGTTGGGTGATGTTGGTTTGGTAAGAACAAGGGGTATAATAGTCATTTTATATGTGAACTATAATTATCAGACATATTTTTGCCATCAAATATATGTGAAATAATTATTTGGATTATTTGATAATTCTAAAGCTTTGAAAGGATATATATGAAATTATGAGTTTTGATCGGATATATATGCAATTATGAACCTTTGGAGGGATATATATGCAATTCCCCCTTATTATAAAGATAAAATAATTAAAACGAGAATCAAACGCCAGTAGGTTGTTATTACCTGATCACGGTGGCCACGGAGACGAAAAAGTCCAACTTCACCAAGAACATCCCATAAGACGATGTCATTGTCCTTGCTTCCGGATGCAAGCAATGATCCTGTCTTGTTGAACCGAAGGATAGTTACAGCCCCTTTGTGCCCATTCAATGTAGTATCACACTTTCCAGTCTCGCAATTCCAGATTCTTATACTTCCATCAGCATGCCCACTTGCTATCTGCGACAAATCATACAAAGTGAGAACACACAGAAAAACTCCAACTTTATCATGTTTCATAGAATGGAAGTTTTATTTCCGAAGAAGACAAAAAGCACCATACATTCTCGAAAAGAAATACACTATGCCCAATCAACTACACTCACTGCAATAACTTCTTCATTACAACAACAGATGTAACTCACAACATTGAGTTAAATTTAGGCACAAACAAGAGAAAATGCTCAAAAAATCAAAGCGGGTGCGCGTCTAGTTGGGAAAAAAAAAACCTGATTTCCACAAAAACTTTTGTACAGAGCAAGAAAACGAATATCACGTTAAGATATACTTTTTTTTCTAAAAAATATCCCCGGAACTAAAACATTTCTATTTCCTAGCTTATCAAAGAAAGTTAGAGAACACATTTTGATGTTTTCCTTGTTTCCTATGCAACCCAAAACTCCCTCCTTCCCTTCTTCAAAATGGAAAATACAAAATCGCCTAACGCGTTTTCCACACTTTCAACTCTTTTGCGAAGTTAAAACCTCTTCCAGATTCCTAAAAAACTAGAGATAAAATAAGCTAAGAAATGTTTCCTTCAACTAAATGCATCCAAAAATTCTATTCCTTATGCAGTAAAAAAAAACATGGTATAGTCCCGAAAAGAAACAAAGATCATTCAACATCCATAGTTCCATACAAAATTTAACCTTAAAATGCTCCTTTTAATAAGTAAACTATGCTAGTAGTCCCTCCCAACAATAAAAATACTTCATTTTGACTAAACAATCAAAAGTAACAAAGCTTTATAAGTGTCAAAACAGTGTCAAAACAAATTTTTGGGGCATTTTGGAATAGCTTATTTTTCGGGCTTACGGGCTTATTTAAATTTGGAAAAGCTAATAAGATCAGTTTTTCCAGCTTAAGAGCTTATTTAACTCATCTTATGTACTTTAAGTACATAAGCGCACCTTGATAAGCTCATAAGCCGCGAAAACTGAGCTTACGAGCTTTTCCAAATTCAAATAAGCCCGTAAGCCCGAAAAACAAGCTATTCCAAAACACCCCTAATCATAAATCCATCAACACAGAAACAATAACTTATTAACTATTAAACAGTAAATTGTCATTTTTATATGTGTTTGGAATAGTTTATTTTCCGGGCTTATTACAATTTGGATAAGCTAATAAGCTCATTTTTCCAGCTTGAGAGCTTATTTAACTCATCTTATGTACTTTAAGCACATAAGCGCACCTTGATAAGCTCATAAGCCGCAAAAACTGAGCTTACAAGCTTTTCCAAATCCAAATAAGCCCATAAGCCCGAGAAAATAAGCTATTCCATCAACACATAAACAGTAACTTATCAACTACTACTATTAATCACTAAATTATCATTTTTGTAACTACCAGATTCGCAGAAGACGGCACAGGAGCAATCGCAGTAACCGCGAGAACCGGGCCACTCGACTCGGTCAACAACGAAAGCGTTTTGGCACAAACACCTTGTCGGACATTCCAAACACCAATCTTATCAAGAGCTGGAGCTAATAAAAGTTTCCCAGATGTATCATAACTAACGTTGGATTCAATTGATGTTATCACTCCAAAAGCCGCTTTTTGTTCATACCTCAAATATGATTTCACCATTGTTAGGGTTTGTGTTTTACAGGTTTGGGATTACAGTTGTGTGTATGCTAGGGTTTAACGGGTTTTTGTTTGACTTATTTTGACTTTTTGGATTTGGGTGGGTTGGGCTTGTTTCCAACCGGTTAGAATTGGGCCTAATTATAAGAACTTATTCAAGAAAAAGAAAAAAAAAATGAAATTTGTCGTCTCATCTATACTACTATATAAAGCATTTAAGTTATGGGCTCCACAAAAAATTAAGATAAGGAGCTCCAATCATTGAGTGACATGTGTTACTTCTCTAACTAAAAAATAACAAAAAGGGAGGACTTCACAAACTAAAATAAGGAGCTCCAATAATGGGGTGACACATGTCATTTCTTAACTAATTAATCACCTTTATTTTTAAATTTAAATATCTTTTAATTCGTTAAATTTTTTTATGATCTAATTTCACCATATTTTTTAAAATTTTGTGCTCTTTAATTCAACATCTATTTTGATATATTTTTATGAGTTTTTAGTTTTTAAATTTTAGTAGGTTTATTTTATTTTGATTCAAATTTTTATAACTTTAACCTTTATTTCAATCAATACAAACTTTATTTATCAAAATAATTTACTTTTGGGAAAGTGTTTGACGGGTAAGAGATTGTAAAGGTCTTTTTATGTGCGGGAATAATGATGTCACGGAAAGATACGGAAAACCCAAACAAACACATACAACTAACACATATACATTTGGAGTGTTGTTAAATGAATTCACTAAGCGGGTAGGGAATTGCGAGAAGATTTGGGTTAGCAATTCATTTACTATATTTATTACTACCTCCGTCTCATAATAATTGTCCACTTTGACTTATTTAAGTCTTTTTTATTCAACTTTGACTATAAATATTTTTATTTGTATAATATAATACTTGATTAAAAATATATCAATAGATTAGGTTTTAAATGTATTTTCATTTGTTATAAATTTCATCAAGTATTATATGACACACACAAAAATATTAATGGTCAAAGTTACTCAAGAAAGACTCAAAAAAGTCAAAGTGGACAATTATTATGGGACGGAGGGAGTATATAACTATATTTATCGCCGATCCAACTAGTAAATTTATAATAAGTGCTAACTTCCGGTATGCACAAAGTTTTAAGAAATTTCGTTAGTTACACTTTTCACTAATCAAACATCGTGTCTTTTTATTAAAACCTCTTCTTATTGGTTAAAATGCTAAATTGACACTTATTTTGAGACATCACAAAACATCAAAGTAAACACTTATTATGAGACGGATGAGAAGTATTAATAACGAAATTTTAGTTTTTGTAGTGAAAGAGATTGATTAACTCATTCGTAATAATGTAATGGTTAACCACATGTTATCATGACCCACACGTTTTGAGGAAATTAAGTTTTAAAATTTTTGGAAGCTTTTCTATCCTATCATAGAAGAGTTTCGAAGTATTTCATAAAGAGAAATGATTGGGAGGCCTAAACTCATGCCTAATTTTATGACTAAAAGTATGTGTCATTATCTCATTGGTTTATGATAAAGTGGGTCCTTTAATTACAACCAATGAAAAAGTGACACTCTAGTTTAGGCATATTATTAGTCATGAGTTTAGGTCTCCCAATCATTTCTCTTTCATAAATGCCCTAGAATGTTTCGTTTGGAATATTGTGCAAGCTTCTATGTAAATGTGCACGTACTTAAAGTGAGGCATTTTATTTTGCTTACCCATAAATTCATGCTTATCAAGGGACAAATCACCACCATCCATCTAGTTTGATCTAATGGTGGGGATTAACCTAAGATTTAGTAGATAAACCTAAGTTCATGTTTTTTTTTCTTGTCCTTTTGTCTTTCTTTTTTATTCACTTTCTTTTTTAGTTTTTTTTCTTATTCACGTTTTTTCTTAATTAATGTTTTTTTTTTCGCGTTTTTTTTTATTCGTGTTTTTTTTCTTCGATTTCATACGTTTTCATACGTTCTTATCTGTTTTCGCCCGTTTTCATCATTTTTCTTTCATTTTCGTCCATTTTTAATACGTTTTCATACGCCGCCATTTTCATAGATGCACTTCGTCGTATTCTTACGTTTTCGTCCATTTTCTTAAGTTTTCGTTCGTTTTCATACGTTCGACTATCACAGTGATTTCTGTGATATTTAAAATATCACTTGTGATTATCTGAATATCACTTTGTGATATTCTGAAAAACACAAGTGATATTTTGTTAATATCACTTTGTGATTTTCTGAATATCACGTTGTGATATTCTGAATATCACTTGTGATTTTGTGAATATCACTCTGTGATATTCTGAATATCACTGCATGATATTCGAATATCATTTTGTGATATTCTGAATATGAGTTTGCGATATTCTGAATATCACTTTGCGATAGTATGAATATCACTTTAGGATATTATCAATATCACTTGTGATTTTCTTGATATCACCGTGTAATATTTTGAATTTATTTCTTACGTGTATGTGTAGCAAAGTAGGAGGCAAGTCTTTTCTTTCTTTCTTTTACACTAACGAATCAAAACCAAAAAGCCACAAACACAAATGAAATCCTTGGTCTTCTATCCTACTCATGCTTGTGGTATGGAACAAAAAAAACACAAAGGACATGCTAAGATCTTATTATATCAACCTAGGCATAACATGACAGTGATATTTTGAATATCACTTATGATTTTCATGTTACAAAACATTAGTTGAAAATCACTTGTTATATTCAAAAAATCACTTGTGGTATTCAGAATATCACAAGTGATATTCTGAATATCACAGAATATCACTTGTGATATTCAGAATATCACATAACATCACTTGCGATATTCACATTTGTGATATTCGAATATCACTTATGCTATTCGAATATCACTTGTACTGTTCAGAATATCACTTGTGATATTCAAAAACGTATGAAAACGTTTAAAAACGGCCGAAAACATTTAATAACTGACGAAAACGTATGAAAACGGACGAATATGTATGAAACGTAAAAACACGTATGAAAACGGACGAAAACGTATGAATAATGGAAGAAAACGTAAAAAACGCGAAAAACATATGAAAACGGACAAAAATGTATGAAAACGGACAAAAATGTATGAAATCGGGCGAAAACGTATGAAAACGGACGAAAAATAGATGAAAACGTATTGAAACGGACGAAAACGTATGAAATGGAAGGAAAAAAAAACGCAAATTAAAAAAACGTAAATAACGTGAATTAAAAAAAACGTAAATAACGTGAATTAAAAAAAACAAACAAACAAAAGAAAATGAGAATATTAAAAAATGCGAATTTTGAAAAAATTAAACGTGAATATTAACAAAAAAACGTTTAAAAAAAATGGTTGTTACAAAAAAACGTGAATAATTAAAGAAAAACAAAAAAAAAGAAAAAAAAAAACAAAAGAAGAAAGAAAGAAAGAAAAAAACCAAAAGACAAGAAAAAAAACATGGACTTAGGTTTAGACATATTAAATCTTAGGTTAATCCCCACCATTAGATCAAACGAAATAGATTGTAGAGATTTGTCCCTTGGTAAGCATCAAAATAAGAGTAAGCATTTGAAAATTCCTCACTTAAAGTATTACAAATAGAGGATAATTGCCTATAAATGTATCTTATTTGTCACTTTATTCCTTTATATGTATCGAATTAAATTTTTTGCTATTCTATGTATCCAACTTGCATTTTGCATCACTTATGTGTATTTTGTGAAATTTTTGCCCCTCCTGAATAATAGGAGCGTTAATAAATTGAAATGAAAAAAAGTCACAAAATATACACAAGTGACACAAAATGCAAATTAAGTACATAGAATAGAAAAAAAATTAATTTGATACACATAAAAGGATAGAGTGACAAATACGATACATTTACCAGCCGTTATTCCTATAAATAATGGTGGCCTTATTAGCACCACATAGTGAAGCAAGACCATCGCAAAACACATCTAAGGCTTTAAAAGTCGATCAATTAAGAGACTCACGACTCGTTGATACTCAGATTGAGCGGTATGCTCACTGCATATCGAAGTAGAATGTGGGTGGAGTTTTCCAGATATCACAAAATCAAATAAGCCGACAATTTTTTTGTGTTATGTCCATTAATCTGAGACTTAAAAGGTTGTATATGTCTAAAAAAAACAAAGGAAATTAGGTGGCATGATACGAGTAGAACAAAAGATGGAAAAATGAGTGGTATGTGCTAAAACACATACATTTTCTTTACCAAATCAGGCCCAAAATAACCAAGAAAGAGCCGTTTAGTCCTAATATTTGTTGGTTTCTTGAGTTTATGCATGTGCATGTACGGATATGACAAAACACGCAAAAGAAAGACAAATCAGACAAAAACCCGAGCACGAGAAGGAAAAGAGTGCAAAAGCTGAGCCGGGAGATAAGAAATGAGCAATTGTAAAGATTTTGATGCTGAAAGGATGATTACGAAAGATTGGATCAACTTTAAAGAATTGGCAGAATCAGTCCTTCAAGTTTCAGCAATTGTTAGAAAATACCCCTGGAATTTCAAGTTTGGCAATAATGGTTCTTGGTTTATTTGGAAAAGACAAGAGTGGCCCTTGGAAGTACTTTTCAGAATTGGCGTAATGGTCCTTGAATTTCACATTTTACATGAATAGTCCTTATAACTTTAAACGAATCCTAATCAAGTCCAATACTAAGCTTATTATCATCCAAGCCCAAAAATTGGTTCAAGCCCAAAAGCCCAAGTCAACATCTTTCTTAAACCGGTCAAAGCCCCAAGTTTGTGAACCCTTTGCACCATTCTGACCCCAATCATAACCCATGTGAACCCTTTCACTTATCATGGTCAAACAAAAGTCAAACACGAATAAAATACCTTTTTTACTTTTACCCACCACAAGTTCATCCCCAAATTCCATTTACCCAGAAATAGATAAACCCTAATCTGCCCTTATGCCCAATTAACAAAATTAAAGCAATTAGAGGGCATTTCCGTACTTCACTAACACTACCTGACACATGGGACTGACAAGTCACCAATCCGTGTGACTTCCTTGCTTTTGATTGGTGGATGGGACGTGTATTTGTCAAATCAAGGGCCAAGATTGAAGGAGTGATGTGGAGAATTGATCTGACGATTGTGAGGAGCTTAAAAGAAGCACAAAATGGAATTTCTAGATCCTTCCCAAGGCCTTGCTTCACCTATAAAAACCCCCTTTGTGATCACAGCTGAGCATGTATTTCTGAGTAGAAAATTTAGCTTATTGTTATTTTAAATGTTTTAGTATAATTTCTGTACTTGAATTTTACTTTGTAATCAAGCCTTTATTAATAAAATCATTTTAGCTTTAACTCTCTCTTATTAATTTCAATTTCTGTTTTTATGATTTCAGTAGCTTAAGTTCATTTTAGTTATCATACTAGCTTATTTACAATTTATTTTCAGCTTATATAGTTCTCTAAACAAAAATCTCAAAAAAAATAGAAAAATAACCAAAAAATCAAAAATATCCTTAAACTGATCTACAGTTGAATTCAGTTTATGTTGTTGTTCTCTTAAGCTCTAATAAGCTTATCAATAGCTTACTTAGTGCTTATTTTGTAATCTACTCAGTTCTACACTCATTTTATTCCAATTCACAAAAGCAGTTAAAGATAGTCAACTGTGGAGATTTAGAAAAAGGAATGGGTTGATTTGCAGAGTTTTGATTGTTTGTAGCTTGATTTGGGATTGAATCTGGATTGGTTAAGGGTTTAGATAGAGTTACTTTGATCTCAGTTGCAAACCATAGTGGTTAGACCACTTGTAAGTTCTAATCAATCTCACTCTTTGAATCATTAATATAGAATTGTTAATTGTTGATTGTTTATGCTTAATCTAGTGTTGGTTATTGTTATTATGCTTGTTTAGTTGTCAGTTTTTCTGTTTGATCATAAGTAGATAATCTGCATATTTTCTGTGTTTAGTCTACATCAATAGTGTAGTTAGATTTGAGCATTGCATTACTGTCATTTTGAATTAATTTAGGTGTAATCTAGTATACTAAATCTGGATTGAGGATTGTGTTTGATCAGAGCATTGATTAGGTTAGTTAAATTTGCATTTCAGAGATTAAACTAGTGTTTGGATCATTAGGTCAATCTGAGGTTGAGGTTTGTTCAGTGTTTAAGCTAAGTAGATTTAGTCTCATATAGGTAATTGTCACTTATTTAGTTCATTAGTTTGCATCTATAATAGCTAATAGTCAAAATTCAACATAAGTAGCTTTAAATCTAGCATCAGTTAAGTTTTAGAAGTGCATAATTTAGGATATAGGTCTAGAAATCAATAGTGTAGCTTATTATAGTTTCATTATAGCTTAAAACATCTTTTCCAGTTAGCTTTGTTAGATCTAATTTCATTAAAGTCAAAATATAACTTCTGTTTAAAAAGTCAAAAATTGTCATAAGTTTTCTGTTAACTGATCTTTGTGGATTTTTAAATTCTTCATCTGTGGTCAAAATCTAGTGAAACTTTGGATTTTACAAATTTGGTTGGTGATTTAAAGCAGGGTAATTTTAGTTGAATTTTGTGAAATTTATAAATCCATCAAATCTGCTCTCGAACTTGTCCATTTGCTGCAAGCTTGCCGTGTGCACCTTTATCAGTTTCATCATAGGTTCTTGAAAAGCTTCTAAACTTCTCAATACTTGTCCAAAATAGCTAAAACTTTGGTTATCAGTAGCTTGGTCGGTGGTTTAGAGGATCCAATTTTTGGATCTTTGTTTGAGCTTATTGTTAAGCTTGTGCATAAGCTGCAAAGTAGGTGGTTAAGGCTGTTTGAGCTTATTGCTATTAGGATTAAGTTTTAGCTTATTTGCTTCTAAGCTTAGTTTCTAGGGTCTAAATTATTTGCAGTAGGTCAATTATAGTTAGTTTAGTCTTAAATCAGCTTGTTGTAGCTTCTGGTTAACTTTTGTAGCTTCTAGCTTATTTTCAAAGCCCTTATTCATATCAGTTACACTGCATCTAGTTTAATCTGCATTCACAAGTAGGATTTAGTAATTTTCATAGCATCTCAATCACATTTAGGACTTTTCTGAAAATTTTCATAATTTTCTGTCATTGTTTATTATTTTTCTGTATTTAAAATAGATTTTAGCACTTTTTAAATAGCTTTTATTACAATTAAATCAGAAAAAGCTCAAAAAAATACAATTTCAATTTTCCTATATTAATAAAAATTAAAAAGAGATAAAAAATATTTTTTCTTAATTTTCCTAGCTTAAATAGTAATTTTTAGCCATTTAATTAGTTTAAAATAGTTTAAAACTAATAGAAATTAGAAAAAAGATCAGAAAAATACAAATCCAATTTTAAAAATTATTTTTAGTTAATTTAGATTTTTTAAAAATAGTTTTGTAATTTTCCCATAAACTTTCATAAATTTTAGCATTTTTAGTATATTTTAAAAGTTAAAAATTAGTTTTTAATTCAAATAAATTTAAGAAAAATCATAAAAATTAGTTTTAAATCTTAGATAAATTTGAAAATTGCATTTTTAGCTGTAGAATAAATTTAGATCACTTTTAGGGATTAAATTGAATTAGTTTGCATTTAATTTACGTTTTATATAATTCGTAATTTGCATATTAGTTTAATTTTGAATAATTATTTGTAATCCCTTGCTTGCATCATAGATTTAGCCCCTTTAATTGATTCCCGTTTACTTCCCTTGCCCCATAGTTTAGAAAACATCAAATTATCCCCTTTTCATATTCAAATCCCGATAAACGCGACGTGAGTTGTTTAATTCCATTCATCCCTCGTTTGGAACGATCCAGGGACTCGAACCTAATACGTTTGAGTTGCCTAATACTACATATCTATTATTGATCTCTTTCCTAAGAATCAATTTTTGGCGCCGCTGCCGGGGAGGGCATGTAGTGAGTTTTCGTATTCCGTCTCGATTCGCGTGTATTTGAAGATCCTTCCCCGAGTGAAGTTATCGTTGTTTTTGTATATATATATATATATATATATCTTTTTCAAAAACCCAAAAACATCTAAAAAACCAAAATATTCTTTCTAGAGTGTTTACAAAACCATAAAAATTAAAAAACCAACAAAAGAAATCGAAATGTCAATTGTTACGTCGGCTCACCTCAAGAGTACAACCTATACACGGGGTTTAAGGAAGTCTTGACATTAAATTGCAGACTGATGAAAGATCCACTCTTCTTTCCCGCCACGCTGCGAGTACTTTTGAGAGCTACTGAGCACCGGTTGACGCGACGGTTACCAAAAAGATTGTTTTTCAAAAATTTTCTAAATATAAAAACCAAAAAGATTTTTCTTTTTCAAATTATTTTTCCTTTTTACTTTTTGATTTTGATTTTTTTAGTGCATGCGCACTCGCTCTCAATCACGACGTAATCGTAATCGAAGAATAGACGTACCCTAGTTACGTACTATCATTGAACAACCCGTCATGGCAGATACTCGAACAATGTCCGAGTTACTTCAAGCTCCCGTAGACGGCTACGGTGATGCTATCGTTCTTCCACCAATTGATGCCGAAAAATTCGAACTCAAAACTAATCTAATTCAATTGGTTTCGTCAAAACCTTTTTGTGGTTTAGATAGAGAGGAGCCCCACGCACACATCCGTTGGTTTAATCAAGTAGCTTCTACGATAAACTTTCGAGGCGTCTCTCATGAGTCAATTAAGTTGAGATTATTTCCATTTTCCCTTGAGGGGGCAGCCCGGACTTGGCTTGAAAAAGAACCCCCTCACTCAATTACAACATGGGAAGATCTTTCTAAGAAATTTGTGAACCAATTCTTTCCTCCGTCAAAAATTACAATGTTACGAAATCAAATCATAAATTTTCAACAAAGATTTGACGAAAGTTTTGGTGAAGCATGGGATAGATTCAAGGAACTTTTACGTAAATGCCCAAATCACGGTTTTACCGATCTTCATCAGATTGATACGTTCTATAATGCTCTTACTCCAACCGACCAAGATTCGCTTAATGCGGCCGCCGGTGGCAACATCTTGAGTCGTATGCCCGTCGATATTAGAACGATTATTGAGAACAAGTCAAAAGTCTTTTCGTCCAGAAACAAACCGGTTGTTTATAAGATCGCGACCGACGACAATTACATTCTAAAGAGTGAGTTGAATGGGCTGACTGAGCTTACTCATGCTATCAATTCTATGATGAAAGAGTTTAAGAATCAGAAATCCAAATCAGTCAAAGCCGTTGCCGAATCTTGTTGTATTTGTGGTGGTGCCCATCCGTATTATAATTGTCAAGCCACGGATGGTGATATCCAAAATGCTTCTGTAGCCGCCGCTAATCCGGTTCAACATCAGAACTAAGGATACCGTGCCAACCAAATGGGACCAACCGGTTTTGCACCCGTTCCTCAACAAAACCAAAACCGTTATCAAAACCAATCTTACAATCAAAACCGAGGAGCTAATCTCAATCATGGTAATCAAAACTACCAAGCTCCTCCACCTCAAGTTTATCAACAACCTCCACCTCAACCTTATCAACCACCTCATCAAGTTGCTCCGAACAACGAGTTTCTAACTTACATGAAGAACTCCGATAACACCATTAAAAGTTTGCAAACTCAAATCACCAGCATGAGGACTGAATTCAAGAGGGAAATGGATGCTAACAATTATAAGCAAAAAAATGAATTGAGAAACATGATAACCAGTTTGCTACAAGCCAATCAAGCTTCTACCTCTTATTCTCAACCCTCGGGTTCCGGTTCTCTTCCAAGTAACACGATTCCTAACCCGAGAGGTGACATGAAAGCGATCACTACCCGAAGTGGTGTAGCTTACGAAGGACCCACGGTTCCTACTACTACTTCTTCTTCTCCTTCTCGTGTAGTAAACCGTGAGACCGGGGTGACAAAGGACCCGGTGCTTCCTACTAATAAGGGGAGTACCGAGAATGTCCAACCCACGGTTGTCCCAACGTCTGAGCCCAAGGATGCTTCCGTTAGTGCTGAAAAGACTAACCAGAAAATGACACTTCCATACCCATCAAGGATGAATGATCAGAAGCAACGTGAACAAGCAAATCTTCAAATGGAAAAATTCTTTAAGATATTTCAAGAGCTGAATTTCGAAATTAGCTTTGTCGATGCTCTTCTTCTCATGCCCAAATTCGTCACGACCTTAAAAGGATTATTGAACAATAAAGATAAGATCTTGGATTTGGCAAGAACGTCCATGAATGAGAATTGTTCGGAGGTTATTCTCAAGAAACTTCCTGAGAAGTTAAGTGACCCCGACAAGTTTCTCATTCCTTGTGACTTTCAAGGAATTATTCAGTGCTCCGCCTTGGCCGATCTTGGCGCGAGTATCAATTTGATGCCGAAATCGATCTATGAAAAGCTTTCACTTCCCCCACTTTCCGGAACGTGTATGCTCTCGAGCTAGCCGATCGTACTACTACGAAACCAATAGGTATAGCCGAGGATATCTGGGTTAAAGTGGGAAAGTTTGATTTTCCCGCGGATTTTGTGGTAGTTGATTTTGATGCCGACCCTCGTGTACCCATTATTCTCGGAAGGTGTTTCTTGAGGACCGGTCGTGCCTTGATTGATGTGTTCGAATGAGAGATTACGTTGAGAGTAACCAAAGAAGCCGTAACATTCAACATTAACCAAACGTCGAGGTACTCCTCCAATTTCGATGATGCTTCGATTAACCAAATGGACGTTATTGATGTTTCTTGTGAGGAGTACGCTCAAGAAGTTCTCGGTTTTGCTAACAACGCCAAAGTTGGCAATTCCTTCCCTTCTGCTTCTTCTGACTCACCTTTTTCTCTAATTTCTGAACTACCTTCTAAAACAATCATTGCCGACTCTTCCCCCTTTCTTACTCCGTTTGAGGGAGGTGACTTCTTTTTGGAAGAGATCGATGAGTTTCTTGCTAATGATGAATTGATTCCACCGGGAATTGATGATGGTGTTTATGATTCGGAGAGAGATATCCTTTATCTTGAACAATTGTTGAATGAAGATCCATCACCGTCCCTCCCTCCGAAAGGGGTTACAATTGAAGAACTCAAAGAAGTAATAACGTCAAAAGAAAATCCTTCGGAGCCCGAGCTCAAGGATTTACCTCCTCATCTTGAATACGCTTTTCTTGAAGAACCGAACAAGTTTCCCGTCATCATTGCTAAGAATTTGAAAGATGAGGAGAAAACCGAACTTTTGGCCGTCCTTAAAAAACATAAAAGTGCCATCGCTTGGCAGATTTCCGACATTAAAGGCATAAACCCACGTTTCGGTACTCATAAAATCTTAATGGAAGATGATTACAAACCCGTCATACAACAACAACGTAGGGTTAACTCGAAAATACATGATGTCATCAAAAAGGAAGTTCTAAAACTCCTTGACGCCGGAGTCATTTATCCGATCTCAGATAGCTCATAGGTTAGCCCTATCCATTGTGTTCTGAAGAAAGGCGGAATGACCGTAGTGATGAATGAAGATAACGAGTTGATTTCCACACGCCTCATTACCGGATGGAGGGTGTGCATTGATTACCGGAAGTTGAATGATGCTACACGGAAAAACCATTTCCCGCTACCTTTTATGGATCAAATGCTCGAACGTCTAGCGGGGAATGAGTTCTATTGCTTTCTTGATGGTTTCTCCAGTTACTTCCAAATTCCGATCGACCCGCAAGATCAAGAGAAAACGACTTTCACTTGCCCTTATGGAACGTTTGCTTATCGACGAATGCCATTTGGCTTATGTAATGCTCCCGGAATGTTCCAAAGGTGCATGATGGCTATTTTCCACGACATGATCGAGAAGACTATAGAGGTGTTTATGGATGATTTCTTGGTTTATGGAGATTCTTTCACTTCTTGCCTCTCTCATCTAGACCACATGCTCAAAAGGTGTGAAGAAACCAATTTGGTCTTGAATTGGGAGAAGTGCCATTTCATGGTTCGAGAGGGCATTGTCCTCGGCCATAAGATTTTGAAATATGGGATTGAGGTCGACCGAGCTAAAGTCGATGTTATAGCTAAACTCCCTTATCCCACTACCGTCAAAGGTATTCGGAGTTTTTTAGGTCATGCCGGTTTCTATCGCCGTGTTTCATTCAATATTTTTCTAAGATAGCCCGCCCTCTGACCCATCTCCTCAAAAAGGATGCTCCGTTTATCTTCACCAATGAATGCGTTGAAGCCTTTAATGTTCTCAAAAAGAAATTAACTGAGGCTCCGATCTTAGTTGCCCCCGACTGGGATTTGCCCTTTGAGCTTATGTGTGATGCAAGTGATTACGCAATTGGGGCAGTCTTGGGGCAACGTAAGTCGAAACATTTTCAGCCCATACACTATGCGAGTAAGACATTGTCTGAGGCCCAACACAATTACACTACTACTTGAAAGGAATTATTGGCCGTAGTATATGCTTTCGAGAAATTTAGACCCTACCTTGTCTTATCGAAGACCATAGTGTATACCGACCATTCTGCCCTTAAGTACCTTTTGGCAAAACAAGATGTTAAGCCCCGATTACTTCGGTGGATTCTCCTCCTTCAAGAATTTGATGTTACCTTTCTTGACAAAAAAGGAGCGGAGAACCTCGCTGCCGATCACCTTTCTAGACTAGAGAATCCCCATCAAAGTGTGCTCGAGAACAAGGAGATCACAGAAAAATTTCCTCTCTAAAAACTTGGGATGATTGCTAAGAAAGACCCTAATACCCCATGGTTTGCCGACTTTGCAAATTACCATGCGGGGAACTTCATCGTGAAAGGGATGTCGTCCCAACAAAAGAAAAAGTTTTTTAAGGATGTTAAGCATTATTTCTGGATGACCCCTACTTGATTTGTGTGCGGATCAAGTAACCCGGAGGTGTGTTCATGGCCAAGAGGCCCTTGATATTTTTAATGCTTGCCATAACGGACCCACCGGAGGCCATCATGGTGCAAGCTACACCGCCAAAAAGGTTTTTGATTCCGGGTTTTATTGGCCTACCATATATCGAGATGCCCATGATTTGGTTAAGTCATGTGACTCATGCCAATGTCAAGGGAAGATTTCGCAAAAAGACGAAATGCCAAAAAATGCTATTCAAGTCTGCGAGATTTTTGACGTTTGGGGCATTGATTTTATGGGACCATTTCCGTCTTCAAAGGGTAATAAGTACATCCTCGTAGCCGTCGACTACTTGTCCAAATGGGTTGAAGCGAAGGCGCTGCCCACCAATGACGCCCGAGTGGTTGTTAAGTTTCTAAAGAACTTGTTTTCCCGATTCGGAGCACCTCGTGCTATCATCAGTGATCGCGGTACCCATTTCTGTAATGAACAATTTGCCAAGGTTATGGCTAAATATGGGGTTACTCACCGTCTTTCTACCGCGTATCACCCGCAGACGAGCGGACAAGTTGAGGTCTCCAATCGTGGTTTGAAAAGGATTTTGGAGAGAATCGTAGGAGAGAACCGAGCTTCATGGGCCGATAAGTTAGATGATGCATTATGGGCTTTCCGCACCGCATACAAGACAACCATCGGGTGCACCCCATTTAAGTTGGTGTATGGAAAAGTTGCCATTTGCCCATCGAGCTCGAGCATAAGGCATACTGGGCCTTGGGACATGTGAACTTTGACCTTAAGACCGCGGGTGATCACCGAAAAGTTCAATTGAATGAATTAAATGAACTTAGGGATCAGGCCTATGAGAATTATTTAATTTACAAAGAGAAGACTAAGAGGATTCATAATGCTAAAATCAAAAACCGCGTATTCAACGTTGGTGATCAAGTTCTCCTCTTTAATTCTCCTTTGAAGATATTCTCGGGCAAGCTCAAAACCCGTTGGTCCGGACCATTCACCGTAGCTCAAGTTTTCCCGTATGGAACATTAGAGTTATCTCAGCCCGATGGCCCAAATTTTAAGGTGAATGGTCATCGTCTGAAGCATTATTTTGGAGGGGACATCGCGTCTATGGTTGTCCCGGATCTCCAAACTTTCCCGATGGACAAATGAATGCGGGGATCGAGTCAAGCTAGCGACTCGGTAATCAAAAACAGTAGCGCTTCGTGGGAGGCACCCCCATGCTTATCTCTATCTTCTTTCTATTTTCTCTAATAAGTGACATGAAGGGTTAGCCTATTCAATTTCTCGTGTTTGGTCGTTTGTGATGTTTTGTCTAGGATTTTCCCGATATGAAGACTCTCGTGCTCGAAGTTTTGTCTTTTCTCCACTCGAGTTTAATGATCGATGCTAATGGAAATCCGATATCCGAAATTTTAGCGACTAACGTTTATCTTTGAGCATACTTAATAAACGGATTTTAGATTTTCGTTGATACCCTTGCCTTTAAACATTGAGGACAATGTTTCGTTTTAGTCTGGGGTGGGTAATCTTAGATTTGATTTGACCGCACTTGCTTGTTTTTTGTCGTATACTCTCGCAACCCCGTTTTTCCTTAGAAAATGAAGAAAAAAAAAATTGTGCAAAAATGTGAAAAATTTTGTAAGCTTTTGCTAGTTTTATGATTGAAAAGTCTTTGCGAGTTTCTTAGAAGTTACTTTAAATATGCATTTTCTTGAAAAAGCCTTTGCTAATTGCTTAGACAAGAGGCTATAAAATGCGATTCTAGCTCACAAGGCCAAGAATTTGCAAGTCTCCCTAAGTGATTTTAAATATGCGAAGCTTTAAAAAAGAATTTGCCAGTTTCTAATAAGTGACTTTAAAAATACGAGACTTGATATTATTTGACGAAGTATTAGCTAAGTTAATATATGTTTTGACACCTTGTTGACTTTCCGCTGGTGAGAGTAGGAATAGAATTCTAACTTGACCGGGCATGTTGAGCCCTAGCTTGTTCCCTTAACCATAGATAATTTAATTATCGGCTAAGCATCCGCGGATCTCATTATTTGAGATTTTAAATTTGCGGAGATCGAGGAATGATAGAGTTACTTATGAGTTTTGATGATAAGCATGGAGTAGATGGTTCTCTTTAGATCCCATCGAAGGTACTTATGGCTTTTTGTTCCCACAAGATTGTCTCACCCCATATTTGTGAATAAATAATTAAAGATGTTAAGTTTTTGGCGATAGTTAGTTCTTTATCTTCTTAAGAGAATCCTTGTTTATGAGAGTTGGGTACACATCAAGGTACTGTTAGTGTTGCGGTGTAATAGACAACTGATTCTTGATAGTTTGCTGCTATTGTTTCTATTGTTATAAAAGCTGTGGGATTCGGAGTTTGGCAAAAATTAACATGAAATAAAGCCCAAATGTATTAAAGTGAAAAATCCAAAGCCATAAAAGTTTTCTATGTCTGATGGTACCCCTGTTGTCATGTACTTCAAAAAGGTTGAGGAAAATCCAAAGTCATAATAAGACTTCTGATAAAACGGTAATCTCGTTGAGTTAGTGGTTGAAAAGACCAAGGGCCTAAATTGCAAAAATGCAAATGTGTTGAAATAGTGTTAAGCCAAACTTTGAATCCGGGAGATATCTAAATAAAAGCTTCTGTCTCTGGACTCGTAGATGAGTTGTTTCGGTCGTAATAAAAAAGATATCTCCCTAAATCGTGTTAAATTAGGACCTTGATGTGGACCTCATTCTTGTATGCAACGGTTTTTGAGGGAAGATGGATAACTAATTAGCGACTTAGCTTCATATCTTTATCGGAATAAAAATTATCGAAACGAGAAACTTGAAGAAATTCATTTCTCACTAAAAATAAAATAAATAGAGGAAAATAGATAAATGGGAGCAAAAGGTAATTACACAAGTAACTTCCATGGGTAGTGTTAGCATCTAGAGTCATATGTAACAATGATTTCGATTTTACGCTTAGTTTGGGGACTTGTGAAAAATCAGGGACGACGTATTCTATCCGTATGGTCACTTCGCGCTGAGTTGTGTTTCCTACTCCGTGAACCTCAAATGTCGTTTGAAAAATGTTGGAGTTATTGATCGACATGAAAGTTCAACAAACCGTCACTCATAATAAATAAGTGCTTAATCGTAATATATATATGTGAAATAAAAGGTAAACGGGGCATTTTTAGAATTAAGGGTTTCTTAATCTCTTTTGAGGAATCTTTGCTACTTTTCATAGGTTTAGTAGAAAGAGATTGAAATCCTTAGTTTTAGAAGCGTGAGTTGATTGCATTGCATGAGGACACGACAATCGTCTAGTCTGGGGTATTTTGGTATGTGCTAAAACACATACCTTTTCTTTACCAAATCAGGCCCAAAATAACCAAGAAAGAGCCGTTTATTCCTAATATTTGTTGGTTTCTTGAGTTTATGCATGTGCAGGTACGGATATGACAAAACACGCAAAAGAAAGACAAATCAGACAAAAACCCGAGCACGAGAAGGAAAAGAGTGCAAAAGCTGAGCCGGGAGATAAGAAATGAGCAATTGTAAAGATTTTGATGCTGAAAGGATGATTTATGAAAGATTGGATCAACTTTAAAGAATTGGCAGAATCAGTCCTTCAAGTTTCAGCAATTGTCAGAAAATACCCCTTTAATTTCAAGTTTGGCAATATTGGTCCTTGGTTTATTTGGAAATGTCAAGAGTGGCCCTTGGAAGTACTTTTCAGAATTGGCAGGATTGGTCCTTGGAATTTCACATTTTACATGAATAGTCCTTATAACTTTAAACGGATCCTAATCAAGTCCAATACTAAGCTTATTATCATCCAAGCCCAAAAACTGGTTCAAGCCCAAAAGCCCAAGTCAACATCTTTCTTAAACCGGTCAAAGCCCCAAGTTTGTGAACCCTTTGCACCATTTTGACCCCAATCATAACCCATGTGAACCCTTCCACTTATCATGGTCAAACAAAAGTCAAACACGAATAAAATACCTTTTTTACTTTTACCCGCCACAAGTTCATCCCCAAATTCCATTTACCCAGAAATAGATAAACCCTAATCTGCCCTTATGCCCAATTAACAAAATTAAAGCAATTATAGGGCATTTCCGTACTTCACTAACACTACCTGACACATGGGACTGACAAGTCACCAATCCGTGTGACTTCCTTGCTTTTGATTGGTGGATGGGACGTGTATCTGTCAAATCAAGGGCCAAGATTGAAGGAGTGATGTGGAGAATTGATCTGACGATTGTGAAGAGCTTAAAAGAAGCACAAGATGGAATTTCTAGATCCTTCCCAAGGCCTTGCTTCACCTATAAAAAACCCCTTTGTGATCACAGCTGAGCATGTAGTTTCTGAGTAGAAAATTTAGCTTATTGTTATTTTAAATGTTTTAGTTTAATTTCTGTATTTGAATTTTACTTTGTAATCAAGCTTTTAGTAATAAAATCACTTTAGCTTTAACTCTCTCTTATTAATTTCAATTTCTATTTTATGATTTCAGTAGCTTTAGTCCATTTCAGTTATCATACTAGCTTATTTACAATTTATTTTCAGCTTATATAGTTCTCTAAACAAAAATCTCAAAAAAAAAAAAAAATAGAAAAATAACCAAAAATATCAAAAATATCCTTAAACTGATCTACAGTTGAATTCCGTTTATGTTGTTGTTCTCTTAAGCTCTAATAAGCTTATCAATAGCTTACTTAGTGCTTATTTTGTAATCTACTCAATTCTACACTCATTTTATTCCAATTCACAAAAGTAGTTAAAGATAGTCAATTGTGGAGATTTAGAAAAAGGATATAGGTCTAGAAATCAATAGTGTAGCTTATTATAGTTTCATTATAGCTTAAAACATCTTTTCCAGTTAGCTTTGTTAGATCTAATTTCATTAAAGTCAAAATATAACTTTTGTTTAAAAAGTCAAAAATTGTCATAAGTTTTCTGTGAACTGATCTTTGTGGATTTTTAAATTCTTCATCTGTGGTCAAAATCTAGTGAAACTTTGGATTTTACAAATTTTGTTGGTGATTTAAACTAGGGTAATTTTAGTTGAATTTTGTGAAATTTATAAATCCATCAAATCTGCTCACGAACTTGTCCATTTGCTGCAAGCTTGCCCTGTGCACCTTTATCAGTTTCATCATAGGTTCTTGAAAAGCTTCTAAACTTCTCAATACTTGTCCAAAATAGCTAAAACTTGGGTTATCAGTAGCTTGGTTGGTGGTTTAGAGGATCCAATTTCTGGATCTTTGTTTGAGCTTATTCTTAAGCTTGTGCATACGCTGCAAAGTAGGTGGTTAAGGCTGTTTGAGCTTATTGCTATTAGGATTAAGTTTTAGCTTATTTGCTTCTAAGCTTAGTTTCTAGGGTCTAAATTAGTTGCAGTAGGTCAATTATAGTTAGTTTAGTCTTAAATCATCTTGTTGTAGCTTCTGGTTAACTTTTGTAGCTTCTAGCTTATTTTCAAAGCCCTTATTCATATCAGTTACATTGCATCTAGTTTAATCTGCATTAACAAGTAGGATTTAGTAATTTTCATAGCATCTCAATCACACTTAGGACTTTTCTAGAAATTTTCATAATTTTCTGTCATTGTTTGCTATTTTTCTGCATTTAAAATAGATTTTAGTACTTTTTAAATAGCTTTTATTACAATTAAATCAAAGAAAGCTCTAAAAAATATAATTTCAATTTTCCTAGATTAAGAAAAATCAAAAAATACATAAAAAATATTTTTACTTAATTTTACTAGCTTAAATAGTAATGTTTAGCCATTTAATTAGTTTAAAATAGTTTAAAATTCATAGAAATTAGAAAAAATATCAGAAAAATACAAATCCAGTTTTGAAAATTATTTTTAGTTAATTTAGATTTTTGAAAAATAGTTTTGTAATTTTCCCATAAATTTTCATAAACTTTAGCATTTTTAGTCTATTTTAAAAGTTAAAAATTAGTTTTTAATTCAAATAAATTCAAGAAAAATCATAAAAATTAGTTTTAAATCTTAGATAAATTTTAAAATTGCATTTTTAGCTGTAGAATAATTTTAGATCACTTTTAGGGATTAAATTGAATTAGTTTGCATTTAATTCACGTTTTATATAATTCGTAATTTGCATGTTAGTTTAATTTTGCATAATTAGTTGTAATCCCTTGCTTGCATCATAGATTTAGCCCCTTTAATTGCTTCCCGTTTACTTCCCTTGCCCCATAGTTTAGAAAACATCAATTTATCCCCTTTTCATATTCAAATCCCGATAAACGCGACGTGAGTTGTTTAATTCCATTCATCCCTCATTTGGAATGATCCAGGGACTCGAACCTAATACGTTTGAGTTGCCTAATACTACATCTCTATTATTGATCTCTTTCCTAATAATCAATGAGGCACCCCGCAGATAGTCTTGTTTGGACCGTGTTTAAAGATCGACATTCAAAGTTAGCGTCAGATCCTCGTAGTGTGAAACTTCGCTTTGCTATTGATGGTTTAATATGTTTCGTATAATGAGTACAACACATAGCACATGGCCAGTGTTATTGATTCCTTACAATTTACCTCCTTTGATATGTACGAAACAACTATAGTTTATTATTTCATCAATTATTCAATGGGAGAAAGGTCATGGCAATGATGTTGACGTATATCTAAAACATTTAATAAAATAGCCCCAATTATTATGGAAGGTTGTTGATGCTTTTTCTATGGAACATTTCAAACTAAAGGCTTCCCTTTGGTGGACTACCAACGATTTCAAACTAAAGGCTTCCTTTTTATCTGGTTGGAGCACCACGTGTCGTGTGGCATGTCCAGCTTGTGCAAACTCTACTCACTCAAGGTGGTTAAAGCATGGGGAAAAATTTGCCATGGGACATCAAAGATGGTTAGAGCCAACTCAAGGGGAAAGTATAGACAATGTACTTTGTTCTATGTTCAGAGGGAAGCGTAGGACCTTAAAGTATAGGTTAAAAATGAGCTTGTATCAACTAGCTACCAATAAGATAAATGAAGTTAATGGCATCAATGGGCTTGATGCACAATAGAGATACTATTCATAAGATGAGCTTTTGGAAGCTTTGGATTACCTCCAACCACCAGAGAATTTCCTTCACCACCAATGGTAAGAGTATAAAAGTCATTTTAGAAAGCCATAGCAAAGGTATTAGTTTTTATATCTACTTGCTTTTTGATATAGCTGTTTAAGATTCTCTTTTTATATATTTATGTGCGAGTTAGATACGCCTTGTGTATTAACAAATCCATTTTACTTAAATGTGTTACAATTAAATAAAATGCAAAAAGTGTCATCATGTAGGAAGAAAGCAAGACTTGACCAAATACATACTCACACTACTGGTGTTGTTAGTTTCATGTGAAAAAACATGAATCTGTGAGTTTTATTGTACGAAACATTTAATCTCTAAACTATTATATCTTGTATTCTTATGCAATATTTGATGTTTTCTATCTAATCTATATAAAGTGAAATTTAAAAGATAACCCATTGATGTTGAGTCATTTCGCATTTGTCATATAATGAAGGACGACACATATGCTCAAGAAGCAACAAGACAATTAATGGTATACGCATATTGAATATTATTTTTTAAAAGTTTTGTGTTACATGCTTTGATTTATGAATTTAAAAGTGTATGCCTGTTTCAGGTCAAATCAAATGAAAAAATATCACGTAAGAAATTAGACCTAAGAGGTCCTGAAGGTATTGAACCTGCCTTTACCTGCCTTAGAGGTAGAAATTGCTAGGAAGGTTCTATAACACCCTGAAACCGGGCCTAAGTATCTTATTACAAGAATGCCATTTGAATGGTTGACTATGACTTTTATAAGTTTTGTAGACTTACGGGATTGGTTAGTCAAACTTGATAGTCAAACTATAAGTGTTAATGTCATGTAAATGGCTATAGAAAGTATATGTGCCACAAATATAAGAAAGATGGACTTAAAGGGCTAATGTTGTCATAAAGTAAATTAGTAATAAAGTTTAATGTGGCCAAAATAGAAGCAAATAGACTTAAGGGACTAAATATGACAACTTGTGACATAACTTTGGTATGAAGTAATTTGTATCAAGAAATCTCCAGGATATTCATTATTATGAAAGAGGTGTATGGGTGAGTACGGTTTGCAGAAAAAGGAGGGAAAATCAAAGTATTTTTAATGAGCAAATTGATGAAGGATTAGTGCTCCAAATCAATAAATGAGTTAGTACTAATCATTCCTACAAGTAAGTAATTCTTTATCTTAAGTCAATTGATAAATTCAAGAATTAGGGTTCTTGAGGTGAAATTGGGGTTTTGGGTAATTATGTTTCTTAAAAAAGAATTGAAGTATTTGTGATGATGAGTTAAAGGTCAATTGATGGTTTCAGTAAAATTAAAGGTTTTCATCATATGATCAAGTTATGATCATATGATGTTAAGTAATTGTTTAAGATTGTGTTTTAAGTTAATTGAATGGTTTAAATTTTATGAGCCAAAGGATATTGATAAAAAGTGGGTAATCTTATAAGATAACTATCCTATAATCAAAATACGATTATATGACAAAGTTAAGTATTAAGAAGTGGGTTAATGGTTTGTTATGATTTTTAGTTATTTAGTTATGTAATTAAATGTTTGTGCTATGTTGATAATCGATATGATGCTTAGAGAGATTGATGGTGTTATTGTTGATGATGATGTCTTGGTTTGCTTAGCTTGGAGCTAAGGTAAGTAAAATGACACTTACATGCTATTATGTAGATTCTAACATGTTTGTGTTTATGTGTTTATAATAAGAAGTATTACGGTAAGATTGACCTAGTATTGTTATAGGTTGATCATATTTCATGTGCAAGAAAGATGGCTAAAGTGATGGTTTGATGTTCAATGTTATGAAAGGTTATGTGTATTCAAGTAATGTGATGTTTAAGATGTTTTAATGCTTACATGTTATTTGATATATAATGACATGTTATGTCTTTTACTTACTAAGCGTTATCGCTTACGTTATAGATGTTTACCATGTTTTATAGGTTCATGAGAAGGATGATTAAGCTATTTGGAAGCAAGGACTAGAAGCGTTTGGTTAAAGTAGTAGAGCTTAGTATAGGCACCAAGCTCGAAGTTAAAGTTGTTCCCCGAGAGTCCTTAAAAAGGTTTAATGTTCATAGTGTCAAGTCTTTGTAATGGTTAAGAGTCAATTTACAGGTTTTAATGTATGTAAAGGGTTATGTTAAAGTTATATTGAAAATGGGTCAAAACGGGTGTTTGGCAAAACACCCGTCATTTTGTAATGCATGTTTCCGTGGATCATGGAGACCATGAGTATTATGAAGATGAAGTTTTATGATGTGTAAATGATTTCTGAAAGTCTTCATGTAGAGTCATGTTTGGGAAGTTAGTTTTCCGGAAATTTTGCAAAAGTTCTTCCCTGAGCATAGATTTTATGATCTATGCTCAATCCAGAAATTTTACGTTTCTTTCATGAGAATAGATCTTAAGATCTATGCTTAGACCTGAAAGTTGATTTCAAAGAGTTTCTTTCCTAAGCATAGATCTTAAGATCTATGCTCAGACCAGAATTTTGCGTTTGGCATATTTTTGTCATTTTGTTTATTTTGTACAAAATAAACCGTAAGTCATTAGAGGTCGTGCCACCCATCGTTTCGAAGGTAATTGAGTCTAGTTTCATGTAAAAATACTTTCAAGGGTCGGTTTGTTACAGAATCAAACCAGTTTAACAATTTGTAACAGCGGGTCAGTTTTAAGTCAAGTCATTTCCGCGTTAAAGTTTTTAAATGTTTAATTATTTTAAGTCGTGTCGTTCACGGGGTGTAACAACTTGGTATCAGAGCTTCGGTTTAAGTGAATTAGGTTTCCACTTTAGGTTGCCTAGACTTAAACCACTATTAGATGCGTTAAATATAATAGTAGGTTATGCGAGAAAGTAAATGTTTAAGTATTGAAGCAAATTATGAGATAGGTTATATGAACCTAAGTAGATAATGATGAATGTGAATTATAAAGTTAGCATGTATGTGATATAAGTCCGTGGAGGACTTGAAATGTTTAAATGATGATTGCCGTGCAACTTGGTTAGTGCCGGTAATCGCTTTGTGATTATAAGAACGTATTTTAAGAGTGGTGGTATTGGAATGTGATTAAAATGGTAAGTAGTATTAGAGATGGGATAATAGTGAATTAAAGTATTTGACGCTTAAAGTATGAAATGTAGTAATGATGAGTGTGCTAAATTATAATGTGTGAAGGTAAAATGAGAATTGCCACACTAATTATTAAGCATTTATTAATACGAAAAGTAAAGAATGGGATTAAAGAAATGATGACAAGTAATGATGTGATGAAAGTGGTATAGCTAATGTGCTAAAAACTAAAAGAGATGAGTTAAGAATGCAAGGATATGTTGCCTAACTAAACACGAAGAGATCGTGTTAATGTATAAAGTGTATATAAAAGATAAATGCAAGTTAATGAAGGTGTTATCGAACTAACCTATGTAAGGTTAGATGTAAAAAAATTGAATAACCTAAAAGAGGTAAGAGTAAAGATGTGGAAATGGTTAACGCACGTTAAAGAATGTAAGTTGTAATGAGAAATGTAAACACATAGTACATGTGTAAGTATGATAAGCAGGTTTCATATACTCTATGATGCTTGCTTTAGCTAAATAGCATGAATGGAATAATGTATGCATTAAAATATTAATGGCTTGGATCCAAGTTAAATATGAAAAGTTAAAGATGGCTATCACGTAACCAATGAGTTAATGATGGCTAATGATGGCATCCTTCGGGTTGGCCGAGCTAATGATGTTAATGATGGCATCCTTCGGGTTGGCCGAGCTAATGATGTTAATGATGGTATCCTTCGGGATGACCAAGCTAATGATGTTAATGATGGTATCCTTCGGGATGACCAAGCTAATGATGTTAATAATGGTATCCTTCGGGATGACCATGTTAATGATGGTATCCTCCGGGATGACCAAGTTTGAAATGATAAGGTGAGATGGATCCAAGCTAGAAAAGATAAAAGTTAAAAGTGAAATATTTAATTTACAAACAATGAATGTGAAATGAGAAAGAGAAACATAAGTTAAAATGTGTAACGAATAGGTGTGAATGTTATGTCGAAAGTGTATAAGTAGGACGATTTATGATTTCCTTGATTAAATGGATTGGGACCCCTTTTCATTTAATTAAAGAAATTGTGAATCTCCGAACCATGAGTTTATGTTTCTTGATTTACATAGATTGGGACGCCTTTCCATGTAAATGAGGAAATATAAATGAGTGGGCTTATGTGTTCTCGACATGGTGTGAGTAAGGTAAAAAGGGTAGAAAACGAAAGCCTAGAATTAGTTAGAAGTTTTATGAACTAAGATAAGCGGGGTAGAATTAGAATGCGACTTTTAAATTGAGACATTGAGTGAAACCAACCATTTGGAGTTTAAAGTATAACTCAAAAAGATTAAGAAATTGGTAATGATGTTATAACATGCCTTGAGGCGTGATACAACATATAAGTAATGATACTAACGGACGCTAATTATTATTATTACCTTATGTGTAAATGTGAAGGTGTAAGTTAAGTTTGACTTTTTGAAGTCAAAGTGTTGAAAGTTCTTATGAGACTCATAATCTTTGACGATAAATTGTAGAAAGAAGTAAAGAAAACGAGACAATGTAATGAAAATGTTACCGAAATAACGAAATAATCATAGTAAGATTAGAAGATATTAGTTAATGTTGATCCGTGGAAGTAAAAATAGCTTAAGATTTCCCAAGTGAACCTTAACACTTGGCGAAAATCCTTAAATGAAATAGAAAGGAAAAAGGAGTTATAGCAAAATGTTTAAGCGGATAATAAAATCACTATGGTAGAATTGAAATGCTAAGTCGTATAGATTAACGTTTGACTTATGTAAAGTCAAAACGGCATAAATTTTCTCAAGTGACACATAGTCCTTGATTAAAAATTTAAGTATAGTAAGTAAGAATGTGATGTGATGGAAATGAGGTTGGCAAAATTATACAATGATTATACTAAATGCGTCTTGTTTAATATAATGACCTTAGTAAGAGTTGTACGCTCTTAGAAAGTTAAATGAGAAGTATAGTGGATTAAAGATTTTGAATGAGTTACCTTGTGTTGCAAGATCACTTAGATCATTGCAAAGAAATGTTTGAATGAAAGTGTGCTTAGTACTAAGAATGGGGTTAAGAAATGACCAAGTCATGGTTAGTTTAAGCGAGAGATTTCGGGGACGAAATTTAAATAAGGGGGTTAGAATTCTAACACCCTGAAATCGGGCCTAAGTATCTTATTACAAGAATGCCATTTGAATGGTTGACTATGACTTTTATAAGTTTTGTAGACTTACGGGATTGGTTAGTCAAACTATAAGTGTTAATGTCATGTAAATGGCTATAGAAAGTATATGTGCCACAAATATAAGAAAGATGGACTTAAAGGGCTAATGTTGTCATAAAGTAAATTAGTAATAAAGTTTAATGTAGCCAAAATAGAAGCAAATATACTTAAGGGACCAAATATGAAAACTGGTGACATAACTTTGGTATGAAGTAATTTGTATCAAGAAATCTCCAGGATATTCATTATTATGAAAGAGGTGTATGGGTGAGTACGGTTTGCAGAAAAAGGAGGGAAAATCAAAGTATTTTTAATGAGCAAATTGATGAAGGATTAGTGCTCCAAATCAATAAATGAGTTAGTACTAATCATTCCTACAAGTAAGTAATCCTTTATCTTAAGTCAATTGATAAATTCAAGAATTAGGGTTCTTGAGGTGAAATTGGGGTTTTGGGTAATTATGTTTCTTAAAAAAGAATTGAAGTATTTGTGATGATGAGTTAAAGGTCAATTGATGGTTTTAGTAAAATTAAAGGTTTTCATCATATGATCAAGTTATGATCATATGATGTTAAGTAATTGTTTAAGATTGTGTTTTAAGTTAATTGAATGGTTTAAATTTTATGAGCCAAAGGATATTGATAAAAAGTGGGTAATCTTATAAGATAACTATCCTATAATCAAAATACGATTATATGACAAAGTTAAGTATTGAGAAGTGGGTTAATGGTTTGTTATGATTTTTTGTTATTTAGTTATGTAATTAAATGTTTGTGCTATGTTGATAATCGATAGGATGCTTAGAGAGATTGATGGTGTTATTGTTGATGATGATGTCTTGGTTTGCTTAGCTTGGAGAGCTAAGGTAAGTAAAATGACACTTACATGCTATTATGTAGATTCTAACATGTTTGTGTTTATGTGTTTATAATAAGAAGTATTACGGTAAGATTGACCTAGTGTTGTTATAGGTTGATCATATTTCATGTGCAAGAAAGATGGCTAAAGTGATGGTTTGATGTTCAATGTTATGAAAGGTTATGTGTATTCAAGTAATGTGATGTTTAAGATGTTTTAATGCTTACATGTTATTTGATATATAATGACATGTTATGTCTTTTACTTACTAAGCGTTATCGCTAACGTTATAGATGTTTACCATGTTTTATAGGTTCATGAGAAGGATGATTAAGCTATTTGGAAGCAAGGACTAGAAGCGTTTGGTTAAAGTAGTAGAGCTTAGTATAGGCACCAAGCTCGAAGTTAAAGTTGTTCCTCGAGAGTCCTTAAAAAGGTTTAATGTTCATAGTGTCAAGTCTTTGTAATGGTTAAGAGTCAATTTACAGGTTTTAATGTATGTAAAGGGTTATGTTAAAGTTATATTGAAAATGGGTCAAAACGGGTGTTTGGCAAAACAACCGTCATTTTGTAATGCGTGTTTTCGTGGATCATGGAGACCATGAGTATTATGAAGATGAAGTTTTATGATGTGTAAATGATTTCTGAAAGTCTTCATGTAGAGTCATGTTCGGGAAGTTAGTTTTCCGGAAATTTTTCAAAAGTTCTTCCCTGAGCATAGATCTTAAGATCTATGCTCAATACAGAAATTTTAAGTTTCTTTCATGAGCATAGATCTTATGAAAGTTGATTTCAAAGAGTCCCTTTCCTAAGCATAGATCTTAAGATCTATGCTCAGCTCAGAAAGTTGATTTCAAAGAGTTTCTTTCCTAAGTATAGATCTTAAGATCTATGCTCAGACCAGAATTTTGCGTTTTGCAGATTTTTGTAATTTTTTTTATTTTATACTAAATGCGTCTTGTTTGACATAATGACCTTAGAAAGAGTTGTATGCTCTTAGAAAGTTAAATGAGAGGTATAGTGGATTAAAGATTTTGAATGTGTTACCTTGTGTTGCAAGATCACTTAGATCATTGCAAAGAAATGTTTGAATGAAAGTGTGCTTAGTACTAAGAATGGGGTTAAGAAATGACCAAGTCATGGTTAGTTTAAGCGAGAGATTTCGGAGACGAAATTTAAATAAGGGGTCAGAATTATAACCCTGAAACCGGGCCTAAGTATCTTATTACAAGAATGCCATTTGAATGGTTGACTATGACTTTTATAAGTTTTGTAGACTTACGGGATTGGTTAGTCAAACTTGATAGTCAAACTATAAGTGTTAATGTCATGTAAATGGCTATAGAAAGTATATGTGCCACAAATATAAGAAAGATGGACTTAAAGGGCTAATGTTGTCATAAAGTAAATTAGTAATAAAGTTTAATGTGGCCAAAATAGAAGCAAATAGACTTAAGGGACTAAATATGACAACTTGTGACATAACTTTGGTATGAAGTAATTTGTATCAAGAAATCTCCAGGATATTCATTATTATGAAAGAGGTGTATGGGTGAGTACGGTTTGCATAAAAAGAGGAAAACAAAGTATTTTTAATGAGCAAATTGATGAATGATTAGTGCTCCAAATCAAGAAATAAGTTAGTACTAATCATTCCTACAAGTAAGTAATCCTTTATCTTAAGTCAATTGATAAATTCAAGAATTAGGGTTCTTGAGGTGAAATTGGGGTTTTGGGTAATTATGTTTCTTAAAAAAGAATTGAAGTATTTGTGATGATGAGTTAAAGGTCAATTGATGGTTTCAGTAAAATTAAAGGTTTTCATCATATGATCAAGTTATGATCATATGATGTTAAGTAATTGTTTAAGATTGTGTTTTAAGTTAATTGAATGGTTTAAATTTTATGAGCCAAAGGATATTGATAAAAAGTGGGTAATCTTATAAGATAACTATCCTATAATCAAAATACGATTATATGACAAAGTTAAGTATTAAGAAGTGGGTTAATGGTTTGTTATGATTTTTAGTTATTTAGTTATGTAATTAAATGTTTGTGCTATGTTGATAATCAATAGGATGCTTAGAGAGATTGATGGTGTTATTGTTGATGATGATGTCTTGGTTTGCTTAGCTTGGAGCTAAGGTAAGTAAAATGACACTTACATGCTATTATGTAGATTCTAACATGTTTGTGTTTATGTGTTTATAATAAGAAGTATTACGGTAAGATTGACCTAGTATTGTTATAGGTTGATCATATTTCATGTGCAAGAAAGATGGCTAAAGTGATGGTTTGATGTTCAATGTTATGAAAGGTTATGTGTATTCAAGTAATGTGATGTTTAAGATGTTTTAATGCTTACATGTTATTTGATATATAATGACATGTTATGTCTTTTACTTACTAAGCGTTATCGCTTACGTTATAGATGTTTACCATGTTTTATAGGTTCATGAGAAGGATGATTAAGCTATTTGGAAGCAAGGACTAGAAGCGTTTGGTTAAAGTAGTAGAGCTTAGTATAGGCACCAAGCTCGAAGTTAAAGTTGTTCCCCGAGAGTCCTTAAAAAGGTTTAATGTTCATAGTGTCAAGTCTTTGTAATGGTTAAGAGTCAATTTACAGGTTTTAATGTATGTAAAGGGTTATGTTAAAGTTATATTGAAAATGGGTCAAAACGGGTGTTTGGCAAAACACCCTCATTTTGTAATGCGTGTTTCCGTGGATCATGGAGAACATGAGTATTATGAAGATAGAAGTTTTATGATGTGTAAATGATTTCTGAAAGTCTTCATGTAGAGTCATGTTCGGGAAGTTAGTTTTCCGGAAATTTTGCAAAAGTTCTTCCCTGAGCATAGATTTTATGATCTATGCTCAATCCAGAAATTTTAAGTTTCTTTCATGAGCATAGATCTTAAGATCTATGCTTAGACCTGAAAGTTGATTTCAAAGAGTTTCTTTCCTAAGCATAGATCTTAAGATCTATGCTTAGCTCAGAAAGTTGATTTCAAAGAGTTTCTTTCCTAAGCATAGATCTTAAGATCTATGCTCAGACCAGAATTTTGCGTTTGGCAGATTTTTGTCATTTTGTTTAGTTTATACTAAATGCGTCTTGTTTGATATAATGACCTTAGTAAGAGTTGTACGCTCTTAGAAAGTTAAATGAGAAGTATAGTGGATTAAAGATTTTGAATGTGTTAACGGGTGTTGCAAGATCACTTAGACTGCAAAGAAATGTTTGAATGAAAGTGCGCTTAGTACTAAGAATAAAGTTAAGAATGACGAAGTCATGTTTAGTTTAAGTCGCAGAGATTTCGGGACTAAATTAAATAAGGGGGTCAGAATTATAACACCGTGAAACCGGGCCTAAGTATCTTATTACAAGAATGCCATTTGAATGGTTGACTATGACTTTTATAAGTTTTGTGAACTTACGAGATTGGTTAGTCAAACTTGATAGTCAAACTATAAGTGTTAATGTCATGTAAATGGCTATAGAAAGTATATGTGCCACAAATATAAGAAAGATGGACTTAAAGGGCTAATGTTGTCATAAAGTAAATTAGTAATAAAGTTTAATGTGGCCAAAATAGAAGCAAATAGACTTAAGGGACCAAATATGACAACTTGTGACATAACTTTGGTATGAAGTAATTTGTATCAAGAAATCTCCAGGATATTTATTATTATGAAAGAGGTGTAAGGGTGAGTACGGTTTGCAGAGAAAGGAGGGAAAAACAAAGTATTTTTAATGAGCAAATTGATGAAGGATTAGTGCTCCAAATCAAGAAATAAGTTAGTACTAATCATTCCTACAAGTAAGTAATCCTTATCGAAACAATTGATAAATTCAAGAATTAGGTTCTTGGAGGTGAAATTGGGGTTTTGGGTAATTATGTTTCTTAAAAAAGAATTGAAGTATTTGTGATGATGAGTTAAAGGTCAATTGATGGTTTTAGTAAAATTAAAGGTTTTCATCATATGATCAAGTTATGATCATATGATGTTAAGTAATTGTTTAAGATTGTGTTTAAGTAATTGAATGGTTTAAATTTTATGAGCCAAAGGATATTGATAAAAAGTGGGTAATCTTATAAGATAACTATCCTATAATCAAAATACGATTATATGACAAAGTTAAGTATGTGAACGGGTTAATGGTTTGTTATGATTTTTAGTTATTTAGTTATGTAATTAAATGTTTGTGCTATGTTGATAATCGATATGATGCTTAGAGAGATTGATGGTGTTATTGTTGATGATGATGTCTTGGTTTGCTTAGCTTGGAGCTAAGGTAAGTAAAATGACACTTACATGCTATTATGTAGATTCTAACATGTTTGTGTTTATGTGTTTATAATAAGAAGTATTACGGTAAGATTGACCTAGTATTGTTATAGGTTGATCATATTTCATGTGCAAGAAAGATGGCTAAAGTGATGGTTTGATGTTCAATGTTATGAAAGGTTATGTTTATTCAAGTAATGTGATGTTTAAGATGTTTTAATGCTTACATGTTATTTGATATATAATGACATGTTATGTCTTTTTGTTGGAATCACTCCTAAACAGTATTTCAAGTATTTATATTTCATATGTAATAGGTAGCTTTATTATGGCCTTTATGTTTGTTTAAGGTCAAGCTTATGTAGAAGGCCCATAAGCTTAGGCCCAAGCCCAATAAGGAATAGGGAAGGAGAGGAGTGTTGCCCTAGCTCCTTGCCTATATAAACCATGTTATAACCCTCACTTGAGGGTTGGTTGTTCAAGTTTTTTTTCACACATATTCCTACACCTAACCGCGTCTACTCTTATCGTATGTGTGCTTGTTTACTTGTTCAATCGCCTTATCTCTTTCTATATAACTTGTGTTGTAAAACTAGTGACCTAACAAAGGTATCAATCGCCAAATAGTTGGGTGCACACTTTGTTTTTGAAGTTTTGTTTATACCCACAGAAAGATAACGCCATCTTTGGTTCTATTAAAACTCGCTTTTTACACTTTTTAATCCAAGATTCTTGTACTTTCAATGTTTTGAGGTGTTAAAATCGGTTTTTGGCAAAAGTTTCAAACTTTACGCGGATTTACGTTTTAAGCTTGTTTTGTTCGTGGGTGTCGCTCTAACGCCTGTAACCCGCTTAGCAGTTTTGGTACATCAAAATTCACACTTTTGTGTTCTTTTGGTACTATTGAAGCTATTCCATAACAAACATCTGGTTTAGAAACAACTTTGGGCAAAATCAAAATTACGAGTAATCCTACGCTGCATCAAAACCCTAAAATTACGCTGAAGATTTTCCTTGGTTTGATCTTCATTTTCCCGTGTATTCCGCGGTTTTCTTACTTGGATAAGTCCTAAAATACGCCGACTTTGGATATCTTTTGCACTGTGAAGTGTAAAAGATCATTTGGGGAAAAACCCTAAAATTACGCATAAGCATAAGCTTACGCAGAAATTCTACGATAAGATTCACTTTACGCCAGAACTTAGTTCTACGCATAAGGTAATCCTACGCCTAACTTTCTACGCCTAACTTTTGACTACGCATAACTTTAGTGCTTTTATCCTACTTACGCGTAAGCTAAAACCTACGCAGAACTCCTTGTTGTTACGCCGTAACTTTTGGTGTTTTTTACGCATAAGTACTACTTGGTTCTTGTCTTTTCTACGCCTAAGGACACTTCATCAACAAAGGCTCATTCGACTACAAAGATCCATTTTTACCACACAAGTTTATCAACATGTCACAACCACCATACTCTAACTATTTCCCTTACACTTATCCTCAACGACAACAACAACTAAGTCCACAACATCAGCAATGGAATCAACAACAAGCATTTTATCAACAACAATTTAATCAACAACATACTCCACAACTTGCCGCAAATCCACAACCTCATATGGTTCAACCACCACCAAGTCTTCAAGTTCAACCGCATAATACAAATGAATTCAATCAATATCCATCAAGGAACACTATGAAGGAACCCACTTGGTTTGCAAAGATGTGTGAAGCTTTAAGCAACCAACAATCAATTCATGAGGCCGATCACTTGATAGACCCTCCGATGCTCACTCCAGAAACTACTTATCAATGGGTGATTATGTTCTTTAGGTTTTGTGATCTAAAGAAGCCACATGGAAAGTTCTTAAAGAAGGTTATCTTGAAAGGTCCATTTGAGATGCCTACTATCATTGTACCCGGAGATCCAAAATGCCATTCCACCAAGAGATGAACAAACAAACATTGCTATCAAGCAGCACTTGAATCCTCAAGATCTTCTACACTATGAAGCTGATGAGCTTGCCATGGAATACATCCTTTTAGGATTACCAAACCCAATTCTTCATAGTGTTGATGCTCAAAAAACTGACGAAAATGTGGGATCACATTCGCCTTCTTATGGAAGGATCCTGACTCAATCAAGAAGATATGGAATCCAAAATCTACTTGGCTTATGACCACTTCATGATTGAACCCGAGAGACACTAGAGTCTTATCATCACCGATTTTCAGACATCATCAATGATTGGGATAAACACAACATCATCATGCCAAGAATTGCAGTGAATACTAAGTTCCTAAGTAGTCTTGGTCCCGAATGGGAGAAGTATGTCATTTTTCTCCGCCGCTTAAGAACATGCATCATTCTACCTATGGATTGTTGTACAATTACTTGAAACCTCATGAAAAGGAAGTTGATCGGGAAAGGATTCTCCGTGCTCAAATTGCTCCACCAACACATCCGAAAAATCAACAACAACTTGCCTTATATGCTCAAAAAGCTTATTCTCCTCAACCATCAACTCAACCAAATGCTTCAAACACACCTTCACAGCAACAACCTCAACAAAATCAATTGGTTCCATACACCAACAACAATGCTCAAGCATATGTCGCGAAGTAATGAGGAAACCGATCCGCTCAAGCATTGCAACAAGGATTTAGATGATTGCTAACGTTGGCCGCTACACCAACAAATCCAACAATCGATTCGCTCCTCATCTAACACACGGACTCGCCGCGAACAATGGACGGTTGAAGTTCGGAATCGTGATTATGGTCGCCGATGGGCGGTGGTCAAGGATTTAATGCTGTGGGTAGGAATAACAACAGAGCTCAAGTGGTGGAACAGGTAATGCTCAAAATCTTTGAATGGTCTTCGATGCTACAACCGCAATGAGAAGCGGACACTGGCTAACGCACAAAAGCCAAGGACTAAGGGCGCGTTTATTTCAAAG
>OU343222.1:150666208-150697981 GCA_910596185.1 Chrysanthemum makinoi
GGTTTTCTTTACTTCTTCTACAATTTATCAGCCAAAGACATGAGTCTCATAAGAACTTTCAACACTTTGACTTCAAAAGTCAAACTTAACTTACACCTTCACATTTACACATAAGGTAATAATAATAATTGAAGGCCCCGTTAATATCATTACTTATATGTTGTATCAATACCAAGGCATGTTATTTAACATCATTACTCAATTTCTTAATCTTTTGAGTTATACTTAAAATCTAAATGGTTGGTTTCACTCAATGCCCCAATTTAAAAGTCGTGTGATTTAATTCTACCCCGCTTATCTTAGTTCAGAAATCCTAACTAATTCTAGGCTTTCGCTTTTCAATTTTTACCTTACTCACACCATGTCGAACACATAAGCCCACTCATTTATTTCCTCATTTACATGGAAAGGCCCCAATCTATGTAAATCAAGAAACATAAATCATGGTTCGAGATTCACAATTTCTTTAATTAAATGAAAAGGCGCCCCAACCATTTAATCAAGGAAATCATAAATCGCCCATTTCTTATACACTTCACATAACATTCACACCTATTCGTACACATTTTAACTTATGTTTCTTCTCATTTCATTATCATTGTTTGTAAATTAAATATTTCACTTTTAACTTTTATCTTTTCTAGCTTGGATCCATCTCACCTTATCATTTCAAACTTGGTCATCCCGGAGGATACCATCATTAACATGGTCATCCCGAAGGATACCATTATTAACATCATTAGCTTGGTCATCCCGGCGATACCTCATCATTAACATCATTAGCTTGGTCATCCCGGGATACCATCATTAACATCATTAGCTCGCCAACCCAAGGATGCCATCATTAACATCATTAGCCCTACCAACCCGGAAGGATGCCATCATTAGCCATCATCATTAACCTCATTGTTACGTGATAGCCATCTTTAACCTTCCACATTTCACTTGGATCCAAGCCATTAATATTTTAATGCATACATTATTCCATTCATGCTATTTAGCCTAAGCAAGCATCATAGAGTATATGAAACCTGCTTATCATACTTACACATGTACTATGTGTTTACAGTTCTCATTACAACTTACATTCTTTAACGTATGTTAACCATTTCCACATCTTTACTCTAACCTCTTTTAGGTTATTCAATTTTTTACATCTAACCCACATAGTTAGTTCATAACACCTTCATTAACTTGCATTTATATACACTTTATACATTAACACGATCTCTTCGTGTTTAGTTAGGCAACATATCCTTGCATTCTTAACTCATCTCTTTTAGTTTTTAGCACATTAGCTATACCACTTTCATCACATCATTACTTGTCATCATTTCTTTAATCCCATTCTTTACTTTTTCAGATAATAAATGCTTAATAATTAGTGTGGCAATTCTCATTTTACCTTCACACATTATAATTTAGCACACTCATCATTACTACATTTCATACTTTAAGCGTCAAATACTTTAATTCACTATTATCCCATCTCTAATACTACTTACCATTTTAATCACATTCCAATACCACCACTCTTAAAATACGTTCTTATAATCATAAAGCGATTATGCGACTAACCAACCAAGTTGCACGGCAATCATCATTTAAACATTTCAAGTCCTCCACGGACTTATATCACATACATGCTAACTTTATAATTCACATTCATCATTATCTACTTAGGTTCATATAACCTATCTCATAATTTGCTTCAATACTTAAACATTTACTTTCTCGCATAACCTACTATTATATTTAACGCATCTAATAGTGGTTTAAGTCTAGGCAACCTAAAGTGGAAACCTAATTCACTTAAACCGAAGCTCTGATACCAAGTTGTTACACCTCGTGAACGACACGACTTAAAATAATCAAACATTTAAAAACTTTAACGCGAAAATGACTTGACTTAAAACTGACCCCCTGTACAAATCGTTAAACTGATTTGATTCTCAGAATAACCAAACCTTGAAAGTATTTTTACATGAAACTAGACTCAATTACCTTCGAAACGATGGGTGGCACGACCTCTATGACTTACTTTATTATTGTACAATAAACAAAATGACAAAATATGCCAAACTAAAATTCGTCCGAGCATAGATCTTAAGATCTATGCAGAAAGAAACTCTTTGAAATCAACTTTCGGTCCGAGAGCATAGATCTTAAGATCTATTCTCATGAAAGAAACGTAAAATTTCTGGATTGAGCATAGATCTCAGGGAAGAACTTTTGCAAAATTTCCGGAAAACTAACTTCCCGAACATGACTCTACATGAAGACTTTCAGAAATCATTTACACATCATAAAACTTCATCTTCATAATACTCATGGTCTCCATGATCCACGGAAACACGCATTACAAAATGACGGATGTTTTGCCAAACACCCGTTTTGACCCATTTTCAATATAACTTTAACATAACCCTCTACATACATTAAAACCTTTAAATTGACTCTTAACCATTACACAGACTTGACACTATGAACATTAAACCTTTTTAAGGACTATCGGGGAAAAACTTTAACTTCGAGCTTGGTGCCTATACTAAGCTCTACTACTTTAACCAAACGCTTCTAGTCCTTGCTTCCAAATAGCTTAATCATCCTTCTCATGAACCTATAAAACATGGTAAACATCTATAACGTTAGCGATAACGCTTAGTAAGTAAAAGACATAACATGTCATTATATATCAAATAACATGTAAGCATTAAAACATCTTAAACATCACATTACTTGAATACATAAACTTTCATAACATTGAACATCAAACCATCACTTTAGCCATCTTTCTTGCACATGAAATATGATCAACCTATAACAATACTAGGTCAATCTTACCGTAATACTTCTTATTATAAACACATAAACACAAACATGTTAGAATCTACATAATAGCATGTAAGTGTCATTTTACTTACCTTAGCTCCAAGCTAAGCAAACCAAGACATCATCATCAACAATAACACCATCAATCTCTCTAAGCATCCTATTGATTATCAACATAGCACAAACATTTAATTACATAACTAAATAACTAAATAATCATAAAAAACCATTAACCCACTTCTTAATACTTAACTTTGTCATATAATCATATTTTGATTATAGGATAGTCATCTTATAAGATTACCCACTTTTTATCAATATCCTTTGGCTCATAAAATTTAAACCATTCAATTAACTTAAAACACAATCTTAAACAATTACTTAACATCATATGATCATAACTTGATCATATGATGAAAACCTTTAATTTTACTAAAACCATCAATTGACCTTTAACTCATCATCACAAATACTTCAATTCTTTTTTAAGAAACATAATTACCCAAAACCCCAATTTCACCTCAAGAACCCTAATTCTTGAATTTATCAATTGACTTAAGATAAAGAATTACTTACTTGTAGGAATGATTAGTACTAACTTATTTCTTGATTTGGAGCACTAATCCTTCATCAATTTTCTCATTAAAAATACTTTGTTTTTCTCTCCTTTTTCTGCAAACCGTACTCACCCATACACCTCTTTCATAATAATGAATATCCTGGAGATTTCTTGATACAAATTACTTCATACCAAAGTTATGTCACCAGTTTTCATATTTGGTCCCTTAAGTCTATTTGCTTCTATTTTGGCCACATTAAACTTTATTACTAATTTACTTTATGACAACATTAGCCCTTTAAGTCCATCTTTCTTATATTTGTGGCACATATACTTTCTATAGCCATTTACATGACATTAACACTTATAGTTTGACTATCAAGTTTGACTAACCAATCCCGTAAGTCTACAAAACTTATAAAAGTCATAGTCAACCATTCAAATGGCATTCTTGTAATAAGATACTTAGGCCCGGTTTCAGGGTGTTATAGAACCTTCCTAGCAATTTCTACCTCTAAGGCAGGTAAAGGCAGGTTCAATACCTTCAGGACCTCTTAGGTCTAATTTCTTACGTGATATTTTTTTCATTTGATTTGACTGAAAGGCATACACTTTTAAATTCATAAATCAAAGCATGTAACACAAAACTTTTAAAAAATAATATTCAATATGCGTATACCATTAATTGTCTTGTTGCTTCTTGAGCATATGTGTCGTCCTTCATTATATGACAAATGCGAAATGACTCAACATCAATGGGTTATCTTTTAAATTTCACTTTATATAGATTAGATAGAAAACATCAAATATTGCATAAGAATACAAGATATAATAGTTTAGAGATTAAATGTTTACATAATAAAACTCACGATTCATGTTTTTTCACATGAAACTAACAACACCAGTAGTGTGAGTATGTATTTGGTCAAGTCTTGCTTTCTTCCTACATGATGACACTTTTTGCATTTTATTTAATTGTAACACATTTAAGTAAAATGGATTTGTTAATACACAAGGCGTATCTAACTCGCACATAAATATATATAAAAGAGAATCTAAAAGCTATATCAAAAGCAAGTAGATATAAAAACTAATACCTTTGCTATGGCTTTCTAAAATGACTTTTATACTCTTACCATTGGTGGTGAAGGAAATTCTCGGGTGGTTGGAGGTAATCCAAAGCTTCCAAAAGCTCATCTTATGAATAGTATCTCTATTGTGCATCAAGCCCATTGATGCCATTAACTTCATTTATCTTATTGGTAGCTAGTTGATACAAGCTCATTTTTAACCTATACTTTAAGGTCCTACGCTTCCCTCTGAACATGGAACAAAGTACATTGTCTATACTTTCCCCTTGAGTTGGCTCTAACCATCTTTGATGTCCCATGGCAAATTTTTCCCCATGCTTTAACCACCTTGAGTGAGTAGAGTTTGCACAAACTGGACATGCCACACGACACGTGGTGCTCCAACCAGATAAAAAGGAAGCCTTTAGTTTGAAATCGTTGGTAGTCCACCAAAGGGAAGCCTTTAGTTTGAAATTTTCCATAGAAAAAGCATCAACAACCTTCCATAATAATTGGGGCTCTTTTATTAAATGTTTTAGATATACGTCAACATCATTGCCATGACCTTTCTCCCATTGAATAATTGATGAAATAATAAACTATAGTTGTTTCGTACATATCAAAGGAGGTAAATTGTAAGGAATCAATAACATTGGCCATGTGCTATGTGTTGTACTCATTATACGAAACATATTAAACCATCAATAGCAAAGCGAAGTTTCACACTACGAGGATCTGACGCTAACTTTGAATGTCGATCTTTAAACACGGTCCAAACAAGACTATCTGCGGGGTGCCTCATTGATTATTAGGAAAGAGATCAATAATAGAGATGTAGTATTAGGCAACTCAAACGTATTAGGTTCGAGTCCCTGGATCATTCCAAATGAGGGATGAATGGAATTAAACAACTCACGTGCTGCATCGGGATTTGAATATGAAAAGGGGATAAATTGATGTTTTCTAAACTATGGGGCAAGGGAAGTAAACGGGAAGCAATTAAAGGGGCTAAATCTATGATGCAAGCAAGGGATTACAACTAATTATGCAAAATTAAACTAACATGCAAATTACGAATTATATAAAACATGAATTAAATGCAAACTAATTCAATTTAATCCCTAAAAGTGATCTAAAATTATTCTACAGCTAAAAATGCAATTTTAAAGTTTATCTAAGATTTAAAACTAATTTTTATGATTTTTCTTGAATTTATTTGAATTAAAAACTAATTTTTAACTTTTAAAATAGACTAAAAATGCTAAAGTTTATGAAAATTTATGGGAAAATTACAAAACTATTTTTCAAAAATCTAAATTAACTAAAAATAATTTTCAAAACTGGATTTGTATTTTTCTGATATTTTTTCTAATTTCTATGAATTTTAAAATATTTTAAACTAATTAAATGGCTAAACATTACTATTTAAGCTAGTAAAATTAAGTAAAAATATTTTTTATGTATTTTTTGATTTTTCTTAATCTAGTAAAATTGAAATTATATTTTTTAGAGCTTTCTCTGATTTAATTGTAATAAAAGCTATTTAAAAAGTACTAAAACCTATTTTAAATGCAGAAAAATAGCAAACAATGACAGAAAATTATGAAAATTTCTAGAAAAGTCCTAAGTGTGATTGAGATGCTATGAAAATTACTAAATCCTACTTGTTAATGCAGATTAAACTAGATGCAGTGTAACTGATATGAATAATGGCTTTGAAAATAAGCTAGAAGCTACAAAAGTTAACCAGAAGCTACAACAAGCTGATTTAAGACTAAACTAACTTTAATTGACCTACTGCAACTAATTTAGACCCTAGAAACTAAGCTTAGAAGCAAATAAGCTAAAACTTAATCCTAATAGCAATAAGCTCAAACAGCCTTAACCACCTACTTCATAGCTTATGCTCAAGCTTAACAATAAGCTCAAACAAAGATCCAGAAATTGGATCCTCTAAACCACCAACCAAGCTACTGATAACCCAAGTTTTGGCTATTTTGGACAAGTATTGAGAAGTTTAGAAGCTTTTCAAGAACCTATGATGAAACTGATAAAGGTGCACAGGGCAAGCTTGCAGCAAATGGACAAGTTCGTGAGCAGATTTGATGGATTTATAAATTTCACAAAATTCAACTAAAATTACCCTAGTTTAAATCACCAACAAAATTTGTAAAATCCAAAGTTTCACTAGATTTTGACCACAGATGAAGAATTTAAAAATCCACAAAGATCAGTTCACAGAAAACTTATGACAATTTTTGACTTTTTAAACAAAAGTTATATTTTGACTTTAATGAAATTAGATCTAACAAAGCTAACTGGAAAAGATGTTTTAAGCTATAATGAAACTATAATAAGCTACACTATTGATTTCTAGACCTATATCCTTTTTCTAAATCTCCACAATTGACTATCTTTAACTACTTTTGTGAATTGGAATAAAATGAGTGTAGAATTGAGTAGATTACAAAATAAGCACTAAGTAAGCTATTGATAAGCTTATTAGAGCTTAAGAGAACAACAACATAAACGGAATTCAACTGTAGATCAGTTTAAGGATATTTTTTATATTTTTGGTTATTTTTCTATTTTTTTTGAGATTTTTGTTTAGAGAACTATATAAGCTGAAAATAAATTGTAAATAAGCTAGTATGATAACTGAAATGGACTAAAGCTACTGAAATCATAAAATAGAAATTGAAATTAATAAGAGAGAGTTAAAGTGATTTTATTAATAAAGGCTTGATTACAAAGTAAAATTCAAGTACAGAAATTAAACTAAAACATTTAAAATAACAATAAGCTAAATTTTCTACTCAGAAACTACATGCTCAGCTGTGATCACAAAGGGGTTTTTTATAGGTGAAGCAAGGCCTTGGGAAGGATCTAGAAATTCCATCTTGTGCTTCTTTTAAGCTCTTCACAATCGTCAGATCAATTCTCCACATCACTCCTTCAATCTTGGCCCTTGATTTGACAGATACACGTCCCATCCACCAATCAAAAGCAAGGAAGTCACACGGATTGGTGACTTGTCAGTCCCATGTGTCAGGTAGTGTTAGTGAAGTACGGAAATGCCCTATAATTGCTTTAATTTTGTTAATTGGGCATAAGGGCAGATTAGGGTTTATCTATTTCTGGGTAAATGGAATTTGGGGATGAACTTGTGGCGGGTAAAAGTAAAAAAGGTATTTTATTCGTGTTTGACTTTTGTTTGACCATGATAAGTGGAAGGGTTCACATGGGTTATGATTGGGGTCAAAATGGTGCAAAGGGTTCACAAACTTGGGGCTTTGACCGGTTTAAGAAAGATGTTGACTTGGGCTTTTGGGCTTGAACCAGTTTTTGGGCTTGGATGATAATAAGCTTAGTATTGGACTTGATTAGGATCCGTTTAAAGTTATAAGGACTATTCATGTAAAATGTGAAATTCCAAGGACCACTTCTGCCAATTCTGAAAAGTACTTCCAAGGGCCACTCTTGTCATTTCCAAATAAACCAAGGACCATTATTGCCAAACTTGAAATTCCAGGGGTATTTTCTGACAATTGCTGAAACTTGAAGGACTGATTCTGCCAATTCTTTAAAGTTGATTCAATCTTTCATAAATCATCCTTTCAGCATCAAAATCTTTACAATTGCTCATTTCTTATCTCCCGGCTCAGCTTTTGCACTCTTTTCCTTCTCGTGCTCGGTTTTTGTCTGATTTGTCTTTCTTTTGCGTGTTTTGTCATATCCGTACCTGCACATGCATAAACTCAAGAAACCAACAAATATTAGACATAAACGGCTCTTTCTTGGTTATTTTGGGCCTGATTTGGTAAAGAAAAGGTATGTGTTTTAGCACATACCAAAATACCCAGACTAGACGATTGTCGTGTCCTCACGCAATGCAATCAACTCACGCTTCTAAAACTAAGGATTTCAATCTCTTTCTACTAAACCTATGAAAAGTAGCAAAGATTCCTCAAAAGAGATTAAGAAACCCTTAATTCTAAAAATGCCCGTTTACCTTTTATTTCACATATATATATATTACGATTAAGCACTTATTTATTATGAGTGACGGTTTGTTGAACTTTCATGTCGATCAATAACTCCAACATTTTTCAAACGACATTTGAGGATCACGGAGTAGGAAACACAACTCAGCGCGAAGTGACCATACGGATAGAATACGTCGTCCCTGATTTTTCACAAGTCCCCAAACTAAGCGTAAAATCGAAATCATTGTTACATATGACTCTAGATGCTAACACTACCCATGGAAGTTACTTGTGTAATTACCTTTTGCTCCCATTTTCCTATTTTCTCTATTTATTTTTTTTAGAAATGAATTTCTTTAAGTTTCGTTTCGATAATTTTTATTCAGATAAAGATATGAAGCTAAGTCGATAATTAGTTATCCATCTTCCTCAAAACCGTTGCATACAAGAATGAGGTCCACATCAAGGTCCTAATTTCACACGATTTAGGGAGATATCCTTTATTACGACCGAAATAACTCATCTACGAGTCCAGAGACAGAAGCTTTTATTTAGATATCTCCCGGATTCAAAGTTTGGCTTAACACTATTTCAACACATTTGCATTTTTGCAATTTAGGCCCTTGGTCTTTTCAACCACTAACTCAACGAGATTACCGTTTTATCAGAAGTCTTATTATGACTTTGGATTTTCCTCAACCTTTTTGAAGTCCATGACAAAGGGGTACCATCGGACATAGAAAACTTTTATGGCTTTGGATTTTTCACTTTAATACATTTGGGCTTTATTTCATGTTAATTTTGTGCCAAACTCCGAATCCCACAGCTTTTATAACAATAGAAACAATAGCAACAAACTATCAAGAATCAGTTGTCTATTACACCGCAACACTAACAATACCTTGATGTGTACCCAACTCTCATAAACAAGGATTCTCTTAAGAAGATAAAGAACTAACTATCGCAAAAAACTTAACATCTTTAATTATTTATTCACAAATATGGGGTGAGACAATCTTGTGGGAACAAAAAGCCATAAGTACCTTCGATGGGATCTAAAGAGAACCATCTACTCCATGCTTATCATCTAAACTCATAAGTAACTCTATCATTCCTCGATCTCCGCAAATTTAAAATCTCAAATAATGAGATCCATGGATGCTTAATGATAATTAAATTATCTATGGTTAAGGGAACAAGCTAGGGCTCAACACGCCGGTCAAGTCAGAATTCTATTCCTACTCTCACCAGCGGAAAGTCAACAAGGTGTCAAAACATATATTAACTTAGCTAATACTTCTCAATAATATCAAGTCTCGTATTTTAAAGTCACTTATTAGAAACTAGCAAATTCTTTTTAAAGCTCGATATTTAAAATCACTTTGGGAGACTTGCAAATTCTTGGCCTTGTGAGCTAGAATCGCATTTTATAGCCTCTTGTCTAAGCAATTAGCAAAGGCTTTTTCAAGAAAATGCATATTTAAAGTAACTTCTAAGAAACTCGCAAAGACTTTTCAATCATAAAACTAGCAAAAGCTTACAAAATTTTTCATATTTTTGCACAATTTTTTTTTCTTCATTTTCTAAGGAAAAACGGGGTTGCGAGAGTATACGACAAAAAACAAGCAAGTGCGGTCAAATCAAATCTAAGATTACCCACCCCAGACTAAAACGAAACATTGTCCTCAATGTTTAAAGGCAAGGGTATCAACGAAAATCTAAAAGCCGTTTATTAAGTATGCTCAAAGATAAACGTTAGTCGATAAAATTTCGGATATCGGATTTCCATTAGCATCGATCATTAAACTCGAGTGGAGAAAAGACAAAACTTCGAGCACGAGAGTCTTCATATCGGGAAAATCCTAGACAAAACATCACAAACGACCAAACACGAGAAATTGAATAGGCTAACCCCTTCATGTCACTTATTAGAGAAAATAGAAAGAAGATAGAGATAAGCATGGGGGTGCCTCCCACGAAGCGCTACTGTTTTTGATTACCGAGTCGCTAGCTTGACTCGATCCCCGCATTCATTTGTCCATCGGGAAAGTTTGGAGATCCGGGACAACCATAGACGCGATGTCCCCTCCAAAATAATGCTTCAGATGATGACCATTCACCTTAAAATTTGGGCCATCGGGCTGAGATAACTCTAATGTTCCATACGGGAAAACTTGAGCTACGGTGAATGGTCCGGACCAACGGGTTTTGAGCTTGCCCGAGAATATCTTCAAAGGAGAATTAAAGAGGAGAACTTGATCACCAACGTTGAATACGCGGTTTTTGATTTTAGCATTATGAATCCTCTTAGTCTTCTCTTTGTAAATTAAAGAATTCTCATAGGCCTGATCCCTAAGTTCATTTAATTCATTCAATTGAACTTTTCGGTGATCACCCGCGGTCTTAAGGTCAAAGTTCACATGTCCCAAGGCCCAGTATGCCTTATGCTCGAGCTCGATGGGCAAATGGCAACTTTTCCATACACCAACTTAAATGGGGTGCACCCGATGGTTGTCTTGTATGCGGTGCGGAAAGCCCATAATGCATCATCTAACTTATCGGCCCATGAAGCTCGGTTCTCTCCTACGATTCTCTCCAAAATCCTTTTCAAACCACGATTGGAGACCTCAACTTGTCCGCTCGTCTGCGGGTGATACGCGGTAGAAAGACGGTGAGTAACCCCATATTTAGCCATAACCTTGGCAAATTGTTCATTACAGAAATGGGTACCGCGATCACTGATGATAGCACGAGGTGCTCGATCGGAAAACAAGTTCTTTAGAAACTTAACAACCACTCGGGCCATTGGTAAGGCCGCTTCAACCCATTTGGACAAGTAGTCGACGGCCACGAGGATGTACTTATTACCCTTTGAAGACGGAAATGGTCCCATAAAATCAATGCCCCAAACGTCAAAAATCTCGCAGACTTGAATAGCATTTTTTGGCATTTCGTCTTTTTGCGAAATCTTCCCTTGACATTGGCATGAGTCACATGACTTAACCAAATCATGGGCATCTCGATATATGGTAGGCCAATAAAACCCGGAATCAAAAACCTTTTTGGTGGTGTAGCTTGCACCATGATGGCCTCCGGTGGGTCCGTTATGGCAAGCATTAAAAATATCAAGGGCCTCTTGGCCATGAACACACCTCCGGGTTACTTGATCCGCACAAATCTTAAACAAGTAGGGGTCATCCCAGAAATAATGCTTAACATCCTTAAAAAACTTTTTATTTTGTTGGGACGACATCCCTTTCACGATGAAGTTCCCCGCATGGTAATTTGCAAAGTCGGCAAACCATGGGGTATTAGGGTCTTTCTTAGCAATCATCCCAAGTTTTTAGAGAGGAAATTTTTCTGTGATCTCCTTGTTCTCGAGCACACTTTGATGGGGATTCTCTAGTCTAGAAAGGTGATCGGCGAGGTTCTCTCCTTTTTTGTCAAGAAAGGTAACATCAAATTCTTGAAGGAGGAGAATCCACCGAAGTAATCGGGGCTTAACATCTTGTTTTGCCAAAAGGTACTTAAGGGCAGAATGGTCGGTATACACTATGGTCTTCGATAAGACAAGGTAGGGTCTAAATTTCTCGAAAGCATATACTACGGCCAATAATTCCTTTTAAGTAGTAGTGTAATTGTGTTGGGCCTCAGACAATGTCTTACTCGCATAGTGTATGGGCTGAAAATGCGACTTACGTTTCCCAAGACTGCCCCAAATGCATAATCACTTGCATCACACATGAGCTCAAAGGGCAAATCCCAGTCGGGGGCAACTAAGATCGAAGCCTCAGTTAATTTCTTTTTGAGAACATTAAAGGCTTCAACGCATTCATTGGTGAAGATAAACGGAGCATCCTTTTCGAGGAGATGGGTAAGAGGGCGGGCTATCTTAGAAAAATATTGAATGAAACACGGCGATAGAAACCGGCATGACCTAAAAAACTCCGAATACCTTTGACGGTAGTGGGATAAGGGAGTTTAGCTATAACATCGACTTTAGCTCGGTCGACCTCAATCCCATATTTCAAAATCTTATGGCCGAGGACAATGCCCTCTCGAACCATGAAATGGCACTTCTCCCAATTCAAGACCAAATTGGTGTCTTCACACCTTTTGAGCATGTGGTCTAGATGAGAGAGGCAAGAAGTGAAAGAATCTCCATAAACCGAGAAATCATCCATAAACACCTCCATAGTCTTCTCGATCATGTCGTGGAAAATAGCCATCATGCACCTTTGGAACATTCCAGGAGCATTGCATAAGCCAAATGGCATTCGTCGGTAAGCAAACGTTCCATAAGGGCAAGTGAAAGTCGTTTTCTCTTGATCTTGCGTCGATCGAATTTGGAAGTAACCTGAAAAACCATCGAGAAAGCAATAGAACTCATTCCCCGCTAGACGTTCGAGCATTTGATCCATAAAAGGTAGCGGGAAATGGTTTTTCCGTGTAGCATCATTCAACTTCCGGTAATCAATGCACACCCTCCATCCGGTAATGAGGCGTGTGGAAATAAACTCGTTATCTTCATTCATCACTACGGTCATTCCGCTTTTCTTCAGAACACAATGGATAGGGCTAACCTATGAGCTATCTGAGATCGGATAAATGACTCCGGCGTCAAGGAGTTTTAGAACTTCCTTTTTGATGACATCATGGATTTTCGGGTTAACCCTACGTTGTTGTTGTATGACGGGTTTGTAATCATCTTCCATTAAGATTTTATGAGTACGAAACGGGTTTATGCCTTTAATCGGAAATCTGCAAGCGATGGCACTTTTATGCTTTTTAAGGACGGCCAAAAGTTCGGTTTTCTCCTCATCTTTCAAATTCTTAGCAATGATGACGGGAAACTTGTTCGGTTCTTCAAGAAAAGCGTATTCAAGATGAGGAGGTAAATCTTAAGCTCGCTCCGAAGGATTTTCTTTTGACGTTATTACTTCTTTGAGTTCTTCAATTGTAACCCCTTTCGGAGGGAGGGACGGTGATGGATCTTCATTCAACAATTGTTCAAGATAAAGGATATCTCCCTCCGAATCATAAACACCATCATCAATTCCCGGTGGAATCAATTCATCATTAGCAAGAAACTCATCGATCTCTTCCAAAAAGAAGTCACCTCCCTCAAACGGAGTAAGAGAGGGGGAAGAGTCGGCAATGATTGTTTTAGAAGGTAGTTCAGAAATTAGAGAAAAAGGTGAGTCAAGAAGGAAGGGAAGGAATTGCCAACTTTGGCGTTGTTAGCAAAACCGAGAACTTATTGATCCTCACAAGAAACATCAATAACGTCCATTTGGTTAATCGAAGCATCATCGAAATTGGAGGAGTACCTCGACGTTTGGTTAATGTTGAATGTTACGGCTTCTTTGGTTACTCTCAACGTAATCTCTCCTTCGAACACATCAATCAAGGCACGACCGGTCCTCAAGAAACACCTTCCGAGAATAATGGGTACACGAGGGTCGGCATCAAAATCAACTACCACAAAATCCGCGGGAAAATCAAACTTACCCACTTTAACCCAGATATCCTCGGCTATACCTATTGGTTTCGTAGTAGTACGATCGGCTAGCTCGAGAGCATACACGTTCCGGAAAGTGGGGGAAGTGAAAGCTTTTCATAGATCGATTTCGGCATCAAATTGATAGTCGCGCCAAGATCGGCCAAGGCGGAGCACTGAATAATTCCTTGAAAGTCACAAGGAATGAGAAACTTGTCGGGGTCACTTAACTTCTCAGGAAGTTTCTTGAGAATAACCTCCGAACAATTCTCATTCATGGACGTTCTTGCCAAATCCAAGATCTTATCTTTATTGTTCAATAATCCTTTTAAGGTCGTGACGAATTTGGGCATGAGAAGAAGAGCATCGACAAAGCTAATTTCGAAATTCAGCTCTTGAAATATCTTAAAGAATTTTTCCATTTGAAGATTTGCTTGTTCACGTTGCTTCTGATCATTCATCCTTGATGGGTATGGAAGTGTCATTTTCTGGTTAGTCTTTTCAGCACTAACGGAAGCATCCTTGGGCTCAGACGTTGGGACAACCGTGGGTTGGACATTCTCGGTACTCCCCTTATTAGTAGGAAGCACCGGGTCCTTTGTCACCCCGGTCTCACGGTTTACTACACGAGAAGGAGAAGAAGAAGTAGTAGTAAGAACCGTGGGTCCTTCGTAAGCTACACCACTTGGTAGTGATCGCTTCATGTCACCTCGGGTTGGGAATCGTGTTACTTGGAAGAGAACCGGAACCCGAGGGTTGAGAATAAGAGGTAGAAGCTTGATTGGCTTGTAGCAAACTGGTTATCATGTTTCTCAATTCATTTTTTTGCTTATAATTGTTAGCATCCATTTCCCTCTTGAATTCAGTCCTCATGCTGGTGATTTGAGTTTGCAAACTTTTAATGGTGTTATCGGAGTTCTTCATGTAAGTTAGAAACTCGTTGTTCGGAGCAACTTGATGAGGTGGTTGATAAGGTTGAGGTGGAGGTTGTTGATAAACTTGAGGTGGAGGAGCTTGGTATTTTTGATTACCATGATTGAGATTAGCTCCTCGGTTTTGATTGTAAGATTGGTTTTGATAACGGTTTTGGTTTTGTTGAGGAATGCAAAACCGGTGGTCCCATTTGGTTGCACGGTATCCTTGGTTCTGATGTTGAACCGGATTAGCGGCGCTACGAAGCATTTTGGATATCACCAGGCTTGACAATTATAATACGGATGGGCACCACCACAAATACAACAAGATTCGGCAACGGCTTTGATGATTCGGATTTGATTCTTAAACTCTTTCATCATAGAATTGATAGCATGAGTAAGCTCACGCCCATTCAACCTCACTCGAATGTAATTTGTTGGTAGCGATCCTAGAAGCAACCGGTTTGTTTCTGGACGAAAAGACTTTTGACTTGTTCTCAATAATCGTTCTAATATCGACGGGCATACGACTCAAGATGTTGCCACCGGCGGCGATTCAGCGAATCTTGGTCGGTTGGAGTAAGAGCATAGAACGTATCAATTGATGAAGATCGGTAAAACCGTGATTTGGGCATTTACGTAACAGTTCCTTGAATCTATCCCATGCTTCACCAAAACTTTCGTCAAATCTTTGTTGAAAATTTATGATTTGATTTCGTAACATTGTAATTTTTGACGGAGGAAAGAATTGGTTCACAAATTTCTTAGAAAGATCTTCCCATGTTGTAATTGAGTGAGGGGGTTCTTTTTCAAGCCAAGTCCGGGCTGCCCCCTCAAGGGAAAATGGAAATAATCTCAACTTAATTGACTCATGAGAGACGCCTCGAAAGTTTATCGTAGAAGCTACTTGATTAAACCAACGGATGTGTGCGTGGGGCTCCTCTCTATCCAAACCACAAAAGGGTTTTGACGAAACCAATTGAATTAGATTAGTTTTGAGTTCAAATTTTTCGGCATCAATTGGTGGAAGAACGATAGCATCACCGTAGCCGTCTACGGGAGCTTGAAGTAACTCGGACATTGTTCGAGTATCTGCCATGACGGGTTGTTCAATGATAGTACGTAACTAGGGTACGTCTATTCTTCGATTACGATTACGTCGTGATTGAGAGCGAGTGCGCATGCACTAAAAAAATCAAAATCAAAAAGTAAAAAGGAAAAATAATTTGAAAAAGGAAAATCTTTTTGGTTTTATATTTAGAAAAATTTTGAAAAAAATCTTTTGGTAAACCGCGTCAACCGGTGCTCATAGCTCTCAAAAGTACTCGCAAGTGGCGGGAAAGAAGAGTGGATCTTTCTCGTCTGCAATTTAATGTCAAGACTTCCTTAAACCTTGTGTATAGGTTGTACTCTTGAGGTGAGCCGACGTAACAATTGACATTTCGATTTCTTTTGTTGGTTTTTTAATTTTTATGGTTTTGTAAACACTCTAGGAAGAATATTTTGGTTTTTCAGATGTTTTTGGGTTTTTGAAAAAGATATATATATATATATACAAAAACAACGATAACTTCACTCGGGGAAGGATCTTCAAATACACGCGAATCGAGACGGAATACGAAAACTCACTACATGCTCCCCAAATAAGGCCAAAAATTGATTCTTAGGAAAGAGATCAATAGATATGTAGTATTAGGCAACTCAAACGATGGGTTCTAGTCCCTAGATTGAAATGTGATTAGTTTGAAGAATTGTTTATATATTTTAAACTATCAATTTAGATTACAATATCTATAATTATATGAATGAATTAACTACTTTATGGATATAATTAATGAACTACTTTTTAACTTTTAAAATATACTAAAAATGCTAAAATTTATGAAAGTTTATGGGAAAATTACAAAACTATTTTTAAAAAAAATCTAAATTACAACTAAAATAATTTTCAAAATGGATTTGTATTTTTCCTGATCTTTTTCTAATTTCTATTAGTTTTAAACTATTTTAAACTAATTAAATGGCTAAAAATTACTATTTAAGCTAGGAAATTTAAGAAAAAATATTTTTTATGTCTTTTTTATTTTTATTAATATAGGAAAATTGAAATTGTATTTTTTGAGCTTTTCTGATTTAATTGTAATAAAAGCTATTTAAAAAGTGCTAAAATCTATTTTAAATGCGAAAAATAAAAACAATGACAGAAAATTATGAAAATTTTCAGAAAAGTCCTAAATGTGATTGAGATGCTATGAAAATTACTAAATCCTACTTGTGAATGCAGATTAAACTAGATGCAGTGTAACTGATATGAATAAGGGCTTTGAAAATAAGCTACAAGCTACTAAAGTTAACCAGAAGCTACAACAAGCTGATTTAAGACTAAACTATCTATAATTGACCTACTGTAACTAATTTAGACCCTAGAAACTAAGCTTAGAAGCAAATAAGCTAAAAGTTAATCCTAATAGCAATAAGGTCAAACATCCTTAACCACCTACTTTGCAGCTTATGCTCAAGCTTAACAATAAGCTCAAACAAAGATCCAGAAATTGGATCCTCTAAACCACCAACCAAGCTACTGATAACCCAAGTTTTGGCTATTTTGGACAAGTATTGAGAAGTTTAGAAGCTTTTCAAGAACCTATGATGAAACTGATAAAGGTGCACACGGCAAGCTTGCAGCAAATGGACAAGTTCGAGAGCAGATTTGATGGATTTATAGATTTCACAAAATTCAACTAAAATTACCCTGCTTTAAATCACCAACCAAATTTGTAAAATCCAAAGTTTCACTAGATTTTGACCACAGATGAAGAATTTAAAAATCCACAAAGATCAGTTAACAGAAAACTTATGACAATTTTTGACTTTTTAAACAGAAGTTATATTTTGACTTTAATGAAATTAGATCTAACAAAGCTAACTGGAAAAGATGTTTTAAGCTATAATGAAACTATAATAAGCTACACTATTGATTTCTAGACCTATATCCTAAATTATGCACTTCTAAAACTTAACTGATGCTAGATTTAAAGCTACTTATGTTGAATTTTGACTATTAGCTATTATAGATGCAAACTAATGAACTAAATAAGTGACAATTACCTATATGAGACTAAATCTACTTATCTTAAACACTGAACAAACCTCAACCTCAGATTGACCTAATGATCCAAACACTAGTTTAATCTCTGAAATGCAAATTTAACTAACCTAATCAATGCTCTGATCAAACACAATCCTCAATCCAGATTTAGTATACTAGATTACACCTAAATTAATTCAAAATGACAGTAATGCAATGCTCAAATCTAACTACACTATTGATGTAGACTAAACACGAAAAATATGCATTATCTACTTATGATCAAACGAAAATGACAACTAAACAAGCATAATAACAATAACCAACACTAGATTAAGCATAAACAATCAACAATTAACAATTCTATATTAATGATTCAAAGAGTGAGATTGATTAGAACTTACAAGTGGTCTAACCACTATGGTTTGCAACTGAGATCAAAGTAACTCTATCTAAACCCTTAACCAATCCAGATTCAATCCCAAATCAAGCTACAAACAATCAAAACTCTGCAAATCAACCCATTCCTTTTTCTAAATCTCCACAGTTGACTATCTTTAACTGCTTTTGTGAATTGGAATAAAATGAGTGTAGAACTGAGTAGATTACAAAATAAGCACTAAGTAAGCTATTGATAAGCTTATTAGAGCTTAAGAGAACAACAACATAAACTGAATTCAACTGTAGATCATTTTAAGGATATTTTTTATTTTTTGGTTATTTTTCTATTTTTTTGAGATTTTTGTTTAGAGAACTATATAAGCTGAAAATAAATTGTAAATAAGCTAGTATGATAACTAAAATGAACTTAAGCTACTGAAATCATAAAAACAGAAATTGAAATTAATAAGAGAGAGTTAAAGCTAAAATGATTTTATTACTAAAAGCTTGATTACAAAGTAAAATTCAAATACAGAAATTAAACTAAAACATTTAAAATAACAAGAGTAAACCACAAGGACCATTTATGCAATTTACTCAAATAACAATAAGCTAAATTTTCTACTCAGAAACTACATGCTCAGCTGTGATCACAAAGGGGGTTTTTATAGGTGAAGCAAGGCCTTGGGAAGGATCTAGAAATTCCATTTTGTGCTTCTTTTAAGCTCCTCACAATCGTCAGATCAATTCTCCACATCACTCCTTCAATCTTGGCCCTTGATTTGACAAATACACGTCCCATCCACCAATCAAAAGCAAGGAAGTCACACGGATTGGTGACTTGTCAGTCCCATGTGTCAGGTAGTGTTAATGAAACTTGTAGAACTTGTAGAAACCCTAGGATTGCATGCTAATTTTATGTGGTTAATTAATGAATAATTGTTATGTGCCATGTAATATGCGTATCTTGGGTGATAATTGTTATGCGGAATCCATGGTGGAACATGCATGTTTTGCCATGGAGTATTGTTATGCTATAAATTGTTTAGTTGATACACACATGTTCTATTTATTTGATAATTATTGAATTGGGGAAGACCTCAATTATAACTAATAAAAATTGTTACGTGCTAATTGGTATATTATTAACTTTGGATTACGCAATCGACTTGTCGATGTATGTGGCTCATCTACCTTGTAGTTGAAAGCCCTAGTTAATGTATGCATTTATTTACGCCTAGAATTGTTTATTAGAGTTTATCGAAATAATTATGCATGTGGCTAATTGTTTTTACATATGTTAAATTGTTTAGTTATATGTTTATATTATTTGAGTGTGTTTAATTTTTATTAAAATGCTTTTTGTTTATATATTGTTTTGACATGTTAGTAAGCAAAAAGGGTTTTTATGAATAGAAAATTAAATGGACTAAATAATGGTGAAACTGATTTGTTATCTAAGAATTATTCTTAAACTTTTAATCGATTGATGCGACTGTACTAAATGGTTAGAACGGCTCACCCACTAGAACAAACTATAAAGGGGTTAATTAAGAAGTGCGCAGTCGCACTGAATGGATGTCTAAGGTTATGCTTTTGCCTTACCGGTCCTCCTTCCCGGAGTTGATTGGAGCTACCTAATATAACCATTCTATGTACGAAGCATCTTAGTGCAAAGTTGTAAGTTTCTCAACGAATCGATTAAAACTTTGTAGAATTAAATCTTAGCAATTAAAATCTCATGTAAGTTTTTCAAAAATTTTATGCTATAAAGTTGTATGCATGCTTCTTTATACATAAGTTTTGATTACACGTCAAAAATTGTACCTTTAAATTTAAGTTTATGCCATCTAATGATATGAAACACTTGAAGTTGTAATTTAGTTATGTGAGACCTTGATCTAGATTACAATAACAAGGTGAATTATTTTGTTGTGTGAGACCTCAGCTTAATGATTTGCAGTTTCTAAATTAGACAACTTAATTAAGTTAGTTAGTAAGACCTATGACTTAAGGCATAAGATGGGATGAAAAATGCTTACGTTTTGCATTAATTGTTTTGGCAAAATTGTAAATCCCATAATTTTTGGAATTGAAAACTTGTTTGTCAATTATCGTTTTTCAACGATTACCTATTCTATACTTTCACCACTAGCAGATCAACTGATGTGGTGAAACTATGATAATGAGGATCCAAAATTCAAGGAAAATACTATGGTTAATATGAATATTGACCAAAGGGTATTTTATTTTCATGAAAGATTTAATTATCGAAAATACTAAAAATTGAATTTTGTTAATTCTTTTGATTGTATTAATGCAACATTAAACCGTAAATGTGGTTTGGGCTTTGGTAAATTCATCTAGTTCTGTTTTCAAACAAATGTTTGATCAAGGAAATTTTACTAAAAGACAAACATAAACTCTTTTCCATGGAAGAAGAGTGAGACTCAATCCTATTCCTTTTCATGATTGAGAAAGGTATTATAGGAACATTAGAATTGTCTAAATTCTAATATATAACTCATAGCAACTTTAATAGTTAAGAAAATTGCACACCATGCTTTCCTTAAGATATTTCATTACCCTCCGTTGGTGATTGAATTCTTATATGACATTTTGGTCAACTAGAAAACATGTGTGACATTTTATGAGTTATTAAATTAGAAGCTAGATTAATTACCGCAAAATTGGTAAAAGACAAACTAGTAGATTTTATCTAGCTGTTTTGCTTTGACCAATTAAAGGTGCTACACACCATTGTGGGGATAGTAGACCTATTATGGAAGAAATTGCATGCTCAATTTTTCAAGTTAATAGCATGATGGATGATCCATCATTTGCAGAGTAAAATACACTCTTTTAGTACCTTAGTAATTGTTACGTATAGTCTTTGAAAGGAGTTACAACGTAATAGCACGCTATTTTCACTGGTTAATGAAACACTTACGATGTTGTCAAATCCAGTGGGAGTATGGTGTATTACTGAATAAGACATTATTGTAACGTTGTCTAATTCAGTGGGAGTTACAAGTTATTATCTTGGTAATAACTCATATTATTTCTAGCTTTTCTTGAAATAATACATTACGTTCAAAAATGTAGACATTCATATTCTCAAGGATAGTCATGAACGTTTCCTTGATAAATTAAGTGCTCCTACATCTACTTGTAATGCTTATATATCTATGACACTATCATATTGCTCACATAAACAAACAAATGTCATGGTGTTTATCTACTATATGATGTTGTTCTATGCACAAGTGGGAGAAGTATTTATTGTGTGCAAAGGAACAACACATACAAATATGATTAATGGATTCTCTTGAAAGTAAGGTAAGAGATTAACGTTCTAATAAGATTGTCTTGCTTAAAGAACATGTGTCAAGATTATAGCATAAACTACTTTTATGTCATATGTCATTCAAATTATAGAAACACTTGAAGTTACATTTTAGGTTAAGTGAGATCTTGGCTAGATTGTAATCTCAAGGTAAATCACTTGTTGGGATCGGGCGTGGATGATTTGCGTTTTAAGTTGAACACTCCAGAGGATGACATAATTAAAATAAAGTAATCTAATGCTACTTTAAATATTTGTGTATTGTTGGAATGACATAAATAGTTTATTAACTTGAAAATTAATTAATTGAAACCATGGTGTGGTGTTCATAATAACTTTAAATTATACATGGTTATGTGTTTCTGTATAAACTAACAAACATGAAGTCTTTTAAAGACTTATAATATAAAGAAAGATACTATAATTGTTATGTCTTTTGACTTGGTCAAAGAATACTTATGTTATAAAACATGCAATTGGCTTGGATATTCTATTATACCATTAAGTTGACTTAGTTGGTAAATAGGTAGGCCAAAAGGAATATGTTTATCTTAAATATTGTTAGATTGTCTTACAATATTAATTCTAATGAAATACTGTATGTATATGGAATGTTCAGTTAGAATAATCAAACATTTGTTATATTGTTTGATTCAAGATAACAATATCTTCTTTTCTTCCAAAAGTTATCAATGTTAGAAAATTGAGTATTGATTGGATATACTTAGCTCAAAATCTAGAAGATTAATAAGACACCATTTTAGTATGGAATGTGATGAATCACATTGAGTCTTATATTGAAGTTCTGATTTGTTAAAACTACTTACGGAGTAGGTTATTAACGAATAAGATTTACGAACTGTTAATGTGATTTGTAATATCCCACAAGAAAACAATTTAGTGTTGTTCTAATTGCTAAAGTATTTATAGATAGTCTTTAAATTACAAAAGCAAGAGGGAGTTTTGTTTAGATCTTGAAGAGATTAAATTACAATTACAAAACACATAATCTTCTATAATACACTAGTAAATATCATGATGAGGACAAATTTGATAGACCTCAAGATGATGGAATTCTCATTCATAGATCCGCAAGGATTCTCAGATGATTGATTGATGTGAGATATATGAGTTGCAGAATCATGGTAAACCTGTTAATCATGATGATGCATTTACCTAATATTGAATTATGGTAAATTATTCATACTATGAATGATAAGATGCTGTCCATAAAGATAATCAACTCTGAAACTTGGTTTATCTTAATAAAGATGAGTTTCTTAAAAGGAAGGAAAACCCTAGTGGTTTAAATCTTTGTGTAGAAATCATATGGACAATATTGTACATGTGTTTAATGCATGACTTATGACAAGATTATTAATCACACTTAAGCAATTAACTGTGATTGAATATTCTTTCCTTGGCATATTAAATATATAATGATTATAATTGTCATACTTATTTTCATTGATATGAAAAATGACAATTGGATATTAAAACTCTTTCTTGTGTGATTGCTTTTGCGAGGACGATAAGTAATACAAATGAGTTTTATGAATTCACATAATCTTTGGAAATGTACAAATTGCAAGAATCCATGAATGGATATATGCATGCATCTAGGAGATGATTCTTATGTTTAACTATTAAATTCAAGTTTTGGTTTAAAAATTAAAATAAGATAATTTCTAAGTATTTCTGAAAGCTAGTGGGAGTATTGTGTTCAGTTTCTTTAAATCTTATATGTTGTGGGTAGTAACATTCCATCTAAGCTAAATGTTAAGTTTTAGTTTGGAATGGAACTTCACATGAAAGATTTAGAAAATAAAACATACAACCTTGGAATATATGTTTATTATTAATAAACATATGTGGTATTAAATAAATGAGTTTAATAGAACATGATATATCATTTGGAAAATAGATATGTTGAACATGAATGAAATCTTAGTTTGACACAAGGATTTTTCATGTACATCATGTTATTGTTGTATCATGCTTGAATGCAAGATGATTTGACAACATTGATATCTAATGAAGTTATTAGATAACTAGTGTAATGAATATTCAAATGGAATATGTTTGAATTTAGAATTACATTCCTCAGCCTGGATTTTCTCTCAAAATTCTATGGATGAGCAATACAAGAATTGCTAAGCGTAATTGTCATAGCCAACAAACTTGAAAGTTTGGAAGGCATCAAACATTACACTATAGATATTTAAGTTTACGGATATTTTAAAGAGCATATTGTTGTTTGTATACAATGATGCTGGTTTAATTGAGATGACACTCAATACTAGTAATGGGAGGATTTCATCCTTGTAAATGGCCATGTGAACTAGTTGTGCTCAACTAAGAGCATAGTTGCATTATACAATAAAGAATAAGAATACTTTAAACTTTAAAAATGTTTGAAAGTTCGATTGTCATAAATTGGTGCTTGAGGATGTCACACACTTTATGAAATATTATGCGGCAATATCAAGATATTTTGAATGCACACATACAAGAACTTCACTAGTTGAATTCTTAAGTATTCTCAAATTTCCGATAGATCAAAGTTAGTTGAAATTATGTCTTGTCAACAAGTATGATTGTCATTACTTGAGACATAATTCATTAACCAATATTATCATGCATTGATCTATTTAGTATTTGGATAAGGGATGTTTTGAACAAATATTGTTTAAATGAAATAAAATATTGGTTATGTTTATTTTTCATTTTCTTAATATTATATCCTATATTTGCATGTTTAATCCGTGAATAACTTATGTTATTCTAAATAGTCCGTTGTCGATCAATGATGTGGGAATGTCATTGAATTAAGACAACTCTGAGTTTTGGTAGAATATACTTTTAAAGTATATTGATGCGTGGGACATACCAGATTCACATGATATTCAATGAATTGAATATAGGACTCATCCCAACTTTACATGATGATACTTTATGGATCTCACATTAAGTATATCATGAAGTGTTTATCCTCAGACTTGAGATACCGGATAACTGATATGAATGTAGTGCATTTGTGTAAGATAGTCTAACGCTATCCCAGAATGGTAGTTATAAGGGCTATTTGTGTTGCAAAGTTCATGAGTTATGTTTGTAGTCAAGAGAATTTGTTCCTTTGAATTTGTTTCAAAGCATAATACTATATTTGGGCCCTCGTAGGGTTGACAAGATGTTTGTATGGCCATACCCAAGATCTATCTAGAATACGTTCAGATGATTTGGTAATCTTGTTCAATCAAATACAACGAGAAACAGAATATTAACTTATGAAATGACTTGATCCATATTCATAGTTAATGTAGTATTAGTAACAAAAGGAAAAGTAAAAATGATGAATCATTAAATGATTTTTTCCAGGAGACCATACTCGATTTGATCTAGGGGCATTGGCGTGTGAAAGCTAGACTAACTGATGTCATTACTATATTTAGTAATATCCAAGTGGAAGCTGAAAGGTTTTATGGATATTTAAATATATGTATGTCCAGATTCGAACTTGAGACTTCGGGATTGCACACATTACGTATGAGAATTGATGTTAATAATTAATATATAAATTGTTATTATTAATTATTAGTCACTTAAATAAAACATAACGATAGTTAAATATTTAACGAGGTTTAGTTAACAGTCGTTAAATGTAAACTATGAGGACTAAGAATGAAATTAGTGGACAAGAAGGATCCGAAATCCCTTTGGGATGGCTTCGGTCGTGGCTACCCAACCCAAGGAGGTGGGATTTCTTGGTCACCAAGTTTTGAGAATGTATATATACAAACCCTTGTATTCATTATTCTCCTAATCTTGGATCACCAATATACCTAATTTCTCTTCTCCTCTCTCCCTCTTTGTGTGGCCGGTCGTATACCCTCACCACAAGGGTGTTCGATTTTCCAAACTCAAGAAACAAGTGTTTGGTTTTATTTGTGATTCAAGAAACTAGCTTTTCACATCAAATCGCTAATAGTACGTGTGTACAAGAACGAAGAACAAGCACGCTTGAGCTTGTGTATTCCTTGGTGGTCGATCTCCTTTGGGTCGAATTACATAAACCCTAAAGTTAGGGTTTTGGGTTTTGTTCTTGTTCAAAGTTCGTTTGGTTTACTTGAATTGCTAAAAGGTACGCACTTTCTTGTTCGGTTAATTACTTACATATATTATTCCTATTTACTTCCGCTGCATGCTTTGATGATGTTATTTGATTTTATATAATTGTTATGAGTATTAAATCCCTACATATTTTTCTTTGGGTGATTGAGGTCATTGGTGGTCACTGTCACCCCATGCATTATTTTACCATTGATAGGATCGATCCAACTCGTAATCTTAGGCGGCATAAACTCCTCCACTTCTTCTACTCCCTCTTTGTCTTCATCTTTGAATTTACTAACTTCTTTTTCTTTTTTCGTAAGTTCATAATCCGAAAACATGTCTTCTTCATAATGGTATACATCCGAAATTGTTGTAGCCCGTGTATGATGTTCCTCGTCCATTCTTCTTATTAAAAATTTGGAATTTAAATAACTATATTGAAAAGAGCCTGAGATTTTGTTAATATATATGGTAGTAATAAGAATTGGAGTCGAAAAAGAAGAGTACGTAGTAATATCTAAACGAGTAGGAACTAGGAAATAGCTTGATGGGCTTTTGGCCCAAATTTCTAAACCTGGACATGAGCTTGTGCTCTAAGCTAGTTCAAGTCCAACAACGAAGTTAAAGTCTTTAACCTTTTTTAACCAATAAAAGTTCCAAGATTTACAGCAAGAAACCTAGCTTTTTGTATACACTTCGCACAATTTAAGCTCTTAATTCGCCATTAACGAATTTGGATATTTGTTCTGCTTTGAACTGAGAAAGGATGCCACGGATGTGTTAGTCAAGACAACTCTTTTTTAAAAAGGTTGAATTTTGATAAGAGAAAATTACCAAAAGGGGCCAAAAATCCAACATTGATCCATTAGAGAAATTGGTATAATAAGCCCCCCCCCCCACCCCCCCACACACACTTTTTCCCGCGTTACCCCCGTTACCCACACCACATCCCTCGTTAATCCCACATTAACGCTATAACAGACGTTATTTGGCCGGAAAAAAAATCAATTTACCCCCCAACAACTACTAGCCGTTGGGGTTAAAAAAAATCACCCCCCCCCTCTCCCCCATTTCAAACGGCTATTTCTAAAAAAAATCAAAAACATTTTTTACCACTATAAATACCCAACTAAAACAACATTTTTTTTCACACTTCGACTACTCAATCCTCTCAATCTTATACTTCCAATTACTTAAAAAAATGTCGGGAGGCAACAACGATGACACATTCATGAATCTTCTCGGTGGTGGGTGGAATACCTCAAACCCGGGTTCATCTTCAAACCCCAACGTCTCTTTTCCCAACCCACTAGGCTTGTCGAGCCAAGATCTTTTCCTACAACATCAACAATATGTGTTTTGGCAACAATATCAACAAAACACACTAAACACCAATTTTTAAAATCTACAATTCGCACAACATTCACAAACTGAAACACATGATATTCCCGAAACACCCATGCCTCCTCCAAAGCCCAAAGGTCGTGTTAAACAAAAGTCCAAAAAATCCAAAGACCCCGAAAAGACCATTGATGATGACGACTTAAAAATCATGCATTAGGCGTGGCAACCAAAAGAGGAAGAATTACTTGCCATGTGTTATATGTAGTCAAGTACTTGAGGATCCGGCAACGGGCGTGTACAAGATCGTGATACGGCAACGGTCGTAATGAGTTCATGACCTGACACCAACCGAACAACGGAAATAGAAAGTGGTGATGGATGTCATGAAACGGGGAAGAAATGTATCGTGACGAGCACAAACCCGCGTCGTTTGCTCTCGATGATGCTTGGGAGATTTTGGGTCATCATAAGAAATGGGACTCGCTGGATCTGGTTGATTTAACCGGCGATGTCCCAAGCCAAACAAACGAGGCTTTGTTTGGTTATGATGAACAACCACGCCTCATGGGAAAAAACGCTTCCAAAAAGCAAGATCGAGAGCACGACAAGTATCGGGAGCGAGCACCGGAGGAACGAGCTCGTCAAGTCAATTCAACCAAACTATGACAAACGAGTATTGTATCAAACGTGAAACCGCCCAAGCGGCGTATCGGGCCCAGCAAGTCAAAGATGAAACAATAACAAGGTTGGAAGAGATGAAATTTTTGATGATTGACAATGATGGCAAAGATCCAAATGTCGTGGCTTGGATCAATGACGAAAAAGACCGAATCATCAAAAAATATAACTTGCAACCTCGTCTATAGATTGTATTTTCGTCATTTCCTTCATGTTGTAACGTTTAATTTGCAATATCTTTTTTTATTTCGTTGTAACTTTTTTTTTTAATTTCGTATTGTAATATGTTTTCAAATTAATGATATGTGTTTTAATAAATGAAGTGTTTGTTTTAGTTTAGGGGTTGAATTTGAAAATATGTGAGTTAAGGTTTAACCTTGGGATGTTATGATAAGGGGTGTTTTTTGGGTGAGTTAAGGTGAAATGTTAAAGCTTATGTGGCGCTGACGTGACAGGAGGTTAAACTTTAACTTGGGTCATTATACCAACTGCTCTTATCTAGTCATTTTTAACATCCTTTTTCCATTTTGGTCATGCTCAACTGATCAACTGCTTGACTCTACCCAAATTTTGACACGTGTCATTCCTTTGTACTTTTTTTTTCAGAAAAAAGTACAAAAGAATGACACGTGTCAAAAATTGGGTGGAGTCGAGCAGTTGAGCAGTCAAAGTCGAGCAGTTGAGCAGCCAAAAGAATGACACGTGTCAAAATTTGGGTGGAGTCGAGCAGTTAATCAGTTAAGCATGGCCAAAATGAGAAAAGGATGTTGAAAATGACTAGATAATGGATCAATGTTAGATTTTTGGGCCCTTTTGATAATTTTCTCTTATGATAATTAGTTGTTTGACCCGTAGAAAGAAGTAAAGTGAGAAAGAAAAGAAATCAACAAGAGATACTATACTATACTAGGCGGCCAACACTTATAGATGCGATATTGTGGTTAAGTGTTTCGTATGGCGTTTATATATAAAACGTCAAATAATCAAAATGTAATTGCGTTTTCCTATTGCCATAATGTTTATAACTAAAATATATAATATCGCAAGATCATTTTTATTAGTTAGGTAGGTAAGCATTATATTCGTTACATGCACTACACATATGTTGGTTAATGCACTACCAAATAAGTGAAACAACAAACACAAGTAGCTGCTATTTAACCGAACATGAACCAAATAAGTGAAACAACAAACTTATGACGATAAATAAAAGATCACAATATACCAATCTCCTTGTTGTTTAAAGCTTGTTCAACAATAACAATAATTTTTTTTCACTCATTTCCATCAACTTATAAACCAAGAATTAACACAAGAGTAAATTAAAAGTTTATGGTGTGTTATATACTTATATGCGAGCCACCCGAGAAGCCGCTAGTATGGAGCCGAGGAGCAAGGCAAGAGATAAGATAGAAGAACGGGTCAGGCTCCCGGTGGAGCAGAGGATATGGTTAGAATAACGAACTTGAAATGCGGAGCCCGAGAGTCCGGCAAGCGAGTGGTTAGTGGCCAATTCCGCCCTAGTTGATGGCATTCCTCTCTGGGGTCAATAAAAAATGTCTTCTCTTTTGTTAGGGTGTATGGCAACCGTGTATAGCAATTAAAAGAGCACATAGAGATTGGCCCCATTATAAAAAGTTGATATTTTAAAAGTCGACAACTTGTGATCATTGAAGAATAATCGTGTATAGCAATTGAAAACACAAAAAGATTTACCCAAATTTAAAAAGTAGACATACCCTTAGTACACCATATTGAGCCCATATTTTGTTTTTGTTAAACCTTGTTATATGTTATTTTGTAATACCTATACACCCAGCTTACTCTGTAGGTTTTTTAAGTATATAAAAGTGGTTTGCTAGTTGTTGCTTGGTTCGATTGGGGGATTTGTTGCTTCAAGAATGAAGTTATGAAAGAAATGTGGATTATGTGACATTTGTAAATATGAAGCGCAAGGAGAAGTTATAGTTTATATTTATGTCATTTAGTTCAAAAATAATAAAATCAAAAAAATTAAAAGAAATGATGTATTACAACATGTAGTTCTTATAAACCTGCCGAGTTTTATACATTATAGTTAGTTATGAGTTAATATGTTTAAATTTACCAAAGTATGATCATATATTAAGTTTTATGGCAAAATTCGGAGAATTTACACATTAGCTCTTAATTGTTTAGTTTGATGATTCTTGAAAATGCAAGGAATTGGTTTGTGAATTGAAAAAACTATCATCAAGGGTTTATGGACTTAGGAGCTATCTGTTTGTTTATTTTATTGTTTATGCTTTTTATACGTTTCACATGTCTTTATTTTACCCTTGTAACACGTTACCTTTTCATTTTTGATCCATTTTGCCTTCTAGCTTAATTATACCTAGAATCTAGTGGTGGAGAGATGAGATTTGGTCAAGTTATGATAGTGTATTCGCCATGATTGAGCAATTGAGCGAGCAGAAAATTATAACACGTTGATTAGTAAGAGACTGGGTGTTATTTTGTTTCCCTTTTCATGAGGTGGTCGGTTTTACGATTTACTATAATAGTTTAAATTTAAATTCATAATTCATGGTTTAGTCTAGAAGATATCTTTTTCTGTTTAAAATTAGAGTCTACTTGAGGACAAGTAAAAATCAAGTGGGGGATATTTGATATCATCAAAAAAGAACATGTTTAAATATCAACATCCCACGATCATTGCTCGTTATTATTATGTTTTTAAGATATTTGGTATTGTTTTGTTGTTAATTTACATTACAGTAAAAATATGGAGCAATGGATCGTTTGACGCAGAAAAGAAGCCAACATGAGGAAGATATTGCACCATTTCTATATGTCGTATAGAAGTTTTACATATACGGCGTATACGTGCCTAGACCTGGTGGTTTTTTGTCAGGTATTGAATGCTATACGGCGTATAGAGTTCGTGTCTATATGTTGTATACATTGAAGAATCAAGTATCTTACAAGACCACAATAAAAGATTGTTGGCTAGAGAAACACAATAACCAGAGGTAGACATGCGTGTAGTAGAGCAACTAGCCCAATCAACATCTGAATAAGCAACCACATATGATGTTGATGAAGAATAAAGTTGTAAACCATAATCCAAAGTACCCCAAATGTAGTGTAACATCCTCTTGTGAGCCAAAAAATGTGGCTTACAAGGATTGTGCATAGAAAGCCAAACATGTTGAATATGAAATATCTAGTCTAATAAACATGAGATATTGTAAAGCACCTGCAAGACTACGATATAATGTTGAATCAGAAACAAGATCACCATCAGTTGTGAGCTTGGAATCCGGGTCAATCATAGTCCGACACAGGTTACAAGTGAGCATATGAGCACACTCAAGTACGTTAGTAGCATACTTCCTTTGAGAGAAAAACATCCCAGAAGTATTGTGAGGCACATAAACACCTATAAAGTAATTAAGAGGGCGTAAATCAGTAATGGAAAGCTCAACATGAAGACATGTAATAACTCGCTGCAAGAAAACTTGTGAGGATGCAGTCAACACAAATCATCAACATATAATAGTTAATAAGTTGTATTGCTCCCCTGTCTAAAATAAATAACGATGAGTTACAACGACTATTATGAAAACTAACCCTAGCAAAATAAGCAGCAAATCTCTGAAATAAAGCCCGAGAGCCTGTTTAAGGCCATATAATGATATCTACAAAAGACAAACATAGTTGGAATGTTGTGGATCCCGAAAGCTAGGAGGCCGATGCATATAAATAGTCTCAGACAAAGAACGGTGTAACGAGGCATGCTTAACATATAACTGATGAAAAAAAAATGTCAAGAAAGTGCAAGACTAAGAACAATACGAATAGTAGCCGGTTTCACCACCAAACTAAAAGTCTCATCAACATTAATACCGGGAAGCTGGGTGCTACTATTTGCCACAATGAGAGCCTTATAGTGACTTTAACTACAATTTTCATTATGTTTA
>OU343222.1:150698081-150748422 GCA_910596185.1 Chrysanthemum makinoi
CTTGGCACAAAAATATCTCCTCCTGCTTCAAGTTCCACCGCCTTAAAACAGATACCACCCTCCATTTATTTTGACAGATCCTTCCGGATCTTCCCACCAATGCAGTCCTTCATTCCTGTCCGGCCGAAAGATATCATGGTTTTATCAATTATTATTAAAAAGGTGTTTTATTTCATGTTTTTAGTTAAATTTCCAACTGGGTTTAACTTCTTTTTAGTTTATCTCAAATGGGTTTCTCTTTCATCTTGAATAATTTTATAGTATGATGGTTATATTAGGTACTAAGTATATTGAAAAAGGCACTTCATTTCATGTTTTTAAGCTTTTAAAAATAAGAAAAATCATGTTTTTTTTATAAACTATAATTTCCTGATATGCGTTGCACTCTGGTATGTGAGTTTTTAATTTCGTTAATTTATTTGACGAATCTTAATTTTGTGAAGCATACTTAATTGGTGTGGTGTTGCAGAAACGTTGTTGATTCTTAATTACTTGAACAGCGGCTAGAAGATACATGTGCTGATGGGTGTTTGTGTTTAACATATATGCCTCATTTAGGTAACCAACTACTTTTTTTTGTGTTTGTGAAGAATAAATAGTTTCAAAAATAGTGTTTGGGGTTGATGTCTATTTGATAAATTGATATTGAATAGGGATTGTTTCTGATTGTATGTTCTAATGCACATCATAGTATGATGATACGAATATGATGATATGAATACAGGTTTAATTATTGTTATGTTTTAGATAGATTTTATTTAAGTAGATTAACAAAGGTAATCAACAAAAATGTTAACGGATATTAACTTTTATACATTTTAGGAAGCATTCACGTATTCTGTTGTATTAGACATACCAGAAATGGCGTTTAGAAATAAAATTTGTGCAACAAGGAATGTTTTTTTTTCTTTCAAGCGAGCCAATGGCACATGTTATTGCACTATTTGTGGCTGTATCACTTGATATATCACGCTTTCGATATGATGCTCTGTTGATGCTTGCTTAGTCCATGATTTCGAACAGAGTATCATTGGAGCCAATCACCTTAGGTATACTTAGTTATGAGATCAAAGTTTCTTTATGTACGTATGGTATGATATTATGCGGCGCTAATGTCTTATTAGTAAAACTTACTTCGTTCGTTCTTTATAGTTTCTACTACCTACATTAGGTTTGTGTGTTGATGCTTGCTTAGCCGATGATTTCATTTTATGTTTTCCAAGGTTAACCGAATTGATTTACGATGTTTTGTGTTTTTTATATTATGTAGAAGCTTGATGCAAAGGGAGTTGAACTATCGGCATACCTTACGTGTTGACTGTGCGCAACATGTCACAAACGGGTAAGAAACTCACCAGCTACTACTCTCTTCAACAGGTAATTGTTCTTTTCGTACTTAAACTTTTGTTTATTCTGACTTGCTTTTGGGTGTAAGTCGTTTCTTGATTTGTATCTGTTTTAGACATTCTGCGTGTAAACAAGGGCCCCTCTTTTACGTCGGCTATTGATAAGAGTGCTACCTGGTATAAAAGATTATAGGCCACATTTGTATAAACAACAACAGCCTACAGTCTTTGAATAAAATGAAACCCTTATTCTTTGCAGGCCACCCAGCAGAAAGCATTCTAATGCACAAAATATGGCATCATGTTCTGTTTCTCTTTGGTTTTTTAAAGGTACATAACCATTTCTCCTGTTTAAAATTCTATAGTTAGGGGCAAATTCATTATTTTCTTACTTTTGATCAGGTACATGAAACAATGTCATTTTCTGTAGATTTTTTTTAATATTTATAAAGTTTTGATTTTTATGATTTTTGATGGTGTTATGCATTTCATATGTTGATCAAGATTGTTTTCTTTAATATAAAGTTTTGATTTTCAAGAAAACTTTGAATGTTTCTATATATTTGGTGTGTTGATTAGTGTTAAATATAGCTTTTGAAATGCTGCAGATTGATGAACATGTTCAGAGGGAAATCATGAATCATAGGTCTTTAAGGCATCCAAATATTATTAGATTCAAAGAGGTTAGTTTTTAATTTTATTGCTAACGAGTTTATCTTATAGATATTGCATTGCATAGTTTTGTAGTTTAATGCAGTGGTGTGACTATACATACTGATTGTATTGATATTGGTACTTCTTTAATCTCAAAAAGTCAAAGTTTGAATTGAAATTTTAAGACTTAAATTATTAACTACAAATTTCACATGAAGTTTGAAAACTATATATAGTGCTCTACATTAGAGGTCTACTGATTTTTGTTTATTGCTTCTACTAATTACATTGATATCAATTGCTTCATCCCAAAAAGCCAAAATTTGACTTTAATGATTCAAACTTAGAAATTTCCAAACTCAATTTTAACATGAAGTTCATAAATTAAGATAGTAATCGTTGTAGCAGACTAGCCGTTGCCATTTGACTTAACTAATCGTACCAGACTTTCTTAAACCGACGTTATATTTTAGAGTGTCTTAGAGAGATTGTCTAAGATGGACGTTTTTCAGTGCTGAAATAAAGGCTGAAATGGGTGTTGAACTGGGCTAAAACGAGTATGTTTGGGTGGGTTTCGGCAACAAAATGGGTCTTTATCTCCATAGCGAACATCCCAGTATTTTAAGTTAAATAGCTCTTCAGTCCAGGAAGAAAACAACCACCGAAAAATCGATCACATAAGCAAAAGAAAAAAAAACGTGAACTACTACATAATCAAGACAACACCACTAGGCTTTTGCAGTTGAAATTACATATTTCTTTAGTATGTATTGTTTGTGGGTTTTGTTATTTGAGTGAATTTTGTCAATGGGTTGTGATTTTTTGTTGTGTTACGCTTTTGAGGATGAACAAAGAAGAAGAACAGCCGAGGGTTTCTGTTTTCTTTAAACCTAACATTTTACCTTTTTTTTATGTACAATGGTCGATATGGTTTACGGGTTTTTGATAGTTTTTGTACAAACAGAAAATATTGACTCTGTATTGAATTCGATTCCGTTGCAATAAACTGAAGATATGAGGATAAATGGTGGGCATATTAGAATTGTTGATCAGTTTGTTGAGGTCCCAGACGGTGCTAATAATAACAATTATGCAAATGTGCAACTCATTGTAGAGGTAATTAAGTTTCATTTATAGATTTTACGTTCGGTATATTTAGTTGTATATTTTAAACTACTTATTTCAAATAGTAATAGGCAATTTTGATAAGCAATCCCATTATCCAAACAACACCTAAATCAAAATAAAACTTTATTTCTCTTTTACTTTTGACCAAATTTGACAAAATTAGACATGTTGATGTTCTTTTGCCCGGATGGGGATATGCATCTGAAATACATGAACTACCTGACACGGTTATGGGTTTTTTAGGATTGTCAATTAAAACTTCTACGAGCCATTCAATTGCTACTTGAAACAACTTATAATATAGGGATTTTTTTAGATTGCTTATTGACATTATTAATTATAAGATAATATAAGAGCCATTCGAGATTCTTGCATTTACACATCACATTTTCATAATATATTGGTATCGTATCAGAAATAGGCGCACAACATTGAAGATGATCTTGGTTGTCAAATAAAGCTACATGTTTAAATACTTTTCGTGATCCTTTTGAATATTGGAAAATTTATTAAAATGGATTACCTTAAGATTTATGGTATATGAGTCACGAAAATAACTAAAGCAAAATGATTGTTGTCAAAAATATTTTGGTTTTATAACGAATAAGTACGTCAAAATGACTGCGAGGTACTACTATATTACATTATTTATAATCACCGTTTTCAGCTGAACTAATTCTAGGAGATTTATGTTTATAAGTAGGATGGTATGTTTGATGTATCGGCGCCAATTCTTGCCCATTTTCATAATCATGCTGAACTTATTGCTCATGTTGTTACTTACAGTAATGGGTGTTCAGGGGGTATGGTATAAAATTATGGCGGCTTTAGGTCTGATATTATGGGTTTTTGGGTGTTTGTAATCGGTGCACAGGGCCGCGAATTCGACTGTTCTTTTAATTGACAGATTGATTGATATGGTGCAGGAAGCTACTGGACGTTGCTTTGTAATAAGACTTGCTACGTAGGTAACAGTATGTGGTCATAGTAGTCTATCTCCCCGTGAGATGTGCAACATCAGAAAAGTAAACCATCATTTCCAGTCATTTGGTTTTCACAATCAATCAGTGCCGGGCAATGAATCCGCGACTCTTATCCAGAGTCATCTTCCCACAGTAAGTAGTTCATGTTTTTGCAAAACCGTTTGTGTGATTTGTATTTGCTTCAATTTTTGGGATCATCCATTTATAGTTGTACTTTACCTCTCATCTAGATCAATCTGAAACGCGCGGGAATGTTACAGACACCTCTACTGCAGAAAATGCGCATCATAGCCGTTTGCCAATGCTGAACTTATTGATAGTTATTTTATAGTAAATGTTAAAATGGAAGAACCCTTCATGTTGGAAGTCATCATATTATATCATGTTTAAATTTAGATATATATGTATACTATGTTTGTTTGTAATACTTATAATGGTACCATCGTTATTGTTGGTTTTGATCAATTGTGTGTCTACTTTTTTGCACCTTAATAGCTTCCGTACCTGTAGAGATCGACTCATGAACTGAACTCTGCAATGCAAGATTCAGCAGCAACAACTAACGTTTCTTCTTCAGATAATTTTAAATCAATATATATATATATATATATATATATATGATCAAAAGGCCTTTGTGACTTAGCAACTCATGGGTGGAGTCAGGGCCTACTTATCTCTTTATGAGGCGAATGTTGAGTGTCACAAGCTTGGGCCAGCCTTAGATAGATCACTACTTCTGATATACGAGATAACTCAAATCTTTTATATTGACTTAACTTTTGATATAAACAAGAACACGTACATTATCTATCCTCTAAACTAGATAAACTAACCTAATATGGGTAAAAAATGCGAGGTTGGGTCGACCTGTTCATCGCACTTCATTCATTAGCAATGTTTTAACTTTTATATGCTAAGCCATATTATATACAACAATAAACAGTGTCATGTATAAGAGTCAAAATCACCATATTTATTAGTTAGACATTTAATAATTTATAATGGTTTATAATTTTTTCAGTATTTAGCTCAAACCATTTACATATATTATCAACTTATGACATTTAAAATATTCTTTGTTTTGTTGGATGGCAAATACTCTTAGTTTCCTTGCATACAGAAAATTTATTTATAGTTAGGGTGAATAATATGTATTTATGGATTGGATTTAAACGTTTGGATTTTCAATGTTTGGTAATAATCGTATATTTAGACAGGAGCCTTGAAGCTCATTTTTATATTTTTTTAGGGGCAAAAAAATCCAACCCGACTGATTTAACATTTCGATATAGCAAAGGAAGTTTTCTTTAAGTGATGGACACGGTATGTGTTAACTCATCGACAAACCCAAATACATGCTAAATATCATCCTTTCCCAAAAAAAATACTACAACCGTATGGACAAACAAAAAAACGCAACAATAAAAATCTTAACACACCAATCCCGCAGCAACGCGCGGGCTACCCCGCTCGTTCTTATTATCCTCAAACAATACTTGCAAAAAGTATACATTAATAAATAAATAAAAATAGCATACTCACCTTTGTGCTATCATAAATATGTTCGCTACTTTTCAACGAGAAGTGAGTATAGAAGTCCACTGCGTAGATAATTATATCTTTGTATCTATAGACGTTGCAAGATGTTGTGTCAATAATTGACCGAATTATCCCTCACAAGTATTTGATACATAAATACAGCCTAAGTCGCTAGCTGATAAAATCAGAGAGCCAGTCCACTCTCTGATTAGTCAAAATGTAAACCATAAGCAAGTTTACGACCTGACAAGGATCAGCACAACTGATCATAATCAGATATTAAAAGACTCGCAAAAGGTATAACCTCAGCGAGCAACCTCATGTAAAGTTAAAGCCAGACCACTTGATAAACATATTCAACCACTCATATAAAGAACAGTGGTTCTGACAAAAGAACTCACTGAATGTTCACATATCAGAGCACAACAACTCTTATATGTTGTATACTTCTTGATGTATACAGTCAAAGCTTCAAAGATGTTGAAGACCAAACTGGTCAAACACTTTGTAATCTGATGTGGATCAACTAGCAAAGTACAAGGAGTTACAAATAACCAGAGTTTTGGGGAACTGAAAAATGTCTCTAAAACTATGAAAGACTTATCAACTTAAAACCATCATGGAGATCCAAGCAACATAACTAATCCTACTAATTAGATATACTTAGCAGAAATCTTTGAGAGTTGAGTATCTTCTAAATATATCGATAGGATCTGGCTGATATTCTTAGACACACTTAGGCGGGAGTAATTTGAAGAAAAGCAAAGCGAGAAAAACCTTGGGAAGGTAAGAATTTATCAATAGAAGGGAAAGCAACTTGCATGTACAAATAGTTGTCAGTACAGTAAAGCAACCCTAGCCACACAAAGGCACATGCACCTTACTTTCATTATGCTTCTAGTTTAGAAATTACTACTCTTTCGTTACTACTATAGTGTATCTCCCTAGTCTAAAAAGGGATGATGAAAGAAGGGATAAGCAATCGATTCTAACACTATAATCTTCCTCCTCTTCTAGTGTAGAATCTTCCTCTTCAAACTGAAGAGTTTCATTTGTCATTACCAGAGATAGTATTTGATGCAGGTTTTACTGACCAGGTTTTACATTTATAGTAACTCGTCTACCTATGGCCTACCTAATGCACTAACAGGCAGTGTACCCGGTCGCAAGTAGTGATGAAATGGTAAAACCGAGGTCGTCCCAAGAACGGTTGATTCCTAACTGTATAATTAAATAAATTAGTCACATAAATAAGTTTTAATGATATGATTGATAATATTTAAGGTGTCACGTGATCAATTGGGCTGGTTCTCTGGTAAACAAGCTAATGGGAACGATAGTGATGCAATTCTTAAACCGAGTTCATCCACAAGTGGCAAAAGTCGATAGACTCCTTTGGTCAATTCGGCTTCTTAGAATCCTCACCAAGATGAACAGGTCACCTGGGATCATTTGGCAATCTAATAGCAGTCATTAAGAGCCGGCGTTTACTATCGCAATACATGAGTTCTAAAAGTCACTAGATTCCTGTTTCAAGTGGGGTCAAAGTCGCTAGGACAACATTTGGTCAGTTCATCCTAACCTATCGAAGGGTTCCTTTGGAGAAGTCAGGTGACCCGTCGTAAGTCCAGTTGTTCTTAGTCCCCTAAGCCAAGTCATTAAGTACCGCTACAAGCAAGATTCATAATAATGAGTTCCCGGGCTCTAGCATCTTAAACACTCATCCCCGACTTCTTAAGTTCATTCAAACGGCAGGTGATCAGTTGGTCAAATCGCACAAGCAAAAAGGGTCGTCAGTTGATCATTGTAAGGTATAACTTTTCACATACACATCAAACCATTAACACAAAGTGGCGTATAAGTGGAATTCTAGAGAGAGAAAGTTAGAGGTTTAGGGAACTTAGTGAGAGAAAGTGAAAGATATTATTATGAGCTCCAACTCTCTACCTTGGGAGGTAGAGAGTATTTATAGTCTTACATAAAACGCCACACATCGGGCTGTGGATCAGGCATACAGTGGGTAAAGACCCGTCCGTCCTCCACGGTGTTACTTAACTAAATACTACTTAACTTAAAATAACTACGACTACGAGCTTTCTTACGATTACATATACTTGAGGTGACCGACTCTTTAATACCTGGAATTTCTAATTCCTAACAATCTCCCCTAAGGGAGGTCACCTCAATCATGCACTAAAATTACATTGAATACAAACAGATATGACATTAACAATTGTTCTTGCATTCTTGATGTAGTCCTTTGTTCCTAAGCTCGTAGTCATTGATTCTTCACATTGCATGTTTGGTTACTTCAAGTGGAGGTCTTTTACTGATCCACGTGATAATAATGTTGAGCCAGCTTTTGAGATCATCGGCTAGTATAAAATCTCTGATACATCCATTGTGGTGTTGGTATTATGTGATGTTGTGACATTAGGACCGACATGCTCACATTTTGGATCATGATATATTCTCATCAGAGTAGCGGAAGCATTTGTTGATTCATGATATTGGCAGCCAGGCGTAAGCATGGAGTGAAAATATCCGAGTCATTGATGCACTAATCATGATTTCTTTTGAGATGAATGTGTTAAGTGAGCATGCGGCTATGTATTGACCGCTTCATTCGATCATGCGAACGCCGGGTGTACCGCATAAGACAGCTTAGCAATAAAGCGCCGAAAGTGTCTTTGATCACTTTCGATGAATTGAGGTACACGGCCCACGGTTCCTCGCTGATCAAGATAAGTACGCTGTGATCGGGTATAATTCGAAGAATTTCCTTGACAGGTTTCGCTGCTCTAGTCTGTTCTCAAACCGAACGCCTCAAAGAAGACAACACGGAGTGAGTGAACCGAATTTACGTCCATCGATTGATTGAAAAGAAATTTGAAAAACAATCGTGTATTGCTCAATAGAAATTGTTTTGCAATATAACGAAGGTTTTAATGAAAATCAATTATCAATCATAAAACACCTTTTGATTTGAAAAATTAGTACACAGTCGTCATGCTAATGAAAAGAGTTTTAAAGCACAAAGACCGGTTTTCAAAGGTATCCGTCAATCCATAACCTGAACCATGATTGATTCAAAAGATTGAATCACCCCATTGTTTCGCTCGGTTGTCACATGGTTGATCAGATAATAGATCTCACATGCCACCTACCAGAGCTTGTTAGATGTTGGCTCGAAGGCTTTCCATCTTCATTGTGGTATGTTTGCATATCACTCGGATGTTATGGCAATACCACAAGGATAATGCGTAGGACTCAAGATATAATCTCTCTTCCACATTGTGTGAAACAGAGAGTCTTCATTGAAAGTGTCCTAATGAGATTTATTGATGATCTCGTGGCTCTAGACTCAATTTGTGCATATTTGGATCCTATATCGGAGACTAGGGAGAGGGTCTCCTTCTTCAATATCAACAATCTCTAAGAGAATGTCGATAGATAATGTGGTTCCGTGAGAATGAAACAAGTCCTTTTAAGAGGAACTTGAGTGGTTTGGAAAGTTGAAGTGCAGGGCGTCACTGGGTCCATGACGTCTTGTCTTCAATACCGATGTTACCATCAATAGCATATGAATTGAACCCGGTTTCTTCTCTAAGGTTGAATAAATGGAGGGCTATTTGTTTTCACCCTTTTCTCATTCAATTCCTTTTCATTCTTCAACCCTTCGGCTTACCGAGACTTCATAGCTAGAACCTTGTTGGGTTTATTCGATACTAGCTCATCTTAGTCCAAGCACTCTTCCCATATCTCATTTTTCTCCTTTTATCATCATACCTAAGAACTCTACACTAACTAGTGGATAGTCCCTAGGTAGATCCCTCCGTTCTGGCGGATCATGGGAACACATACCTAACCTTATCATCCTTATATCACCATACATAATGTAAAGTTGGTCGGTCTTTTTGGTATTGTTCATCCGCCATTGGAACCAATTGAAAACCATTTGAAAATCAATTCGGATACTTGTGATATATTATCAAAGCATTTTGTACCTGAATTGTTTTTGATATTTTTAGAACGAGAACTCCCCTCAACATGTGCATCAAGTATTTGAAAATGTTTTGCACACGGAGGCAAGAGAAAGAATTAACTTCTTTGATTACCATTTTCTAAAAGATATCAACATCACTTCCCTAATCGAATCAAGTAGATAAAGCATTTTGGGGAAGGATGAGGTTTTCATGATTTTGCTCCCCTCAATATGTGCCTCGAGATTTGAAAAGAGTTTTGCACATACTAGAGGGAACCTGCACATTGAGATAAGTGATCACGTTTCAAATCATTGTGGTTTAATATAGATGCTCCCCTCAATGTGTGCATGGAAAATTTGAAATCGCTTTGTCACACGGGAGGCAAACATGCTAATCACTTAAGAAACCATTTATCGAATTATCAGTTTAAATCCAATTTAAATCACACATTCTCCCCGATCACAATTATCAAATCATTTGAGATTTGTGATCTCTTATAGATTTAAATTGATTTTGAAAGCTTTTAAGGAGAATTGTGACTTGATTATGAAAGCGTTTTAACCGATAATGATCGGATTTTAAGACTTTAAACTCCATTGATAAACATGCATGTACATCTTTTGAAAACAATTTAATGCCAAATAACTTTTAATTTAATTGAAATCATTCTCCCTCAATCAATGACATAGGTTGTTGATTGAGAGATAGAGATTTTGACAAATAAGTCCCGATGATTATCAAAAATAGAGACCAAGTTATTTTTCAAAGCATTTAGTTTTCAGCAGATAAATGTTTATAGAATTAGAGCATGGAATTTGAAATCATGATAAAACATGGCTCGTTCTTTCTTTTAAAACCGGTTATTGCCCGAAATGACAATAAACCATTTATTTCTCTTTCTCTCAAACATAATTTTTTGATTTTTTGATTTTTTTTTTTTTTGAATTCAGACCAACATCTAAAGTCCCGTGTCATTCTTTGAATGACAGCACAAAGACCGTAGATATTATCGAACCGAGAAAACGCATGACAAAAAGACAATATTTTTTTTTTGAAGATTTTTTCAATTTTTCGATTTTTATGGATTTTGAAGGTTTTATAATTTTGTATTTTGATTTTCCAATAGATATATACAAGAGATAGATGAAAATAGACCTTTACTCCTCGTCTTCCTCCTCGAAGACGCGTTTGAGAGTATTCGGTTGAAGGCTTTTCAAGCCAAGACGTGGAAGAATAAACTCAAAACGTTCTCTTGGAAGAGCTTTGGTGAAGATGTCCGCTAACCGATATTCAGACCTCACAAAATATAGTTCCACCACACCTTTTTCCACTTGTTTCCCGATGAAATGATGTCGAATGTCGATATGCTTTGCTCTTGAGTGTTGAACGTTGTTGCATGAGAGAGCAATAGCACTTTTATTATCACAGTAAGAGGGATTTTGTTGAATTCAAAGCCATAGTCGATAATTGAGATCTCATCCATAGGATTTGAGCACAACAAGATGACATGGCTATGTATTCACCTCTGTAGAGGAAATAGAAGTACTCATTTGCTTCTCTGAATACCATCTCACAAGCTTATCACCCAAAACCGAGCACCTCCGGATGTACTTCGACGCGGTATCTTGACAACCTGCATGATCAAGATCTGATAGGTCGTTAGTGACATACCGGTGTCCTTCGGGTACCATAGTCCCATATTGATGGTTTCTTGGAGATACCGAAGACCCGCTTAAGCGCTTCAAGGTGCTTTTTAGTAGGCTTAGCCTGGTATCTAGCACACATGCAAACAAATAACAAGATGCGGTCTACTAGCCGTGAGGTACATCGTGGATCCAATCATACTACGATATTTTGTTTGGTCAATCATGATCCCCGAGTGGTCCTCATCTAGTTTGGTTCGATCAATCATGGGGGTGTCAACAAGGTCACTTGAATCAAATCCAAATTTCTTTAAAATCTCTGTTGCATATTTAGATTGATTTATGAAAATGCCTCCGGGACTTTGTGAAATTTGTAATCCCAAGAAAATGACATTTGTCCCATCATTGACATTTGAAACTTTGAACTCATTTCATTAGAAAAACGATCACATTCCATTGGGTCGGTCGAGGCAAAAATAATATCATCAACATAAATTTGAACATGAGTTAAATGTTTGCACGACTTCCGGTGAACAATGTAGGATCAATCGCTCCTTTATCAATCCGGTTGATAGAAGAAACTTTGACAATGTATCATACCATGCCCTTGGAGCTTGCTTTAAACCGTAGAGAGCCTTCTTCCGACGATAAACGTGAGTAGGATGCTCTTGATTCACAAATCCTTCAGGTTGGCCGACGTAGACGACTTCTTTAAGATCTCCGTTCGTAAATGCCGTCTTCACATCCATCCGATACACTACCATGTTCTTACTAGCGTTAGCCGAAGATTCGATTGCCTCGATTCGAGCAACAGGAGCAAAAGATTCTTCAAAGTCTATAACCTCCTCTTGACGATATCCTTTAGCAACTAAACGAGCCTTGTTCTTCAACACATCACCATGCTCATCAAGTTTTACTTTGAAGATCCATTTGAGTGCTATAATCATAGCACGGAGCAGTACTAACTCCCATACATCAAGTCGATCAAACTCATGAATTTCATCTTGCATGGCATTGAACCAGTTGTCTTCATTCATGGCGGTTTTAACATCTTTTGGTTCGATCTTAGAGAGTACGGAGTTGAAGAAACACCATAAGGCATCGGTTGCAAGTTGTTTCCGTGTTGATACAGGACGAGAGGATTTCCAATGATGTTGTCTAATGGATGATCGTGAGTCCATTTTCTAAGGTGTTCATGTGGCAGTTGTTGAGGAACTGAGGTATCTGAGTCGATGTCTCACAAGAAGATGGTTCGATGATGATTCAGAGTAGCAAATATGTTTTCAAATGGAGCATCCTCAGGAGTAGCAAAGGGATTAACTTCATCATTGATGCCCGAAACATTTCCATGATGTACATTTGAAGAATGATGATTTGTTGATGAGACTCAAGGATCAGCAGCAGGTGCTTCTTGACTTAAAGATATTGAGACTCAAGGATTGACTTCATTCACGGGAATATGAGCATCCTCTCACTGCGGAATCATCACCTCATTAGTGTTTGAATCATACAGTTCATCAAACATAGGATCAAACAATTTCTTTACATCATCTTCCGATGGAGGTACATATGGAGTTTCTTGAGTAGAGTTTGGAACAAGAGATGAACCAATGGGACTGTCTTGAAGTGCGGGTCCCGAAATGGAGTGTTCAGAGCCATTTGACCGTCGGACTCATCAAACGTAACGCGTGAATGGTTTCCATGATATTTCGGGTTCTTTTGTTATAGATTCGGTATCCCTTTTTGTTTGGTGCATATCCTACAAATACTCCAATGTCCGCTTTAGCCCTAAGTTTCCCTAAGTCTTGACCCTCATTAGTTGGATAGCACAATGCACCAAACACACGAAGGAAAGAGAGATTAGGTTTTCTGCTGTGGACAAGTTCATATGGAGTTTTTCCATGTACAGTGTGGATTAGGGAACAATTTTGTGTATAGCATGCAAGCGATTGCTTCAGCGAGAGAAACATTGGAACCTTTGAGTAAATCAACATTGTTCTAGCGGCTTCAACCAGAGTTCGATTACGTCTTTCAACTACACCGCTCGTTGAGGAGTTCGTGAAACACTTCTTTGATGGACCGATTCCAACGCTTTCATAGAATTCATTAAGTTGTTTGTTGACAAACACAGTTCCATTGTCTGTTCGACAATTCTCGGACGGTTTTGTTAAGTCGAACCTGCACTGTTTGATGAGTTTGATGATGATATCGGAGTTTCATCCTTTGTCCTTAAGAACTTGACCTGTGAATCTAGAGTAATCATCAACCACAACTAACACATATTTCTTCCCAAAGATATTTTGTACCCTCATTGGTCCACATAAATCCATATGAATCATATGAAGAACTTCGTGACGTGAGTTAGTAGGTTTGGGTTTATGGGCATATTTCTTGCTTTTTCCCAATTGACATGCTTGAACAAAGATGATCCTTTTCATACTTTAGTCTAGGTAAACCTACAACTAGGTCCTTTCTGGAAAGATCATTGATGGTGCCGAAGTTCAAGTGATTGAGACGACGGTGCCATAACCATGACTTTGTTTTTGAAGCCTTTGATAACAAGCCGATTGGAGAAGCCCTCATCATGTCATCGATAGAGATGGTGTAAAGGTTTGACCCACGAGTTCCTTTTAACAGTTCCTTACCATTTAGATCTCTAACAAAGCGGTATGTTTTCAAGGCAACTTCTAGATCGTGAGTCACGAAATTGACCAACAGAGAAAAGATTATGACCCAACCCTTCAACATAGTAGACTCTCGAGATGACACTATCACCAACAACATAATCTCCATAACCCATAATAGCACCGAAATGATCATTACCAAATCTAACAGTCCCGATGAACTTGCTTACGAAGTTCATGAGCGACCGGTCTCGGTCATATGCTTGGAAGCAGCTGAGTCCGTGTACCACGTAATCGATTTGAACGATGCAGTTGAACACGAGAAAAAATGGATAAGCGGATAATTGGGATCCCCATGCAAGAATGGGTTCCACTTGGTTAGTAACAGTAATTGGAACACCCACATCGTAATCGAAACATCCATATCAGAAGTAGAAGCAATGGAATCATTGGGAATAGATGCAATGCTGGTGTCAGTATTTGACCTATTCAAAGTATGTTTACTTCTTAAGGGAATAGTTCTACCAGTAGGCATCCATTTTCTAGTGGGCATAATCTTAGCGGTTTGAGAACAAAACTGATTATTCTTATGGCCAAAAGGTATCCAATAATAACCTATCTTTATAAAAGTTTTTCCTGTGGGTTTCCAATCGCTTTCTAACAATCTTTCGCTTTTGCCTTTTTGCCTTATTTGCACGATTATTAGCATTAGCAATTTTAAGCGGGCATTTGACAAAGATTAGACAAAGCATTCACACCACATTCATGATTAGCAGCAGAATTCAAGCATACAATCATTACAAGGTTTGCAGATAGTATCGAATTGAATTAATTTACAAAAGCCTAAGGCTAATACTAGAATCAACACGATTCGTTTTATTCAACTCAAGCCTAAAGTTCCTAGATTGGTCTTCTACTCTCTTCCAATGCACATTCTTAGCTTGCAAGGTCCTATCATTCCTTGTATATTCTTGAGACTTTGACCGCCGCTTTAAAGTCACTGATTACTCCTGCAGAGGGAATGGGAACATTAGTTGGTTGATCTAATTTTTGCATTCCTGAACTTGATGTGCAAGGATCTTAAGTACTAGAAGGCACATTAGTGTATACTTTAAGACTGTGATTTGAGCTTTTTGCGGGCACACTAAAGTTCACTTTCTTAGCACTAACATATCGGAATCAACTACTTGAAGGCACATTAGTGTTTCCCTTTTTAAGACTGGGCATAGAACGGATTTCCTGCTTGGCACTAGGCATAGAACAAGGCATCACAGCTTTGCCTTTTGCACCTAAGGTTAAGGATTTTGGACATGTGGCAATTACACATTCTAGCAACTCTTGAGATCGTTTGCCCTGGAGGCAAGCAAACCTAATTTCACTATCAAGAGGTTTGTTAATGAAATCCTCTTCGACAATCTCACGGAGACATTCTAGACTATCCTTAAGGTGAGCACAGTAGTCATGAAAAGCATGTTCATTATTCCTAAGATGAGGAGGAATATATTTAACAGTCACAGTGTATTTGCAATCTAAGGGTGACTTTGAGACAACATTCTTATTGAAAACAAGTGGCGCTTTCCCATTTCCACGACTTCCGATTCTCAATTTCCTTTTGTAAAGACGTTATTTTTTCGTTGTTTTGGTCACGGGTGACTTTATTGAATCATATAACTCTTTAAAATGTCGTTTAACCTTTTCATTTTCTTCTAGAAAACTCTCGTTTTCCTTTTGTAAAGCATCAACTAAGTTTTGAAGATGAAAAGTTTGAGAATTTCGAGAATCTAAAGGAGGAGGCATTTGGGAGCCTGTCATATTGTTCGTTTGACCCTTTAATTGAGAGATATGGGCTTTCAACTTTCGATCGTGTTGCCTTGAGCTTGAATCGCTCATCACGCTTGTTAATTTGAAAAACGCATCAAACTCGAGCATCCGAAGATGTCTTGATATTTGAAGTTTTGACATTTTCTTTAAGATGTTGATATTTTAGTTGTAAATTAAAATGCTCAACTTCTAGTTTAGAAAAATGTTTAACCAAATTGTCGTGATCATCCAGTTCAATTTTCTCGTTTAGTTCAGAATTAGTTTTTACAAGCTCAATGACACGATCATGGGAGACTTTCGTACAGATAGTTCATGAAATTTGGAAGCATTAATAGAGCAATTTGAAGTAGTGAAAAAGATATCTTGAGCAACACATTCAGTAATAAGAGTCTCATTTAAGGTATGCAAGTTCTTCCTCTCAATCTCATTATATTTTAGTGCACGCTCATAATCACTAACTTCAACTACCATTGCATCAAATTCATTTTCCATTTCTTTAATATCCGATTTTGTCCCTCTTTAAGACTCTCAAAATGATCTTTTAGTTGTTTAAAGAAAGGCATGACCTCAGTTAAATAACATTCTTTCATTTGCACAAAACCCCTTTCCCTTCGCTTATCCCATTGGGTGTGATCCTTTTCTTACAAGTTTTCTCAAAATCGGTAAATAGTTGAAGAATAACATATTGGATGATTAAGGTCTTGCTCTTAGTGGCAATAGTTCTAGGAACTAAATGCATTGGTGTATTTGGAGGATACACAGTCGCTTTAGGGAATTTCCTACAAGGGGATTCTTTTCAACAAGATTTTCACTTTTGCAAGTCCATATCCTTTTTCCGAACACTTGTTCGTGGGTCAACAATGTTTGAGGCTTAAACATGTTCAAGGAAATCCAGTTTTCCTTCTTGTAGTCATGGGGAGTGATAATAATCTTTTTCTCTTTGCATTTCGGGTCATCTAGTTTTTTGTTCATCCTTTTCCTAGTGACTTCATCCGATTTCTTATCTTCCTCAGTGCACTCAACGCAACTAGGTTTCTGCCTAGGCTTAAGAATTTCATTACCATCATAAATCACCTTATGAGCATTTCTAGCCTTTTTAATTACCTCTGGATTCGGTTCCTCAACAAGGGGAAGGCTATGCTTATCGCTAAGACTCATGTTTAGTGACCATGTGAGCGGTCTGAATGGTGTTTCCTTGTATGTACAACTTGTTCTCAAGTTTGTTTTTCAAAGTTTTCCGATTAGAAAAATCTCTCAAGAGTTTTGATTCCTTTGCATTAAATTCTTGCTTAAGCATTTTCACATTTTCTTGAAGTTCTTGTTTTTGTTTAGATGTTTTAGAAAGTTTTTCTTGCAAGGAATTTAATTCTTGTTTCAATACTTCTTCTCTAAACTTACTTTTTCTAATTATTGTACTTACTTGGTTATCCATTTCCTCGCCACGAGTGGTCAACTCAAACTTAGCACGTTGTTCATAAATAGCAACACGTTCTTTATAGGCATTTAGTTCATAAATAATGGAATCATCAGGGGCACATGCAGTGTATTCATCAAAAACATAGTCATTGTTGACCGCAGAAGATGCATCACTTGGTACAACTTCACTTTCACTTTGTTTCACGTATTGATCATATGGGACAATATTGATATTACCCATATTTTCAATATTTGATTCAATAGTTTCAGTTGATGGAACTTTGTCATGCATCCGTGCACATCAAGATCATCAGATAGTTTTAATACCTCTGAGATGAGCTTGTCATGGGATGGCCCAACTAGTGATGAAGAAGAGACCTTGGGAGAAACCATTGGAGAAATGCTAGCCATAAAATTGTGTGTGCCGTAGGTCCATCATCCACATCAGAGTCGTATGCATCACAATCAACGACTTGAAAGGCATTCTGATGATTGTGACCTATCTCCTGAATAGGTTGCTCATCCACATCTGCATCATAGATCTTGGCATTGCCCTCAGAAGAAACAAGCAATTCCTCTTCATTGAGTAGCACCATTGTCCCGAGCTTGAGCCAAGCATCTTATCTCTCAAGTAATCGGCGATTCAGTGGCGCTTTGGAGATGTACAGTTCCTTGCAATGTGTCCCTCTCCACCACACTTATAACATTTGATGAGCTTAGTTTGACCTTGGTTACCATTCCTTCCTCGATTCTCGTTTCCAACATAACCTCTCCCAGCTCCACCTCGTCCCCCGATCATAATCTTTCCCTGAATCGGTTGCACCACGATCCTTCCATCTTTAATAGTGGCTTGATTGTGTGGGTTAGATGCGATTCGAGGTTGTTGTTGGTTTGTGGGAGAGTATTCATGTTTTGACGAATGAGAAGAGCTAGTTGATTAATGAAGCTACCCACGTGAGTATCAAGCATCGCCTTGTTTGTACATAGGATCATGAATGAGTTTGTGATTACCATTACCCAAGGGTATGACTTGTGATGCTTTGGTTGTGATTCCTATGTTTGAGTAGAAAGTCGAGAGTCATTAGACGAGCTTGTCTCTCCCTGGTTGGTTTTGAACTCATTGAGAATTAATTTTTCAAACATAGCATGTCTCTCATTCTGAAGGAGGAAGGCATAGAGTTGCTCATAGTTTGTATTCTTCAATCCTTTAGTGAGCTTCACAGATGTAACAAACTTGTGCCATTCGGGATTCATGTTGTTCACAAATTTTGAGTTCAACTGAATGTTAGGCATAGTCATTCCGATGTTCCTCATGTCATTAACTAACTTATGAAATCTCACATAGTACTCATAGACACTCTCATCCGGTTTCATCTTGAAATGCTCAAATTCGTCATAGAGTTGGGATTCTCTGTTTTCCATAGTTAATTCGTAACCGAGAGAAGCATCTTAACATTGTCCCAAACTGCCTTAGCATCCGTGTTATGATTGATCAGCTTGTAGATGTCTTTAGGAAGACCTTGAAGAACAATGTTTGAAGCCCCGATATCCGTGATCAAATCTCTTTTTATCCTTATCATCAAGCTCATCATACATCTTAGGTCTGTTTATTCCGTAAACAGAGTACCATCTGCATTAGTATCAAGTATGTCTCTAGTCGTCTCAACTCGATATGGTCCTTCATCAATGGATTTGAGAATGTTGACACCATTTTCATTTCCAAGGCAATACGCTGATCTAATTCGTTGAGCCCAAGAGTCGTAGTCGGTTCGTCAAGCATGGGTGGACGAGTATCCGAGCCACCGTTGCTTGAACATCTTCGCAATAATGGAGATAACCAGTGGAACGTTGGTAGACATGTTAACAGATTATACGGGATTTTATAGCTCTATGATTAAACCGGGAAATGGATTCTTTCACTGGATTTTACTGAATCAAGAGAAAACCGTAAACAATCACTCAAGACTCTAGATGATAAAATACTAAATCGCTAGAAGATAATGCACTAAGTAGCTAGAAATTAATGCACTAAGTCGCTAGAAATTAATGCACTAAGTCGCTAGAAATTAATGCACTAAGTCGCTAACCCTTAATTCGCTACACCCCTAAGTCGCTAGAGTCCCAAGTCGCTAACTGAAAAGCAAGTCGCTAAGTAGTAACTCGCTACAGACCAAGTCGCTAACCAAATTTTGGCAGCAATTCGCTACTCAAGTCGCCAACAATGCAAGTCGCTAAAGAGCAACTCTCATGCACCAAGTCGCTACCATTAAGTCGCTACCCGTAGTGGAGTGTCCACTACTTGTACTTTAACTCGCTAGATCTAACTCGCTAGTTCCAACACCGTAAGTCGCTACAAAAATGTGAAGCAAGTCGCTACCAAGAAAATAATCCGTGAGCTAAGTCGCTAGCTTGAAAAACCATATAAACATCACTTTTCAATCCAAAAACAACCCAACCAAGATGATTCAAGCTTGCCAAATGAAAACCTAAACACTTTTGATGATTCTAAACATAAAAGTACAACCAAAATCGAAACTTTAACACTAGAAATCAATCAAATGATGCAAAACCACTAAACTTTTTCAAACTCAAAAACCACCTAAAACCACTAGAAATCCAAAGATGTGTAAGATATGATCTAACCATGGCTCTTGATACCAATTGTAAGGTATAACTTTTCACATACACATCAAACCATTAACACAAAGTGGCATATAGAGTGGAATTCTAGAGAGAGAAAGTTAGAGGTTTAGGGAACTTAGTGAGAGAAAGTGAAAGATATTATTATGAGCTCCAACTCTCTACCTTGGGAGGTAGAGAGTATTTATAGTCTTACATATATCGCCACACATCGGGTCGTGGATCGGCATACAAATGGGTAAAGACCGTCCGTCCTCCACGGTGTTACTAAACTAAATACTACTTAACTTAAAATAACTACGACTACGAGCTTTCTAACGATTACATATACTTGAGGTGACCGACTCTTTAATACCTGGAATTTCTAATTCCTAACAGTCATATCTTACCATTCCCACTCAGTCTACCTACTTAGGGTCAGTTGGTCATATCTCCTAAGCAACTAGACACTACCGCCATTCAAAACTACCGAAACAAGGGTGGCTACCAACAAACTATGCATACTTACATTAGAAACAATTTATAACGCAAAAGCATTAATAATAAAAAGAATCAAAACTAGGCCAGGACTTAATTTCCACATTTTCAGAATACCCTAGTAGAATAACAAATAAAATCCTCATATAAAACGATAAATAAACAAAGACATAACATCAAATAATTAATTGCCAATAATAAACTAAAAGACAATTCATCAAGAACATAATAAGAATTAATTCGCCAACAATTAAATTAGAATCAAAATCATAATTGAATAATGAAACCAAAATAATATTATAAGTCGGAAAATAATTACATATCATGCTAAGGATAAAGCTATCGATCCCCTAATCGAGTACCGGATCAAAACCCGAAAGGGTTGCCCCTTCGAAAAACCTAATGTGCGCCTCCTTTTTTGCTTCGTACGGTACTACAGTAGAACCTAATTTGGTTCTTCCTAATTTGATGGCCAAAAAGTCACGTACAAAGAATCTTTATATACTAAACATTTTTGACTAATTGCACAAGAAGTCTTTCATCTTTGATAAATTAAAACCTGGTCCCTGGCTTTAATAAAACAACACCATTTAATTAATTACGGCGTAATTAAATTATAATTAAGCCGTAGCCTTCAAAACTTTGCGCCTAAGTAATTAATTACGGCGTAACTAATCCATAGAGTTACGCTATAATCCTTCGTCAGCTCATACTTATCCATTCCGAAATTATCTCTACGGCGTAACTAAATTCATGTTACGCCGTAACCTTCACAAGAATTACGACGTAACCATAAGAATTGGTTACGTCGTATCCTTAAAAGCATCATATTTACGCCGTAACATTATTAATGAATTACGGCGTAATCTTCACATTGAATTCATAGGCCCTAATAAATCTATCTTCAGAACATATATTTGGCCTTAAATCACATATTTTCCGCTCCAACGCCTCATTTATCCAGAAATGCAAATATGAACGAATTAAGTACCATATTAATACAAATGAGGCCATAAACACGGGAATTTGATATATAAAAGATTAGGCTAATTTGATGTTATCAAATATCCCCCCATTTGAATCCTACTTGTCCTCAAGTAGCTTCTTTATATAATTCTTAAAAAGATATCTCCCAGGGTTAATTGGAAGTTATGAGTTTAAAAATCACCTAAGCTAGAAAATTCCAAACCGAGCACCTCACCAAAAGGGAATTGAAACCACTCTCTCTCTCTCTCTCTCTCTCTCTCTCTCTCTCTCTCTCTTATAATTCACGTGTTTATTTTTTTGGGTGATCACTCAATTGCTCAGTCATGGCGAGTATACTATCATAGGCTTGGCAAAGATACTAATCTCCACCACTAGAGTCTATAGATGCAGCTATTCTAAAAGGCAATGGGTTGACACAACATAAAGGCTTATGGGGTTATTTTGTCATTACTAACGAGCTACGGCGAAGGGGACAAAATCAATGATACATTTAATGGGGATAAGACATGGGAACACATTTAATGGGTGTAAATAAAAAGACACGAAACAAATAGATTCCTAAGTCCACAGTCGCCCCACCACTAGTTGCATTCAATCCCATAGCAGAAATCGAAGGTCAAGAGTCAAGGGGTCTTCAATAAATGAGTCAATGCATATAAAATATAACGTAGTGCCTTCTAAACTCTAAACAAGGCAAATAAGATGTATTAACTCGACCTTCATCATTAATGAAAAAAAGTATGTGCTATAATTTTTTTTTAAAATTTGGGTACTTTTAGCACATAATTCGATTAAAATCAACCATTTCTATCTCTCATCTCCCACTTGAAATGTACAATGCCCCCATTGTACGAATATTGATTAAAATTTGAAAGGCGAGATAGAAATGTTCGGGTTACTAATTTTATCCGTAAGACAAAACAGATTTGTAAAAATGTGCGCCTAGTTGAACAAGGCAAGAATACTCAACACAATACGACACATAAGCTGATTTACGATAATCGTTCTCGATAATCGTTCTAATATCGGCGGGCATACGACTCAAGATGTTGCCACCGGCGGCCACTTTAAGCGATCTTGGTCGGGTCGGAGTTAGAGCATTGTAGAACGTATCAATCTGATGAAGATCGGTAAAACCGTGATTTGGGCATTTAAGCAAAAGTTCCTTGAATCTATCCCATGCTTCTCCAAAACTTTCGTCAAATGTTTGTTGAAAATTTATGATTTGATTTCGTAACATTGTAATTTTTTACGGAGGAAAGAATTGGTTCACAAACTTCTTAGAAAGATCTTCCCATGTTGTAATTGACTCATGAGAGACGCCCCGAAAGTTTATCGTAGAAGCTACTTGATTAAACCAACGGACGTGTGCGTGTGGCTCCTCTCTATCCAAACCACAAAAAGGTTTTGATGAAACCAATTGAATTAAATTCGTTTTGAGTTCGAAATTTTCGGTATCAATTGGTGGAACAACGATAGCATCACCGTAGCCGTCTACGGGAGCTTGAAGTAACTCGGAAATTGTTCGAGTATCTACCATGACGGGTTGTTCAATGATAATACGTAACTCGGGTACGTCTATTCTTCGATTACGATTACGTCGTGACTGAGAGCGAGTGCGCATGCACTAAAAATCAAAATCAAAAAGTAAAAAGGAAAAATAATTTGAAAAAGGAAAATATTTTTGGTTTTTATATTTAAGAAACCTTTTGAAAAAATAATCTTTTTGGTAACCGTCCCGTCAACCGGTGCTCGGTAGCTCTCAAAAGTACTCGCAGCGTGGTGGGAAAGAAGAGTGGATCTTTCCTCAGTCTGTAATTTAATGTCAAGACTTTCTTAAACCCCGTGTATAGGTTGTACTCTTGAGGTGAGCCGACGTAACAATTGACGTTTCGATTTCTTTTGTTGGTTTTTTAATTTTTTTGGTTTTGTAAACACTCTAGTAGGTTTAATCCGATACAAGAATAGAAATTCACGCTCATGATTAGTTGTCCTCTTTATTAGAAGTTTCTGACATTGGATTTTGAGTTTAGGTCTTTTGTTTTTCATTTAGATGATTGAATCTTTGATTATTAAGTTTTGTTTTGGAAGTTTCATCTTATGACAATTCTGCAAATTGTTTGATTAGTAGGAATACAAAAAAAAAAAAAATTTGAAAGTATAGTTGATGTTCGTTGTTTCTTTTCTGATAGATTCGTTAAGTTCCCATTAGTTCTAATAAGTTTCGTTCCCTATTCGATTCTATTGATGATGTTGCTTAATCACAGCTTGAAATAAAGTATGACCATCATTATGGTATACTCATGTGATGCGGTATTATGACCTTTGATCAACGTGATAATACTTACATCATATGACGCATTACCTTATTGTGATCATAGGATATTTCGGGAAGTGTTTGAGGAACCCTAGATCCTTTTAGTTTGCCTATCTGCAACTAGTGAGACCGTTAGGATTCGTTCTGTCTATGTATATGTTTGTTCTCATCATTAGATATCTGAATAAGTTAGAGCGTGTTGTTCGAATTTCTGCATCTCATCCGCTTTTCCGCCATTACTTTGATAAGTATATGATTGTGCATTAATGTATTTGATTATTGATTTGATTTACGAAAGTATGAGTTTGAAGATTCGATAAGAATCCGCTTGTTCTAGGATAAGCTTCGCGTTGTCTTGTATTCTTTGAAATTCGAAATCCGATTCGTTTTCTCGTTTCGTTCGGTTCAATTTCGAGGATCTAAATTTTCTTTTTAGAAGGGAAGAGTTGTAAAACCCTAAAAATATAAAACGTGTTAAAAGACTATTTTACCCTCACAATTAACATTTATAAAATAAGTAAAATAAATCAACACTCATTAAATGAAATTCAATCTAACTTATAAATGATATCAAGACTTAACGTGCATGATATAAAATTCGACTTTGGATACAAAGTAAAGCCACGCTCATAATGTTTCATGTGTCGAATTTCACAAAGAAGATATTAAACCATGCATATGGAAGTTCGGCCAAGCCCAAGCTCGAGCCATGGTTCCGTCCGGTTGGGTATGTGAGCCGAGGACACCCAAAAGCCCACAGGCTGTCTTCTTTTCTTTTCCCTCGTTGAACCGAACACCACACCAAGCCCACATATACCAATCGTATACATATATATATACAACACAAACCTCAACTTTTGAAAACCCTAGTTGCAAGTTTCGGCTTAAAGCTTTTGTCTTCCATCCCATACGATCGATCGCTACTCTTTATTTTGGTTCGGTGTCCCCGGTCGAGAGTAGCCAAGGTATAATCGATCTTTTCCTTTAGTCTCAACTTTGTATGCTAGTCGTATAACTTGTGAAACGTGCGACATGATAGTAACCAAACAATTTGAATAAGAGAAACGCGCATTAGGGTTTCTGTGTGTGCATGTCACCGTACCACTTGAGTGAGTCGAGTCATATTAGGTAAACATGCAAGCCTTGTGCGTGTACATATGTTTGCGGTTCATGTTTTCCAAAACCTATATGTATATATACGTATCTATCTTGCATAATAAAACGAGTAGCAAGTAGAGTATAGATTTGTCGCATGAATCAAGAAGTTGTGTTAGTTTCGATAAAACTATAAGACGATGTATATATGAATTACGTTAACACATGTTGTAGGTTGGTTTGTGTCGAGTTGCATGCATGTTTTCCTAGCGTGAGTCTTTTGAAAAGGTCTTAATGGTGTCAATGCATGCATGTTTGGAACAAGAGTTAACGTGTCGTGTGAGAAAAGTAATTAAGTGTTTGTATATGTGTGTCGATTTGTTTGTGAGTCGGGAAACAACGTAGGGTAAGTTGGAGTTTGCATGTGTGAGCGTATATATTGAAGCAAGGGAAACGGGTAAACTTTGGTCTCGTTAACATGATTTATATAAGTCAAGGTGGTGTGAGTTACTAGTGTAAATGTAGGCATGGGTTTTGAGTTATCTTCGGTTTGTTTTTCACACGTTCTAGGTCAAGGTGATAAGTCATTAAAATCCGTAACATGTCAATTTAATGTGTATTTAATATGGTGCTAAAAGTTTGAGAGAAACCCTAGGTCATGATTATGAGTCGATTAGGGTTTTAAGTTGTGAGTGTTGATTTGTTATTTCATGTGAAAATAGTAAGTTTGGAGGTCATTAATAACCATTGATATAGTATATAACGAGCTAGTCTTAAGAAGTGTTGTAAGCATGCGTGAGTTATGATTTTGGGTAAGAACTAAGTGTCATAAATTAAAGTAATGTATGCATGGTCTCATAAGGTTGGCTAATTAATGATTAAAACCCTAAAACATTGAAATTCCGTCGTCACTAAGAATAAGAATATACTTACAACTCTAAGAATGTTAATGCGATGAATCCGTTATAACTTTAATGATGCTAATAAGTATTAAATAAATCATAATCCGTGTAGATTCGCTGAAGAGACGCGACGCTATATCTTCGTGGATTCACTCATTCGCTTGCTTTCCTCTCATTTTGCGTTAAGGTACGATATTCGACCTTTTCAAGAAAGGTTCCTTATGATGTTTTCTTTTCGTTAGCTTTTCTATTTCAATTATTAGGGTTTCCTATGCCATTGCTATGAACCCTTTCTGATTGTTTGATCTGTTGCTAGTTTGAAACACTGCTTTATTGAATCATGCAATATCTGACTTGAACGTTATGTTAGAAAGACTTTGATATGCACATTTGTTGAACCTTGCTATATTTGATTATGAACTTCTGAATTGTGAACATTTGGTTATGAAATTCGATTATGAAAGTATGACATGTGACTACGATATAAACTTCTGACTATTGAACCTTTGAACATGAACCTTATGATATGAATTATCTGATATGTTATCTGTTGAAATTTTTGTTTGATTATGATCACGGTCATTTATGACAATCTGTTTGACCTAAGTTAGTTTGACACCTGAGCCATTATTTCACTAGTCATGGGGGTTCCATGTCCGTGTCGTGATGCACCTCGACATGACTCTAGGGCAAGAGTGATGTTCGCCACGCCCCTTTCGTTATTTGTTTATTGATAGTATGGCCACTATCTGCTGTTGGGGGCGTATGGATGCATCCTAGATCCGATCTTATCCGATATGTTTCGGTGAATGATGTCGTGTGCAATACGCGTCTTCACAAAATTCTGGGAGCTAGCTACTCCAATTGATTATGAGGTTACCTTACAATAAGAAATATATTTCGATATGATATGTTCCGGGCTCGTGGTAGTTAACTAAACCCTTATGTTATTTCTATGTTAAGTATTCTGTTTATGATTCGGTATTTTCAAGTGTTTATATTTATGTATTATATGTTATTGTATGTGTTTATGCTCTTATATGATTGTGTAACTACCGTATGCCATGCTAGGATATGATTAATATGTTTAAATATGATTCGTATCTTGTCATCTGATGTTATGTTAGTTTATCGTTATGTGAATTTGTTGATCTATGAGATGAATGTGCTAGTGTGAAATTGAGTATCCTGAAAGTTTAGTATGTATGATTGTTCAGTTAATTTTGTAAACTTTGCCTATTCGTTAGTTATCCTGCTTGCTTATGATTGATCTATTATGTTTAGACTTTGTTTATGTTAAGATTTGATATGGGGAATGGTTTAGCGTGTGATATCCTGCTCGATAATTGCTAATGGCTATGCTATGTTTTCTTTGGTCTATTTAGTTATAGTTTGCCTACTGTGTTTTCTATTTTTATGTGTGTGACCGCCATGATTTGACCGCTATTGTTCAACTGCTACTATATCGTTTAAGTGTGTTAAATGTACATTCATTGACTAGTATGAATGCCATGTTACTTTCCGTGAACTGCTTGCTTAGCCTTTAGACTCTTCGTTTGGTTATTATGTAATCTATTATTCTTGATATTTTAAGTGTTTGGTTATTCGATGTGTTTACGCTTGTGTCATTAATGTGCTATGAGGTGTTTTAAGTTATGTGTTCTTCTCGATTTCGTATAATTATGCTTCCGCAGTAATCCTCAATGATTCAAGATTCGATTCCGCTGTGATTTCGTTATTCAGATCTTTGTTTTGTTTAGCTTTTGTTTCCTTATATCCGTTCCGGGCTTTGTAAGCTCAGCCGCATTTTCTTTCCCCTGCGTATTAAGCATTCGAGATGAGCTTATGGGATAGCTGATCTGGGTTGAGAGTAGAGATGAGAGCAAGATTTGAAATAGGGATCTTAGATTTTTTTTTTTATTATTAAGTTATTTATATTTTCCTTTTGTAAGTTTTGTAAAGGCTTCCGCTATTGTATAGTACTTAAGGTTCTGATATGAAACCGTATTTGTGATATCTTTACCCTTGTCGGGTTGGGGTGTTACAAAGGATCTTCAAATGCACGCGAATCGAGACGGAATCGGAAAACTAACTACATGCCATCCCCGGCAGCGGCGCCAAAAATTGATTTGTCGGGAAACCAATTATATAGTTTTGTAGTATTTGGGTAACTCAAATGTATTAGATTTGAGTACCGAGATCGTTCCTAGCGAGAGATGAATGGAATATTCAACTCACGTCGCGTTATTCGAGATTTCAATGGGAAAAAGGGAATTTTTGATGATTTCTAAACTACGGGGCAAGGTATAATAAAGGGAAGCAATTAAAAGCACTGAATCTATAATGCAAACAAGTAAATAAGACTAATTACGCAAATTAAAACTAAAACACAAATTATGATTAAGCTAAAACGTGAATAAAATGCAAACTAATCTAATTTAATCCCTAAAAGTGATCTAAAAATTTTTTATAGCTAAAAATGCAATTCAAAAGTTATTTAAAATTTAAAACTAATTTTTATGATTTTATTTGAATTAAAAACTAGTTTTGAACTTTTAAAATAGATCTAAAATACTAAAAATTATGAAAACTTATGAGAAAATTACAAAAATATTTAAAAAAAATCTTAATTAACTAAAAATAATTTTCAAAACTGGATTTGTATTTTTCTGTCTTTTTATCTAATTTCTATGAATTTAAAACTATTTTAAACTAATTAAATTTCTAGAAAATGCTATTTGAACTAGGAAAAATGAGGAAATTTTTTTTTATGTCTTTTTGATTTTTTTGAATCTTATAAAATTTAAATTATATTTTTGTGGGCTTTTCTGATTTATTTCTATTAAAAGCTAATTAAAAAGTATTAAAAATTGTTTTAAACGCATAAAAATAGCTAGAAGCTACAGAAAATTATGAAATATTCCAGAAAAGTCCTAAATATGATTAAGAATCTATGAAAAATATGAAATGCAATTAGAGAATGCATAAGCTACTGAGATACAAACTGTATTGGAAAAGCTAAATTCAAATAAGCTATAAGCTAAATCATATAACCAGAAGCTACAAGAACATGCACTAAGCTAAAACCAGCTAAAATTCACCTAATGCAACTAATAGTCACCAATAAAACTCAGGCTCAAAGCTAAATGGCATAAATCTACATTTTGAAGCTTATCATCCAAACATGCCTAATGTACTGATTTGCAGCTTAAAATTAAGCTACTAAATAAGCTTGAACCTCAAAAACAGATGTAACACCCTAAAAATGACCTAGCAAGGGACTAATAAACCAAGTTTGAGCCTTAGATAAGCTATATTGAGCTTACCAGAGGCTCTGCAATAAGCTGTTACACACTCAGTTAATTCTGAGTGTGTGAACAGGACAAAATATAGTCAATTGAATAGCTGATTTGAGCATTTTATAAAATTCACATAATGTTTCTGAAAATACCTTGAATTATATCACCAACAAAAGTTTTAGAATCCAAAATATCAACACGTTTGAACCAGTATTGAATGAATTAAAAATCCAGAAACATAAGCAGTTTGAGCATGAAAAGGTGTTTTGACTTTATGACAGAATTGAGATTTTGACTTATTTGAGATTTGATCTAACAAAGCTGATTGGAAATGATGTTTTAAGCTATAATGAAATTAGATTAAGCTATCCTACTAAGTTCTACACCTAAATGCAAGCAATAACAATCCTATACTTAACTGATGTGAAAGATTAAAACAGATTAATGAATTTTGACTTTAGAACCAATGCAGATGAAAATTAAGGATTAAAATGACTATATTAAACCTAATTGAGACTTAAGAAACTTATGTTAAACACTTAACTAACCTCTAGCTCAGATTGACAACCTGAACCAAACACTACTTAATCTAACTGATGTGCAAATTTCCACCACTAAACACAGATCTAAACCATTATTTGATCTAAAACAAATTCATATGAAAATATTACACCTAAATGATGCAATTGCTCCAACAATAACAATCAACCATGCACTATTCCTAAATGATGCAGACAATATCAGATGAAACAGTAATAATTTTAGATTAACTATAGAGAATAAAACAGATTAACTAACAACTAATTAAGTATAACTACACTAATTTAAACACAATTAAGCAATATTAATTAAATCTACACTACTAAACGGAATATGAGCTTTAATGGAGACTTACAAGTGGTCCAGCCACTATGGCTTGCAACTGAGAACCAAACTAAACTATCCAACACCCATTATTACTTCAAATCAAGCTTAATTCCACCCAATTCAAACCAATTCTGCAAATTACTCCAGCTGCATAACCCAATTCTGCTTCAAATTCTCCACAGTTGACTTATGTTGATTGATATTGAGATTTGAGTGTACAATGGATTTAAAACAGTAATAAGCTCACTTAAAGCTATAAAGAGCTTAAGTAAGCTTATAGGAACAGTAGCTTGAGCTTTGATGAAGCTATAAACAGATTTGGGTAATTTTTTATTTTCCAACTATTTTTCTTATTTTTTTTTTGTAATTTTTGATTAAGGATGTAAACAAGCTGAATTAAACTTGAAATAAGCTAAATTAACTTTTAATGATTCTAACAAGCATTTAAAAAAAACAGTAAAGAGTAAAAAAAGGAATTTGAGCTTAAAAGTGAATTTTATTAAAACTTGAAATCTTAATACAATAAGAACATTACAATACTGAGATTATATTATAACTACTGAAAATATTTGAAAAGTAATCTAAACACTATTACAAGCTACTGAAAATTAGATACTACAATTGGGTGAATTCCAGGGTATTTATAAGAGAGCTTGAGCCTTAGAAGGATCCAGAAGTAGTGCATTTGTGCTTTCTCTCCTCATCTTTCCACCCTTAGATCAAATCCCAATTGCATCCAATCCATTTACACCTTTAGATCAATCTAGCCACGTCCCAATAGCCAATGAGAATGCAACAAAGCACACGGTTTGCCAGCTTGGCATTACGTGTGTGTCAAATCATGTCAGAAAAGTACATTCTTGTCCTTTAATTGTGCCAATTTAAATGAATTAAACAAAGGGCATTTTAGGGTTCTTGAATTTCTGGGTTAAAAGGGAATTGGGGGTGAATGGTTTGGCGGGTAAGGTTTAAAGTAATTAAATATTACTGTTTTGACTTATATTTGACCGAGTATTAAAAGAGGGCTCGTTTGGTTAATGGTTGAGGTTCAAATGGTGTAAGGGTTCATATGGTTATAAAGTGTTGACTGGTCAATGGTTAATGTGACAAGGTTTAAATTTAGTTTGAATTCTTTATTTATTATACGGTTTAAAAGGAAAATGTTTAATTTTAAAAGGGTAAAAGGTGTAATTATGTAATAGTGAAAGGGTATTTTTGGGAAATTGAACACAAGGGTAGATTCTGACAATGTGAGAAAGATGGGGGACTGATCTTGCTAATTTTTAAACTTCAAGGGGTAAAATCTGACAATTTCTGAAACTTGAAGGACTGAATCCGTAATTCCTTCAAAGTTGATCCAATCTTTCAAAAATCATCCTTTTAGCATCAAAGTCTTCACAATCACTCACTTATGATTCCCGGCTTCATCTTTTGCACTCTTTTCCTTCTCGTGCTCGGGTTTTGTCTGATTTGTCTTTCTTTTGCGTGTTTTGCCATATCCGTACCTGCACATGCATAAACTCAAGAAACCAACAAATATTAGGCATAAACGGCTCTTTCTTGGTTATTTTGGGCCTGTGATCCGTGCCAAACCGTCAAGTTTTATCACTCAAGCCGGCCACTTGTGAATGGCCGACCGTAACAAACTTAAAACGGCTCAAGCACGAATGCAATGAAGATCTGGGGAGTATAGTATTTCCCCGGGTCGTTATGTCCCAGCGTGCAATGGATCACCCAACGTATAGTGATCGAGAGATTTGAACGGAAAAGAGGATTTGGATTTATTATAACTACAGAAAAAGGACATAAACTACAAGGACTTAAATGTAAATTAAAGAAATTTAAAAAGATAAAACATATTAAATAAACGCTATCACTATATTTAAAATTGATGAACGTTTAAAACTAAAAACTTACGTTTAAATAAAATTACGTAAACGCACAAAATAAAAAGTGAGATCTAAGAAATAAAAGACCTAAAAATATGAAAATGACATTTTACAAACCTAATGATAAAAGAAAATTTATAGAAAAAGAAAATTATTTTTATAATTATTTATCTATTTATTATTAATTAAAAACTATTTTAACTATTAAATAATTACCTAAAATACAAGAAAATGTGAAATAAAGCTAGAAAAATAAAATGAAGACTTAGAAAAATCTAAAATATCAAAAGAGAATTTTTAAAACTATTTTTGTATTTTTAGAATATTTTATATTTTCTAGGAATTAAAACTATTAAAAACTAATTAAATTATTTAAAAATACAAATTTAACTAAGAAAAATAGGGAAAAATATTTTTTTGTCTTTTTATATTTATCTTAACTTAATAAAAATGAAAACTTATTTTTTTTTTAACCTTTTCTTAATTAATTGTATTTAAAGCTAATTAAAAATGCTTAAAAACTAATTTAAATCAAGAAAAATAGCAAACCAACTTAGAAAAATCTGAAAAATTCAAGATAACTCTAAAATAATATGAGGAATCTAGGAAAAATGGAAAAACAGGCTCTTGTGTGGAGGAAAATGAGGCTGCAAGCACAAGTGCTTAGAAATAAGCACTTGGAATAAGCTAGTGAGCACCAAGGGCCACCCAACTGAAACAGAAGCTACACTATGCTAAAAATGACCAAATGCAACAATTCCCAACTGCTCTTAACCACAGAAACTCAAGTTGCTATGATTTGGCTTATTTGAGCTTTTGCTAAAAAAGATCCGGGGCTACTTTTAAGCTTAAGAACAAGCAACACAATAAGTCGGAAAGGAAAAGGAAAAGTGGATCCTAAAGAAGACCCGCTAGCTATGTATAAACCAAAGTGAGACTGGACAAGCTCAAATGAGCTTGTTGCAAGCTCTGCAAATGGCCGCACACACTCGTTAATATTGAGTGTGCCGTGCACATATAAGGCCCTGTTGCCAAGCTCATTTGAAGCTAAAAAAAATATCATAAAAATCTGTAAAAATGGTAACAAAGAAATAGACCAAGAGAAGTTTTTAAAACAACAATTTTCATTGACATTGGCCCAGAGATGAGTCCAAGAAAATTCACCCTAGGTTGGCTCAAACCCACTTTTACAAGTATTTGACTTTTTAACAAAACTGAAATGTTGACTATTTTGAACTTTGATCTAGATTTGTGGACGATATTGATGTTAATAGATGAAAAGAACTTAATGCAAGCTAAATCTATGAGTTTTAAACACAGAATGAGCTTTTGGCTTGAAAATGACTCAACAGATAAGTGATTAAGACAGATGACATGAATTTTGACTTTGGGCATGTGCAGGCACAAGATAATCACTAGAATGAGTTCTAATAAGATAACCAAACTTGAAACAACAAGCTCTAACTACTGAGCTAACCTATGGCACAATGTACAAAGCTGATCCAAACACCATTGTTATAACTGATAAGAACTTAAACCTACACCAACTACTGAACCAACATGTAATAAGAATCAAACTAAGTTTGAATGACTTAAATACAACTAATTAAACACATTTGAACAAGTTATAACTACAAACACAAATATGAACACAATATGCAAAATGGATGAAAAACTGAAATAGAGAATGCTACTCACATGTGTCCAAATTGTTTGCAGGCCAAAACCAAAACCCAAACCTAACCTAATCTAGTCTAATTCAACCCAATATCACCACTGCAACACCCATTTTCATTTCCAATTCCAATTTGCATCAACAGTTGACTTTTATTGACCATAAGTGAAAAATGCTAGAAACTGTTTCCAAAGCTTGTCAAAAGCTAAAATAAGCTTGAGTGAACTTGTTTAAACTTAAAAAGAATCTAATAGAAGCTTGTAAATAAGAGAATGAAACTGAAATTTTCAACAGTAAACCATAAACTTGGAACTTATATGAAAACTTGAATTGATGTTCAAAAACACATTACAAAGCTGTCTTAGCTTAAAAGTGATACATAAAAACTGAGATTACATCATTTGGACTTAAACTAAAACATTAATTTTAAAAAACGACATTAGGAAAAATTTATAAAACTAACTACTCTCCATTCTTGCTTCTTTTGCTTCCTTATATACTCCCAACATCTTCTCACACCTCTCTCATCAAATCCCAGCTGTGTTTGAGGCCCTTGGATCACTTTAGGCAATCTTGGCCATTCATTCCATTTTGGCGGGAAAAAGGGATTTGACAGTGGGGTTGAGTGTAAAGAAGGGGGAAGTATTAAATGCTATTTGGAAGGGTTGTTGAGGAGGGGGGAACAAGAAAAGTGGAAAGGTGAGGAGGGGGGATGGGTTGCAGGGCTAGATGTTGGGGAAGAAGAAAAAGGGCGCGTAGGTGTGGGTCAGACCAGATATTTAACTTGTGTTTAATATTGCAAGGGGGGTCCAAAATGCAGGGGTCCAAATGGGTTTGGCAGGGGGTCACAAGGGATGTGACATGGTCCATAAGTTTAAGGGCTTTAATAACAAAAGGACCTAAGTTGCCAATTCTGAAAATTGAGGGACTGGTTCTGCCATTTTCACAAAGTTGTTCCAAGGAATAAAAGTGACAAGTTTCAATAATTCAAGGACCAAACTTGACATTTTCCAATTTTCCAAGGACTAATTTTGCCAAATTTTAAACTTGGAGGACCAATTTTGTAATTTTCTCAAACTTTTTATATTTTTCACCAAAGGACTAATTTTGACAAGTTATGATTTAAAAATGACCTTTGGTGATTTTTCTTTTGAAATTATGGCTCAGGGACTATTTCTGACAATTTTTGAAACTTGGGGACTGAAACTGCCAATTATGCAAACTTTGCTCATTTTTCATCCGATTTTGAACATTTTGCATCTGAAACATATAAAATGCAATTTTGGAATATTTTCAGTACTTTGATGCATTTCGAGCATTTTAAACGTTTTGCGTTCAGATTTAACCAAAATGATGAGTATTTACACACTCATCAATCCCCCACACTAAACTATTGCTAGTCCCTAGCAATCTTTTGAGAAAAATATAATGGATTTGAATCTCTTTACCAAAAGCCATTACTTCTGGAGTAGCCAATTGTTTTGATTCAAGTAAGAACCTTGGTACAACGATAACCAAATGGTTTTGAGCAAATCATAAGTCAAACGGATTTGATTTGTCTTTACCGTAAGCCGCTTGCTCGACTAGCCAACTCTTAGATAAATTATCAATATTATCTTTGGTGAGCTGATTACCAATTATGGTTTTTCCACTGCCTTTACCACAAGCCATAAACCTGCGGGCTAGCCAACTCTTCACTTTTAAGGATATGGTGAGCTGAATACCATACAATTTTGGGCAAATTGCAAGCCGTCCACGGATTTGAGATATCTTTACCAAGAGCCGTTTGCTCTGGATTAGCCAATCCTTTTGTTTATTAGACAAGGCGGACTGATAACCAAATGAGTAAGTGCAAAACACTTACTCCAAAAAAAATTTTGGCCAAAACGTGGAATTGGGCGGTATAATTACATGATAAAATTCGTGAGAATTCCCCCCCACACTTAGAAATGAATATTGCCCTCAATATTCAGAGTACCGGTGGTTATGCGAAACCGAGAACGTAAAAGGGAAATACTACGGCCATTATTTAGCAAGATTTTTTTTTTTAGAAAACTTATATATATACAACATGTGGGGCAACTCCCCCACACTAGGGTGGAACACATGGGTGAAAACCCATGTTCAGCCATCTCTTGTTTTTGATTTCCGAGTCGCTAGCTTGACTCGATCCCTTCATTAGTTCATGGGGAAAGTAAGTGGAAGAGACAATCTCCATCGGACTTTCATTCAAGATGTTTGGACAAACATTTGAAGCACGTGAAAGTTCCACACCGATGAGATATACATAGAACCGGCTCAAAATGATAAATGAAAATGCCGGGGTCAAAGATAGTGTCTTCATTCCCGAAGGAGTGAAGATGAAGAGAAATCACAAGATATTTGAGGAAAGGAAGAAAGATTTTGATAACAATCAAGATCCATTCTTCATCCTCAAATGTAGACATATCGGGAGGAAGGGTGAGGGTAGTATCATTAATAGGCAAACTCGTATGATAGAGTACACCTTCCTCCGAGCCAATATCATCCTCAAGATCAAAATAGAATTGATCATGTTCCGGAGGAGATATGTCATGAGAGAGTTCACCGGAGAACTCTTCATGAAAAGAATCATTTACATGAAGTGAAATTGTGAACTCTTGTTCCATTGTGGGCTCATCACTATCCTTGGTCTGAGTATCAAAGAGTGGATTCTCCGAAATTAAAGTGAATTCAGAGTCGAATTCAAATAGAGGATTAGTGAGAGTTGTTTTGAATGCTTCAGGAACAAAGTGATCAATATTCTCAATTGGACTGTTGGGGTAAGAAGTGAGTGAACGATCATTATCAAGGAGACTTTCAGCTTTCTCGGATCGGCTTCGAAATCAAAGAGAACATCGCCACTTTCGATGAAAGTGGATTGATGTGAGTGAGTTCATCGGAGAACTCCTCAAGAAGATGATCAAGATCGATTGTGGAAGTGATGCCTCAACATACCGATGTTTCCATAAGAAGTACCATCGCCGCTTAAGATCCGAAAGTTTCAAAATGATCATTTGAACACTCAAGAGGGAAGAAGAATCACACATATGATCGAAGTTCCCCTGTGACTCTCTCGGATTGGGACAAGGTTCTCAACACTAGACTTTATGAATTCGTCCGATTCCTTTTCGGGAACAGTGTCAAGATGCTCATCCCCATGTTTAGAGAGTGAGTGGGAATATCGGGTGTGATAGCAGTTGTTTGAGAATGAATCTCAACTGCCGGGATATCAACTGATGAACTTGATGAATCTTTATAGAATTGAAGGATATCAAGGTTATCCTCATCATCACATCATCGGGGAATAAACGAAATTGAGAGCTAGATCCGCCGCTTTTCTTTTGCAATTGATTCCTAATAGATTTTTCAAACACAATTTGGGAATTTATTTTAGCACCGCCTTGCCTAACAATTCTTCCATGGGTTTTTGATTTGGATTATCTTGGGAATGGTTACCTTCCTTCAAATCTTTCACTAAATCCAAAAGATCAAGGAGAAGATGTTGAGGAAGTGGCTCAGCTGGTAATCGTAGAGGTTGGTCATGATAATAAGAAGTCGTAATTGCAACAAGGAAATGGATTCCTTGTTTGACAATCCGAGCTAGAGTGAGGACCTCAACAATACTCACAACAAGTAAAAACCGATGTGGCTGTGAGTGGTATGTGTTGTAGTCATAATTGTTATCAGGAACCTGCTCATAGACAAGCGTGTTTCCGATTGACAATCGAATCGAATGTGAACCACCACAGTACTCACAACAGTAAAACTGTTGAGTCTCATAGTGTGGTAGCTGATGGAATAAATCAGTTGTGGTATGGTAAGAATAGGGATCTTGGTTATAGATGCACCGCTTTCCCGACTCCACCATGCTACAACCGGGGCAATTGCCACCATTATAAGGACCACCACACCATTGACAACCAAGAGGGTGAGGATAAGACATAGAAAGAATCAAATGTTTTCAAAGGGGTAGGGATGAAGAATCAAAGATGTGAGAGGGTAAAGATGGATATTTTTGGATTTTTGGATAAACATTTTGTAAAAATAAGAAAGAAAATCTTTTTGGGTTTTTGATTTTTATAAGAAAATATAAATACATATAGATGGTATGAACAATGAGTGAATATCCAAATCACTAATCTGATAGACGTAAGATAATCAGACACTGACTCCAAGGCGCGTGGCAAAATTTGATCCGTGCAAAACCGTCAAGTTTTATCACTCAAGCCGGCCACTTGTGAATGGCCAACCGTAACAAACTTAAAACGGCTCAAGCACGAATGCAATGAAGATCTGGGGAGTATAGTGTTTCCCCGGGTCGTTATGTCCCAGCGAGCTGTGCAATGGATCACCCAACGTATAGTGATCGAGAGATTTGAACGGAAAAGAGGATTTGGATTTATTATAACTACAGAAAAAGGACATAAACTACAAGGACTTAAATGTAAATTAAAGAAATTAAAAAATATAAAACATATTAAATAAACGCTATCACTATATTTAAAATTGATGAACGTTTAAAACTAAAAACTTACGTTTAAATAAAATTACGTAAACGTACAAAATAAAAAGTGAGATCTAAGAAATAAAAGACCTAAAAATATGAAAATGACATTTTTACAAACCTAATGATAAAAGAAAATTTATAGAAAAAGAAAATTATTTTTATAATTATTTATCTATTTATTATTAATTAAAAACTATTTTTAACTATTAAATAATTACCTAAAATACAAGAAAATGTGAAATAAAGCTAGAAAAATAAAATGAAGACTTATAAAAATCTAAAATATAAAAAGAGAATTTTCAAAACTATTTTTGTATTTTTCTGAATATTTTTCTATTTTCTAGGAATTAAAAACTATTAAAAACTAATTAAATTATTTAAAAATACAAATTTAACTAAGAAAAATATGGAAAAATATTTTTTTGTCTTTTTATATTTATCTTAACTTAAGAAAAATGAAAACTTATTTTTTTGAACCTTTTCTTAATTAATTGTATTTAAAGCTAATTAAAAATGCTTAAAAACTAATTTAAATCAAGAAAAATAGCAAACCAACTTAGAAAAATCTGAAAAATTCAAGATAACTCTAAAATAATATGAGGAATCTAGGAAAAATGGAAAAACAGGCTCTTGTGTGGAGGAAAATGAGGCTGCAAGCACAAGTGCTTAGAAATAAGCACTTGGAATAAGCTAGTGAGCACCAAGGGCCACCCAACTGAAACAGAAGCTACACTATGCTAAAAATGACCAAATGCAACAATTCCCAACTGCTCTTAACCACAGAAACTCAAGTTGCTATGATTTGGCTTATTTGAGCTTTTGCTAAAAACAGTATCTGGGGGCTACTTTTAAGCTTAAGAACAAGCAACACAATAAGCTGGAAAGGAAAACTGAAAGCTGGATCCTAAAGAAGACCTGGCTAGCTATGTATAAACCAAAGCTGAGACCTGGACAAGCTCAAATGAGCTTGTTGCAAGCTCTGCAAATGGCATGCACACACTCAGTTAATACTGAGTGTGTGCACATGGCATATAAGGCCCTGTTGCCAAGCTCATTTGAAGCTTAAAAAAAAATCACAAAAATTTGTAAAAATGGTAACAAAGAAATAGACCAAGAGAAGTTTTTAAAACAACAATTTTCATTGACATTGGCCCAGAGATGAGTCCAAGAAAATTCACCCTAGGTTGGCTCAAAACTGACTTTTACAAGTATTTGACTTTTTAACAAAACTGAAATGTTGACTATTTTGAACTTTGATCTAGATTTGTGGATAGATATTGCTGTTAATAGATGAAAAGAACTTAATGCAAGCTAAATCTATGAGTTTTAAACACAGAATGAGCTTTTGGCTTGAAAATGACTCAACAGATAAGTGATTAAGACAGATGACATGAATTTTGACTTTGGGCATGTGCAGGCACAAGATAATCACTAGAATGAGTTCTAATAAGATAACCAAACTTGAAACAACAAGCTCTAACTACTGAGCTAACCTATGGCACAATGTACAAAGCTGATCCAAACACCATTGTTATAACTGATAAGAACTTAAACCTACACCAACTACTGAACCAACATGTAATAAGGATCAAACTAAGTTTGAATGACTTAAATACAACTAATTAAACACATTTGAACAAGTTATAACTACAAACACAAATATGAACACAATCTGCAAAATGGATGAAATACTGAAATAGAGAATGCTACTCACATGTGTCCAAATTGTTTGCAGGCCAAAACCAAAACCCAAACCTAACCTAATCTAGTCTAATTCAACCCAATATCACCACTGCAACACCCATATTCATTTCCAATTCCAATTTGCATCAACAAATTGACTTTTATTGACCATAAGTGAAAAATGCTAGAAACTGTTTCCAAAGCTTGTCAAAAGCTAAAATAAGCTTGAGTGAACTTGTTTAAACTTAAAAAGAATCTAATAGAAGCTTGTAAATAAGAGAATGAAACTGAAATTTTCAACAGTAAACCATAAACTTGGAACTTATATGAAAACTTGAATTGATGTTCAAAAACACATTACAAAGCTGTCTTAGCTTAAAAGTGATACATAAAAACTGAGATTACATCATTTGGACTTAAACTTAAAACATTAATTTAAAAACGACATTTAAGAAAAACTATAAAACTAGCTACTCTCCATTCTTGCTTCTTTTGCTTCCTTATATACTCCCAACATCTTCTCACACCTCTCTCATCAAATCCCAGCTGTGTTTGAGGCCCTTGGATCACTTTAGGCAATCTTGGCCATTCATTCCATTTTGGCGGGAAAAAGGGATTTGACAAGGTTGGGGTTGAGTGTAAAGAAGGGGGAAGTAATCAATGCTTATTGGAAGGTTGTTGAGGAGGGGGGAACAAGAAAAGTGGAAAGGTGAGGAGGAGGGATGGGTTCTGGAGGCTAGATGTTGGGGAAGAAGAAAAAGGCGGCAGAGGTGTGGTTAGACCGATATTTAACTTGTGTTTAATATTTCAAGGGGGGTCCAAAATGCAGGGGTCCAAATGGGTTTGGCAGGGGGTCACAAGGGATGTGACATGGTCCAAAGGTTTAAGGGCTTTAATAACAAAAGGACCTAAGTTGCCAATTCTGAAAATTGAGGGACTGGTTCTGCCATTTTCACAAAGTTGTTCCAAGGAATAAAAGTGACAAGTTTCAATAATGCAAGGACCAAACTTGACATTTTCCAATTTTCCAAGGACTAATTTTGCCAAATTTTAAACTTGGAGGACCAATTTTGTAATTTTCTCAAACTTTTTATATTTTTCACCAAAGGACTAATTTTGACAAGTTATGATTTAAAAATGACCTTTGGTGATTTTTCTTTTGAAATTATGGCTTAGGGACTATTTCTGACAATTTTTGAAACTTGGGGATCAAACCGCCAATTATGCAAACTTTGCTCATTTTTCTTCTGATTTTGAACATTTTGCATCCAAACATATAAAATGCAATTTTGGAATATTTTCCGTATTTTGATGCATTTCTGAGCATTTTTAAACGTTTTGCAGTTCAGATTTAACAAAAAATGATGAGTATTTACACACTCATCAATTTGGTAAAGAAATGGTGTGTTTTTTTGCACATACCAGTAGGCTAGGCGATAGGTGTAACGAAACAACATATATTGGGTGAACAAAATGAAAGGAAAGGCTTTGAAGGGTGTATCTATGGGTATCTTGCACTAATGGTGAGTGCAACAAAAGGGTTTACCAGGGAATTGACTGTCGACGATGTGAAAAGTCAATAAACACCATACATATATGGGCTTATTTGGGTTTAATCCTAAAATTGCCTTATATCCTAGTTTGACCGCAGATCACACCAAGTTACCTCACTGTAATGCTCATGATAATGGTCTCAAAAAGATATGCAAGGCCAAGTTCTAAAGTCGCTACAACCACCTAACACACACATTTTTATGGCATTATGTATAAGGGGAAAACGGAAAGGCTTATCCTCACACAATGGAAATATAGGGTAGGCGTGCTCAGTCTAGATTAACCCAGTTAAGTAATGAAAAACATGTCAAAATTTTATTAATGAAACACTTTTCATCAAAAACTAGAAAAATAGAGGCAAGTAAAAACAAGTGGGCGTCAACGTCTAATCCCTTCCCCCCACTTGGGTCATACTAAGCATATAATTGAAAAATAATAAGGGTTAGAATTGAAACGGAAAACTCCTCTGGATTTGCTCGGTATGATTAATAATGTATGTTCAAAAACATGCTCCCTCCTCGAGCAACATCCATCTTCACATCAATTCTTCTTGCAAACACAATGGCACTCAACTAGGACGGATAAAAATTGTTCCCTTGCAGCCAATCATAGCTCACTAATTCTTCAACCTGTTTTGTTGCAAGAAAAACTAATACCAAAAAGCATAATTCCGGATAAAAAGCAAAAATAGCACGACATATAAAAATAAAAACAAAATTAAACCTAACTCACTTTCGTAGGAATCACGGTTGCATTTAGCGCATGCAACAAGCCTTATAAACCCCTCGGTGTCCCGAGTGGACGAGTGAAGTCTCGTGAGGGTTTACAGGGAACACACCCACAAAGTTCATTTAATTACTAATACAAGGTTATGACAAGGATTCGAAACTTGTTTTAGAAAAATTTAGTCACAGTGGATAGTTACGGTGTAACCGGATCGCCCAGCCAGAGAGGTGAGTTGACTTACTAAAATGTTTACCAGGGAAGGGATTACGGCAGAATCTGGATCGCCCAGCATTACTGTAATAAGAAAGCCCGAGAAAGAAAATACATGGAACAAGGGAGTTATGACGTAACTAGATCGGCCTAGTTACGCCATAATGATGATGAATTGGGCAGATGGCCTTACAGATAGCCTGTTACGACGTAAATGGATCGGCCCATTTCGTCGTAATTTCATTCTCATGTTTTGTGCCCAAAGTGTCAACTTTTTCCTACGCAAGAGGAGTTATTGAGACTCTGCCATCTATCTTTGGTCTTTATACCTACAAACAAGATAAACAAAACATGCCAAACCAACTACAAACCTAAAACCACAAAATATCCAAAAGGTCTAAGAAATAAAACAAAGAAAACTAAATCTAGGATAAGGACGGGTAGTCTCCCGACGAGCACTTTTCTTTATCCTCCCGAAGTCTTGCTTAGACTCCTGCAACCATCATCAACGGGCATCCATTGACGCCTCCAATCATATCCATTGCTCCACTAATCTCGGCTTATGATCTTGTCGAGATTTCCTCCACTTGTTCTTTTGTACCCGTGACAAGAACATTACCAAAGGCATTAAATGTGTAAAATAATTTCATAAACAACAAGTGAGGATAATTACAGATGTTTCAGACTTAGCGACGGCGTAATACTATTAACAACTACGCCGTAACTTCAGTCTGATAGCAATCTGTTAAATAATAAGAACATATTACGTCGTAACCATTGAATGGGTTATGCCGTAATCTCAAGACAGAAGACATTATTGTAGAATAATATTAATCAAACATCCAAAAATACGAAGACCGTTCCAGGCGTAGCAGGGCCGCCAAAAACTTGATGCAGTGTTTTATGCAACTGGTTTTACATTTATAGTAACTCGTCTACCTATGGCCTACCTAATGCACTAACAGGCGGTACCCGTCGCATGTAGTGAGGAAATGGTAAGACCGAGGTCGCCCCAAGAACGGTTGATTCCTAACTGTCTAATTAATTAAATTAGTCAAATAAACAAGTTTTAATGATATGATTGATAATATTTAAGGTGTCACATGATCAACCGGGCTGGTTCTCCGGTAGACAAGCTAATAGGAACGATAGTGATGCAATTCTTAAACCGAGTTCATCCACAAGTGGCAAAAGTCGATAGATTCCTTTGGTCAATTCGCTACCCATGGTTCTAGAATCCTCACCAAGATGAACAGTCATCCGATCATTCGGCAATCTAATAGCAGTCATTAAGAGCCGGCGCTTACTATCGTATTACATGGGTTCTAAAAGTCACTAGATTCCTGCTTCAAATTGGGGTCAAAGTCGCTAGGACAACATTTGGTCGGGCTCGTCCTAACCTATCAAAGAAAGGGTTCCACCGAGAAGTCGTGACTCGTCAAGTTCAGCTTGTTCTTAGTCCCCTAAGCCAAGTCATTAAGTGCTGCTACAAGCAAGATTCATAATAATGAGTTCCCGGGCGCTAGCATCTTAAACACTCATCCCCGACTTCTTAAGTTCATCCAAACGGCGTGTGATCATTGGTCAAATCAAGACAAGCAAAAGGGTCGCAGTTGGTCATATCTACCATTCCCACTCAGTCTACCTACTTAGGGTCAGTTGGTCATATCTCCTAAGCAACTAGACACTACCGCCATTCAAAACTACCGAAACAAGGGTGGCTACCAACAAACTATGCATGCTTACACTAGAAACAATTCATAACGCAAAAGCATTAATAATAAAAAGAATCAAAACTAGGTCAGGACTTATTTTCCACATTTCCAGAATACCCTAGTGGAATAACAAATAAAATCCTCATATAAAACGATAAATAAACAAAGACATAACATCAAATAATTAATTGGCCAATAATAAACTAAAAGACAATTAATCAAGAACATAATAAGAATTAATTCGACAACAATTAAATTAGAATCAAAATCATAATTGAATAATGAAACCAAAATAGTATTATCAGTCGGAAAATAATTACATATCGTAAGTAAAAGGATAAAGCTATCAATCCCCTAGTCGAGTACCGTGGCAAAACCCCAAAGGGTTTGCCCGTTCGAAAAACCTAGCGTGCGCCTCCTTTTTTGCTTCGTACGGTACTACAATAGAACCTAATTTGGTTCTTCCCAATTTGATGCCAAAAAGTCACGTACAAAGAATCTTTATATACTAAACATTTTTGACTAATTGCACAAGAAGTCCTCCATCTTTAATAAAATAAAACTTGGTCCCTAGCTTTAATAAAACAACTATGATTTAATTAATTACGGAGTAATTAAATTATAATACCCAGAGTTCAAAACTTTACCAAGTAATTAATTACTTGCAGTAACTAATCCATAGAGTTATGCCGTAATCCTTTCACTCATACTTATCCATTCCGAAATTATCTCTACGACGTAACTAAATTCATGTTACGCATGCCTTCATTACAAAATAATACGACGTAACCATAAGAATTGGTTACGTCGTATCCTTCAAAGCATCATATGTACGCCGTAACATTATTCTTGATACAAAAGTTACGTTTATTTGGACTCCTCGGTTCTTAGATCAATTAGACTTTGATGCTTGAGACCTGCAAGACTAAGAAAACAGAAAACACCGTTAGGCTTATCGTGGGATTGTCTCCCACGATTATCCTTGTTGGAATCACTCCTAAACAGTATTTCAAGTATTTATATTTCATATGTAATAGGTAGCTTTATTATGACCTTTATGTTTGTTTAAGGTCAAGCTTATGTAGAAGGCCCATAAGCTTAGGCCCAAGCCCAATAAGGAATAGAAGGAGAGAGGAGTGTTGCCCTAGCTCCTTGCCTATATAAACCATGTAATAACCCTCACTTGAGGGTTGGTTGTTCAAGTTTTTCTCTCATTCATACTCTTTGCCTAAACCGTATTATTATTTACGTGTGTGTGTGTGATTTACTTGTTCATCCGCCTTCATCTCTTTCTCTATAACTTGTGTTTGTAAAACTAGTGACCTAACAGTGGTATCAATCGCCAAATAGTTGGGTGTACTCGTTTGTTTTTTGAAGTTTTTTGATTTTGGGTCTTACGCATGGGAGGTTAACGATTCTTTAGCTCTTTAAAAACTTGTTTTTGCACTTTTAATCCAAGATTCTTGTACTTTCAACGTTTTAAGGTGTTTAAATACTTGTTTTTGGCAAAAGGTTTCAAACTTTATGCGGATCATTGTTTTGAACTAGTTTCTATTCGTGTGTGTATTTCACGCATAACCGCTTTGAGTGCTTTGATCATCAAGTTTCACACTTTTGTGTTATTTTGGTGTTATTGAAGCTATTTCATCACACAAAACCTGGTTTAGAAACAACTTTAAGCAAATCAAAATTACGAGTAATCCTACGCGTATCAAAACCCTAAAATTACGCGCAAGATTTTTCCTTGGTTTGATCTTCATTTTCTCGGTTTATTCCGTTTTCTTACTTGGATAAGTCCGAAAATATCGCCGACTTTGGATATCGCAATCGTGAAGTGTAAAAGATCATTTGGGCAAAACCCTAAAATTACGCGATAAGAGCTAAACGCGGTAGAAATTTAACGCGATAAGATTCACTTTACGCCAGAAACTTAGGCGCGATAAGGTAATCCCACGCCTAACTTTAACGCCTAACTTTTGTCTACGATAACTTTAGTGCTTTTATCCTACTTACGCTGCGTAGCTAAAACCCACGCCTGGCGTAATAACTCCTCATTGTTACGCGTGGCTTTTTGGTGTTTTTACGCATAAGTGCTACTTGGTTCTTGTCTTTTCTGCCTAAGGACACTTCATCAACAAAGGTTCATTCGACTACAAAGATCCATTTTACCAACACAAGTTTATCAACATGTCACAACCACCATACTCTAACTATTTCCCTTACACTTATCCTCAACGACAACAACAACTAAGTCCACAACATCAAGAATGGAATCAACAACAAGCAATTTATCAACAACAATTTAATCAACAACATACTCCACAACTTGTTGCAAATCCACAACCTCAAATGGTTCAACCACCACCAAGTCTTCAAGTTCAACCGCATAACAAATGAATTCAATCAACATCCATCAAGGAACACTATGAAGGAACCCACTTGGTTTGCTAAGATGTGTGAAGCTTAAGCCCAACAATCAATTCATGAGGTCGATCACTTGATAGACCAATGCTCACTCCGTGAAACTACGATCAATGGGTGATAAGGTTCTTTAGGTTTTGTGATCTAAAGAAGCCACATGGAAAGTTCTTAAAGAAGGTTATCTTGGAAGGTCCATTTGAGATGCCTACTATCATTGTACCCGGAGATCCAAAATGCCATTCCACCAAGAGATGAACAAACAAACATTGCATCTGGGTGCACTTGAATCCTCAAGAACTTCTACACTATGAAGTCGATGAGCTTGCCATGGAATACATCCTTTGAGGATTACCAAACCCAATTCTTCGTAGTGTTGATGCTCAAAAATCAATTTAAAATGTGGATCTCATTCGCCTTCTATGGAAGGATTCAGACTCAATCAAGAAGATTTGGAATCCAAAATTTACTTGGCTTATGAATACTTCATGATTGAACCCGGAGAGACACTAGAGTCTTATCATCACCGATTTTCTGACATCATCAATGATTTGGATAAACACAACATCATGATGCCAAGAATTGCAAAGAATACTAAGTCTCTAAGTAGTCTTGGTCCCAATGGGAGAAGTATGTCTTTTTCTCCTACGTAAGAACATGCATCATTCTACCAATGGATTGTTGTAACGCATTACTTTGAAACCTCATGAAAAGGAAGTTGATCGAAAGGATTCTCCGCGCTCAAATTGCCCACCAACACATCCGAAAATCAACAACAACTTGCCTTATATGCTCAAAATGCTTATTCTCCTCAACCAAAGAACTCAACCAAATGCTTCAAAACACCACAAAGAACAACCTCAACAAAATCAATTGGTTCCATACAAAGAACAATGCTCAAGCATATGTCGTTGAAGCGATCGAGGAAACCGATCCGCTCGAAGCATTGCAACAAGGATTTGTGATGATTGCTAATGCTTTTGGCCGCTACACCAACACAATCCAACAATCATATTCGTTCCTCATCTAACACCGGACTCAAGCCGTGAACAATGGACGGTTGAAGTTCGTAACGATTATGGTCGCCGTGTGGTCAAGGGTTTAATGTCGGGTAGGAATAATAACAATGTGAGCTCAAGGTGGAACAGTGGTAATGCTCAAAATGGGTTGAATGGTCTTCGATGCTAACCGCAATGAGAAGGACTGGCTAATGCATGCCCAAAGCCAAGGACTAAGGGCAATGCTTATTTCAAAGAGGCTCTTCTTTTGGCTCTTAAGGATGAAGCTGGAACTCACGACAAAGAACAGAGCTTTATGGCAAATGCCGATTCGATGATGATATGGAGGACTTGCGTGCCAATGCAAAATTGTATGTTGATGGCTAATATGCAAGGCATACATGAGTGACACAGCTGCCATAGGATGACATCATGGCTTGTCTCGTGTACCAACAAACCATATTTATCTCGATCTCATATCTCCGCCAACATCTCGAATCCAAGGCTCGAATGTTCAAAATGAGTCATCCACATCTCATTCCGACATTTTCAACTAGACTCGTAGTTATATTTGAATCAAGATGACCAAACGTTTGATAATCAAATTGACCTGGTTATACTCGAGGATCTCAGAATGATCATGTTGTGACTCACTGAACAACTTTTGCCTCATCCGATTTTGCTCGCTTAATACAAGACCAACAAAACCATAGTGGAAGAATGTCGTGTAATTAATCGACTTGAAAAGTAAAATGCACTGCTAACAAAGGATTTTGAATGTTTACAAGCAAAACAACTCAAAACTCAAGAAAACGTGAAAACGTTTTGAAGCAGCCTTTACAAATCTTATCAAAACGAAATATTTTAGAACCACATTGATCTTGTCAAGAATGCTTTGTTGTCCTAATAGAACAATCAAACATGAACATAAAAAGCAAATTAACGCCTCACCTTGGAAAATCAAAAAGCTAGGTCCGAAGTTGTTAAATTGTCAAAACAGCCTTCATACAAAAAGCATTCAACTAAACGAATAGATGATCATCTTGAAGAAATCATCGGCTTGCAAAACAAACTTAAAGAGTTTAAAACTGTATTTTACAAACATGGCGAAGGTCACATTGAAAAGTTTACTTTAAAACCAAATCCAAATGGATATGGACCAATCTTGCCGACATAAACCTAAGCTTTCAACCAAAAGCATTCAAACCAAATCCCGGTTTCCAAAGCGTACAATATAAAATTGATAATTTCTGAATGTTGTTGAATATCATCGCAAGAGGAATTAGATGTAAGATCTAGAGTCGATCAAAATTAAAAACCGTTGTTTACAACAAACCTTTAATTATTCAAAACCGTCACTTTCACACCAACGGATTCTTCAAACACAAGGTTATCATCAAAACACCGAGTCCTATTGTTAATCCCCTGCCCACTTTGCACAAAACTTACCTTCCATTAGTGAAGTAAACTCACAACCCAAAATCTAAAAAATTCTTCGATATTTTGACATTTTCATGGTTGACCTCAAAATTTTACAAAATGAGATAGAATATCGACCAAATCAAAGTTGAACATTTTCAATCAGCCTCCGAGAACAAAGAGACATTTTTCGTAAAAATCTTTACCTAATGTTAAAAACTGTTGTAAATGGTCGAAAAGGATTTTCAGGAACTTGGGGTCATGAAAAACGCTGAAAAATGTAAACATCTTCTAATACTAAACGAAAAAAGAAACTATTGAGAAAAGATGTTGATCGACTCTTGGAAGATGTTATCCGTGGGCCATGTTCAAATGCCGTGTTATTGAATTCGTCATCATATGCATTTGATAATATCTCGGAGCATCGTTGTTTCCGTGGTAAATGTTGAGAACACCGATAATGTGCTTCGTGATCGAGTCCTAATGTTGAAAACAAACGATTGTCAAACTAACTTTCAAATGCAATACGCCGCCTTAATTGGTGTCAAAAGATATTCACGTCAACAACTTGCTTTTCAACACAAAATCAACCAGCTAAGGTGGCAAAACCTTCTATTCTAAAATTGAGCAATGGATGATCAAAACGTGTCTTTTAAGTGTCAAATCTCAAAATATGAACAAGAACTTGTAAAAGTTAAAAAGGAATATGGTGTCATATTTGATTTACTCAAAAAGACTCTTGATGAAGCATTAATTGAACTTGATCATTATCTTGCACACTAAAAGAAGTTATGCATTTTCGAAATGTTCGTCCAAAATCAAGATCCCATCACACTATCATCAAGTTAAGAGGAATGTTAGGAAAGTATGAACAACTTCCGCTAACAATCATTAAGAGATTAGCCCCAGTAACACTTAGTACTCATGCACCTAGAATCTCTACTGCCAAATCACAAGTAGAGCTAACGTGCTTCTCTACCAAATAGAATAGTTGTTTTTCCAAACGCCGCACTTCTAAGAGCACTCAATCAAGAATAGGAAGTTGCACTCAAGAAAAGATCAATCAAGAATGCTAAAGTAGAAGAACACCCTAGGACTATGAATAAGACTCACGTTGCATCCACTATAGATATTAAGGCCCCGCAAATGTAATAGAAATAGTGATGTAACTAATGCTAAACCTAAGTACTTTTGATATTCAACTAATGCACCTTGTGATATTTGTCGAAAAGTATGAATTCTGATTGTCATGATAAATGTGTTGCTAAAGCTATCATCTCTCGCTTAAGGAATCCTAAGAACCGGAATACCTCTAGGCCCACTAATCTTTCTAAGTCCGTGCTTGGTAGACCGCCTTCTTTAGATTCTAAGAAACCATTGCCGCCCCTCAGAGGCTCCGCCACCACCTCCTAGGAATGTAGTACCACCTAGTGAATTCACTAAGACTAAAGCAAAGAGTAGTTATAGATGGCGGAAATGGTTATATAACACACTAGGATTTAAGTGATACCAAAGCTATTGATGTGCATATCCACTATATCCGCTATGGAACCCCCGGTTCCAAATCTACTTCTATTCCATCCGTCGCCTCAGGTGTAATGCGTGATATGCATCTATTCTCCGATTGTTGATAGCGATGTTCCCCATACACGTGCAATCTTAAACTAAGTATCAAACTTTATTGCAAAGTTCATTGGCACCGCCGTTCGAATGATCACTGCAGCCTATCATGGGCTACTTGAGATTATGTCAATGGGAACATCGAAATTCAGTAGTGTGGTTTACTATGTGGAAGGCCCTCA
>OU343222.1:150748522-151026771 GCA_910596185.1 Chrysanthemum makinoi
TAAGAACATTAAGCAATCCTGAAATTATATAATGACTACTGAAATATTTGGAAAGAATATCTAAACCTTATTAAAACTACTGAAATTAGTCTACAATTGGGGGTGAATTCCGGGTATTTTATAAGAGAGCTGAGCCTTAAAGGATCCAGAAGTAGTGCATTTGTGCTTTCTCTCCTCATCTTTCCACCCTTAGATCAAATCCCATTGCATCCATCCTTTACACCTTTAGATCAATCTAGCCACGTCCCATAGCCATGAATGCACAAAGCACAACGGTTGCAGCTTGGCATTACGTGTGTCAAAGCATGTCAGAAAAGTACATTCTTGTCCTTTAATTGTGCCAATTTAAATGAATTAAACAAAGGGCATTTTAGGGTTCTTGAATTTCTGGGTTAAAAGGGAATTGGGGGTGAATGGTTTGGCGGGTAAGGTTTAAAGTAATTAAATATTACTGTTTTGACTTATATTTGACCGAGTATTAAAAGAGGGTTCGTTTGGTTAATGGTTGAGGTTCAAATGGTGTAAGGGTTATTAAGTGTTGACTGGTCAATGGTTAATGTGACAAGGTTTAAATTTAGTTTGAATTCTTTATTTATTATAAGGTTTAAAAGGAAAATGTTTAATTTTAAAAGGGTAAAAGGTGTAATTATGTAATAGTGAAAGGGTATTTTTGGGAAATTGAACACAAGGGTAGATTCTGACAATGTGAGAAAGATGGGGGACTGATCTTGCTAATTTTTAAACTTCAAGGGGTAAAATCTGACAATTTCTGAAACTTAAAGGACTGAATCCGTAATTCCTTCAAAGTTGATCCAATCTTTCAAAAATCATCCTTTTAGCATCAAAGTCTTCACAATCACTCACTTATGATTCCCGGCTTCATCTTTTGCACTCTTTTCCTTCTCGTGCTCGGGTTTTGTCTGATTTGTCTTTCTTTTGCGTGTTTTGCCATATCTGTACCTGCACATGCATAAACTCAAGAAACCAACAAATATTAGGCATAAACGGCTCTTTCTTGGTTATTTTGGGCCTGATTTGGTAAAGAAATGGTGTGTTTTTTTGCACATACCAGTAGGCTAGGCGATAGGTGTAACGAAACAACATATATTGGGTGAACAAAATGAAAGGAAAGGCTCTGAAGGGTGTATCTAGGGGTATCTTGCACTAATGGTGAGTGCAACAAAAAGGGTTTAACAGGGGAATTGACTGATCGATGTGAAAAGTCAATAAACACCATACATATATGGGCTTATTTGGGTTTAATCCTAAAATTGCCTTATATCCTAGCTGCACCGATCACACCAAGTTACCTCAGTGTAATGCTCATGATAATGGTCTCAAAAAGATATGCAAGGCCAAGTTCTAAAGTCCACAACAGCCACCGGCACACACATTTTTATGGCATTATGTATAAGGGGAAAACGGAAAGGCTTATCCTCACACAATGGAAATATAGGGTAGGCGTGCTCAGTCTAGATTAACCCAGTTAAGTGATGAAAAACATGTCAAAATTTTATTAATGAAACACTTTTCATCAAAAACTAGAAAAATAGAGGCAAGTAAAAACAAGTGGGCGTCAACGTCTAATCCCTTCCCCCCACTTGGGTCATACTAAGCATATAATTGAAAAATAATAAGGGTTAGAATTGAAACGGAAAACTCCTCTGGATTTGCTCGGTATGATTAATAATGTATGTTCAAAAACATGCTCCCTCCTCGAGCAACATCCATCTTCACATCAATTCTTCTTGCAAACACAATGGCACTCAACTAGGACGGATAAAAATTGTTCCCTTGCAGCCAATCATAGCTCACTAATTTTTCAACCTGTTTTGCTGCAAGAAAAACTAATACCAAAAAGCATAATTCCGGATAAAAAGCAAAAATAGCACGACATATAAAAATAAAAACAAAATTAAACCTAACTCACTTTCGTAGGAATCACGGTTGCATTTAGCGCATGCAACAAGCCTTTTAAACCCCTCGGTGTCCCGAGTGGACGAGTGAAGTCTCGTGAGGGTTTACAGGGAACACACCCACAAAGTTCATTTAATTACTAATACAAGGTTATGACAAGGATTCGAAACTTGTTTTAGAAAAATTTAGTCACAGTGGATAGTTACGGTGTAACTGGATCGCCCGTTCTGCGTAGGTGAGTTGACTTACGAAAAATGTTTACCAGGAAGGGATTACGGCGTAACTGGATCGGCCCAGTTATGGTGTAATAAGAAAGCCCGAGAAAGAAAATACCTGGAACAAGGGAGTTACGACGTAACTAGATCGGCCTAGTTACGCCGTAATGATGATGAATTGGGCAGATGGCCTTACAGATAGCCAGTTACGGCGTAAATGGATCGGCCCATTGCGTCGTAATTTCATTCTGATGTTTTTGTGCCCAAAGTGTCAACTTTTTTCCTACGTTTGAAGAGGAGTTATTGAGACTCCTGTCATCTATCTTTGGTCTTTATACCTGCAAACAAGATAAACAAAACATGCCAAACCAACTACAAATCCTAAAAACCACAAAATATCCAAAAAGGTCTAAGAAATAAAAACAAAGAAAACTAAATCTAGGATAGGGACGGGTAGTCTCCCGACGAGCACTTTTCTTTATCCTCCCGAGTCTTTAAGTTAGACTCCTGCAACCATCATCAACGGGCATCCATTGGACGTCTCCAATCATATCCATTGCTCCACTAATCTCGGCTTATGATCTTGTCGAGATTTCCTCCACTTGTTCTTTTTGTACCTGCACAAGAACATTACCAGTGCATTAAATGTGTAAAATAATTTCATAAACAACAAGTGAGGATAATTACAGATGTTTCAGACTTAGCGACGGCGTAATACTATTAACAACTACGCCGTAACTTCAGTCTGATAGCAATCTGTTAAATAATAAGAACATATTACGTCGTAACCATTGAATGGGTTATGCCGTAATCTCAAGACAGAAGACATTATTGTAGAATAATATTAATCAAACATCCAAAAATACGAAGACCGTTCCCCGGCAGCGGCGCCAAAAACTTGATGCAGGTTTTACTGACCAGGTTTTACATTTATAGTAACTCGTCTACCTATGGCCTACCTAATGCACTAACGGGCAGTGTACCCGGTCGCATGTAGTGAGGAAATGGTAAGACCGAGGTCGTCCCAAGAACGGTTGATTCCTAACTGTCTAATTAATTAAATTAGTCAAATAAACAAGTTTTAATGATATGATTGATAATATTTAAGGTGTCACATGATCAACTGGGCTGGTTCTCTGGTAGACAAGCTAATAGGAACGATAGTGATGCAATTCTTAAACCGAGTTCATCCACAAGTGGCAAAAGTCGATAGAATCCTTTGGTCAATTCGTCTACCCTATGGTTCTTAGAATCCTCACCAAGATGAACAGGTCATCCGGGATCATTCGGCAATCTAATAGCAGTCATTAAGAGCCGGCGTTTACTATCGCAATACATGGGTTCTAAAAGTCACTAGATTCCTGTTTCAAGTGGGGTCAAAGTCGCTAGGACAACATTTGGTCAGTTCGTCCTAACCTATCAGCAAAGGGTTCCACTGGAGAAGTCAGGTGACTCGTCGTAAGTTCAGTTGTTCTTAGTCCCCTAAGCCAAGTCATTAAGTGCTGCTACAAGCAAGATTCATAATAATGAGTTCCCGGGCGCTAGCATCTTAAACACTCATCCCCGACTTCTTAAGTTCATCCAAACGGCAGGTGATCAGTTGGTCAAATCGCACAAGCAAAAAGGGTCGTCAGTTGGTCATATCTTACCATTCCCACTCAGTCTACCTACTTAGGGTCAGTTGGTCATATCTCCTAAGCAACTAGACACTACCGCCATTCAAAACTACCGAAACAAGGGTGGCTACCAACAAACTATGCATGCTTACACTAGAAACAATTTATAACGCAAAAGCATTAATAATAAAAAGAATCAAAACTAGGTCAGGACTTAATTTCCACATTTCCAGAATACCCTAGTGGAATAACAAATTAAATCCTCATATAAAACGATAAATAAACAAAGACATAACATCAAATAATTAATTGGCCAATAATAAACTAAAAGACAATTAATCAAGAACATAATAAGAATCAATTCGACAACAATTAAATTAGAATCAAAATCATAATTGAATAATGAAACCAAAATAGTATTATCAGTCGGAAAATAATTACATATCGTGCAAAGGATAAAGCTATCAATCCCCTAGTCGAGTACCGGGGAAAAACCCCAAAGGGTTTGCCCGTTCGAAAAACCTACTGTGCGCCTCCTTTTTTGCTTCGTACGGTACTACAGTAGAACCTAATTTGGTTCTTCCCAATTTGATGGGGGTAAAAGCCATAAAATAACAACGTACTTTCTCAAATTTACCGAGTTGAAACACATACTTTTTTATTAACATATACACCCATGTACTTTCAAATTTTGTTCTGACTTTACCCATATTGTAATAAAATAATATTATTTAATATAATATTATATTAATATAAATCGGTCATATGGGTGAAGTCGGAACAAAATTCGAAAGTACGTGGGTATATATGTTAATAAAAAAGTATGTGTTTCAACTCGGTAAATTTGAGAAAGTACGTTGTTATTTTATGGCTTTTACCCATTTGATGCCAAAAAGTCACGTACAAAGAATCTTTATATACTAAACATTTTTGACTAATTGCACAAGAAGTCCTCCATCTTTGATAAAATAAAACTTGGTCCCTGGCTTTAATAAAACAGCCGCATTTAATTAATTACGCAGTAATTAAATTATAATTACGCCGTAGCCTTCAAAACTTTGCGCCCAAGTAATTAATTACGGCGTAACTAATCTATAGAGTTATGCTGTAATCCTTCGTCAGCTCATACTTATCCATTCCGAAATTATCTCTACGACGTATAATTCATGTACGCGTACCTTCACAAATATACGATAACTAGTTACGTCTAAACCATCAACTAATTAATTATACCATTACAAAATTAACTTAATATCTCGTAAATTACTTCCTCATAATCAAAAACTAGAACTTTCCTCGATTCTATCTATATACTCTATTACATTGATGCCCTCTTCTAACATTAATGCTTATATAACGTCTACATTGACTCGGCTCGTATCATTAGACCTTGATGCTTGAGACCGCGTACTAAGAAAACAAAAACACGTAGGCTTATCGTGGGATTGTCTCCCACGATTATCCTCCGGCGTGAGAGTAAGTAATCGGTTTTTAAGGTTTAGTGGAGAGTTAGGTTTTGTGATCGTACCTTTAATGAGGGCCGAGATGCCCTTTATATACACACGAAGTCCTTGTTGGTTTCGTGTTCCCCAACCTTCGGCATACCCCGCCTAAGTCGGTTGGTTGATACATATCCCATAAATAAGAGATATCCGATATCAAGACCATAAATAACTTCGGGTTTGGGCCTTCGCGAGCCCAAACCGTTACCGCGTTAGCCCACTCGTAATGGGCTCGAGTATTAGTAGCGTCCACTGGTCGGGTTCATGACCCGAATGCGGACTATACGTCATCATGTCCCCCCAGTCTAGTATGCGCAGGGTGGAACCCGCGGATGCTAGACTAATAACTGTAGCAAATATATTCCTCGAGGCGTAGCGGGGAAGCTTCAAATTTTTCCCGCCTAAGAGAAGATACGGTGTATCCAGTCTAATTAGGTCAAATATATGCTTCGTAAAATGTGAAAAAGTGGGTAGATGGTGTGCCACGTCAGCAACTCCTATCCACACGTTTAGAGATAGTGGGTTCCACATGTCGATCATCGCATGGATGAGGAACCCTATATAAACTTTCGCCTCCTTTCCACTATGGTTATCACAGTAAAAAAAAAGCATTTCCACCATTGTTAAAAAAGCTCGAAATAGCAACCAAGAAACCCACAAACTTTTAAAGGTAACAGCGCGTGCGCATTCAAAATCTCATCATGGTTCTTGGATTAACTGACTTCTCATCCGATATAACCGAGGACGAACTTCGTGAGTTCACTTCGGAGTATTATATCCCGCTCGCGCTGCATCCGGTAGTTCCGGCTGCGCACGCGTCGATAGCGGATTTCCCTGAAGGGAAAGTGGGGGTATACACACGTTTTTTCGAATTTGCAAATCAACGTGTGCCTATCTCCTTATTCTTGTGCGACGTTCTAAATTATTATCACCTACACATATCCCAACTGCACTGTATAGGCGCAACAAAAATAACAAACTTCGAGGTGAATTGCCGTTTGTTGGCGATTAATCCCACCATCTATCTCTTCCGCGCGTTTTACCATACGTCGTGGTCAAACGGGTGGGTTTCTTTTGCTAAGCGCGCAGGGCAGCTGCAGTGTTATACTGAGAAATTAGACGCGCTTAGGAACTGGAGAGAGATATTTTTCTGGGTTGATGAAGTGTTGTTCCTCTGGGGCTTCGGCTTCTATACCCAGAGTTCGCTACCGAAGGATGAGCGCCCACTCCCTGGAACGTACAGCGCTGATGATGCGGAAATGATAAACGCCAATCGTATTCCCATCAATTCCTATCAAGAGGAATTTTTGGTGCACATGGGCATCAGTCGCAACTATTTCGATAGTCCTGACGAGGTGCCAACCTTCCTAGACGCGAATGACCAGGGTGGGTGCTCGTCCTTCCTTCTCCTTTGATTTATTAGTGTGAGCATTTCTTTCCGCCTTTGTATTTTATATAACTCTTATTGTTGTTTGTTTCTTGTTGCGCAGAGATGGACTTGTTCAGCGTTGTTCGCTTGGCGAAACCCCGCCAGGTCACCGTGGGGGTGCGCCCTCTGAGAGAAGGAGAAGTCCCCATTTTGGATGCTACTGCGGGGCGCACCATGGAGATGAATCTGGAGGAATCGGGGGGTGGTTCCCCCGTTGTGCTGGAGGCGACCCCTCTGCGCAGCGTGCCCAGCCCCAGGGTACACTCCCCTGAAGTGGAGCTTTCACGCACAGACGTAGCGGAGAGCGTAGGGGTCCTCATGGTAGAACCAGAGGAGGCAGGCCAAGGAGTAAAGCGCAAGAGAGCGCCTGGTGGTGATGGCGCAGGCTCATCCAGGAGAGAAAACGTCCTGTCATTCTTGATGTGGAGTCGTCATCAGACGATGTATCGCCCCCCCCCCCGTGCAACTGAGACTGATCCTCTAAGTAAGTATTGTCGTCGATTCACTTATCAAATTCCCTGTTTAAATAATCACTAATTCTCTTCCTTTGCGTGCAGTGTTGAAACCGTTGGGGTTACTGTTGAGCGTTCTGGGGGGTCGCCACCTGAGGCGAGTCCCTTTCCCGCTGACTTTTTGGAGCCAAAGAACCAAGGAGACGAGCCGTTGGCATCTGGGGATGTGCAAATTGACCATCTTGTTGAGGAGCTTGTGTTGGCTGCTGCGCACCAGACTACATTGGTTGCGCAGCTAAGGTCAAGGTATTCTGAGGAGAGTAGCCAGAGCGCGCAGAAGGATAAGCAAATTGCGCTGCTGGAGGCGCGGCTGGCCAGTGCTCAGGCTGAGGCAGAGGCGGCGAGCTCCTATGCCAAAAAACTTGCTGGAGAAAAGATGTCGTTGCTTGCCTAAGTGAGCCAGGAGGGTGCTGCACTAGAGGATTATAAGGCTACTTGCTTTTGGGCTCTTAAATATTTGGAGAATGGGAAGGACGAGCAATTCTCTCGGTTGGAGGAGTTTCGTGCAACCGTGGGAGGCTTGCTGGAGAAGCAGGAGATGAAGCTACGCAAGCTCAGCATCGAATACGATGAAGAGCTATATCCTCGGCTGGTTTCCACGATTGCTGAGCGCAGGTGGCTCATCAGCCATGGTTTTTGCCTTGATGTCCTCAATACTTTGGAATCTCGAGAGGTGATAGACACCTTCGGGGCTGTTGTTCAGTGCGCGTTGGCGCGTGGCAAGGCAGAGGCCATAGAAGAGCTTTATGAGAGTGGCCTGTTGACAGTGCCTGCCGTACAGGTGCCCGGGTATAATGAGCGTGCCTATCATGATATGGTCGTTGCTATGGAGAAGATGAAGCTGTTGGAGCTTCCTCAGATTTCCCAGTTGGAGCGCGACCAGTATTTTCCCATAGGTTTGATTATGGAGGGGTTAACCTTGGCCCGCCACCGTGCTGATGATGCAGAGGCGCAGCCTGACTACTTTTTGAAGCCTGACGAGTCACAGCTGCAAGTGCCTATCTTTGCTCACCCACGCTATCGAACCCCTTTGCGCTGAGAAGGAAATCCCTTGAAAGAATCCTTAGAAGCCCATGCCATGAGGCTTGCCAAGAAGAAGGGCATGAAGGGAAAGGCCATTCTTTGTGGTCTTGGCGCAGTGCATCTCCCGAGATCCGACTGGGTACCTGTTAGTGTGGCAACAGTATCGCTCCAGGATTCTGATATGTTGAAGAAGCTTAAAGAGGCTGGGGACGCTGTGCACCTTGTTGAGAGCTCATCTCTTAGGCGTTGTAATAGTATATAGGCTATAGCATCTTTGTAGATATCCTTTGTATGAACTCGTGGTCCATAATGAAATTTCCCTTTTTTGTTGAAGGTGTGTTGATCCATATGTTTTATCGAATGTGGTTGCGATTATAATGTTTGTACTTAGTTATCTGTCTTTGAATAAAAAACGTCCTCGTTTTCTAAGAATCAAACGGTTATATAAATGCGAATAATATATGAAGTCCATAATCGTGTATGAAAATCATGACTTAATGTATTTGAAACATAATTTCTACGTACTTGTATCATAATCGTGTATGGTGTGATATGCAGCGTACTGTAAACATCATATCAAGGAGTCAAGAGTCTTGATTCCTAGTTTGTTAAACGCGCACAGTATGCATTGTTGCGCATCCATCGTGGGATGCGCATTGAACTTATTCCAACATCTTGAGAATAAGGTGTTTAACAAGGATGCATGATCCGATGTTGATGGGTTTGCAACCCTCTTACTCAACGAGTTATTTAGTAGGTTTACTCATCCTTTTACCATCCTGGGTTTTAGTAAGTGCATGCACGCCATGTAGGCAAAAGAAAATATAATAACAATGTGGAGACATAAATAATATGTAAATAACAAAGTGAAATGTGTCGCGGAGTTAGCTCGAAACCGCGACGTTTTATTAATACTTGCAAGTTTTTGTAAAAAGAAAAAAGACATTTGCCTATGTAAAACAAAATGTAAATACACGAATACTTATTGAGCACTCTACTAAAGTGTGGGGGTGTCCGTGCACTAGGCCATAGTCTTTCCTAAAGATAACAGCGTTTGAGATTGCAAATGTTCCATGTGCGTGGTAGCTCGCGACCATCCATGTCACGCAGCTTGTACGCGCCCTTTCCTAATGCTTCAATGACCTCATAAGGTCCTTCCCACTTCGGTCAAAGTTTTCCTGTATCTTCTGCATGGCTCGCATCATTGGCGCGATATACAAAGTCGCCTGGTCTGAATGAGGTGCTTCAAACTTTAGCATCGTAGTATCCTTTCATTTTTGACTTAGCTTTCGCCTCACATATAGCTGCGCGTTCGCGCCTTTCTTCCAATAGGTCCAAGTCTATACGCCGTTCATCATCATTGGTTGTGACATTAACTTCGGTAGTACGAATAGTTGGCATCCCAATTTCGGCTGGTATGACGGCTTCTGTCCCATAGACAAGAGAAAAAGGAGTGTCACCCGTGCTAATTTTGATTGTCGTGCGGTGCGCCCACAAAACATGCGATAATTCCCCCACCCACCTCCCTTTGTGTTTGTCTAAGCGTGCTTTAATTCCTTCACCCAGACTACGATTTGCACGTTCGACCAAACCATTGGTTTGTGGGTGTTTAACTGACGCGAAGTGCTGTGCAATATTTAGTTTCTCGCACCATTCCTTGAAAGGGTTGTCACATAATTGTTTTCCATTATCCGAAATGATTTCCCCAGGTAATCCCAAACAGCATACGATATTCTCCCAAACAAATCATTTTACCTGATTACCCGTGATTGTTGCGACCGCCTTTGCCTCAATCCACTTAGTGAAATAGTCTATAGCCACAATAAGGAATTTCAGTCCCCCTGCTGCAACAGGGAAGGGGCCTGCAATGTCGATACCCTATTTATAGAATGGCCATGGCGACGTAATAGGTGCTAGCTCCCGTTGTGGTCGGCGTGGGATGGGTCTATGAACTTGGCAGTCGCCACACTTTTTTATCAAATCCCGCGCGTCACGGTGCATCGTAGGCCAGTAGTATCCTGACCGTAAGGCGCGTGCTACAACGGACCGTGGTCTTGAGTGCATACTGCATGAACCGGCGTGGATCTCTCGGAGTACGTAATCTGCTTGAAGGGGTCCGACACATCGAAGCCATGGTTGTAGAAATGAACGCCGATATAATATCCCATCTCGAAGTTCAAACCTCTGTGATGTGCGACGTATTCGTCGGGCGTCCTTCTGCTCTTGGGGCAGTATGCCCTTGCTTATAAACTCGACGATGGGAGTCATCCATGTAGGACCTTGCTCCTCTATCACCGTGGATATCTCCATCTCTGAGATGGACTTGCTCTTAAGAGTCTCCACCAGTACTTGTTTTGACAGGTGCGCAAAGCTTGTGGATGCAATCTTGCTCAGTGCATCCGCCTTTCTGTTTTCCCCTCTAGGAACTTGTTTGATGGTAAACCTGTCGAGACCCTGGATTAGTGACTTGGTTTTGTCGAGGTATTGAACCATGTTTTCCTCTTTAGCCACATATTCGCCCAACACGTGGTTGGCTATTAACCGGGAATCCACATTTGCTTCTAGGTTGCGTATGTCCATTCGAGCTGCAATGCGTAATCCAGCTATCAGGGCTTCATACTCTGCCTCGTTGTTTCTGGCTGTGAATTCAAAACGCAGTGCGTAAGTGAATTCTATTCCTTTTGGACTTGTGAGGACAAGGCTTGCGCCTGACCCGTCCACGCATGAAGATCCATCCGTGAATAGGATCCATGGTTCTTGTAGTTCCGCCTCGCTTTGTGAAGGTGCATCATCAGTACCTGGTTTTTCGATGATGAAATCTGCTAGTATCTGCCCCTTAACCGCAGTACGTGGTCTGTAGGAGATGTTATGCTCACCTAGCAACACACTCCACTTCTGTAGTCGTCCTGATGCGTCGGGTTTGGAAATGACTTGCTTGATAGGTTGGTCTGTGATTACCACTATTGGGTGCGCCTGGAAGTACCTGCGCAGCCTTTTGGCGGAGAATACTAATGCCAAGATCAACTTCTCCATTGCGCTATAGTTAACCTCCGTTTTCTTGAGTGCTTTGCTTACAAAATATACCAGTGTTTGTACTGAATCCCTATCCGTCAGTAGCACCGCGCTGACTGCTCCATGAGTCGCAGATAAGTACATAATTAATTCTTCCCCTGGGCGGGGCGCGACTAGCGTGGGAAGCGCTGCTATGTGTTGTTTAAGCTGTATAAAAGCTTCTTCTGCTTCCGTAGTCCAGCGAAAGTCTCCTTTTTTTGTACACTTCTTGAGCGTTTTGAAGAGGGGGAGTGACTTATCTGCTGATTTGGACAAGAATCTGTTCAAACCGGCTAATTTTCCATTCAGAGACTGGACTTCCTTCAACGTGCGCGGTGAAGGAAGTTGGATGACAGCCTTCGTTTTTTCTGGACACGGTTTAATGCCATCGGGCTCTATCAAATATCCAAGGAACATGCCTTCTGTAGCGCCAAAGGTGCATTTTTTAGGATTTAACTTCATGTTGATCTCTCGTAGTGTCTTAAATGTTTCCTCAATGTCGCGCACCAATTCGTCCTCAGTATGGCTTTTTATGACAAGGTCGTCAACATAGACCTCTAGGTTGCGGCCCACCTGTTTTTCAAATGCGTTATCTACCAATCGCTGGTAGGTGGCGCCTGCATTCTTCAAGCCAAAGGGCATCTTTGTATAGAAATAGACGCCTTGGCTCATATGGAAGGCCGTTTTTTCCTCATCTTCTTTAGCCATTTGGATTTGGTGGTACCCTTTGTATGCGTCTAAGAAACATTTAAGTGGGTATCCGCACAAAGATTCTACCTTCCAATCTATCTCTGGTAGTGGGTAGCAGTCTTATGGACATGCTTTGTTGAGGCCCGTGAAGTCCACGCACATCCGCCAACTACCATCGCTCTTCTTGACCATCACTGGGTTGGAAAGCCAGTCATGGTAATAGACTTCTCGCATGATACCTGCATCCACAAGTTTGTGTACTTCCTCCAGAATGGTTTTTGCGCGCTCTGGAGTCTGACCGCGCTTCTTCTATTGTACTGGGGAGTATCCTTGTCGGATTTTCAACTTGTGTTCTGTAATCGAGCGTGGTACCCCAGTCATGTGCTTTGGTTCCCATGCAAAGGTATACAAATTCTTTTGCAAGAGTGCGCACACGGCCGCCCTGCCTTTATCAGACAGCGATCCCCTGATCGATACTTCTTGCTCTGGGTAATCAGGATGAATTGCGACCCTCAGGTTTGATACTTTAGTTGCGCACTGTTCTGGGATGTGGGCCGTCTCACATGTAATCGTGTTACATTCTCCAGGTGGTAGACGGTACCACGCGTATGGCTGATATCCCTGGCCTTCCAATAATGCCATTATATGACGAAGGGGATCTGATCACCATAAAGTTCATCCAGCCTGTCGTGGAGTGTTCCATATTACCAACATTGACTAGTAGACGTATTTGCCCCATGGGCCATATCTTTTCTCCCGTAAAACCATTCAACGACGTCATGGCCGGGCTTAACTGACTTCGTATTTCAGGTCGCAGTCGCTTGAAACAATGTTCATACATTATATCTGCGGACGCTCCTCCATCAACATACATGAGGTGGATATCATGACCCCCTGCATTAATTTCGATGGTAAGAGGTTCTACCCCTGCGTTGTCCGCAACCAAGGTGGGGAAAGAAATTTTGCTTCCACAGGAAAACTTTTGGCTGACCTTCTGCCTAGTCTTCCGCTGCCATGATTGTATCATGTAAATGTATCAGCCTTATCTTTGGGTGCTTCTTTCTTGTTCCCAGTATTTTGCTTATCTTTCCCCTCCTTGATGTTCTTAACTAAATGGTCCAATCTGCCTTCTTTTACTAGCTTATCAATTAGTTGGCGCAATTGGACACACTCATTGGTGGTGTGGCCCTTCTGTCCATGATAGTCGCAGTATCCGTTCCCCACGCGCCGCTCTTCTGGGGTGCGCATTGGTGGGGGTCTCGGGAAGTTCGCGCCTTCCGTTGCGAATATCTCCTTTAGAGTCTTGGTTAGCGGGGTATACTTGTCATTCTCTCGTCCGCTCCCCTGACCGTGGGAGTTCTTGTTGCGGTTGCTACTCTGGTCAATGGATTGTCTCCTAGGCTGTTCTTGTGACCTATAGTTTGAGTAGCCTTTCTTGCTGTCTGCCGCAGCAGCTTCTCCTTGGATAAAGGACATCGTGCGTTTCATAAGTTCATCAAAGGTTTGGGGGACCTTGTCGTTCAACCTTTTAATGAGTTCTGGGTTATTGACTCCGTTCATGAACCCTGAGATCTTTAGTATTTCAGGACACGCCTTGACATGTATGCATTTGTCTTTGTAGCATTCCACATAAGCGCTTGTAGATCCCCCTGCGCTGTTTTACCTGGCAAGTTCGACGTGGTTTTGGCGCACTTCTTCCTTTGAGTAAAGTTCAGGCGAAACGCCTTCCGCAACTCTTGAAAACCACCAATGCTTCTCACGTGGAGCTTATGAACCATTTCGCGCATTTCCCACTAATGTGGAATTGAACATGTGGCACCACACAGGTTGTGGCCAATTTTAGATGGTAGCAGCAGACTCGAAAATTTTTAGGTGATCGTCGGATCACCGTTCCATCGTAGGTTTTCACATTGGCGGGCATGCGCCTTATTTTATCTTCTGAAAAATCGCTGATGCGCCGAGTGAACGCATCCACCTTTTGGCGGCGCCAGGGAAGAGACATATCTTCGTCCTCCTGGTCGCGATATCTTCTCCTGGACTTCCAGTGTCCTGTTTCTTTTTCCTCGTTGTTCGAGGAGTCACTGGAGGACAAGCTTCCCCTCTTTCGGCGCTTGCGCCGGCTATCCTCGGAATCCGAGCTCGAAGAGCTTTCACTTGGGGAGTACCGTCGTCCAAGTCTGTCATGGACGCTGCGGCTACCAAGCCTAGCGTGGGCATTGGTATGCCGTCCATCATCTTCGTGTTCTCCCAGATACTGTAGGTCAGCTGCTTCATCGTTCACAACTCTCCTCCCGATCCTGGTAAACACTGGGGGCCGGCGGCTGTCCCTCTCGCGCCTCTCCCTCTGGTGACGCGATGGGGATGTCTCATACTCTGTGTCAAAGTTGAGTCGGGCTTGCAGGCTCTGACTCGAACTCTTTTTCACTTCCTCTTGCATGAGGGCAGCCAAGGTTTTGTAGTTTTGAGATACGAAATCATTTGGCGCTAGTTCAGGCACGACTCCTTCTAGCGCGAGGGTGTCTGTTTCCACTTCCGGACCCCTGTTTCGGTCAGGCGCGCCTGGCGGGGTTGTGAGGTCCCTTTCTGGCACCGATTGGAGGGGAGTGGTAAGAAGGGTGCGATGTGGAACTTCTGCGCTGGTAGTTGTCGTAGTGGCATGGGTTGTCCCCGTGCGTGGTCCTACTGTCGTGAAGACCAGATCTGGGCCTGACCCTTGGTTTTTGGTCGCACTGGTTGTTCCAGAGGCCTGCTTAGAGGCTGATTCGCTTTGCTGCTTTTTCCCTTGTAGGTCACTATGCGATCGTTGGCTTAGGTTTCCGTGCTTTGTCATTCTAGTTCTTAGTGATTGGTCCCACTAAATTCATAGGCCCTAATAAATCTATCTTCAGAACATATATTTGGCCTTAAATCACATCTTTTCCGCTCCAACGCCTCATTTATCCTGAAATGCAAATATGAACGAATATGAATGAATTAAGTACCATATTAATACAAATGAGGCCATAAACACGGGAGTTTGATATATAAAAGATCAGGCTAATTTGATGTTATCAGTATTCCGCAACTATCCCTCATAATGCCTTCACCTTAATACCTAAGTGAGACTTACAGAGTTGTAACGTACAAGTGTGTATTATTAGTAGTAGCAGGTCAAGATTGTGTAAACTTGTTCTCATTTATAATGTTCATCGGTTATTATCATATGCTCAAACTATTGTTCATACGTTTCATAGTTTTACTCAAATATATCGGAACACCAAGTGGTATTAGAGTGGTGGGATCACTTCCATGATCTAGATCCGTTCTTGAATGACCGCTAATAATAACAAACGAGTTTAACATTCTCATATACCATTCAAACCCAATCTTCAACAAAGACCCCAAAAAACTAGTTCTCCCCACACCTTTATTTCTCCTCTTAACTATACTATTGAGTACCTCCATACTCCTTCGTTTAGCAAAAGGCTCCAAATGCTTCTTTTCCAGCCCATTCAACCACACCTCAAAGTAAAACTTCCTTGTAAGTACCAATGTTTAAATGGTGCATTTGGGAATATGTGTTCTAAGACACACAAACTTGTGGTTATGGTTACTCTCATGAGCTACCAAGGGAGAGAAAGAAGCATGATGCGAATGTGCAAATTGGAGAAACAAAAGTAAATAAGAGAAGGGAACATCCGGGGAGGAGGAGATGTCTTCAGGGAATGTGCATCAAGTTCATCAGGGAGTGTCAGCAAAACAAGACAGCCCCTGATCTTTCAGAAATTTGCACCTGAAGACACCAACAACAAAGAATTAAGCAATAATGTCTTTATTCTTATTCCTTGTTGTAATTTAGTTGTAAGTTGAAGCAATTATGCTCACTTGCAACTATTTAATTTAGGTTATTCATGTATTTATATAGGAGGAGACTGGTGCACATTATGGCTCGGTCTTTGATTTACATAGAATGCCCTAGAATAAGGGACGTTGAACGCAAAAAGACTTTTAGCCGTTGATTTTGGAAGGTTTGCTTAAACCTGAAAAATTCAAGACTTCTAAAGTCTGTTTTGCTTCGGCAGCATCATAGATTAAGAACTGTATTTCTTACTAGTCTACTCTGTGATGCATTGAAAAGGTATGAGCGGTAACACTCAGGGATATCAATGCGGAATTGACAAAGGATAAGAAGGAACTATCAGCACAGCTGATACCTCAACCTGAGTCACTAATAGCCATTAGGGATTGAAGAGAATTAGAAGATCTATGAAAAATCAGAGAATGGGTAATGGAATGATACCATTTACTTTTGTGTTTGAAAACAAAAGTTGTCTAAATAGTATATGAGTCACTACTAACAACTTCACATTCCAAAACAAATCCTACCTCTGAATCTATTACCTGACAACTATTTATCTCCTGAGATCTTAGACTTTAGTAACCTTTAAAAGCTTACTAATAGACTTATACCTCATAAACCAACCCTTCCATAAATACTGGTCTCTGAAAGACTTAAAATGGAAGAACGGTTTCAAAAAAAATCAAGAAGTGTCTGGCTTTTTTGAAAAGAGAAAAAGTTCCAAAACTTGGAAACAAAAGAACATCAAAGACACAACCCTAAATCAGGGAGTCTCTTAAAACTTACAAGACTAAGATCCAAGGAAGAACTTAGAAACTGAGCCACGTACCTGAAGAAACAGACATCTGTTTATCCTTATGTATTAATACATGATTTTAAATCAGAGTGTAAGAAGAAGCCGTTATGCTCACTTACCTCTGATAAACATAGATAACTTCATCCAGATGTTTATTTACTTATATTTTTGGTTATAATTCAGACTGTAAGAAGAAGCCGTTATGCTCACTTACATCTGAAAGACTTAGGTAACATTTATGTTCAAATAGGGGGAGATTGTTGAGTTAATAATTGACCAAATTATCTCTCACAAGTATTTTATACATAAATACAGCCTAAGTCACTAGCTGAAAAAATCAGAGAGCCAGTCCACTCTCTGATTAGTCAAAATGTAAACCATAAGCAAGTTTACGACCTGACAAGGATCAGCACAACTGATCATAATCAGATATTAAAAGACTCGCAAAAGGTATAACCTCAGCGAGCAACCTCATGTAAAGTTAAAGCCAGACCACTTGATAAACATATTCAACTACTGATATATAAAGAACAACGGTTCTAACAAAAGAACTCACTGAGTGTTCACATATCAGAGCACAACAACTCTGATATGTTGTATATTTCTTGATGTATACAATCAAAGCTTCGAAGAAGTCTAAGACCAAACAGATCAAACACTTTGTAATCTAATGTGGATCAGCTAGCAAAGTACAAGGAGTTACAAACAACCAGAGTCTTAGGTAAAACTATGAAAGACTTGTCAACTTAAAACCATCATGGAGATCTAAGCAGCCTAACTAAATTCTACTGATTAGATATACTTAGCATATATCTTTGAGAGTTAAGTATCTTCTATATATAAAGATAGGATCTTACTGATATTCTCATACACAATTAGGCGGGAGTAATTTAAAGAAAAGCAAAGAGGAAAAAAAACCTCGGGAAAATAAGAACTTATCGGTAGCAGGGAAAGCAACTTGCATGTACAAATAGTTTTCAGCATAGTAAAGAAACCCTAGCCACACAAAAGCATGTGCACCTTACTTCCAGTTTGCATTTAGTTTAGAAATTAATAATCTCTCGTTACTACTAACAGTGTATCTCCCTAGTATATAAAGGGACGATGATAGAAGGGATAAGCAATCGATTCTAACACTAGAATCTTACTCCTCTTCTAGTGTAGAATCTTCGTCTTCAAACTAAAGAGTTTCATTTGTCATTACCAGGGATAGTATTCCGAAACTATCCCTCGTAAAGCCTTCACTTTAATACCTAAGTGAGACTTTCAGAGTTGTAATGTACAAGTGTGTATTATTAGTAGTACAGGTCAAGATTGTGTAAACATGTTGTCATTTCTAATGTTCATCAATTATTATCATATGCTCAAAGTGTTGTTCATATGTTTCATGGGTTTACTCAAATATATAGGACCAACACAAGATTTGAGCTTGAAAATCTGTAAAAAAAATTAAAAACTTTACAGAATTGTTTTTTTCTCCAAAATTAAATCATATGAATACTTGTAATTTTCATGTATAATTTTACTTATTTATGAAATCTTTGATGGGTGTATTCTCTTCTTAATTGATAATCAACCTTGTTCCAACAAAACAGTTTGAAACTTGTGTCATAGTTGCATGTAATACATATTTTTAGTTAGTTTAAACGCCTTAGTAACATGCTATATAACATGTTATATAATGAATACGGTTTAATAATATAAATACTTAAAATCCATGTGTTGTATCTTGCCATGATGATAAGCACAATTATGGGATCTTTTAATGTTGCATGTTCCCTGATAAAAGCATATAGCTTAAGAGCTAGTCATTCCAAAGTGTGCATGGGATTGTTACACCTCTGTGCCAATTAATGCAACAAAATTAATATTATCAACATTAAAAATATTATATTGTTAATAGCTTACCTCATATCTTGTAGTTTGAACTCTAAAAATTGTTTAGGATTGGCCTTTGATTCCATAACCGTGGTATTATTGTTTTGAACCAATCGCCTAATAACATTTTAAAAATTAATGCAAAAGGTTATGTTTCATATAAAAAATTTGTATACAACTACATAATATATGAAGTGTGTGTAACAATTTTACCAAACATATACTTTGAATCAATTTTGTGTTCTAGGAAACTTTTGAAACACAAAAAATCATAAACAATTGTACGTGGTCAAAAGCAAAACTTCGACGTAAATAAGTTTTTTCTTTTTTTAAAAATGGATTTTACATTCATATGGGTTAATTTAATGTTGTCTAAATTCTTCTTAACGTGAATCATCTTTGTGCAACAATTTATCAAAATCATAAACCATCATATTATTGTTGCATGAATCTTGGTGCCCTGTTGTGTGGATTAAATAACATTAGCTATAGTATACACAATACATATCAAATGAGTATTTAAATAGTATGATATAAATACATAATTATACATATTAATCCATCAGAATGATATCGAAACCAGAAACCTTTATTTGCTAGCTAGCACCATAAAACTGGTTCCATATAGAGATTGTGGAAAACTAGAAGGGGGGGTTGAATAGTTTTGCTAATTAAAACTTCCTTTTAATCTATTTAGATCGACTTATATCAATCTATTTGGGTGTGTGTGTTGGATGTTGATAAACAAGCATATAAAGGCATGTAATGAAAAGATAAGAGTAAGAAGCAGAAAACCACAACGCGAGTATTTATAGTGGTTCGGCTACAAGGACACCTTCCTTGCCCTACTCCACTCCCCGAGTCACCTACTCGAGAGTTCGTATACACTACACCAATCTCCTTATGGCGGAGAAGCCTTCACAACGTCGCCTACCCTTTTTCCGGTGCTAGGCTAACCACCGGGTTCTTTCACTCCAAGGTGAACCACACCTACACAACGTCGCCTACCCTTTATAAGGTACTAGGCTAAGTACCTAGTTCTTTCACACCAAGGTGAACCACACCTACACAACGTCGCCTACCCTTTATTAGGTACTAGGCTAAGCACCTAGTTCCATTGCAATAGAGGAACTACTACCCAACACTACACCAACGACTAATCCCAAAGGAGATCTACTCCTTTACAACATCATCAAGGATATCAATATCCTTGGATCTAGTACTAGTCTATCTTGTACATCGAAACACACCATATCGAATGTACATCTAAGGCACCTTTCACTAATGCCTTTGACTAGATCTTCAAGACACCTTTCACTAATGTCTTGTGGCTAGATCTTCAAGACACCTTTCACTAATGTCTTGTAATCTTGGCTTCTAGGAACCTTTCACTAATGCCTACAATATGGACGATCGACACCTTTCACTAATGTCTTCGTCTTGACCCTTGAGACATCTTTCACTAATGTCTTCAACACTACACTTCTTAGAAGAAAGAAAAGAATCATCAACAAGAGGACTTCAGTAGCCTTGATGATGAGGAAGCATGGCAACTTATGGACTTGAGCTTGCTCGACTTCAAAGGTGGTGATCTTGCCTTTAAGAGGAACCTAGAAGATCACACAAAAACAAAACTACAAACATAGATCTCTTGGATCTGAGGTTAGAGAGTTTTTAACTCTAGGGGAAAGTATGTTAGAAAGGGGTGAGAAACAATGAAGAAATGGCTCACTATTTATAGAAGAAAAAATCTATTGTTCCCCGGATCCCACGGATTCCTCCCACTTGGGATCCGTCTAGCGTAAAGCTAGGGATCCATGGGACGCTCCCTTTTACCCATGGGTATTTTGGTTATGGGTCATGGGTCATGGGTTGATCCATGGATCTTTAGCTAGATACAATGTATCTCTTGAGTGCAATGTACTTAGTCACTTGGGTATGGGTTGATCCATGGGTTATGGATATTATCCATGTATGATATAAGCATGATGTCATGCAATGGGTTATGGGTCAAGCTCCATGGGTTATGGGCTTTGGGTTGTAGCCAACTACATTCCAACTACATTCGCCAATGGGTCATGATACTTAAGTTTCTACCCATTTATATTACCCAATATACTACATACTAGTTATGTGTATATTTTACCCAAATATGTAAACACTAGTTGTTGTACATATGTAATATTAAATCGTAAAATCACTTATACTTGTTTTAGTGTTTTATGTGAAAATGTGAATATGTTAGAAACTATTAGTTCAAACCATTTACGTATTTTATTTGTTTCGTTAAAATGATTTTACGTTTGTTATCGACAAAACATTAAAAGATCGTAAAATATAAATAAACGTTTTTACGGCTTATTTGTATTAACAATCTCCCCTTTTTGTTGATGACAAAACATAAAATTATTTTAAGGAAAAGCTAAAATTCGTAAAAGTTTGAATTTGTAGTTTTTACTTTCTTCTCCCCCTTTTTGTCGAAACAAAAAGAGCTTCGAAAGAAAGCAACACATTGTTTTTAAGAAAAACATGTGAAAGAAATAAAAAGAAATAGAGAGCAAGTAACGGGAAAGGATCTCGTCTTTACTCCCCCTTGACGAGTCCATCCCTATGTAAGGGCGTCAAGAAATTAATACTAATCTAGTTTGTTTGCAAGTAAGTTTGCAAAAAATTTCGTCTAAGTGACGAATGTGCTCCCCCTTGATGATTGCAATTTTGCAAAGGGGTGTCACGAAATGTAATCCTAATATTGCAAGTAATTTGCAATGTATTGCTTTGACATAAAGCTCCCCCTAGCTTTAGGATGTCAAAGTCTTCATGTGTAAATTGAATAACTACAAAACAAATGTTAGAAAACAAGTATAATTCACAATTTCCTGCAAATGTGGTCCAAATTAGTAGAAAATAGTTTTTTGTCTCACGGATCCCAAGGTTCCCTCATAGTAGGGATCCGTCTAGGCAATTCTGAGGGATCCGTATAGCTGATGACCAATTTCAGCAATGGTGATATAACAAGTAATGCTATCACAAAAGTGAGATATGAATACAACGTAATCATATACTCAGAAATATAACAAGTAGCATGTAATTTCATTTAACAAAACTAGAGTTATGATATACATGACTCTAAAAACTAAGAAAATAAGAAAATACATGACTAGAAATTTCTAGACCAACTATCGCTTGATACTAGGACACCACTAAAATCTTCTAGCTCAAGTTTTGTTTAGGTTTAATCTCTCGACGAACGTTCGAGGAGATGATAGAATATGAAACGTTGGTCTTCTCGTACTTCATGTATCAAACTTTCAACATGTTGACAATGATAGCAATCTTTGTCATGGCTAGGTAGTGGTGGTGGAAGAAATGAAATGGCTTGATGCGAAGGATCAAGTGAAGCGGCTTGTGGAGCTTCAAACAATGGAGGGATTGGTGGAGACGCATTTGAGAATGGCTCGACCAAGAATGATGGTGGTGGTAGAGAAGTGTCAACTTCCATATGGTCGGGTGGTTGACTTTGATGATGTCTCATAATCCAAATGGGATTATATGATGGAAACGGCGAAAAGGAAGCCGGAGCTAGTGTTGACTCAACACCTTGATTCATTATTCCTCCTAATGAGGAGAATGTTGTCGGCGGAGGTGGATGAGACGGCCTAGGAGGCAAATCCTCTAAATTGTAGAGGTGTGGTGATGACAGTGGAGATGTAAAGGAGATACCTCTAGGAACCAATGGTGATGGTTTAGTGGAGATGATATTGTTTGGCCTAGGAGGTATGGTGGTGTTTGGCATAGATAGTTTTGTGGGTACTATCCTTTTAGGAATTGGTTTGATTGGTTGAGGAAGGATCCAAGCACTTGTTGGCTTGACCGGAGATGATTCGGTTGAAGAGATTTTGTGTATAACACGAGCCTTTTTCTTGGGTGGATAAATTACTACTTGAAGTTTTCCTCATGATGAAATGATTTCAAGAGGTTTGTAAGGGTTTCTAAAGTGCTGAAAGTTAGGATGAAGGTGATGACTATGGAAGTCCTAACAATGTGATTTATAAAGCAAGAGATTTGGCAAGTGCATTTAAGCCTTAAGCCACTAAGATTCATTGGAATGTGATGATTAACATGCACAAGAGTCAACTTCAGAGTTTGTACTGATCTAGGAACTCATTTAAGATGAGATGGAGTGTTTGAGTTAGAAAGATGAGTTGAAATGATTGTTTTAGCAAGATTTGACATAAATTGTCATTCGGATCCCACGGTTCCCTCCTCAGGGGGATCCGTCTAGGCTAATCCTAGGGATCCGGCTCTCAGCAGCTATGGAAGAATAGAAATGATGTTTCTAAGATCTAAGATCTATATCACCTTGAGTGTTTCAGTCCTCCTAAATGTCTTAAATGAAGGGGTGCTTAAGTACATGAAGGTAATGAGTGATGTAGCTAATGATTGCCTTTTATGGAAGAATTTGGAACTTTCTTGAGTACCAATGAATGAGCAAGGATGACACTAAAGATGAGTGTGTCAATTGAAGCTAAATGATCCTAGATATCAGGTTGTGACTTGGGATAGTGTTTTGGAAAATATCCTAAAGGCTTTGAGATGGGAAAACTAGAATTTGATCAACGTTGATCAATTTTAAGGTAAGGATGATTTATGATCAATTTTGCCATAATCGAAAGATTTCTAAGGCTAGATGTGAGGGATCATGTGAGAATGATGAGTGATCTAGAGAGCGGAAGAGTAATGGGTTTAAGTGAAAACGATAGATCTACAAGCGTCTTGAGTATGATCTAGGTGAGTTATGTGTGAGTAGGAATGATCTACTTAATCTTGATAAGGACTTAATTTGCCTTAAGACACTATGTTTAGCTTAGTGTGAGGTGTTCTAAGGACATGTTTGAAATATAGTGCTTGCAATTGCATTTTTTGTTTGCCGGATCCCACGGTTCCCTAAGTGTAGGGATCCGTCTGACACAAACTTTGGGATCCATCCATCTGCTCAGCAGAACCTTTACTAAAGGTATGCAATGATCTTGACAATTCATTATATTCCAAGGTTGGTTTAAAGAGGTTCTAACACTAAGATATCAAATGTAAGATGTTTTATTTCATGAAGGAAATAGGATTACATTGATAGAGCACGAGTACGAGAGGATTGATCCTATTTGAAGTACAACTAGGTTCCTTGAGTGTTTTCGCTAGATGGATCATCAAATGGTTGATGAGTGTTGGTGGATTCAGGAATGAAGAACGTCTTCATGAGGGAAATGTTTAGCGGTTCCATCATCTTGTTCACAAGTACGTACAACGGAATTTGAAATTGAGGATGAAAATGCATGACATTATGATAGAGGCGCGTCAAGAACATTCCATATGGAATGAGTTTATTCTTGGAGCCTTGAAGGTTTACAATTCGCCTTGCAAAGAAGTAGGCGAGATTGTATGGTTGTTGTGTTAGCACACAATACATTATGTGAGCACAACAGGCGGGAAGGATTTCTCGATTTCCTTTAAGACTCCAAACATTTTCACGTAGGATGAGTGCAAGGGGCTTGTACTCTTCAAGAATATCCCGTGTGTGGATGATGTTTGGATTGGAGTGATAGGGTTTGCATAATATGCGAATTAAGTCTTGTGGGGAAGGAATGTGAGAAAAATACGGACTATTTTCTTCACGAAAATTGAAGAGAGAATCAAGAGACTAATCTTCAGTGAAGGCACATTGTCCATAATTTGGAATTCGGAGAATTTGAGCAAATTGCTCAAGAGTCAAAACAAACTTTTGGTTTTTGATCCAAAACCAAAGAGATAGAGAACGATCCTCTTTACGAACGAGTTCGACTTGACGGAAGAATTCCAATAGAAACCTTGGACATATTTTATCGTTAATTTTGAGAAGACATTCTAGTCCTATGGCTCGGAAGGAGGTATTGATACCTTCTTCGAATTGTAGAGAGGTGTCTACAATACGTCCTTCATGGAAGTGACGGGTTTCGAGATTGTTGAACCCACGGACATGATTGCCAGGTGTGTTGGGTTCAAGAGAGATGTTAGGAGTGTAGACACTAGAGAGTGAAGAATCAAACTCATATACGTGCGACATAGTAACACCTATAGAAAAGATGAGTTAATAGAAAGTGATGTTTGTGATCAACCTATGATTATCTAACGTTTTTATTAGATTTTTATTAACAATGGTTTTTAATAAGAAAAACACTTAACTCACTTACGGTTTTGACATTCTAGTGGAGTATTACTTTTAGAAAAAAATGGTTTTTAACTTGCATGAAAAACTGTTCTCCAGCAGGACGGATCCCACGGTTCCTTTTAAAAAAGGGATCCGGCTAGTATAACTTCCGGGATTTGTAGATCTGATATTACAGAAACAGATTTTATGAAAAGCATAGGTTTTTAGATCTTATAGTTTTATACCAAGATATGTGTTTTAGCCTACATTTTCTTTTAACATGCATACATGACTTCTCATGTATCACGAAGGAAAGAAATAAAACAAAGAAAAATGATAAACACATAATAACCTAGATAACTAGACTATTAGTAATATTTCATTTCAATACTATGAATGATACAAAGGATTGGGTATATAACCCCAATGTAGATTAACAGCACAAAGTAAATGTCTCCGTATGTGAACTTCATCATAGGGAACACAAGTGCGATGAGTGTTAAGACGATGAGTACGAAGGCGATGTAAACCATGTTGAAGACGGTCCTTCTTGGTTTCGGTTGGGATAAGATGGAGAGGAAGATGAAGTTTTGAATGAGAGGGAATTTTTGAAATTGGAAGATTTGAAAAAAGTGAGGATTTGAGAAAGTGGGCGTCGAGTGGCATATTTATGGGGAAAGAGTATTTTTCGAAATTTGTGTTTTGTTTTATTATTGGATTAAAACAAATAAAAACATAAGTTTTATATACCACGACTTTAGACGAGAAATATAACACGTATGTGAGAAAAAGGCTTCCTAATGAAGCTTCATGTAAAACATGTATATGCACAAAAGATAATCATATAAATACCTAAATAGGCATACTTAATTATCAAGCAAAATAAAAAGAAAATCATACCTCTAACGCACTTAGGAATGTCTTTACAAATGACACAGCAAATGTCACTTAGACGATTCCCGCTCCTTTGCGTTTAAGATACCTTCTTAAGGAAGGTATTCTTGTTACCAAGCGATTCCTATAGCTTGGTGGGTATGAGCTTTGACTAAGCAACGTGACAAAGAAGATTAGTGCAATTAAATGAAAAGGTAAAAAAATTGTTGTTATCAAATCAACATCCAAACATATAGTTTTAAAAGACATAGTGTTTATTTTTATGAAAAACCTTCTTTGTATTTTTCAATTTACCATGGATCGTATCAAGTTTTTAAAGTACAATATACTTCAAGAAACTTGGTAACGAAGCTCTGATGCCAATTGTGGAAAACTAGAAGGGAGGGGGGGGGTTGAATAGTTTTGCCAATTAAAACTTCCTTTTAATCTATTTAGATCGACTTATGTCAATCTATTTGGGTGTGTGTGTTGGATATTGATAAACAAGCATATAAAGGCATGTAATGAAAAGATAAGAGTAAGAAGCACAAAACCACAACGCGAGTATTTATAGTGGTTCGGCTACAAGGACACATTCCTTGCCCTACTCCACTCCCCGAGTCACCTACTCGAGAGTTCGTAAACACTACACCAATCTCCTTATGGCAGAGAAGCCTTCAAAACATCGCCTACCCTTTTTCCGGTGCTAGGCTAACCACCGGGTTCTTTCACTCCAAGGTGAACCACACCTACACAACGTCGCCTACCCTTTATAAGGTACTAGGCTAAGTACCTAGTTCTTTCACACCAAGGTAAACCACACCTACACAACGTCGCCTACCCTTTATTAGGTACTAGGCTAAGCACCTAGTTTCATTGCAATGGAGGAACTACTACCCAACACTACACCAACGACTAATCCCAAAGGAGATCTACTCCTTTACAACATCATCAAGGATATCAATATCCTTGGATCTAGTTATAGTCTATCTTGTACATCGAAACACACCATATCGAATGTACATCTAAGGCAACTTTCACTAATGCCTTTGACTAGATCTTCAAGACACCTTTCACTAATGTCTTGTGGCTAGATCTTCAAGACACCTTTCACTAATGTCTTGCAATCTTGGCTTCTAGGCACCTTTCACTAATGCCTACAATATGGACTATCGAAACCTTTCACTAATGTCTTCGTCTTGACCCTTGAGACATCTTTCACTAATGTCTTCAACACTACACTTCTTAGAAGAAAGAAAAGAATCATCAACAAGAGGACTTCAGTAGCCTTGATGATGAGGAAGCATGGCAACTCATGGACTTGAGCTTGCTCGACTTCAAAGATGGTGATCTTGCCTTTAAGAGGAACCTAGAAGATCACACAAAAACAAAACTACAAACATAGATCTCTTGGATCTGAGGTTAGAGAGTTTTTAACTCTATGGGAAAGTATGTTAGAAAGGGGTGAGAAACAATGAAGAAATGGCTCACTATTTATAGAAGAAAAAATCTACTGTTCCCCGGATCCCACGGATCCCTCCCACTTGGGATTCGTCTAGCGTAAAGCTTGGGATCCGTGGGATGCTCCCTTTTACCCATGGGTATTTTGGTTATGGGTCATGGGTTGATCCATGGATCTTTAGCTAGATACAATGTATCTCTTCAGTGCAATGCACTTAGTCACTTGGGTATGGGTTGATCCATGGGTTATGGATATTATCCATGTATGATATAAGCATGATGTCATGCAATGGGTTATGGGTCAAGCTCCATGGGTCATGGGCTTTGGGTTGTAGCCAACTACATTCAATGTATTTGCCCAATGGGTCATGATACTTAAGTTTCTACCCATTTATATTACCCAATATACTACATACTAGTTATGTGTATATTTTACCCAAATATGTAAACACTAATTGTTGTACATATGTAATATTAAATCATAAAATCACTTATACTTGTTTTAGTGTTTTATGTGAAAATGTGAATATGTTAGAAACTATTAGTTCAAACCATTTACGTATTTTATTTGTTTCGTTAAAATGATTTTACGTTTGTTATCGACAAAACATTAGAAGATCGTAAAATATAAATAAACGGTTTTACGGCTTATTTTTATTAACATAGATGATTTTAAATTATATGTGGCACTTACCTGGTGTACCAACGATTTTAGAAAGTGAAGTTTCAACCATCTTTTTACACATACACAAAAAAAAATAATAATAAAATTGCTTACATTAGAAACATACGATCATTACAAAGAAAAACACACGGCGAAAAAACACAGCACAAACATTAGGGTTAGCATAAACTCACATCTAAGATCTGTTTTAAAAAAACTGGTAACGAAAAGAAAACGATGTTTTGAAGATCGACCTTTTTTGTTGACAGAAATCACCAAATGAGTATCTTTTGCAAGCTTGTGTAGGTGCCGAATAAGGGTTATTCAGAAGATGGGATTAGGGTTCGTTATCATGTTCGAATATGGAAATCATGCAAATCTAGAAGTTATCAAGTTCAAATTTTAGGCATGTTGTGTTGATGGTTTTTTTGAGCAAGGTCCTTCCGTGTTCTTTAAAGTTTTTTTTTCCGCACTTTTGTCACGTATGTTTTTTCACTTATTTTATTAAAATCCAGTGTTGATTAATATAGAAAGCCTCGATTTTGCAATTAAGCCTTTCCATTAGTCAATAGAAACCTACGTTTTGCCACTATCAGAGTTCCTTTATTATATAAAAGATATGCAAACGAAAAATTCCATTTTTAGTTTTTACACCGGTAATCACACTCTAAGGGCCCGTTTGGTATCTACCAATCTCTTTAAGATTTGAGTTTAATGATCAAAAACTATGTTTGTTTTACATTATTTGGATTAAAAAGTGGGACTCAACCCAGGGCACACACATTTTTAAAGTAGAAAGGTAAGGTGGGTTTTAAGTTTAAAATGGTTTCACAATAATTTTTTTTATTGGTCCATATTAAATGAAAGTCTATATTAAATTATAAAAAATGATTATTTACTAGTTAATTATATATTTTATTTCTTCTAAATTTTTTTCTCTCTCCCACATCTAATTCAAATTAAAATTCTAATCCAAATTCAAATCATAAGCTTAAACCAACCTGCAAACCAAACGGGCCCTAAAGTTATCATGTGCATACCTGTGCCTCAAATATGTCCATCTGTAGTTACGCTAAGATGTTTGTTTAAACTTGTTTTTGTCTATATAAATGAATCATGCTTATATTTAATAAGCTCAAACTTGTTGTCTTTCTTTAAACTTATAAAACTACATAAATTTATAGCAAACTTATATAACCACATGAATCTCTGAATCTTTTTATCCCCCTAACAAGGTTATAAACCAAGAAATTAAACCTCATAAATTTTAAGTAATCTTTAACAAACACCCCGTTCATCCTAGACTCTAACTTTTGTCAAATTGTAATACAACCTTTGCATTACACTTTGTTAGCGAGATTCTTTTTTAAGCAGTCTTTTTAATCTTGGTTATTGGCGGACCTAAGATGGTTTCCAGGCTCTTGTTAACCACATAGTTTATTCCTGTGTAGTGTACGGGCTTATAAGCTTATTAGCTTTTATGACTGAAATAAGCTCAAATCAAGTATTTAGCTAAGCTTATATGAGTATGCCTATGAGCCTATGGGTTTTAGATAAGTCTAAAAGTGTTGGGTTTTACTAATCATAACAATTACATAAACCAGTAAACATCATCAAGGCATGTAGCGGAAGTAATAGGAATAATACTTGTAAATTAATTAACCGAATTAAAAGAATATGCGTACCTTTTAGCAATTCAAGAAACACACGATATCAAGAACTAAAAACAAAACCCAAAACCCTAAATTAGGGTTTATAAACTTTCGACCCTTTTTAAAAGTCGAATACCATAAACCCAAAAACACAATTGTATTTGTTCTTCGTTCTTGTACACACGTACTAATATCGATTTGATATGAAAAGCTAGGTTCTTGAATCACAAATAAAACCAAACACTTGTATCTTGGAGTTGGAGAATCGAATCCCTATGGAGAGGGAGGTGTAGGATAGGCCACAACCAAGAGGAGAGGAGAAGAAATTAGGTTTGTTAGGTGATCCAAGATTAGATGTATGAATACAAGGGGTTTGTATTTATACACATCTAATAACTTGGTGACCAAGAAAAGCTCCCCCTTGGGCTTTTTGGAACCCCACGACCGGCCACTAGAACCCACAAGGGTTCTAGATCCTTCTCGTCTATTATTTCCAACTCCTTGTAGTTTACATTTAACGACCGTTAATCAAAACTCGTTAAATATTAACTATCGTTAAGTATTTATTTCATGACAAATAATTAATAATAATAACATTTATATATTAATTATTTTAACATCAATTCTCATACGTAATGTGTGCAATCCCGAAGTTTCGAGTTCGAGTCCGGTCATACGCATATTAAAAATATCCATAAACATTTCAGCTCCCACTTTGATATTACTTAATATAGTAATGACATTGGTTTAGTCTATCTTAACACTCCAATGCCCCCAGATCGAATCGAGTATGGTCTCCTGGAAAAACTATTTAATGATTCATCATTTTTACTTATCCTTTTGCTACTAATACTACATTAACTATGGATATGGATCAAGCCATTCCATAAGTTAATATTTTGTTTCTCGTTATATCTGATTGAACAAGATTACCAAATCATCCGAACGTATTCCAGATTGATCTTGGGGTATGGCCATACAAACATCTTTTCAACCCTACGAGGGGCCCAAAATAGTATTATACTTTGAAAAAAATTCAAAGGAACTAATTCTCTTGACTACAAGCATAACTCATGAACTTTGCAACACTTCTAAAAATAGCCCTTATTACTACCAGTTACGGATAGCGTTAGACTATCTCACACAAGTGTACTACATTCATAACATTTATCTGGTATCTCAAGTCTGAGGATAAACATTCATGATTTACTTAATGACAAAGATCCATAAAGTATAATCATGTTAAGTTGCGATTTGTCCTATATTCAATTCATTGAATATCATGTGAATCTGTTATGTCCCACACATCAATATACTTTAAGTATATTCTACCAAAACTCAGATTTGTCTTAATTCAATGACATTCCTACATCATTGATTGACAACGGACTGTTTAGAATAACATAAGTCATTCATGGATTAAACATACAAATATAGGATATAATAATAAGAAAATGAAATATAAACATAATCAACTATTTTATTTCATTAAAATAATATTTGTTCATAACATCCTTTATCCAAATACTAATCACAGATCTGCTTGAAACTACTAGCTAAACGAAGTCCTATCCATCAGCATGGTGAGTAAGCTTTTACTTTGGAAAAGGCTTCGTAAAGGGATCAACTAGATTATCATCTGTATGAACTTTGAGTAGATTGATTTCACCTATTTCGACTTGTTCTCGAACATAGTGATATCGTCGAGGAAAATGTCTGGCACCCTTCATGACTCCAGGCTCATTGGCAAATGTTATTGCAGCAGAGTTGTCACAATACAAATTTAAAGGTAATTCTATTAAGGGCATTACTCCAAGTACTGAAATGAATTTCCTAATCCAAACAGCTTCCATCGCAGCTTCTGAAGCAGCTATGTACTCAGCTTCTGTAATAGACATTGCAGTCGTACTTTGCTTCTTGCTCTTCCAGTCTACTGCTCCTCCATTAACGACAAAGACATATCCATTTGAGACTTCTTATCATATTTATCAGCTTGGAAAGACGCATCGCAAAAATCTGTAACATCAAGTTCTGCATCTGGATTCCCCCCATACACTAGAAACATTTCTTTAGTAGCCCTTAGATACTTAAGAATGTTCTTAACAGCATGCCAGTGCTTCACACCTGGATTCTGTTGATATCGACTGGTGATATTTTGTGCAAATGCCACATCAGGCCTTGTACATCTTACCGCATACATGATAGATCCTACAGCTGAAGCATAAGGAACTTTTCTCATGTGTGCCACCTCTTCAGGTGTTGACGAGCATAGTTCACTACTTAAGCCATGTTCAGCTTGCATCGGCAAATATCTCTTCTTGGAATTTTGCATATTGAATCTCTTCAATATTTTATCTATGTAACTACTTTGACTTAGTCCAATCAACCGCCTTGATCTATCTCGGTAGATCTTGATTCCCAGAATATATGCTACTTCCCTTAAATCCTTCATAGAAAAGCACTTTCCAAGATAATACTTTACATCTTGCAAACTTGGAATGTCTTTTCCCATGATCAATATGTCATCGACATATAAGATAAGGAAAATAGCATTACTCCCACTATCTTTGTGATATACACATGACTCATCAAGATTTTGAGTGAAACCAAATTTCTTGATTTCTTCATCAAACTTCTTGTTCCATTGTCTTGATGCTTGCTTCAATACATAAATGGATCTTTGAAGTTTGCATACACGCTTTGGAAATTTTGGATTCACAAACCCTTCAGGCTGCGCCATATAGATGTCCTCATCTAGGTGACCGTTTAAGAAGGCAGTTTTGACATCCATTTGCCATATCTCATAGTCATAGTACGCAGCTATGGCTATAAGAATCCTAATAGCTCTAATGTCTGCTACAGGAGAAAAAGTCTCCTCGTAGTCTACCCCAAAAGTTTGAGTAAACCCTTGAGCTACAAGACGAGCTTTATAGGTGTGTACATTGCCATCCATGTCAGTCTTTATCTTATAGAGCCACTTACTTCCCACTACCTTAGCATTTGGAGGTAAGTCAACCTCTATCCAGACTTCGTTATCTCTCATGGATTGCATTTCCCCATTCATTGCGACTTGCCATTTATCCTTTTCAGGACTCATCATAGCAGCCTTATAGTTAGCAGGTTCACCAAGATCCCCTAACATATATTCCTCATCTTCTACGTTAAGACATAGATGCTCTGGTGCACACGTAGTCCTTACAGATCTATGAATGGGGACCACTTCAACTTCAGGTGGAACACTCAGACTTTCAGGTTCTACTTGAGGTTGGCTAGTGTTTTCAGAAGGTGATGTATCTTCTTGATCATCTTCCAGATCATAAACTCTCCCACTGAATTCATGAAATATGAGATCCCTTTCAAGGAAGTCTCCATACCTAGCAACAATTACTTTGTTTTCAAGTGGAAAGTAAAAGTAGTAACCCATAGTTTCCTTTGGGTAACCTACGAAGATACACTTAACATATCTTTGTTGTAGCTATTATCTGAGTCACGTTTAACAAACGCCTCACAACCCTAGACCTTTAAGTAAGACAAGTTGGGAGCTTTTCCATACCATACTTCATATGGATTCTTATCAACCTTCTTAGTTGGAACCATATTCAAAATGCGAACAGCAGTTTCTCAACCTTCTTAGTTGGAACCATATTCAAAATGCGAACAGCAGTTTCTAAAGCATAATCCTAAAAAGATAAGGGAAGAGTTGTAAGATTAAACATCGATCGCACCATCTCCAACAATGTACGATTTCTTCTCTCAGATACACCATTTTGTTGTGGAGTATATGGAGAAGTGAGCTGCTGGACAATCCCACACTCAGCAAGATAATCTTTAAACTCTTGGCTTAAATATTCACCACCTCTATCGGATCGAAGAGCTTTAATATTCTTTCCTAGTTGCAATTCTACTTCATTCTTGAAAACGTTAAATGTTTCAAAGACTTCATGTTTATGTTTAAGTAAATAAACATAACCATAACGATTGAAATCATCTGTAAAGGTTAAGAAGTAGCTAGCACCCTTCCTTGACACATGTCTTAGTAGTCTACATACGTCAGTATGTATCACACCAAGAAGATCAGAAGCCCTTTCTAAACTATTTACAAAAGGTTTCTTGGTCATCTTCCCAGATATGCAAGATTCGCATTTATCAAATGATTAATCATTGATATCTTGCAAAAGCCCATCATGTTGCAGCTTTTGCATGCGTTTCTTGCCTATGTGAGCAAGTCTACAATGCCAAAGATATGAAGAATCTAAATCACTTTTGATTCTTTTATTATTGATGCTAAAAACAGAATTATTTTTATCAATCACATTATCATGAAAATCAATTTCAAACACACCATTTACTGGAATAACATTAAAGTAAAAAACATCATTTAAAGAAACCGAAATTCCATAATCAGTAAATGTATGAATAAAACCAATATCTTTCAACAAGGAAATAGAAACGACACCCCTAATTATAGAAGGTGCGTAATGACAATTGTTTAAAGACAGTACTAAACCCGAAGGTAAAACTAAATCAAACGTTCCTATAGCTTCAACAACTGCATGTGCTCCATTACCCACGTGCATATATTGTTGTCCTTAGGCGAGTTTCCTTTCTCCTCTAAGTCCCTGCAGTGTATTACAAATGTGAATACCACATCCAGTATCATATACCCAGGAATTTATTTTATGAGGAAATGCAAATAATTCTATCATCAAAAGAGTACATGAAGTGCTAGCAACAGTGCCATCATTTTTATACCTCTTTGTACTCAACTCATCGAGGTAGAGTGGACAGTTCCTCTTCCAATGTCCTACCTCCGTGCAGTGATGACAAGCCTGATCCTTTTTAGTATTCTCTCTCTTTTTTTGGGGGTACTTCTTGGGTTCTGGTTGATAAGCCATAACTTGTTTTCCTTATCAACCTTACCCTTACCTTTCCCTTTGTTGTTCACTTGCGGTTTATTAGGCTTAGTAATCCTACCCTTTTGAATAGCAAGTACCTGAGGTGTAGGAGCCTTCTTGGGCAAACCTTTTGTGTAGTCAATGAGCATTGCATGTACCTCACTAACTGTCTTCCCCGTGCAATGCATATTGTAATTGCGCACGAAACCATCAAATTCCTTGTTAAGGGATCTGTTGATAAGGCCAATTTGTATGTTATTAGGGTAGACGTAATTGAGTCTCCCGAGCTGGTCCATGTAACTCATCATTTCCAGACAATGGGCACTCACAGGTTTCCCTTCCCCCTGCTTGCAACTGTGTAGAGCATCTATCAAATCATACAACTCTACAGCTACGGGCTTTTCAAACAACCGAATAAGTTTGGTGAGCATGTCCTGTGGGAAGTAATTTTCAAATTGTTTTTGCAAGTTTGAAGACATACTTCCAAGCATAAGTCAGGCGACCTCATTATGCTTATCATACTCAGTCTGCCATGCAGCCCATGCTTCAGCAGTAGCATTGGCTGTAGGTTTAGGAGGACAAGGCGTAGTCAAATAATCTAGTTTTTGGGCAACCCTCAAGACAATTCTGAGTTGCCGATACCAATCATTGAAATTTGCGCTTCCAGTTAATTTCTCGCGATCAAACATATATTTGAACGACGAGGTTAGTGCATAAGTTTCAGGTTGAGCCATTTCTACAGAAAATAAAAGTTCAAAAGTTAGTACTTTCGATAATTCAACCTTTCAAGAAAATAAAATACCCTTAGGTCAATATTCATATTAACCATAGAACTTTCCTTGAATCTAGGACCCTCATTAACATAGTTTCACCACATCAGTTGATCTGCTAGTGATGAAAGTATAGAATAGGTAATTGTCGAAGAACAATAATTGACAAACAAGTTTTCAATTTCTAGAAAATATGGGATTTACAATTTTGCCAAACAATTATGCAAAACGTAAGCATGTTTTATCCCATCTTATGCCTTAAGTTATAGGTCTCACTAACTAACTTAATTAAGTTGTCTAATTTAGAAACTGCAAATTATTTAGGCTGAGGTCTCACACAACATAAAGATTCATCTTGTTATTGTAATCTAGTTCAAGGTCCCACATAACGTAAATTACAACTTCAAGTGTTTCATATCATTAAGTGGCATAAACTTAAATTTTAAAGGGTACAATTTTTGATGTGTAATCAAAACTTATGTATGAAGAAGCATGCATACATCTTCATAACATAAATTTTTTCAAAACCTTACTCATTGTTTAAAATTGCTAAGATTAACTTCTACAAAGTTTTAATCGATGCGTTGAGAAACTTACAACTTTGCACTAAGATGCTTCGTACATAGAATAGTTATACTAGGTAGCTCCAAATATAACGCACAAAGTGGCAGAGAAGTTGGTCAGCGCGAAGCATATTATGAATAACCCTTCTTCTTTAGAGTCGCAATTTAATGTCGAACCCTCCTTAAACCACTCACACAGTTTGTTATAATGGGTGAGCCGTTCTAACCATTTAGTACAGTCGCATCAGTCGATTAAAAGTTCAAGATTTAATACTTAGAAAACAAATCAAATTTCGCCATTATTTAGTCCATTTAATTTTCTATTCACAAAAAACCCTTTTTGCTTACTAACGTGTAATACAATATAAACAAAAAGCACTTTAATAAAAATTAAAACAAACTCAAATAATATACATATAAGTTAACATTTAACATATGTAAAAACAATTACCCACATGCATAATTTGTTCGATAAACCTAATAAACAATTCTAGGCGTAAAACCATGCATATATTAACTAGGGCTTTCACCTACCAGTGCAAGTGAGCCACATACATCGACAAGTCGTTTGCGTAAACCAAAGTTAATAATATACCATATTGCACATAACGAATTATTATTAGATATATTGAGGTCTTCCCCAATTTTATATTTATCAAACTAATTAACATGTGAATTTCACTTAACAATTAATCAAAACAATAATCCATGGCAAAACATGCATGTTCCACCAATGGATTCCTCATAACAATTATAATCCCAGGATACGCATATACATGGCACATAACAATCATTCATTAAAACTACATAAAAATATACATGCAATCCTAGGGTTTTTACAGGTTTTACAAAAAAAATAAAACCTAATTAAAAAATTAAAGGGTAATCGACCCTTATAAATATTCAAAACCCTAGAAACCAACAAAAGCATGTAATAATTACAAATATTCAATTTATATGTGTTTCGGTAATTAATTACAACATATTAACGGCTCGTTATGCCACTGTTGGGTTTTACTAATCATAACAATTACATAAACAAGTAAACATCATCAAAGCATGCAGCAAAAGTAATAGGAATAATACTTGTAAATTAATTAACCGAATTAAAAGAATATGCGTACCTTTTAGCAATTCAAGAAACACACGATATCAAGAACTAAGAACAAAACCCAAAACCCTAAATTAGGGTTTATAAACTTTCGACCCTTATAAAAGTCGAATACCAAAAACCTACAAACACAATTGTATTTGTTCTTCGTTCTTGTACACACGTACTAATATCGATTTGATGTGAAAAGCTAGGTTCTTGAATCACAAATAAAACCAAACACTTGTATCTTGGAGTTGGAAAATCGAATCCCTATGGAGAGGGAAGTGTACGATCGGCCACAACCAAGAGGAGATGAGAGGAGAAGAAATTCGGTTTCTTAGGTGATCCAAGATTAGATGTATGAATACAAGGGGTTTGTATTTATACACATATAATAACTTGGTGACCAAGAAAAGCTCCCCCTTGGGCTTTTTGGAACCCCACGATGGGTGATGAGTGTCTAAATACTCATCATTTTTATACTGTTAGAATGCCAAAAACATCTGAAAACACTCAGAAATGCATCAAAATGATGAAAATATCACAAACAAGTGTTTTATATGTTTTAAATGCAAAAACATCAAAATCTGATGAAAAACGTACCAAGTTTGCATAATTGGCAGTTTTAGTCCCCCAAGTTATAAAAGTTGTCAAAATTAGTCCCTGGTAATTCAAAAACTTGTAAAATATCATTTTAGGTCCTTGAGATTCAAAAGTTGTCAAAACAAATCCTTTAAAGTTCAAAAATCACAAAATGACAACTTTGGTCCCTTAACTTTGAAAAATGTCAATAATAGTCCTTGGTTAATTTAAAAAGTGAAAATTGATCAAAATAAACCTTGTACTATTAATAAATGACAAAATTGGTCCTTATGGTAAACTTTTGGAAAATTACAAGTTTGGTCCCTAGAGTTTCTAAATTGACAGTTTTAGTCCTTGGACATTTTTAAATGGAAAATAATTACATGTATGGTCCTTGGATTATCATATATTGCAAGTTTAGCCCTTGTGTAAACCTTGGAAACCTGTCATTTTCAGTCCCTCACTTTTCACCAAATTACAATATTGGTCCTTGTGTGTTTAACTAAACCAAACGGACACCCTTAATATTTAAACCCAAATCCAGTCCAAATCCTATAACCCGGCTGGCCCAATCCCAAGCCCATTCCCAAATCCAGTCCACCCAGTGTTTAAAATCAAATACCGCGCTCACTGTTACTATCTCTCCCTCACCACTGCAATTCCAAAACCAGAAACCATTGATGGTTTCTTTTCACCTTTCCAGCTGCCAACCTCTCACTATCAACCCCCTCCACCTTGCAAGCCCACTCACCATCTCAATTAATGAAAAAAACCAACTCCATGACTTTTCCCGCCAATTTTACACATGGACGATTTGGATGATTTCTAATGATCCAATGGTTCAATTATGGTGGGAAAGATTCAGAGTGTCGACAGAGGTTGAAAAGATCAATATAAAAGGGAAAAAGAGCAGAAGAGAAGAACCAAGTAGTGTAATTTTAGTTTATTAATGTCGAATTAGTTAAAATTAAATTTTCAGTGTATGTTTTCATTTCCAAGTACTCTGTTTTAGTTATTGAAGTATATTTGAATCTTTTCCAGTCTTTATTTCAAAGTTCAGTCTTGTTTCAGTTGTTCAAATTTTCAAGTACTCAAATTCTCATAATGATCCAATGTTGTTGTTAGATGTTTTCTTGGACTGGATAAGTCACATAAGCTCCTCGAAGCTTATTCAAGCTTTTAGTAATCTTAAAACTTTGTCTAGTACCAAAAAGCAAAAATACTAAAAAAATACAAGTAAATTAATGAAAATTTAAAAATCTATGGTGAAGGTGATCAAGAAAGCTGAAGCAGCTTGATTTGGATGGAAATGGGTTAGTGACCTTGGAGGTTCTATAGGTTGTGTTTGTATACCTTGTTCTCAGTTTTCAGCTCAAGCCACTTGTAAGCCTCTTGATCTCATTTTGGCATTTTACTGTGTAAAACAGTTATAAGTTTCAATCTCTGTAAGTTTATGTTTATTAGTCTCAGTTAAGTTAAAATAAACCATAATATCAGTTACTTGTTCTCTCTAATTTGTAGTTAGCTAAAATTTTAATTTAACAGTTAATTTAGTAAACCTGCCATTTCTTAGTTTAATTATGTTATTGTTTTTGTTTAATGTTTCTTTAGTCCTATTAGATGATAATTTAAGGTCTGTAATCGGTTGCAGGTCTAAATTGAAACTCTTTGTAAAGTACCAAAACAGTCTTGTTAAGGTGTGTTTGGTTTTACCTAGTTCACTGTATTAGAAGTTGTGCAGTCCTTTGTTTTTGGTTGTTCTAAGTTACACTTGGTCTAAAGAAATCATCTCAGCAAGAAAAACCTATGCTCATTAGACAGAAAGTCAAAATACTCTTTTATCTCACACCATTTGATAACTGTTAGGATCTAACTTGTCAAAATCATCACAGTAGCTTGTAAGTTGATACCATAGCTTAATTTTTATCGATAACAGCTTTTAATAACATAATAAATCATTAGAATAGATCATAAGTTCACATAGGTCAAACTAGTCTATTTTTATAAAAAGTCAAATTTCCTTTATGCAGTTTTTGAATAAAATTAATATTTTTAGTGTGTGTTCATTATTAATAATTAGCTTAAACCCTTTTGGGAAAATAATATTTAGCTGCTAAATAAAAATATAAAAATGCTAGCTTGTGTTTTCTTAGCTTATAAATAGCTTATTTTGTAGCTTCTTTTGACCCCCTTAACTGAAAAGCTCCCCTGTGCACAGATTTGGTAGTCTAGTTCATAAGCTCTTAGAGAGCTTATTAGTGATCATTAACTTGTGCAATTTAGCTTTTTGAGAAGCTCACCTAGCTGTCTAAAGGTACCAATGTTCATTTTTCATTTTTTAGCTTATTTGATAAGCCTGCTTAAGGCTTATTGTTTTGTCCATCTTAACTAAGTATAAAAACCATTTAGTGTTTTCAAGTTTTTCAAAAGCTCCTCATAAGCTCATTAGTGAATTCTACATTTAGCTTTTGAAAGCTTAACTGTGAGCTTGATGTTTCCATGATCATTTTTTATTTCTTTAGCTATTCATGTGCTTAAAATTAAAGTAGAAAGTGCCTATAAACAAAAAGGTGTACTGTGCAACAGTAAGCTTATGCTTATTTTTGGCTAATTGTGCTTATTCATAGATCTTTATTCTTTCTCAGTTTTCATTTTAGCTTATTTACGTTCCTCGCTATTTCCAGTTTCATTAGCTTTAAGTTAGCTTATAATCACTTAGCTTTAAAAACTTTTGCTTATTCATTTTCTTTGTTAATGTTAAGAAACTCTCGCTTATTCTGCTTATCGCTGGTATTTGTTAAAAGTCACAATTATAAAAAGTGCTTATCTTCATGTGCTTAATGAGTTTGTAAAAGAAAAATTGAAAAAAAAAATGTTTTGCAAAAGGTGGGGAGGTGCTCGAACCTGAGACCTCCCACCTCTAGAGGATGTTAGTGTGTGCACTGTACCAATAGCCCCTTTGGTCTTTTCTTGTCATGGTTTGCAAAAACAAATACATAACTACTCTTTGTCTCATTTAGCTTATACGACTATTTTAGCTTATTACTAGCTTATTCGAAGTAGCTTTTTCAAGTTTTGCAATTTTCATAAATTGGTATTGTGATAAAGTAATTTATAAAAAAGTTTCAGATTTTTCACATTAGTTTTAGTATTTTTAATCAATTAATTAGTGTTTTATAGTATTTAAATCATAATAAATAAAATAATAATCTAAAAAATATAATTCTTTTTTGTAAAATTTTCTTTTATCATATAGTACGTAATAAAATTAGTTTTACATTCATAGGCCTTTTATTTTATAACTTTTACGTTTTTGCTTGCGCTCCAGCGTAATTTTTAAACGTAACGCTCGTTTTCATTTTAGGTTACGTTTTTAGATAATTTGAGTTTATGTTTTAGTTAATATAGTTTATTTAAGTTATTTTGTTTTATAAAATAAACGTTCATCGATCTGTAAAAATAGTGATAGCGTTTATTTAATATATTTTATCTTTTTAATTTCTTTTAATTTGCATTTAAGTCGCTTTAATTTGTAGATCTTCTCTTTAGGTAATTATCCATTCAAAACCTTCCCGATCACTATCCTTAGTGATCATTCTATCATCTGAGTTGTTTAAACACCAATTCATCCTCCGTGGGACTTAACGACCCGTGAATACACTATATTCCTCCGATCTTAAATTGCATTCGTGCTGGAGCAGCCGATACGTGGCCCCGCCATTCACAAGTGGCGTGCTTGAGTGATTTATTGACCGTTTGGCGCTGATCAAATTTTTGGCGCCGCCGGGAGGCTGTAAGCTGTTTTAAGCATTTCCATTCATTCTTGCACATATACCACCTTTTGTAAACAATTTTCAAAATCAAAAGTTCATTAACACTTTTCCTAAGTGTTGATAACACCAAAAATATTTTCATTTCTTTTGTTTTACAAAGATGTTTTTCAAAAATACCAAAAATATTCCTCTTTACCCTCTTACCCTTTTTGATTCTTCATTTCTACCCTCTAACCATTTGATTCTTTCAATGTCTTATCCTCACCCTCTTGGTTGTCAATGGTGTGGTGGTCCTTATAATGGTGGCAATTGCCCCAGTTGTTGCATGGTGGAATCAGAACGGTCCTATAACCAAGATCCCTATTCCTACCATAACACAACTGAAGTTATTCCATCACTACCACACCGTGGAGACTCCGCCAGCTATACTGTGAGTACTGTGATGGTTCACACCCAGCTCTGATTGTCAATCGGACACGCTTGTCTATGAGCGCGTGTTCCTCGATAACAATTATGACTACAACACATATGACTCACAAAACACAGTTTCGTTGTGAGAATTGTGGAGGTCCTCACTCTAGCTCGGATTGTCAAACAGGGAATTCAATTCCTTGTAACAATTAATACGACTCTTCAGATCAAGACCAACCTCCACAATACCAAATGATTCAAGCAACTCCTCATGAAACTACTACAACCTTCTACCAAGAGTCTTGAGTTATTAAAAGAACTTAAGGAGGAGTCGGCACGCCACATGAGAAATCCATGGAAGAATTGTTGAGGAACCGGACTGCTAAATTAGATTCCCAGATTGCCATTGAAAACACTGTTAGGGAATCAATTAAGCTACAAAAAGCATTCAAATCTAGCTCTCAATTCCATTTCATTCCCGATGACGATGATGATGAAGATACCCTTGATATTCTACAATTTTATTCATCAAGTTCATCGGCTTGAGATTCTATCCGTGGAAATGCAGGGAGAAAAGAATATGACCTAATCACTAGCGTGAAAATATGGAACTTGTAGAATCCATAATCATAGTCCTTCTCAACTCCCCGGCTGGGATATCACACCCGATTCACACTCACTCTTATTACATGGGGATGAGCATCTTGACACTGCTCTAAAAGGAATCGGACGAATTCATAAAGTCTAGTGTTGAGGACCTTGTCCCAATCCCAAGAGAGTCACCGGGAATTCTCGAGCATTTGTGTGATATCCCTACCCCTCTTGTCTTCCAAAATGATCATATTGAGATGTTCTCTGATTCTGATGAGGACTATTCTTTATCTTGTGGAGACATAAGTTATGAGGGGGAATTACCTTCCGAGCTTGTCAACTTAGGAGAAGAGAATGAGGAAGAAATAATCCAAGACGAAGCTCTTCGTCTTACATTATTGAATGTTAATCTTCTCCTTTCTAGAATCGAGGCTTTTAATGAAAAGCCTACTTCATATCCTATCCCCTTTGAGGATAGTGAACTTTTTTTCAATGATTCTATTCTGAATTGCAAACGTTCCATTTTGATCATATGGGAGAGAAGATTAGTGGTATTACCACTTCACATTCTCATAATTCTCCCCGCATTATGAATCATTCACTTTTGAGGAGTTCCCCATTGAACTCACTCAATTCAATCCCGAATATGAATCATTTTCCTTTGAGGAGTTCTCCTTGAACTCACTCATCATATCTCTACCAGTATGATATTTTACTGATCTAGACACACCCAGGATATGTCTAGACCAATTGAGCTTAAAAGATGAAATTCATGAAACCATGAATTCTCCTGTGAGTGATGATGAGTTAATCATGATCTTTATCATGACTTTTCTTTTCATTTATCCCGTAGTTCTCGTTCTTCACTCCTTCGGAATGAAGACATTATCTTTGACCCGGCATTTTCATGTATCATTTGTGAGCCGTTCTATCTATATTCATCGGTGTGGAACTTTCACGCACTTCAATGTTTATCCAAACATCTTGAATGAAAGTCCGAATGAGATTGCTTTCCACTTACTTCCCCATGAACAAATTAATCTTGGTCGAGTCAAGCTAGCGATCTGGAATCAAAACAAGAGACACACCATATGGGTTTTCACCCATATTTCTCGACTTCTTACCTTTCTACCACCCTAGTGTGGGAGATGCCCCACATGTTGTAAAAAATATTTAAAAAGAGAATAATTGTTGTGTTTCTACACTTACCTAATAATGTTATCTTTTACGTTCTAAGTTCGCATAACAGTCGGTACTTTGAATATTGAGGACAATATTCATTTCTAAGTGTGGGGAACGCGAATTTTGATCATAAATGTATCCTTTTAGTCCCTTTTTCCCCCAAAATGGCCAAATTTTAAAAATTTTTATTTAGTGGAAGTACTATGTACTAAACACAACAAATGGTAATCAGTCCGCCATGTCTAACCCACATAAGGATTTGCTAATCCAGGAGCAAACGGCTCTTGGTAAAGATTTCTCAAATCCGTTTTTATGGCTTGCAATTTGCCCAAAATTGTATGGTGTTCAGCTCACCATATCTTTAATTAGTGAAGAGTTGGCTAGCCCGCAAGTTTATGGCTTGTGGTAAAGGCAGCTGGAAATCCATAATTGGTAATCAGCTCACCAAAGATAATAATTTGATAATTTATCTAAGAGTTTGCTAGTCCGTATGGTACGGCTTCCGTAAAGACACATCAAATCCGTTATATGGTTTATGATTTGCCAATAAATCATTTGGTTATCATTGTACCAAGGTTCTTACTTGAACTGAAAACAATTGGCTACTCCGTAAGGTTTTGGTAAAGAGTTTTCAAATCCATCAAGTTTTCAAATCATTGCTAGGGACTAGCAATATCTCAGCAAGGGGATTGATGGTGTCTAAATACTCATCATTTTATATCAAGTTAATGCCAAAACATCCTAAAACACTCAAAATGCATCAAAATGATGAAAATATCACAAACAAGTGTTTTATATGTTTTAAATGAAAAAACATCAAAATCATGAAAACGTACCAAGTTTGCATAATTGGCGCTTTAGTCCCCAAGTTATAAAAGTTGTCAAAATTAGTCCCTGGTAATTCAAAAACTTGTAAAATATCATTTTAGGTCCTTGAGATTCAAAAGTTGTCAAAACAAATCCTTTAAAGTTCAAAAATCACAAAATGACAACTTTGGTCCCTTAACTTTGAAAAATGTCAATAATAGTCCTTGGTTAATTTAAAAAGTGAAAATTGATCAAAATAAACCTTGTACTATTAATAAATGACAAAATTGGTCCTTATGGTAAACTTTTGGAAAATTACAAGTTTGGTCCCTAGAGTTTCTAAATTGGCAGTTTTAGTCCTTGGACATTTTTAAATGGAAAATAATTACATGTATGGTCCTTGGATTATCATATATTGCAAGTTTAGCCCTTGTGTAAACCTTGGAAACCCGCATTTTCACCCTCACTTTTCACCAAATTACAATATTGGTCCTTGTGTGTTTAACTAAACCAAACGGACACCCTTAATATTTAAACCCAAATCCAAATTAAATCCTATAACCCTACCGCCCAATCCCAAGCCCATTCCCAAATCCAGTCCACCCAGGTTTAAAATCAAATACCAGCCATCGTTACTTTACTATCTCTCCCTCACCATCGCATTCCAAAACCGAAAACCATTGATGGTTTCTTTTCACCTTCCAAACGCCAACCTCTCACTATCAACCCCCTCCACCTTGCAAGCCCACTCACCATCTCAATTAATGAAAAAAACCAACTCCATGACTTTTCCCGCCAATTTTACACATGGACGATTTGGATGATTTCTAATGATCCAATGGTTCAATTATGGGGGAAAGATTCGAGTGTCGACAGAGGTTGAAAAGATCAATATAAAAAGGGAGCATGTAAGAGAAGAACCAAGTAGTGTAATTTTAGTTTATTAATGTCGAATTAGTTAAAATTAAATTTTCAGTGTATGTTTTCATTTCCAAGTACTTGTTTAGTTATTGAAGTATATTTGAATCTTTTCCAGTCTTTATTTCAAAGTTCAGTCTTGTTTCAGTTGTTCAAATTTTCAAGTACTCAAATTCTCATAATGATCCAATGTTGTTGTTAGATGTTTTCTTGACTGATAAGTCACATAAGCTCCTCAAAAAGCTTATTCAAGCTTTTAGTAATCTTAAAACTTTGTCTAGTACCAAAAAGCAAAAATACTAAAAAAATACAAGTAAATTAATGAAAATTTAAAAATCTATGGTGAAGGTGATCAAGAAAGTGAAGTACTTGATTTGGATGGAATGGGTTAGTGAACCTCGTGGAGGTTCTATAGGTTGTGTTTGTATACCTTGTTTCCGCCAAAGCTCAAGCCACTTGTAAGCCTCTTGATCTCATTTTGGCATTTTATGTGTAAAAAGCTTATAAGTTTCAATCTCTGTAAGTTTATGTTTATTAGTCTCGCTAAGTTAAAATAAACCATAATATCAGCACTTGTCTCTAATTTGTAGTTAGCTAAAATTTTAATTTAATGCTTAATTTAGTAAACCCGCCATTTCTTAGTTTAATTATGTTATTGTTTTTGTTTAATGTTTCTTTAGTCCTATTAGATGATAATTTAAGGTCTCAGAATCGGGTTGTAAGGTCTAAATCAGAAACTCTTTGTAAAGTACCAAAACAGTCTTGTTAGGTGTGTTTGGTTTTACCTAGTTCATCTGATAGAAGTTGTGCAAGTTTTGTTTTTGGTTGTTTTAAGTTACACTTGGTCTAAAGAAATCATCTCAAAGAAGAAAAACCTATGCTCATTAGACAAAAAGTCAAAATACTCTTTTATCTCACACCATTTGATAACTGTTAGGATCTAACTTGTCAAAATCATCACAGTAGCTTGTAAGTTGATACCATAGCTTAATTTTATCGATAAAGCTTTTAATAACATAATAAATCATTAGAATAGATCATAAGTTCACATAGGTCAAACTAGTTTATTTTTTATAAAAGTCAAATTTCCTTTATGCGCTTTTGAATAAAATTAATATTTTTAGTGTGTGTTCATTATTAATAATTAGCTTAAACCCTTTTGGGAAAATAATATTTAGCTGCTAAATAAAAATATAAAAATGCTAGCTTGTGTTTTCTTAGCTTATAAATAGCTTATTTTATAGCTTCTTTTGACCCTTAACCTAAAAGCTCCCTGTGCAATGATTTGGTAGTCTAGTTCATAAGCTCTTAGAGAGCTTATTAGTGGTCTTTAGCTTTTGCAATTTAGCTTTTTGAATAGCCCACCTAGCTGTCTAAAGGTACCAATGTTCATTTTTCATTTTTTAGCTTATTTGATAAGCCTGCTTAAGGCTTATTGTTTTGTCCATCTTAACTAAGTATAAAAACCATTTAGTGTTTTCAAGTTTTTCAAAAGCTCCTCATAAGCTCATTAGTGAATTCTACAGCTAGCTTTTAGCTTTTGGAAAGCTTAACCTGGTGAGCTTGATGTTTCCAAAGTGATCATTTTTATTTTTAGCTTATTCATGTGCTTAAAATTAAAGTAGAAAGTGCCTAGTAAACCAAAAAGGTGTACTGCGGCAACAAAGAAGCTTATGCTTATTTTGGCTTATTTTGTGCTTATTTCTAGATCTTTATGCTTTCGCCATTTTAGCTTATTTACGTTCCTCACCTTTTATTTTCATTAGCTTATTAAGTAGCTTATTAATCACTTAGCTTTAAAACTTTTGCTTATTCATTTTCTTTGTTAACTGTTAAGAAACCGCTTATTCAGGCTTATCGGTATTTGTTAAAAGTCACAATTATAAAAAGTGCTTATCTTCATGTGCTTAATGAGTTTGTAAAAAGAAAAAAAAAATGTTTTGCAAAAGGTGGGGAGGCAGTTCAACCTGAGACCTCCCACCTCTAGAGGATGTTAGTGTGTGAATTGTACTAATAGCCTTGGGTCTTTTCTTGTCATGGTTTGCAAAACAAATACATAACTACTCTTTGTCTCATTTAGCTTATACTAACTATTTTAGCTTATTACTAGCTTATTCGAAGTAGCTTTTTCAAGTTTTGCAATTTTCATAAATTGGTATTGTGATAAAGTAATTTATAAAAAAGTTTCAGATTTTTCACATTAGTTTTAGTATATTTTAATCATTAATTAGTGTTTTATAGTATTTAAATCATAATAAATAAAATAATAATCTAAAAAATATAATTCTTTTTTGTAAAATTTTCTTTTATCATATAGTACGTAATAAAATTAGTTTTACATTCATAGGCCTTTTATTTTATAACTTTACGCTTTTGCTTGCGCCCAAATAGAATTTTTAAACGTAACGCTCGTTTTCATTTTAGGTTACGTTTTTAGATAATTTGAGTTTATGTTTTAGTTAATATAGTTTATTTAAGTTATTTTGTTTTATAAAATAAACGTTCATCGACCAGAAAAATAGTGATAGCGTTTATTTAATATCTTTTATCTTTTAATTTCTTTTAATTTGCATTTAAGTCGCTTTAATTTGTAGATCTTCTCTTTAGGTAATTATCCATTCAAAACCTTCCTGATCACTATCCTTAGTGATAATTCTATCATCTGAAGTTGTTTAAACACCAATTCATCCCCCGTGGGACTTAACGACCCAGGAATACACTATATTCCTCGATCTTAAATTGCATTCGTGCTTGAGCAGCTTTTGTAGATACGGTCCGCCATTCACAAGTGCAGTGCTGAGTGATTTAGTTTGACCGCCATGGACATGGGCCACTAGAACCTACAAGGGTTCTAGATCCTTCTCGTCTATTATTTCCAACTCTAGTCCTTGTAGTTTACATTTAACGACCGTTAGTCAAAACTCGTTAAATATTAACTATCATTAAGTATATATTTCGTGACAAGTAATTAATAATAATAACATTTATATATTAATTATTTTAACATCAATTCTCATACGTCATGTGTGCAATCCCGAAGTCTGGAGTTCGAGTCCGGTCATACGCATATTAAAAATATCCATAAACCTTTCAGCTCCCACTTGGATATTACTTAATATAGTAATTACATTGGTTTAGTCTAGCTTAACACGCCAATGCCCTCAGATCGAATCGAGTATGGTCTCCTGAAAAAACCATTTAATTATTCATCATTTTTACTTATCCTTTTGCTACTAATACTACATTAACAATGGATATGGATCAAGCCATTCCATAAGTTAATATTTAGTTTCTCGTTATATCTGATTGAACAAGATTACCAAATTATCCGAACGTATTCCAGATTGATCTTTTGGGTATGGCCATATAAACATCTTGTCAACCCTACGAGCGGCCCAAAATAGTATTATACTTTGAAACAAATTCAAATGAACAAATTCTCTTGACTACAAGCATAACTCATGAACTTTGCAACACTTCTGAAAATAACCCTTATTACTACCAGTTATGGATAGCGTTAGACTATCTCACACAAGTGTACTACATCATAACATTTATCTGGTATCTCAAGTCTGAGGATAAATATTCATGATTTACTTAATGACAAAGATCCATAAAGTATAATGTGAATACCTGTGCCTCAAATATGTCCTTCTCTAGTTACGCTGAGATGTTTGTTTAAACCTGTTTTTGTCTATATAAATGAATCCTGCTTATATTTAATATGCTCAAACTTGCTGTCTTTCTTTAAACTTATAAAACTACATAAGTTTATAGCAAACTTATATACCCTCATGAATCTCTGAATCTTTTTATCCCCCTAACAAGGTTATAAACCAAGAAATTCAACCTCATAAATTTTAAGTAATCTTTAACAAACACCCCGTTCATCCTAGACTCTAACTTTTGTCAGATTATATTACAACCTTTGCATTACACTTTGTTAGCGAGATTCTTTTTGAAGAAGTCTTTTTAATCTTGGTTATCCGCTGACCTAAGATGGTTTCCAGGCTCTTGTGAACCACATAGTTTATTCCTGTGTAGTGTACGGGCTTATAAGCTTATTAGCTTTTATGACTTAAATAAGCTCAAATCAAGTATTTAGCTAAGCTTATATGAGTGGACCTATGAGCCTATGGGTTTTAGATAAGTCTAAAAGTGTGGCTTATTTAGACGCGCGTCTTTGAGCTTATATTACATGGTTTATTGCAAATTACAGTTTTACATCGGTTCCAAACAACTTAGCATATGAGCTTATTAACCCATGTCCTCTTTGGTCATTTACCGCCATAAGCTAAACAAAATGTTTGAGCTTATCAGCTTATTAGACATAATCTAATGCAAACACTCAACATGATATGTCTCTTGTACCTCTGGTTGGGATTTGGATTTGTGTACGATCCCACATCGATCAAGTATGGGATTGGCCGGTGATTTATAATGTCTAGCTATCCCCTCCTCCTTTAAGTTGGCTTTTTGGAGTGAGTTCTACACTTAGCATATAAACCGATGCGAGCCTAGTATGGGATAGGTTTGTATCAATTGATATCAAATTGTTTCACTTGCCAGTTTAGTTAACCGTATCTCATTTCTTAAGTAATTTCTGATACAAAGTATATCATATTGTTGTTGTTGTACTTAACTTATTGTTATTAACGGTAATTAATTTATCTTAAAAAATTGGATATTGTTTCATGAAGCTTTATGTGCAATCGAAAAGCTGATTTGAGTGTAAGGGGGTGTTTGGGGTACGCTTCTTTTCTATGCTTTGTAGCTTATTGTATCTTGGAAAAGCCATTTAGGCACTTTAAGGTGTTTGGGTAAGCTTATGTTAAAAAGCTAATTAGCTTACTTCCTTTTGAATCTAAAAGATTAGATTTTGTCACCGAAAAACAAGGTTTAAGGTTTATGTGCAATTGAAAAGTTGAATTGAGTTTAAGGGGGTGATTCGGTAAGCTTCCTTAGGCTCTTCATAGCGTATTGTATCTTGTAAAAGCTATTACACTTGGTTTATCTTATATAATAAGGCTTTAAAAAACATAATCGTGCATGCATGAGCATTTAGGCATAAGCAATGATTTTTTCTTGTTGTATGGGAAGATTGGTATGTTTCAAGGTTTCTGGTTTTACCCTTGCGACCATGCTAAACACGGTGTATTGGAGACCAAACAATGTTAAAAATATAATTAATTTAATTTTACCTTATATCTTGCTTTAGTCACCTAGCGCCGTGATACCCCTCAATGCAATACCTTATGCTCATGGGCGGAGCCAGAAATTTTTGGTCGAGGGGGCACACTATGATAAATTTTAGAAACTACACTATAAATTGGTAATTAAGGGGGCAAATTACGAAAAAAATCCAAATATTTTTGAAAATTCACACTACAATTTTTTTCGCTAGGGGGCACTTGCCCCTTGTGACCCCCCTTTATCTCCGCCCATGTGCTCATACAAGGAATCAAAAGGTAATCAACGGCTTATACGGCGGGATGTTGTGAGAAAGTTATTCGCTAATAACAACAAGTGGCTGCTTGATATTTTGAGACAAGTTTATTCATTGCATCTACAAAGAATATTATTGAGACCATGGAACATTCTATTAACATTGGCTGAGGTATTGGAACTGCGGGCTGAATTGGAACAGCCGGTTAATATGTTGGGAGAGACTGATGATTTGCGATGATGGGCGGATGCATTGGGGAACTGGCGCATTCGAACGACGTGCTGATGCAATGGAACGGTGGGGTGGTGTATTGAAAAGGCGGTTGCTTGCATATATGTCAAGTTTGAAGTCTTTTGATCAAACATAACAAGAACACCAAGCCATGTGTCGCGAACCTTCTTGATTGCTGCTATCATGCATCAACGTTATGGTGACTAGTCTTCATCTTCTCGCTTGTATATTTTTTTATTTATGGGAATGAATTTTACCAAAAAAAATTGCTTATATATTTCATTTGCTTTAATGGTATATCTTGAGGTTGGACTCTCAATCCATAGACCTTTTAATATTACTCGAATAATATAAGACTTTGGGCAACCTGGCTACTCGTTTGATCCGTTCCTATTGATTTGATCCATTTGAGGTAAAAAAAAACACATCTCATAACGAGCTTTCTAAATGCAAAGGCGTTACCATTTCCACCTTTGAGTTTTTGTGTCCAGCAAGAGGGTAAACGGTTACCATGACACTATCTATTTGAAGCGCTGTTTTGTTTACTGATTAAAAGGGTCAAAAAGCCATGGGTGGAAGTTAAATAATATAGGGTTGTGGGATAGGAGCATACATCATACTTGGCCATCATGATCAGGTAATATAACAACCTATATATGTTCGGTTCTCGATTAGTTAGTGTACCTTCATAGTAAAGCATCCTACATCTGATTTCTCCCGTTTTGGTAATTTACTTACTAATACTATTTTTCATGTGTGCAACATGTTAGCTAATCCTTATGATGTTTCTTTTATAAAAAATTGGATATTGTTGCATGAAGCTTTATGTGCAATCGAAGTGATTTGAGTGTAAGGGGGGTGTTTGGGGTACGCTTCTTTTCTATGCTTTGTAGCTTATTGTATCTTGGAAAAGCCATTTAGGCACTTTAAGGTGTTTGGGTAAGCTTATGTTAAAAAGCTAATTAGCTTACTTCCTTTTGAATCTAAAAGATTAGATTTTGTCACCGAAAAACAAGGTTTAAGGTTTATGTGCAATTGAAAAGTTGAATTGAGTTTAAGGGGGTGATTCGGTAAGCTTCCTTAGGCTCTTCATAGCGTATTGTATCTTGTAAAAGCTATTACACTTGGTTTATCTTATATAATAAGGCTTTAAAAAAACATAATCGTGCATGCATGAGCATTTAGGCATAAGTAATGATTTTTTCTTGTTGTATGGGAAGATTGGTATGTTTCAAGGTTTCAGGTTTTACCCGGTTGCGACCATGCTAAACACGGTGTATTGGAGACCAAACAATGTTAAAAATATAATTAATTTAATTTTACCTTATATCTTGCTTTAGTCACCTAGCGTCAGCAGTACCCTCAATGCAATACCTTATGCTCATGGGCTGAGCCGAAATTTTGGTCGAGGGGCACACTATGATAAATTTTAGAAACTACACTATAAATTGGTACTTAAGGGGGCAAATTACGAAAAAAAATCCAAATATTTTTGAAAATTCACACTACAATTTTTTTCGCTAGGGGGCACTTGCCCCTTGTGACCCCCCTTTATCTCCGCCCATGTGCTCATACAAGGAATCAAAAGGTAATCAACGACTTATATGACGCGATGTTTTTAGAAAGTTATTCGCTAATAACAACAAGCGGCTGCTTGATGTTTTGAGACAAGTTTATTCATTGCATCTGCAAAGAATATTATTGAGACCATGGAACATTCTATTAACATTGGCTAAGGTATTGTAACCGCGGGCTGAATTAGAACAGCCGGTTAATATGTTGGGAGAGATTGATGATTTGCGGTGATGGGCGGATGCATTGGGGGTCTGGCGCATTCGAACGACGTGCTGATGCAATGGAACGGTGGGGTGGTGTATTGAAAAGGCGGTTGGTTGCATATATGTCAAGTTTGAAGTCTTTTGATCAAACATAACAAGAACACCAAGCCATGTGCTGCAGAACCTTCTTGATTGCTGCTATCATGCATCAACGTTATGGTGACTAGTCTTCATCTTCTCGCTTGTATATTTTTTTATTTATGGGAATGAATTTTACCAAAAAAAATTGCTTATATATTTCATTTGCTTTAATGGTATATCTTGAGGTTGGACTCTCAATCCATAGCCCTTTTGATATTACTCGAATAATATAAGACTTTGGGCAACCTGGCTACTCGTTGATCGTTCCTATTGATTTGATCCATTTGAGGTAAAAAAAAACACATCTCATAACGAGCTTTCTAAATGCAAAGGCGTTACCATTTCCACCTTTGAGTTTTCGTGTCCAGCAAGAGGGTAAACGGTTACCATGACACTATCTATTTGAAGCGCTGTTTTGTTTACTGATTAAAAGGGTCAAAAAGCCATGGGTGGAAGTTAAATAATATAGGGTTGTGGGATAGGAGCATACATCATACTTGGCCATCATGATCAGGTAATATAACAACCTATATATGTTCGGTTCTCGATTAGTTAGTGTACCTTCATAGTAAAGCATCCTACATCTGATTTCTCCCGTTTTGGTAATTTACTTACTAATACTATTTTTCATGTGTGCAACATGTTAGCTAATCCTTATGATGTTTCTTTTATAAAAAATTGGATATTGTTGCATGAAGCTTTATGTGCAATCGAAAAGCTGATTTGAGTGTAAGGGGGTGTTTGGGGTACGCTTCTTTTCTATGCTTTGTAGCTTATTGTATCTTGGAAAAGCCATTTAGGCACTTTAAGGTGTTTGGGTAAGCTTATGTTAAAAAGCTAATTAGCTTACTTCCTTTTTAATCTAAAAGATTAGATTTTGTCACCGAAAAACAAGGTTTAAGGTTTATGTGCAATTGAAAAGTTGAATTGAGTTTAAGGGGGTGATTCGGTAAGCTTCCTTAGGCTCTTCATAGCGTATTGTATCTTGTAAAAGCTATTACACTTGGTTTATCTTATATAATAAGGCTTTAAAAAAACATAATCGTGCATGCATGAGCATTTAGGCATAAGTAATGATTTTTTCTTGTTGTATGGGAAGATTGGTATGTTTCAAGGTTTCAGGTTTTACCCGGTTGCGACCATGCTAAACACGGTGTATTGGAGACCAAACAATGTTAAAAATATAATTAATTTAATTTTACCTTATATCTTACTTTAGTCACCTAGCGTCAGCAGTACCCTCAATGCAATACCTTATGCTCATGGGCGGAGCCAGAAATTTTTGGTCGAGGGGGCACACTATGATAAATTTTAGAAACTACACTATAAATTGGTACTTAAGGGGGCAAATTACGAAAAAAATCCAAATATTTTTGAAAATTCACACTACAATTTTTTTCGCTAGGGGGCACTTGCCCCTTGTGACCCCCCTTTATCTCCGCCCATGTGCTCATACAAGGAATCAAAAGGTAATCAACGACTTATATGACGGGATGTTTTGAGAAAGTTATTCGCTAATAACAACAAGCGGCTGCTTGATGTTTTGAGACAAGTTTATTCATTGCATCTGCAAAGAATATTATTGAGACCATGGAACATTCTATTAACATTGGCTAAGGTATTGTAACCGCGGGCTGAATTAGAACAGCCGGTTAATATGTTGGGAGAGATTGATGATTTGCGGTGATGGGCGGATGCATTGGGGGTCTGGCGCATTCGAACGACGTGCTGATGCAATGGAACGGTGGGGTGGTGTATTGAAAAGGCGGTTGGTTGCATATATGTCAAGTTTGAAGTCTTTTGATCAAACATAACAAGAACACCAAGCCATGTGCTGCAGAACCTTCTTGATTGCTGCTATCATGCATCAACGTTATGGTGACTAGTCTTCATCTTCTCGCTTGTATATTTTTTTATTTATGGGAATGAATTTTACCAAAAAAAATTGCTTATATATTTCATTTGCTTTAATGGTATATCTTGAGGTTGGACTCTCAATCCATAGCCCTTTTGATATTACTCTAATAATATAAGACTTTGGGCAACCTGGCTACTCGTTTGATCCGTTCCTATTGATTTGATCCATTTGAGGTAAAAAAAAACGCATCTCATAACGAGCTTTTCAAATGCAAAGGCGTTACCATTTCCACCTTTGAGTTTTTGTGTCCAGCAAGTGGGTCAAACGGTTACCATGACACTATCTATTTGAAGCGCTGTTTTGTTTACTGATTAAAAGGGTCAAAAAGCCATGGGTGGAAGTTAAATAATATAGGGTTGTGGGATAGGAGCATACATCATACTTGGCCATCATGATCAGGTAATATAACAACCTATATATGTTCGGTTCTCGATTAGTTAGTGTACCTTCATAGTAAAGCATCCTACATCTGATTTCTCCCGTTTTGGTAATTTACTTACTAATACTATTTTTCATGTGTGCAACATGTTAGCTAATCCTTATGATGTTTCTTTTATAAAAAATTGGATATTGTTGCATGAAGCTTTATGTGCAATCGAAAAGCTGATTTGAGTGTAAGGGGGTGTTTGGGGTACGCTTCTTTTCTATGCTTTGTAGCATATTGTATCATGGAAAGGCCATTTAGGCACTTTAAGGTGTTTGGGTAAGCTTATGTTAAAAAGCTAATTTGCTTACTTCCTTTTGAATCTAAAAGATTAGATTTTGTCACCGAAAAACAAGGTATAAGGTTTATGTGCAATTGAAAAGTTGAATTGAGTTTAAGGGGTGATTCTCGTAAGCTTCCTTAGGCTCTTCATAGCGTATTGTATCTTGTAAAAGCTATTACACTTGGTTTATCTAATATAATAAGGCTTTAAAAAAACATAATCGTGCATGCATGAGCATTTAGGCATAAGCAATGATTTTTTCTTGTTGTATGGGAAGATTGGTATGTTTCAAGGTTTCAGGTTTTACCCGGTTGCGACCATGCTAAACACGGTGTATTGGAGACCAAAAAATGTTAAAAATATAATTAATTTAATTTTACCTTATATCTTGCTTTAGTCACCTAGCGTCAGCAGTACCCTCAATGCAATACCTTATGCTCATGGGCGGAGCCAGAAATTTTTGGTCGAGGGGGCACACTATGATAAATTTTAGAAACTACACTATAAATTGGTACTTAAGGGGGCAAAATACGAAAAAATCCAAATATTTTCGAAAATTCACACTACAATTTTTTTCGCTAGGGGGCACTTGCCCCTTGTGACCCCCCTTTATCTCCGCCCATGTGCTCATACACGGAATCAAAAGGTAATCAACGGCTTATACGGCGGGATGTTGTGAGAAAGTTTTTATAACAATAGCAATGGTGCTTGATGTTTTGAGACAAGTTTATTCATTGCATCTGCAAAGAATATTATTGAGACCATGAAACATTCTATTAACATTGGCTGAGGTATTGGAACTGCGGGCTGAATTGGAACAGCCGGTTAATATGTTGGGAGAGACTGATGATTTGTGACGATGGGCGGATGCATTGGGGGTCTAGCGCATTCGAACGACGTGCTGATGCAATGGAACGGTGGTGTGGTGTATTGAAAAGGCGGTTGCTTGCATATATGTCAAGTTTGAAGTCTTTTGATCAAACATAACAAGAACACCAAGCCATGTGCTGCAGAACCTTCTTGATTGCTGCTATCATGCATCAACGTTATGGTGACTTGTCTTCATCTTCTCGCTTGTATATTTTTTTATTTATGGGAATGAATTTTACCAAAAAAAATTGCTTATATATTTCATTTGCTTTAATGGTATATCTTGAGGTTGGACTCTCAATCCATAGCCCTTTTAATATTACTCGAATAATATAAGACTTTGGGCAACCTGGCTACTCGTTTGATCCGTTCCTATTGATTTGATCCATTTGAGGTAAAAAAAAACACATCTCATAACGAGCTTTTCAAATGCAAAGGCGTTACCATTTCCACCTTTGAGTTTTTGTGTCCAGCAAGAGGGTAAACGGTTACCATGACACTATCTATTTGAAGCTGTTTTGTTTACGATTAAAAGGGTCAAAAGCCATGGGTGGAAGTTAAATAATATAGGGTTGTGGGATAGGAGCATACATCATACTTGGCCATCATGATCAGGTAATATAACAACCTATATATGTTCGGTTCTCGATTAGTTAGTGTACCTTCATAGTAAAGCATCCTACATCTGATTTCTCCCGTTTTGGTAATTTACTTACTAATACTATTTTTCATGTGTGCAACATGTTAGCTAATCCTTATGATGTTTCTTTTATAAAAAATTGGATATTGTTGCATGAAGCTTTATGTGCAATCGAAAAGCTGATTTGAGTGTAAGGGGGTGTTTGGGGTACGCTTCTTTTCTATGCTTTGTAGCTTATTGTATCTTGGAAAAGCCATTTAGGCACTTTAAGGTGTTTGGGTAAGCTTATGTTAAAAAGCTAATTAGCTTACTTCCTTTTTAATCTAAAAGATTAGATTTTGTCACCGAAAAACAAGGTTTAAGGTTTATGTGCAATTGAAAAGTTGAATTGAGTTTAAGGGGGTGATTCGGTAAGCTTCCTTAGGCTCTTCATAGCGTATTGTATCTTGTAAAGCTATTACACTTGGTTTATCTTATATAATAAGGCTTTAAAAAAACATAATCGTGCATGCATGAGCATTTAGGCATAAGTAATGATTTTTTCTTGTTGTATGGGAAGATTGGTATGTTTCAAGGTTTGTGTTTTACCCGGTTGCACCATGCTAAACACGGTGTATTGGAGACCAAACAATGTTAAAAATATAATTAATTAAATTTTACCTTATATCTTACTTTAGTCACCTAGCGCCGCCAGCATACCCTCAATGCAATACCTTATGCTCATGGGCGAGAAATTTTTGGTCGAGGGGGCACACTATGATAAATTTTAGAAACTACACTATAAATTGGTAATTAAGGGGGCAAATTACGAAAAAAATCCAAATATTTTTGAAAATTCACACTACAATTTTTTCGCTAGGGCACTTGCCCCTTGTGACCCCCCTTTATCTCCGCCCATGTGCTCATACAAGGAATCAAAAGGTAATCAACGACTTATATGACGGGATGTTTTGAGAAAGTTATTCGCTAATAACAACAAGCTGTACGCTTGATGTTTTGAGACAAGTTTATTCATTGCATCTGCAAAGAATATTATTGAGACCATGGAACATTCTATTAACATTGGCTAAGGTATTGTAATCAAGGGCTGAATTAGAACAACCGGTTAATATGTTGGGAGAGATTGATGATTTGCGTGATGGGCGGATGCATTGGGGTCTCGGCGCGATTCGAACGACGTGCTGATGCAATGGAACGGTGGGGTGGTGTATTGAAAAGGCGGTTGGTTGCATATATGTCAAGTTTGAAGTCTTTTGATCAAACATAACAAGAACACCAAGCCATGTGCTGCAGAACCTTCTTGATTGCTGCTATCATGCATCAACGTTATGGTGACTAGTCTTCATCTTCTCGCTTGTATATTTTTTTATTTATGGGAATGAATTTTACCAAAAAAATTGCTTATATATTTCATTTGCTTTAATGGTATATCTTGAGGTTGGACTCTCAATCCATAGCCCTTTTGATATTACTCGAATAATATAAGACTTTGGGCAACCTGGCTACTCGTTTGATCCGTTCCTATTGATTTGATCCATTTGAGGTAAAAAAAAACACATCTCATAACGAGCTTTCTAAATGCAAAGGCGTTACCATTTCCACCTTTGAGTTTTTGTGTCCAAAGAAGAGGGTAAACGGTTACCATGACACTATCTATTTGAAGCATTTGTTTTGTTTATCGATTAAAAGGGTCAAAAGCCATGGGTGGAAGTTAAATAATATAGGGTTGTGGGATAGGAGCATACATCATACTTGGCCATCATGATCAGGTAATATAACAACCTATATATGTTCGGTTCTCGATTAGTTAGTGTACCTTCATAGTAAAGCATCCTACATCGATTTCTCCCGCTTTGGTAATTTACTTACTAATACTATTTTTCATGTGTGCAACATGTTAGCTAATCCTTATGATGTTTCTTTTATAAAAATTGGATATTGTTGCATGAAGCTTTATGTGCAATCGAAAAGCTGATTTGAGTGTAGGGGTGTTTGGGTGCACGCTTCTTTTCTATGCTTTGTAGCATATTGTATCATGGAAAAGCCATTTAGGCACTTTAAGGTGTTTGGGTAAGCTTATGTTAAAAAGCTAATTTGCTTACTTCCTTTTGAATCTAAAAGATTAGATTTTGTCACCGAAAAACAAGGTTTAAGGTTTATGTGCAATTGAAAAGTTGAATTGAGTTTAAGGGGGTGATTCGGTAAGCTTCCTTAGGCTCTTCATAGCGTATTGTATCTTGTAAAAGCTATTACACTTGGTTTATCTTATATAATAAGGCTTTAAAAAAACATAATCGTGCATGCATGAGCATTTAGGCATAAGTAATGATTTTTTCTTGTTGTATGGGAAGATTGGTATGTTTCAAGGTTCTGTGTGTTTTACCCGGTTGCGACCATGCTAAACACGGTGTATTGGAGACCAAACAATGTTAAAAATATAATTAATTTAATTTTACCTTATATCTTACTTTAGTCACCTAGCGGCATACCCTCAATGCAATACCTTATGCTCATGGGCGGGCGAAATTTTGGTCGAGGGGGCACACTTTGATAAATTTTAAAAACTACACTATAAATTGGTACTTAGGGAGGCAAATTACGAAAAAATCCAAATATTTTGAAAATTCACACTACAATTTTTTCGCTAGGGGCACTTGCCCTTGTGACCCCCTTTATCTCGCCCATGTGCTCATACAAGGAATCAAAAGGTAATCAACGACTTATATGACGGGATGTTTTGAGAAAGTTATTCAAGCATAACAACAAGCGGTACCGCTTGATGTTTTGAGACAAGTTTATTCATTGCATCTGCAAAGAATATTATTGAGACCATGGAACATTCTATTAACATTGGCTGAGGTATTGGAACTGCGGGCTGAATTGGAACAGCCGGTTAATATGTTGGGAGAGACTGATGATTTGCGATGATGGGCGGATGCATTGGGGGTCTGCGATTGAGCGGCGTCGGCTTGATGCAATGGAACGGTGGGGTGGTGTATTGAAAAGGCGGTTGGTTGCATATATGTCAAGTTTGAAGTCTTTTGATCAAACATAACAAGAACACCAAGCCATGTGCTGCAGAACCTTCTTGATTGCTGCTATCATGCATCAACGCGTATGGTGACTAGTCTTCATCTTCTCGCTTGTATATTTTTTTATTTATGGGAATGAATTTTACCAAAAAAAATTGCTTATATATTTCATTTGCTTTAATGGTATATCTTGAGGTTGGACTCTCAATCCATAGCCCTTTTGATATTACTCGAATAATATAAGACTTTGGGCAACCTGGCTACTCGTTTGATCCGTTCCTATTGATTTGATCCATTTGAGGTAAAAAAAACACATCTCATAACGAGCTTTTCAAATGCAAAGGCGTTACCATTTCCACCTTTGAGTTTTTGTGTCCAGCAAGAGGGTAAACGGTTACCATGACACTATCTATTTGAAGTGATGTTTTGTTTACTGATTAAAAGGGTCAAAAAGCCATGGGTGGAAGTTAAATAATATAGGGTTGTGGGATAGGAGCATACACCATACTTGGCCATCATGATCAGGTAATATAACAACCTATATATGTTCGGTTCTCGATTAGTTAGTGTACCTTCATAGTAAAGCATCCTACATCTGATTTCTCCCGTTTTGGTAATTTACTTACTAATACTATTTTTCATGTGTGCAACATGTTAGCTAATCCTTATGATGTTTCTTTTATAAAAAATTGGATATTGTTGCATGAAGCTTTATGTGCAATCGAAAAGCTGATTTGAGTGTAAGGGGGTGTTTGGGGTACGCTTCTTTTCTATGCTTTGTAGCTTATTGTATCTTGGAAAAGCCATTTAGGCACTTTAAGGTGTTTGGGTAAGCTTATGTTAAAAAGCTAATTAGCTTACTTCCTTTTGAATCTAAAAGATTAGATTTTGTCACCGAAAAACAAGGTTTAAGGTTTATGTGCAATTGAAAAGTTGAATTGAGTTTAAGGGGTGATTCGGTAAGCTTCCTTAGGCTCTTCATAGCGTATTGTATCTTGTAAAAGCTATTACACTTGGTTTATCTTATATAATAAGGCTTTAAAAAACATAATCGTGCATGCATGAGCATTTAGGCATAAGCAATGATTTTTTCTTGTTGTATGGGAAGATTGGTATGTTTCAAGGTTTCGTGTTTTACCGGTTGCGACCATGCTAAACACGGTGTATTGGAGACCAAAAAATGTTAAAAATATAATTAATTTAATTTTACCTTATATCTTGCTTTAGTCACCTAGCGTCAGTGATACCCTCAATGCAATACCTTATGCTCATGGTGAGGGCAAATTTTTGGTCGAGGGCACACTATGATAAATTTTAGAAACTACACTATAAATTGGTACTTAAGGGGCAAAATACTGAAAAAATCCAAATATTTTCGAAAATTCACACTACAATTTTTTTCAGCTAGGGGCACTTGCCCCTTGTGACCCCCCTTTATCTCTGCCCATGTGCTCATACACGGAATCAAAAGGTAATCAACGGCTTATACGGCGGGATGTTTTGAGAAAGTTTAAGCTAATAACGACAGCGGTACGCTTGATGTTTTGAGGCAAGTTTATTCATTGCATCTGCAAAGAATATTATTGAGACCATGGAACATTCTATTAACATTGGCTGAGGTATTGGAACTGCGGGCTGAATTGGAACAGCCGGTTAATATGTTGGGAGAGACTGATGATTTGCGACGATGGGCGGATGCATTGGGGGTCTAGCGCATTCGAACGACGTGCTGATGCAATGGAACGGTGGTGTGGTGTATTGAAAAGGCGGTTGCTTGCATATATGTCAAGTTTGAAGTCTTTTGATCAAACATAACAAGAACACCAAGCCATGTGCTGCAGAACCTTCTTGATTGCTGCTATCATGCATCAACGTTATGGTGACTAGTCTTCATCTTCTCGCTTGTATATTTTTTTATTTATGGGAATGAATTTTACCAAAAAAAAATTGCTTATATATTTCATTTGCTTTAATGGTATATCTTGAGGTTGGACTCTCAATCCATAGCCCTTTTAATATTACTCGAATAATATAAGACTTTGGGCAACCTGGCTACTCGTTTGATCCGTTCCTATTGATTTGATCCATTTGAGGTAAAAAAAAACACATCTCATAACGAGCTTTTCAAATGCAAAGGCGTTACCATTTCCACCTTTGAGTTTTGTGTCCAGTGAGGGTCAAACGGTTACCATGACACTATCTATTTGAGGCTGTTTTGTTTCTTGATTAAAAGGGTCAAAAGCCATGGGTGGAAGTTAAATAATATAGGGTTGTGGGATAGGAGCATACATCATACTTGGCCATCATGATCAGGTAATATAACAACCTATATATGTTCGGTTCTCGATTAGTTAGTGTACCTTCATAGTAAAGCATCCTACATCTGATTTCTCCCGTTTTGGTAATTTACTTACTAATACTATTTTTCATGTGTGCAACATGTTAGCTAATCCTTATGATGTTTCTTTTATAACAAATTGGATATTGTTGCATGAAGCTTTATGTGCAATCGAAAAGCTGATTTGAGTGTAAGGGGGTGTTTGGGGTACGCTTCTTTTCTATACTTTGTAGCATATTGTATCATGGAAAAGCCATTTAGGCACTTTAAGGTGTTTGGGTAAGCTTATGTTAAAAAGCTAATTTGCTTACTTCCTTTTGAATCTAAAAGATTAGATTTTGTCACCGAAAAACAAGGTATAAGGTTTATGTGCAATTGAAAAGTTGAATTGAGTTTAAGGGGGTGATTCGGTAAGCTTCCTTAGGCTCTTCATAGCGTATTGTATCTTGCAAAAGCTATTACACTTGGTTTATCTTATATAATAAGGCTTTAAAAAAACATAATCGTGCATGCATGAGCATTTAGGCATAAGCAATGATTTTTTCTTGTTGTATGGGAAGATTGGTATGTTTCAAGGTTTCAGGTTTTACCCGGTTGCGACCATGCTAAACACGGTGTATTGGAGACCAAAAAATGTTAAAAATATATAATTAATTTTACCTTATATCTTGCTTTAGTCACCTAGCGTCAGCAGTACCCTCAATGCAATACCTTATGCTCATGTAAGAGCCGAGAAATTTTTGGTCGAGGGGGCACACTATGATAAATTTTAGAAACTACACTATAAATTGGTACTTAAGGGGCAAAATAATCGAAAAAATCCAAATATTTTAGAAAATTCACACTACAATTTTTTTTCGCTAGGGGGTACCTGCCCTTGTGCCCCCCTTTATCTCCGCCCATGTGCTCATACGGAATCAAAAGGTAATCAACGACTTATATGTGGGATGTTGTGAGAAAGTTTAAGCTAATAACGACAAGCGGTGCTTGATGTTTTGAGACAAGTTTATTCATTGCATCTGCAAAGAATATTATTGAGACCATGGAACATTCTATTAACATTGGCTAAGTTATTGTAACCATGGCTTGAATTGGAACGTACGGTTAATATGTTGGGAGAGATTGATGATTTGCGTGATGGGCGGATGCATTGGGGTGGCGCGCATTAAGCGACATCTTGATGCAATGGAACGGTGGGGTGGTGTATTGAAAAGGCGGTTGGTTGCATATATGTCAAGTTTGAAGTCTTTTGATCAAACATAACAAGAACACCAAGCCATGTGCGAGAACCTTCTTGATTGCTGCTATCATGCATCAACGTTATGGTGACTAGTCTTCATCTTCTCGCTTGTATATTTTTTTATTTATGGGAATGAATTTTACCAAAAAAATTGCTTATATATTTCATTTGCTTTAATGGTATATCTTGAGGTTGGACTCTCAATCCATAGCCCTTTTAATATTACTCGAATAATATAAGACTTTGGGCAACCTGGCTACTCGTTTGATCCGTTCCTATTGATTTGATCCATTTGAGGTAAAAAAAACACATCTCATAACGAGCTTTTCAAATGCAAAGGCGTTACCATTTCCACCTTTGAGTTTTTGTGTCCAGCAAGAGGGTCAAACGGTTACCATGACACTATCTATTTGAATCATTTGTTTTGTTTACTGATTAAAAGGGTCAAAAAGCCATGGGTGGAAGTTAAATAATATAGGGTTGTGGGATAGGAGCATACATCATACTTGGCCATCATGATCAGGTAATATAACAACCTATATATGTTCGGGTCTCGATTAGTTAGTGTACCTTCATAGTAAAGCATCCTACATCTGATTTCTCCCCTTTTGGTAATTTACTTACTAATACTATTTTTCATGTGTGCAACATGTTAGCTAATCCTTATGATGTTTCTTTTATAAAAATTGGATATTGTTGCATGAAGCTTTATGTGCAATCGAAAAGCTGATTTGAGTGTAAGGGGGGTGTTTGGGGTACGCTTCTTTTCTATGCTTTGTAGCTTATTGTATCTTGGAAAAGCCATTTAGGCACTTTAAGGTGTTTGGGTAAGCTTATGTTAAAAAGCTAATTAGCTTACTTCCTTTTGAATCTAAAAGATTAGATTTTGTCACCGAAAAACAAGGTTTAAGGTTTATGTGCAATTGAAAAGTTGAATTGAGTTTAAGGGGTGATTCGGTAAGCTTCCTTAGGCTCTTCATAGCGTATTGTATCTTGTAAAAGCAATTACACTTGGTTTATCTTATATAATAAGGCTTTAAAAAAACATAATCGTGCATGCATGAGCATTTAGGCATAAGTAATGATTTTTTCTTGTTGTATGGGAAGATTGGTATGTTTCAAGGTTTCAGGTTTTACCCGGTTGCGACCATGCTAAACACGGTGTATTGGAGACCAAACAATGTTAAAAATATAATTAATTTAATTTTACCTTATATCTTACTTTAGTCACCTAGCGTCAGCAGTACCCTCAATGCAATACCTTATGCTCATGGGCGGAGCCAGAAATTTTTGGTCGAGGGGGCACACTATGATAAATTTTAGAAACTACACTATAAATTGGTACTTAAGGGGGCAAATTACGAAAAAAAATCCAAATATTTTTGAAAATTCACACTACAATTTTTTCGCTAGGGCACTTGCCCTTGTGACCCCTTTATCTCGCCCATGTGCTCATACAAGGAATCAAAAGGTAATCAACGACTTATATGACGGGATGTTTTGAGAAAGTTATTCGCTAATAACAACAAGGTCGCTTGATGTTTTGAGACAAGTTTATTCATTGCATCTGCAAAGAATATTATTGAGACCATGGAACATTCTATTAACATTGGCTAAGGTATTGTAACCGCGGGCTGAATTGGAACAGCCGGTTAATATGTTGGGAGAGATTAATGATTTGCGGTGATGGGCGGATGCATTGGGGGTCTGGCACATTCGAACGACGTGCTGATGCAATGGAACGGTGGGGTGGTGTATTGAAAAGGCGGTTGGTTGCATATATGTCAAGTTTGAAGTCTTTTGATCAAACATAACAAGAACACCAAGCCATGTCTTTGCAGAACCTTCTTGATTGCTGCTATCATGCATCAACGTTATGGTGACTAGTCTTCATCTTCTCGCTTGTATATTTTTTTATTTATGGGAATGAATTTTACCAAAAAAATTGCTTATATATTTCATTTGCTTTAATGGTATATCTTGAGGTTGGACTCTCAATCCATAGCCCTTTTAATATTACTCGAATAATATAAGACTTTGGGCAACCTGGCTACTCGTTTGATCCGTTCCTATTGATTTGATCCATTTGAGGTAAAAAAAACACATCTCATAACGAGCTTTTCAAATGCAAAGGCGTTACCATTTCCACCTTTGAGTTTTGTGTCCAAGAAGTGGGTCAAGCGGTTACCATGACACTATCTATTTGAAGCGCTGTTTTGTTTACTGATTAAAAGGGTCAAAAAGCCATGGGTGGAAGTTAAATAATATAGGGTTGTGGGATAGGAGCATACATCATACTTGGCCATCATGATCAGGTAATATAACAACCTATATATGTTCGGTTCTCGATTAGTTAGTGTACCTTCATAGTAAAGCATCCTACATCCGATTTCTCCGTTTTGGTAATTTACTTACTAATACTATTTTTCATGTGTGCAACATGTTAGCTAATCCTTATGATGTTTCTTTTATAAAAATTGGATATTGTTGCATGAAGCTTTATGTGCAATCGAAAAGCTGATTTGAGTGTAAGGGGGTGTTTGGGGTACGCTTCTTTTCTATGCTTTGTAGCATATTGTATCATGGAAAAGCCATTTAGGCACTTTAAGGTGTTTGGGTAAGCTTATGTTAAAAAGCTAATTTGCTTACTTCCTTTTGAATCTAAAAGATTAGATTTTGTCACCGAAAAACAAGGTATAAGGTTTATGTGCAATTGAAAAGTTGAATTGAGTTTAAGGGGGTGATTCGGTAAGCTTCCTTAGGCTCTTCATAGCGTATTGTATCTTGTAAAAGCTATTACACTTGGTTTATCTTATATAATAAGGCTTTAAAAAAACATAATCGTGCATGCATGAGCATTTAGGCATAAGCAATGATTTTTTCTTGTTGTATGGGAAGATTGGTATGTTTCAAGGTCTCAGGTTTTACCTGGTTGCGACCATGCTAAACACGGTGTATTGGAGACCAAAAAATGTTAAAAATATAATTAATTTAATTTTACCTTATATCTTGCTTTAGTCACCTAGCGTCAGTGATACCCTCAATGCAATACCTTATGCTCATGGGTAGACGAAATTTTGGTTAATTAGAGGGGCACACTATGATAAATTTTAGAAACTACACTATAAATTGGTACTTAAGGGGGCAAAATACGAAAAAATCCAAATATTTTCGAAAATTCACACTACAATTTTTTTCGCTAGGGGGCACTTGCCCCTTGTGACCCCCCTTTATCTCTGCCCATGTGCTCATACACGGAATCAAAAGGTAATCAACGGCTTATACGGCGGGATGTTGTGAGAAAGTTTAAGCTAATACTTACAAGCGGTGCTTGATGTTTTGAGGCAAGTTTATTCATTGCATCTGCAAAGAATATTATTGAGACCATGGAAAATTCTATTAACATTGGCTGAGGTATTGGAACTGCGGGCTGAATTGGAACAGCCGGTTAATATGTTGGGAGAGACTGATGATTTGCGACGATGGGCGGATGCATTGGGGGTCTAGCGCATTCGAACGACGTGCTGATGCAATGGAACGGTGGTGTGGTGTATTGAAAAGGCGGTTGCTTGCATATATGTCAAGTTTGAAGTCTTTTGATCAAACATAACAAGAACACCAAGCCATGCGCTGCAGAACCTTCTTGATTCTTTGCTATCATGCATCAACGTTATGGTGACTAGTCTTCATCTTCTCGCTTGTATATTTTTTTATTTATGGGAATGAATTTTACCAAAAAAATTGCTTATATATTTCATTTGCTTTAATGGTATATCTTGAGGTTGGACTCTCAATCCATAGCCCTTTTAATATTACTCGAATAATATAAGACTTTGGGCAACCTGGCTACTCGTTTGATCCGTTCCTATTGATTTGATCCATTTGAGGTAAAAAAAACACATCTCATAACGAGCTTTTCAAATGCAAAGGCGTTACCATTTCCACCTTTGAGTTTTTGTGTCCAGCAAGAGGGTCAAACGGTTACCATGACACTATCTATTTGAAGCTATTTGTTTTGTTTTCTTGATTAAAAGGGTCAAAAGCCATGGGTGGAAGTTAAATAATATAGGGTTGTGGGATAGGAGCATACATCATACTTGGCCATCATGATCAGGTAATATAACAACCTATATATGTTCGGGTCTCGATTAGTTAGTGTACCTTCATAGTAAAGCATCCTACATCGATTTCTCCGTTTTGGTAATTTACTTACTAATACTATTTTTCATGTGTGCAACATGTTAGCTAATCCTTATGATGTTTCTTTTATAACAAATTGGATATTGTTGCATGAAGCTTTATGTATTGCAATCTGATTTGAGTGTAAGGGGTGTTTGGGGTGCAGCTTCTTTTCTATGCTTTGTAGCTTATTGTATCTTGGAAAAGCCATTTAGGCACTTTAAGGTGTTTGGGTAAGCTTATGTTAAAAAGCTAATTAGCTTACTTCCTTTTGAATCTAAAAGATTAGATTTTGTCACCGAAAAACAAGGTTTAAGGTTTATGTGCAATTGAAAAGTTGAATTGAGTTTAAGGGGTGATTCGGTAAGCTTCCTTAGGCTCTTCATAGCGTATTGTATCTTGTAAAAGCTATTACACTTGGTTTATCTTATATAATAAGGCTTTAAAAAACATAATCGTGCATGCATGAGCATTTAGGCATAAGTAATGATTTTTTCTTGTTGTATGGGAAGATTGGTATGTTTCAAGGTTTTGAGGTTTTTACCGGTTGCGACCATGCTAAACATTGTATTGGAGACCAAACAATGTTAAAAATATAATTAATTTAATTTTACCTTATATCTTACTTTAGTCACCTAGCGTCAGCAGTACCCTCAATGCAATACCTTATGCTCATGGGCGGAGCCAGAAATTTTTGGTCGAGGGGGCACACTATGATAAATTTTAGAAACTACACTATAAATTGGTACTTAAGGGGGCAAATTACGAAAAAAAATCCAAATATTTTTGAAAATTCACACTACAATTTTTTTCGCTAGGGGGCACTTGCCCCTTGTGACCCCCCTTTATCTCCGCCCATGTGCTCATACAAGGAATCAAAAGGTAATCAACGACTTATATGACGGGATGTTTTGAAAGTTATTAAGCTAATAACAACAAGCGGCTGCTTGATGTTTTGAGACAAGTTTATTCATTGCATCTGCAAAGAATATTATTGAGACCATGGAACATTCTATTAACATTGGCTAAGGTATTGTAATGGCGGGCTGAATTGGAAACCGGTTAATATGTTGGGAGAGATTGATGATTTCGCGGTGATGAAGGATGCATTGGGGGTCTGGCACATTCGAACGACGTGCTGATGCAATGGAACGGTGGGGTGGTGTATTGAAAAGGCGGTTGGTTGCATATATGTCAAGTTTGAAGTCTTTTGATCAAACATAACAAGAACACCAAGCCATGTGCTGCAGAACCTTCTTGATTGCTGCTATCATGCATCAACGTTATGGTGACTAATCTTCATCTTCTCGCTTGTATATTTTTTTATTTATGGGAATGAATTTTACCAAAAAAAATTGCTTATATATTTCATTTGCTTTAATGGTATATCTTGAGGTTGGACTCTCAATCCATAGCCCTTTTGATATTACTCTAATAATATAAGACTTTGGGCAACCTGGCTACTCGTTTGATCCGTTCCTATTGATTTGATCCATTTGAGGTAAAAAAAAACACATCTCATAACGAGCTTTTCAAATGCAAAGGCGTTACCATTTCCACCTTTGAGTTTTTGTGTCCAGCAAGAGGGTCAAACGGTTACCATGACACTATCTATTTGAAGCTGTACATTTGTTTCTTGATTAAAAGGGTCAAAAAGCCATGGGTGGAAGTTAAATAATATAGGGTTGTGGGATAGGAGCATACATCATACTTGGCCATCATGATCAGGTAATATAACAACCTATATATGTTCGGTTCTCGATTAGTTAGTGTACCTTCATAGTAAAGCATCCTACATCTGATTTCTCCCGTTTTGGTAATTTACTTACTAATACTATTTTTCATGTGTGCAACATGTTAGCTAATCCTTATGATGTTTCTTTTATAAAAATTGGATATTGTTGCATGAAGCTTTATGTGCAATCGAAAAGCTGATTTGAGTGTAAGGGGTGTTTGGGTACGCTTCTTTTCTATGCTTTGTAGCATATTGTATCATGGAAAAGCCATTTAGGCACTTTAAGGTGTTTGGGTAAGCTTATGTTAAAAAGCTAATTTGCTTACTTCCTTTTGAATCTAAAAGATTAGATTTTGTCACCGAAAAACAAGGTATAAGGTTTATGTGCAATTGAAAAGTTGAATTGAGTTTAAGGGGGTGATTCGGTAAGCTTCCTTAGGCTCTTCATAGCGTATTGTATCTTGTAAAAGCTATTACACTTGGTTTATCTTATATAATAAGGCTTTAAAAAAACATAATCGTGCATGCATGAGCATTTAGGCATAAGCAATGATTTTTTCTTGTTGTCTGAAGGAAGATTGGTATGTTTCAAGGTTTCAGGTTTTACCCGGTTGCGACCATGCTAAACACGGTGTATTGGAGACCAAAAAATGTTAAAAATATAATTAATTTAATTTTACCTTATATCTTGCTTTAGTCACCTAAGCGTCGTGATACCCTCAATGCAATACCTTATGCTCATGGTGAGGCAGAAATTTTGGTCGAGGGGGCACACTATGATAAATTTTAGAAACTACACTATAAATTGGTACTTAAGGGGGCAAAATACGAAAAAATCCAAATATTTTCGAAAATTCACACTACAATTTTTTTCGCTAGGGGGCACTTGCCCCTTGTGACCCCCCTTTATCTCCGCCCATGTGCTCATACACGGAATCAAAAGGTAATCAACGGCTTATACGGCGGGATGTTGTGAGAAAGTTTCGCTAATAACAGCAAGCGGCTGCTTGATGTTTTGAGGCAAGTTTATTCATTGCATCTGCAAAGAATATTATTGAGACCATGGAAAATTCTATTAACATTGGCTGAGGTATTGGAACTGCGGGCTGAATTGGAACAGCCGGTTAATATGTTGGGAGAGACTGATGATTTGCGACGATGGGCGGATGCATTGGGGGTCTAGCGCATTCGAACGACGTGCTGATGCAATGGAACGGTGGTGTGGTGTATTGAAAAGCTGTTGCTTGCATATATGTCAAGTTTGAAGTCTTTTGATCAAACATAACAAGAACACCAAGCCATGTCTTTGCAGAACCTTCTTGATTCTTTGCTATCATGCATCAACGTTATGGTGACTAGTCTTCATCTTCTCGCTTATATTTTTTATTTATGGGAATGAATTTTACCAAAAAAATTGCTTATATATTTCATTTGCTTTAATGGTATATCTTGAGGTTGGACTCTCAATCCATAGCCCTTTTAATATTACTCGAATAATATAAGACTTTGGGCAACCTGGCTACTCGTTTGATCCGTTCCTATTGATTTGATCCATTTGAGGTAAAAAAAAACACATCTCATAACGAGCTTTTCAAATGCAAAGGCGTTACCATTTCCACCTTTGAGTTTTGTGTCAAGAGGGTCAAAGCGGTTACCATGACACTATCTATTTGAAGCTTATTTGTTTTGTTTCTGATTAAAAGGGTCAAAAAGCCATGGGTGGAAGTTAAATAATATAGGGTTGTGGGATAGGAGAATACATCATACTTGGCCATCATGATCGGAGTAATATAACAACCTATATATGTTCGGGTCTCGATTAGTTAGTGTACCTTCATAGTAAAGCATCCTACATCTGATTTCTCCCGTTTTGGTAATTTACTTACTAATACTATTTTTCATGTGTGCAACATGTTAGCTAATCCTTATGATGTTTCTTTTATAACAAATTGGATATTGTTGCATGAAGCTTTATGTGCAATAGAAAATTTGATTTGAGTGTAAGGGGGTGTTTGGGGTCAAACTTCTTTTCTATGCTTTGTAGCTTATTGTATCTTGGAAAAGCCATTTAGGCACTTTAAGGTGTTTGGGTAAGCTTATGTTAAAAAGCTAATTAGCTTACTTCCTTTTGAATCTAAAAGATTAGATTTTGTCACCGAAAAACAAGGTTTAAGGTTTATGTGCAATTGAAAAGTTGAATTGAGTTTAAGGGGTGACTCATTAAGCTTCCTTAGGCTCTTCATAGCGTATTGTATCTTGTAAAAGCTATTACACTTGGTTTATCTTATATAATAAGGCTTTAAAAACACATAATCGTGCATGCATGAGCATTTAGGCATAAGCAATGATTTTTTCTTGTTGTATGGGAAGATTGGTATGTTTCAAGGTTTCAGGTTTTACCCGGTTGCGACCATGCTAAACACGGTGTATTGGAGACCAAACAATGTTAAAAATATAATTAATTTAATTTACCTTATATCTGTTGTAATTATATATCAATACATTCAAATAAATAATCACAAAACATCAAAGTAATCATGCGGAAGCGTATAGGATTTATTAATGAACAATTAATTAACATAAAAGAATATGCGTACCTTTTATTGATTCTAGCCGAACAAGAATCAAATCCACAAACTAGCAACGGATGAACCCTAATTTGATTTAGTTAGGATTATGTGAATTACCCCTTACCATTTTGTAATTCAATCCAAGATAATAACAATAGTGTGTTATTACTATGTTCTTGTACACACGTACTAAACCGAATTAAAGTAATGCTAGTTTTTATAAAACAAATAACTTTGTTTGTGGAAAAAGAGTGTGTCGACACCTTAGGGTGTTCGACCGGTTTTGAGGACAAGAAACACACACAAAACAATTTTAGGGTTTAGCTTATGAGCACAAGAGATGGAAAATAAAACCCCAAGCCTTGTTTATATACCCAAGCAAACTTGGTGAACAAGTTGGTTTTTCTTTCCTTGTTTTGTGTCCCTAGGCCGATCGGTTAAGGAGTCCCCAAAGGGATTCCGGAACCTTCCCAACTTTTGCAATTTAGTCCTTTTCCATAAACATTTAACGATCGTTAGTCCATTACATTAATTACGTAACGTCCGTTAGTTATTTCGTTTAATAAATAAATAAATACAACATTTATATTTAATTATTAACTTTAAATTCTCATACGTAAAGTGTGCAATCCCATAGTCTCGAGTTCGATCCTAACTCACGTCTACTAATTTATATCCATAAAACCAACAGCTCCCACTTGGAGATATCTTAATAGAGTGATCACATTCGGTTAGCGTCTAGCAACACTTCGATGCCTCTAGTACAAGTCGAGCAAGGCTCCTGGAAAACCTTTTAATGATTTCTCGTTATTATTATCCTTTTGTTTCTAATACCGTGTTAAATAAAGATATGGAATTAAGTCATTCTTTATAAAACTATTATGTTTCTCGTTTGTAAGTGATTGACCAAGATTACCGAATCATCTAAACATATTTAGGGGAGATTTGGGTGCGGCCGCACAAACATCTTGTCCACCCTACGAGGGGCCCGCGATATTAAACTCCAAATAAATTTGAAGGAACAAATTCTATTTTGACTACAAGAATAACCCAAAAACTTTGTAACATTCGAAAACAACCCTTATGACTACGATTCATTATAGCGTTAAGTTGCTCCACGAAATGCACTACATTCATGACACTTATCCTGGTATCTCAAGTGAGGATAACTATTCATAATTTACTTATAACAATATCCACAAAGTAAATTATGTAGTTGGGATAAGTCCTATATTCAATTCATTGAATATCATTCGAAATTGGTATGCATTCTCATCAATATACTTTCAAGTATATTCTACCACATATCTCAGATTTGTCTTAATTTAATGATACTCCCATATCATTAATCGACAACGGACATTTAGAATAACTTAGTTACTCACGGATTAAACATGCAAATATAGGACAACAATATTATAAATGAAAATAACCATAATCCAAACTTTATTTCATTGAAAATGATAAATGTTTTACAATATCCTTTATCCAAATACTAATCACAGTTATGCATGAAACTTTTAGCTAAACGAAGTCCAATTTCATTGGCAAGTCCTACAAGCTTGTCTTTAGCTAAAGCCTTAGTGAGCGGATTAGCTAAGTTATCATCTGTGTGAACTTTCAATAGATTTATTTCACCTTCACGGACTTGTTCCCAAACATAGTGATACTTCCAGAGAAAATGTCGGTGCCCTTCATGACTCGGGTTCATTGGCAAATATGATTGCAGCCGAATTGTCACAATACATATCAATAGGCGATTCAATTGAAGGCATAACACCAAGCCCAGAAATGAATTTCCTAATCCAAACAGCCTCCATTGCAGCTTTCGAAGCAGCTATGTATTCATGCGCTCAGCATCGCATATCGTACTCTGCTTCTTGCTCTTCCATCAATGCTCCTCCATTGATGACAAAGACATAACCCGTCGAGACTTCGTATCATCTTTATCACCTTGCCGGGGCGCATCACAGTAACCGTAACACCAAGTTCTATGCGGATTTCCTCCATACACTAAAAACATATCTTTCGTATTCCTAAGATACTTTAGAATATGTTTAACAGCAATCCAGTGAAGTTCACCCGGATTCTGTTGATATTGACTGGTCATGTTTTGAGCGAACGCCACATCTGGCCTTGTGCATCTCATAGCATACATAATAGATCCTACTGCCGAAGCATAAGGAACTTTCGCATGCGTGCCACCTGCAGGTGTTGAAGCACACATATCGCTACATAAGCCATGCTTTACTTCCATCGGCAAATATCCTTTCTTGGAATTTTGCATATTGAATCTCTTCAATATTTTATCAATGTAAGCGCTTTGACTTAAACCAATTAACCGCTTTGACCTATCTCGGTAGATCTTGATTCCCAGAATATATGCAGCTTCTCCTAAATCCTTCATGGAAAAACACTTCCCAAGATATGCCTTAACATTTTGCAAACTCGGAATGTCTTTTCTCATAATTAATATGTCATCGACATAAAGAATTAGGAAAATTACATTACTCCCACTAACTTTGTGATATACACATGGCTCATCAAGATTTTGAATAAATCCATACTTTTTGATTACTTCATCAAATCTTTTATTCCATTGCCTTGATGCTTGCTTCAATCCATAAATGGACCTTTGAAGTTTGCATACACGGTTTGGAAATTGTGGATTCACGAACCCCTCAAGTTGCTTCATATAGATGTCTTCATCTAAGCGACCATTTAAGAAGGCGGTTTTGACATCCATTTGCCATATCTCATAGTCATAGTATGCAGCTATAGCTATGAGAATTCTAATAGCTCTAATGTCCGCTACAGGAGAAAAGGTCTCCTCGTAATCAATGCCATAAGTTTGAGTAAAACCTTGCGCAACTAGACGAGATTTATAGACGTGTACATTGCCATCCATGTCAGTCTTAATCTTATAGAGCCACTTACTTCCAACCACCGTGGCGTTTGGAGGTAAGTCAACCTCTACCCAGACTTCATTTTCTCTTATGGATTGCATTTCCCTATTCATTGCAACATGCCATTTTGCCTTGTGGGACTTGCCATGGCAGCTTTATAACTAGTAGGCTCTCCAAGACCTCCTAACATAGTTTCCTCAACCTCTACGTTAAGACATAGATGTTCAGGTGCACGCTTATTCCTTACGGATCACGAACGGAATCACTTCAACTTCGGTGGAGGACGAGACTATCAGGTTCTACCCTAGGAATACGTTAGTATTTTCGAAGGTAATGCATCTTCTTGATCATCTTCCAGATCATAAACTCTCCCACTGAATTCTTGAGATACGAGATCTCTTTTAAGAAAATCTCCATACCTAGCAACAATTACTTTATTATCAGTTGGATAGTAAAAGTAGTAACCCATAGTTTCCTTAGGGTATCCTACGAAGATACACTTTAGAGATCTTTGTTGGAGTTTATCTGCTGAGTCACGTCTAACATACGCCTCGCAACCCCAGACCTTTAAATAAGACAGGTTAGGAGCTTTACCATGCCATATTTCATATGGTGTCTTATCAACCTTCTTTGTGGGAACAATATTTAGAATGCGAACAGCTGATTCCAAAGTATAATCCCAAAAGGATAAAGGTAGAGTGGTAAGATTAAACATAGATCGTGTCATGTCCAACAATGTACGATTTCTTCTCTCAGATACACCATTTTGTTGTGGAGTATATGGAGAAGTAAGATTCTGGACAATTCCATTCTCAGCTAAGTAATCTTTAAACTCTTGGCTTAGATACTCGCCTCCTCTATCGGATCGAAGAGCTTGAATCTTCTTTCCCAATTGCAGTTCTACTTCAGCTTTTAAAACCTTAAATGTTTCAAACACCTCATGTTTATGCTTAAGTAAATAAACATAACCATAACGGCTGAAATCATCAGTAAAGGTTAAGAAGTAGCTAACACCTCTCTTTGACACATGTGTCTAAGTGGTCCACACATCAGGTATGAATAAGACCAAGTAGATCAGAAGCCCTCTCCATATTGCTATGAAAATGTTTCTTAGTCATCTTCCCAGATATGCATGACTCACATTTATCAAATGATTCATCATTGATATTTTGCAAAAGCCCTTCTTGTTGCAGCTTATGCATGCGAGCCTTGCCTATATGAGCAAGTCTACAATGCCAAAGATAAGAAGAATTCATGTCTAACTTTATCTTCTTGTTAATGCTAAACATTGAATTATTATTATTGTTAGATTCATTTCCAATCACATCAATTTCAAACACACCATTCACAGCAATTGCTTTAAAATAAAATACACCATTTAAAGAAACGTCAATTCCATTACGTGAAATAGTATGAGTAAAACCATCATCCAACAAAAATGAAAAGGAAACAACACCTCTAATTATAGAAGGTGCGTAATGACAATTGTTCAATAACATTACTAAGCCCGAAGGCAATACTAAACTAAACGTTCCTACGGCTTCAACATTTGCATGTCGCCATTTCCCACCGTGCAGATATTGCTCCCCATAGGCAAGCTTCCTTTCCACTCTAAATCCTGCGTGTATTACAAATGTGAATACCACAGCGTATCATATACCCGGGAATTATTATGATTTAGAGTAAATAATTCAATGACAAATAAATTACGAAGAACGGCGCCCAAGGACCCTTCATACTTCTTTTATTTGCCCGTAATTCATCAAGATAGAGAGCACGTTTCTTCCAATGCCCAATGCTCTTATAGTGGTGGCATGCTTGATCCTTTTTAGGATTTTCCTTCCTAGGAGTAAGGTTCTTTTTAGGTTGAGGTTGATAGGCCATCACCTGTTTGCCTTTGTCAACCTTTCCCTTACCCTTCCCCTTCTTGTTGTTCGCACGCTGCGGTTTTGGCTTATTAATCCTTCCACCCTGAATAGCAAGTACCTAGGCGGTAGGAACCTTTTGAGGCAACCCTTTCTCATAGTCAATTAGCAATGCGTGTAGGTCATAATGTCTTCCCCACGCAGTGCATATTGAAATTTCTGACAAAACCATTAAAATCCTTGTTAAGGGATCGATTAATCAGATTCACAACCATGTCATCATCATAAGTTTTTCCAAGTGCTTTTAGCTGGTCCATGTAACCTTTCATTTCCAGTACATGAGCACTTACGGGTTTACCCTCACCTTGCCTACTGGTGTGTAGCGTCGGTCAAGTCATAAATCTCGACGGCAGGTGGTTTCTCAAACATAGTCCGAAGTTCATTGAGCATATTAAATGGGAAATAATGTTCAAACTGCTTTTGAAGAGCAGATTCCATTGTTCCCAACATAAGACAAGCCACATCATTATGACGCTTATACTCAAGTTGCCAAGCATCAATTTGAGCTTGAGTAGCATCAGGACCAGTTGGTTGTTTAGGGCAAGGTTCATAAAGATATTTCAACCGGTCAGCAACTCTAAAGACAATTCTCAAAGAGCGGTGGCAATCATTGAAATTCTTAGAGCATCAACTTTTCTCGATCAAAAACTTTTGAGCGCAGAACCTAGTCAGTGTTAGTGTTATCGTTATTTTGAGCCATTTCTACAGAAAAAAGTTCAAGTATTAGTATTTTCGATAATGCAACTTTTCAAGAAAATAAAATATACCCCAACGGTAATATAAACATATAACCATATAATTTTCTCGAAAACTAGGATCCAAATTATCATAGGTTCATTACATTAGTTGATCTGCTAGCAACGAACGCATATAATAAGGTAATTTGTCGAACATTAATTGGCAAACAATTTCCAACTCCTAGATCATTATGGGATTTATATTTTCCAACGCTATTGCAAATATAAACATGTTTCATCCCATCTTATGCCTTGAGTCCAGATCTCACTTACTACTCAATTTAAGTGTCTAACTTAAAGAACTGCAAATATGTCCATGTATGGTCTGACTTTACATAGAGATTTACCTCTCCATTACAATCTGCCAATCTGTCATGACGTAAATTGCAACTTCAAGTGTCCCTTTAATTAGATGGCATAAAACTTAATTTACAAGGGTACTAGTTTTGATTTTATGTGGTCAAATCAAATATGTACAAAGATGTCATGCATTCATCTTGTAGCATAATTTTAATAAAAAACTTTTTATTACCAATTCATAAAGATCAAATTATCAAAGTTTTGATTGAGGTATTGGGTTCACCAATCAAGGAATTTAGTATTAATTATCATCCATTATACCGTACTTTTGCATAAGTGTAAACACTTAGTGTTTCGGATAATTACCACCGATGTGGCGCATGGAATTAAAACTAATTCGCCCTTAAGATGAGCTTGCACGGCTTACTAAGTAGCTCCACTCGAACTTACAGAGGGCAGAGGACCAGGTAAGCACGAAGCATAACCTAAGACATCCTTTCAGTGTGAATGTGCGCACTTCTTTATTAACCCCTTTATAGTTCATTCTAATGGGTGAGCCGTTCAGACCATTTGTACCAAAGTCACCAATCAATTAAACTATGAAAACTTAACTCTTCCAAAACAAATCAAATTTCGCCATTGTTTAGTCCGTATTATTTTTCTATTCAAAATTACCCTTTGCTTAAACTGTTGCACATAATAAACAAACAAGTAATACCAATAAAAAATAAACTACTAAAAAAACAATGCAGCATAATAAACAATTTATACATGTAAACAAGTAGCCACATGCAACTTATTCGATAAAACCCTATTAATAATCAATCTCTAGGTTAAATTTAATGTATATATTAATTAGGGCTTTCACTCCAGCGATAGAAAGTGAGCCACATACATCGACGAATCAATTGCGTAAACCCATAATTAATAATATATCAAATTGCACATAATTGATTCATTAATTATACATAATTGGAGTCTTCCCCAATTCAAGATTTATCGTAATTAAATATGTCTGAACAATTAAACAATTTTATCAAAGCAACTTATCCATGACTAACATGCATGTATAATCATGGATATCATAACAATTATACACATAAGTCACAAGATCGCATATAAAAATTCCATGACACATAACAAATTATTCACGAATTAATCACGTAATCAATATTAATTCTAGGTTTTAATAAGGTTAGCAAACAATTTTCAAAACCCTAAAATTTATACATGTGTCGAACTAAAAAAAAAATTAGGGAAGCCCCCAATTAATAAAAATCGACCAAACATAAATTAAACATAAACCCTAGATAAACATAGCAAACAACATACAAGTATTTGTTTTATTACGCGTTTATGTAATTAATTACTCATTAAAACCAATGACTCGTGATGCCATTGTTGGAATTATATATCAAGACATTCAAATAAATAATCACAAAACATCAAAGTAATCATGCGGAAGCGTATAGGATTTATTAATGAACAATTAATTAACATAAAAGAATATGCGTACCTTTTCTTGATTCTAGCCGAACAAGAATCAAATCCACAAACTAGCAACGGATGAACCCTAATTTGATTTAGTTAGGATTATGTGAATTACCCCTTACCGTTTTGTAATTCAATCCAAGATAATAACAATAGTGTGTTATTACTATGTTCTTGTACACACGTACTAATTAAAGTAATGCTAGTTTTTATAAAACAAATAACTTTGTATGTGGAAAAAGAGTGTGTTGACACCTTAGGGTGTTCGACCGGTTTTGAGGACAAGAAACACACACAAAACAATTTTAGGGTTTAGCTTATAAGCACAAGAGATGGAAAAATAAAACCCCAAGCCTTGTTTATATACCCAAGCAAACTTGGTGAACAAGTTGGTTTTTCTTTCCTTGTTTTGTGTCCCTAGGCCGACCGGTTAAGGAGTCCCCAAAGGGATTCCGGAACCTTCCCAACTTTTGCAATTTAGTCCTTTTCCATAAACATTTAACGATCGTTAGTCCATTACATTAATTACTTAACGTCCGTTAGTTATTTCGTTTAATAAATAAATAAATGCAACATTTATATTTAATTATTAACTTTAAATTCTCATACGTAAAGTGTGCAATCCCATAGTCTCGAGTTCGATCCTAACTCACGTCTACTAATTTATATCTATAAAACCAACAATATCTTGCTTTACTCACCTAGCGTCAGCAGTACCCTCAATGCAATACCTTATGCTCATGGGCGGAGCCAGAAATTTTTGGTCGAGGGGGCACACTATGATAAATTTTAGAAACTACACTATAAATTGGTCTTAAGGGGGCAAATTACTTAAAAAATCCAAATATTTTCAAAATTCACACTACAATTTTTTCGCTAGGGGCACTTGCCCTCAGGACCCCCTTTATCTCCGCCTATGTGCTCATATACAAGGAATCAAAAGGTAATCAACGGCTTATACTCTGGCGGGATGTTGTGAGAAACTTATTGGCTATAACAAAATAAGCGGTCTTGATGTTTTGAGACAAGTTTATTCATAGCATCTACAAAGAATATTATTGAGACCATGGAACATTCTATTAACATTGGCTGAGGTATTGGAAATGCGGGCTGAATTGGAACAGCCGGTTAATATGTTGGGAGAGGCTGATGATTTGCGACGATGGGCGGATGCATTGGGGTCCGGGCGACGAACAACGCTTTGATGCAATGGAACGGTGGGGTGGTGTATTGAAAAGGCGGTTGCTTGCATATATGTCAAGTTTGAAGTCTTTTGATCAAACATAACAAGAACACCAAGCCATGTGTTGCAGAACCTTCTTGATTGCTGCTATCATGCATCAACGTTATGGTGACTAGTCTTCATCTTCTCGCTTGTATATTTTTTTATTTATGGGAATGAATGTTACCAAAAAAAATTGCTTATATTTTTCATTTGATTTAATGGTATATCTTGAGGTTGGACTCTCAATCCATAGCCCTTTAATATTACTTCTCAATAATATAAGACTTTGGGCAACCTGGCTACTCGTTTGATCCGTTCCTATTGATTTGATCCTTTTGAGGTAAAAAAAAACACATCTCATAACGAGCTTTTCAATTGCAAAGACGTTACCATTTCCACCTTTGAGTTTTTGTGTCCAGCAAGAGGGTCAAACGGTTACCATGACACTATCTATTTGAAGCCGCTTTGTTTATCGACAAAAGGGTCAAAAAGCCATGGGTGGAAGTTAAATAATATAGGGTTGTGGGATAGGAGCATACATCATACTTGGCCATCATGATCAGATAATATAACAACCTATATATGTTCGGTTCTCGATTAGTTAGTGTACCTTCAAAGTAAAGCATACTACATCTGATTTCTCCCATTTTGGTAATTTACTTACTAATATTATTTTTCATGTGTGCAACATGTTAGCTAATCCTTATGATGTTTCTTTTTATAAAAATTGATATTGTTGTAAGTTTTATGCATCGAAAAGCTGATTTGAGAGTAAGGGGGTGTTTGGGGTACGCTTCTTTTCTATGCTTTGTAGCTTATTGTATCTTGGAAAAGCCATTTAGGCACTTTAAGGTGTTTGGGTAAGCTTATGTTAAAAAGCTAATTATCTTACTTCCTTTTGAATCTAAAAGATTAGATTTTGTCACCGAAAAACAAGGTTTAAGGTTTATGTGCAATTGAAAAGTTGAATTGAGTTTAAGGGGGTGATTCGGCAGCTTCCTTAGGCTCTTCATAGCGTATTGTATCTTGTAAAGCTATTACACTTGGTTTATCTTATATAATAAGGCTTTAAAAACATAATCGTATGCATGAGCATTTAGGCATAAGCAATGATTTTTCTTGTTGTATGGGAAGATTGGTATATGTTTCAAGGTTTAGGGTTTTACCCGGTTCGACAATATGCTAAACGGTGTTATTGGAGACCAAACAATGTTAAAAATATAATTAATTTAATTTTACCTTATATCTTGCTTTAGTCACCTAGCGTCAGATACCACCAATGCAATACCTTATGCTCATGGCGAGCCCGAAATTTTTGGTCGAGGGGCACACTATGATAAATTTAGAAACTACACTATAAATTGGTACTTAGGGGCAAATTACGAAAAAAATCCAAATATTTTGAAAATTCACACTACAATTTTTTAAGCTAGGGGAACTTGCCCCTTGACCCCCTTTATCTCGCCCATGTGGCATACAAGGAATCAAAAGGTTATCAACGGCTTATACGGCGGGATGTTGTGAGAAAGTTATTCGCTAATAACAACAAGCGGCTGCTTGATGTTTTGAGACAAGTTTATTCATTGCATCTGCAAAGAATATTATTGAGACCATGGAACATTCTATTAACATTGGCTGAGGTATTGGAACTGCGGGCTGAATTGGAACAGCCGGTTAATCTGTTGGGAGAGACTGATGAGTTGCGACGATGGGCGGATGCATTGGGGGTCTGGCGCATTCGAACGACGTGCTGATGCAATGGAACGGTGGGGTGGGGTGGTATATTGAAAAGGCGGTTGCTTGCATATATGTCAAGTTTGAAGTCTTTTGATCAAACATAACAAGAACACCAAGCCATGTGTTGCAGAACCTTCTTGATTGCTGCTATCATGCATCAACGTTATGGTGACTAGTCTTCATCTTCTCGCTTGTATATTTTTTTATTTATGGGAATGAATTTTACCAAAAAAAATTGCTTATATATTTCATTTGCTTTAATGGTATATCTTGAGGTTGGACTCTCAATCCATAGCCCTTTTAATATTACTCAAATAATATAAGACTTTGGGCAACCTGGCTACTCGTTTGATCCGTTCCTATTGATTTGATCCATTTGAGGTAAAAAAAACACATCTCATAACGAGCTTTTCAAATGCAAAGGCGTTACCATTTCCACTTTGAGTTTTTGTGTCCAGCAAGAGGGTGGCAGTTACCATGACACTATCTATTTGAAGCTTGTTTTGTTTCTTGATTAAAAGGGTCAAAAAGCCATGGGTGGAAGTTAAATAATATAGGGTTGTGGGATAGGAGAATACATCATACTTGGCCATCATGATCAGGTAATATAACAACCTATATATGTTCGGTTCTCGATTAGTTAGTGTACCTTCATAGTAAAGCATCCTACATCTGATTTCTCCCGTTTTGGTAATTTACTTACTAATACTATTTTTCATGTGTGCAACATGTTAGCTAATCCTTATGATGTTTCTTTTATATATAATCTAAAGTATAGACATTTTACCTGGATATGCTTTTAGAATGTAGATTGCTGGCTTTCATTCATTCTGGTAATATAATAGTTAGTGCCTCTCTAAGGACAAGTTCTCAAAGGTTTTGAGATTTTACCAATTGAAAACGATTCCTTTCGTAAATACTATCATTGCTAACAAGTTCCACCGTCAAAAAATAAATCCTCGACATATATATAGTCAAAAACATTTGGTAGCATTGATTCTCTTAAATAAATAGTTAGTAAAGTATACACTAATAATGAATTAGCACAAGCTGTTGGTTTTAATGCTTTAAGTCTTTTTGTTATTATAGAACAATATGTATATAGTTATGCTTGTATAGTTTAAAACGTAATTCTGTAGAGTTTTGGCAAGCCTGGAACATTTGTATGGGCTTTGGGACAAAACGGGTCATAATGGTCACTGTTAACCCATTGTGACTTTTAGAATTAAGATACGCCTCTTAGGTTTTAAAGAAACGTGATAATTGCTTTTGTGGTGACGTTTCAAAACTTATAAATAGGGAGAGGCAGTGTAAACTTTGTATCATCCATACTTGAATCAGTATACATCGTTTATACAATTATATTGTTGTTGTTTCTACACGTTGTACACATATCCAAACACCCTTTTAATTTTCTGCACATACAAAAACAAGCAGCCATGTCAAAGTTTAATCGATATGCTAAAGGCACTTGGCCACATGGAACCTGTTTCCATCAGTGGCATCAGAGCGAGACTTCAAAGTCTTGGGAAAGGCCAAGTGCAAGTGGTTCGTTGCCATACAAACCACGAAGGAGAATCTCTTATGAGACCAAGGAATTGCTCAAGAAAAGGTTACTTGAAATTGAAGCACACAACGCTTCAAATGGATACGAGGCTGTAACGAGGAAGGAGAAGAGGGCAAGGTGTTATGCCTGTAGAAAACGTGGTCACTATTTTTGGAAGTGCCAAGACAACAATATCCCACACCATACGAAATCAAAACAGGAAGAAGAAAAACCAAAGTTTCCTGAAAACGTCCATGTCAAAACATCCTACATGATTAAAGGGATGGACTACGCAAATTGGAACCATATATGGTACATTAGCGACACATATAACAACCATATGTGCCCGACAAAGTCATTATTCAGGAAACTCAAACCGAAATTTTCGATGGAAGGGAAGGAGGAAGATGAAAAAAAAATTATTTTCATATACGGTATAGGAGAAGCGTTTGTTGAGACAAACGAGAATAAGATGGTAATCCCATGTGTTTCGTGTACACCGGAGGCAAGTTTAAACGTGCTTAGCGCCAAACAACTTTTGGCACAAGGTTTCGAAATTACCTACGAAGACAACTCGTGTAAAGTCTCTTACATGTTTGAGGAAGAAGAGATGGGGCACGACAAAGGAAAGAATGTCGAAGTGGAGACAAGTTCGATGGTCAAGGAGCACGACATATTTTTGGAGAATTACTACGAGTCAATTGATCCAAAAGAGGCTTGCATGAATATAAAGGGATTAGAAGATCTTGATTGGAAGGAAGGGATGATCCATGATTATTTGGATAGCGAATTCTTAAGCATGAATGGAACTCTCTACGTAATGAAGGTTAATTCATTTAAGAAATTTATTTCGTTTTTAATCATGATCGAAGATGATAATTTGGTATACAAGAATTGGAACATTTTAAGCAAGCATTTTGAAGAAATGATAAAATGGTTTTACCAAGTCTATCTTGGTCGAAGCATGGTGGAACCCCTGCCCCCCGTCATAAAAGGTATAAATATCGATTTACCCCTGCCAAAGCCCATACTCGGTCTTTACAAGCATAACTATATACATATTGTTCTATATACATATTGTTCTATAATATACATATTGTTCTATGGGCTTTGGGCCAAAACGGGTCATAATGGTCACTGTTAACCCATTGTGACTTTTAGAATTAGGATACGCCTCTTAGGTTTTAAAGAAACGTGATAACTGCTTTTGTGGTAACGTTTCAAAACGTATAAATAGGGAGAGCAGTGTAAAATTTGTATCATCCATACTTGAATCAATATACATCGTTTATACAATTATATTGTTGTTGTTTCTACACGTTGTACACATATCCAAACACCCTTTTAATTTTCCGCACGTACAAGAACAAGCAGCCATGTCAAAGTTTAATCGATATGCTAAAGGCACTTGGCCACATGGAACCTGTTTCCATCACAAGCAAGAAAATGGAAATTAGACACAACACTTGAAGTAGTGAAAGATTTATTAGCCTTTGTGACAAGTATCCTCTGCGGCACCAAGAGGGTTGGTGTTCTTTTTCTACACCAAGAGGGTTGGTGTTCTTTTTCTTCTGTTGTGCCGACCTTTTATAATGCTCCTTGCACATTTGTTCAAAAAAATCCATACGTGGCTCATATGCATCAGCCACGCGTCCCAGTGCATCAGCCCGTCGTTGCAATGCATCAGCCTGCCTACCCAATTCATTTGCCTGCAGTTCCCGTTGTCGCAATGTATTATTCTGCCAGCCCAATTCCCATGCACTAGCTAGACTTGCGATTGCATTATGCCGTCCCAATTCTGCAGCCCGTTTTGAAAATCTCTCCACGTGAGTTGTTGCCTCAAGATGTTGTTGCTTAATATCAGTGAGCTGTTTTAAGGCATAAGACTGCAGCTTCTTTGCATCCGTCTGGCGTTCCCATTCATATGCATTAAATGCATAAAAACCCTCTTTGGTGAATGGAAAGTATCTAGCGGATGAAGCCTGCATGAATGATACTAATAAATATTGACAACCAACTTATTATATTTCTAACAAGAACTAAGGTTAGTTTTTTTGACAAAGAGATCATTTACCTTCTGATGAGCAGCGACGCAAAGACGATCAGGTGCATAAAGTAGTTTAACATCCTTTAATGAGCATAAGGTCTTGCAATAAGGGCATGCCTTCTCACAAGATGAACTTTGAAGAAGCCATGTCTTTATACATGATGATCCATACATGTGCCCACAAGGAAGACAACTGCAAACATAGATAAATCAGTTTAATAATATAGCCCGAAAGAAAATTTAAGATTTAGTAATAAAGTTAGGCTCTTTTTTGATGTATACCAGAGTTGATGATCTCCATAACTAGTCCAAGGTTCATAGCAAATAGTGCAAACATCAAACTGACATCTAATACTTTTTCTAGTTTTCTTTGGGTGACTGAGGTCATTGGTGGTCACCGTCACCCCATGCATTGTTTTACCATTCATAGGATCGATCCAACTCGTAACCTTAGGCGGCGTCAACTCCTCCACTTCTTCCACCCTCTCTTCATCTTCGAACTCAATAACTTCTTTTTCTTCGTTCTCATGTTCATATTCCGTCGATTCTTCTTCTTCTTCGCCTGCGGCTTCTATTTCGTTCCACTTATGTTCCAAGTCATCCATTATTTATCTTGTTGAACAAGTTAGCCTCACTATAGAGAAAACGACTCTAGATTTATCTTACATATGCTAAGAATGAAGAACTAAAGTCGACACGTAAAAAATAAGACCATCTTCCTTGGTCTTTATATTTGACTAGGGTTAGTCGGCTACAAATTAGCTAGATGGGCTTTTGGCCCAATATTAAAACCTGAACTTGGGCCTCTTTACTATGCTAGTTCAGGCCCAACAACAAATTTTGGAATTAAACGGTATAAGTTGTACAACTACGGAGTATTTTTTATTTTTTTCACCTTTTTTGTTGGCCGTAAAAGTTCATTTTCTTAGATTCTACAATTTCTTTTACTTGGTTTATCACTCATTAAGCTCGCGCAAAAGGGGTTTAAAGGGTGTGTAAGTGGTGTCGTCGTACCGGAACACCACATTTAATAGAGGGTCACGGAGTATATATTTAACATATATGAGTCATGTAATTCAAGTGTATATGTAATTTCTCTGTTGTTATTGTCTAGGGTCACCAAAAATCATAGGACGGCCCTGAGCTCGAGTACTCACAAAAATAGTACACGGTTAGATTTTAAAAAAAAAGTACAATTTGAAATTCCAATGGGAGGAAGGAAATTTACCAGGATTAGTGATGATGGATTCAAATTTAGCAAACTTGATAGATTCCTATTAAATGACGGTTTCAATAATTTATGGGGGAACTTATCAGTTGTGGCTTTGGATCGCAAACTATCGGATCATTATCGGATAGTCCTAAAAGACGTGGAGTTGGACTTTGGACGAAAACCTTTTCGTGTGTTTAACGTTTGACTAGAGGAAATAGATTTCACTCAAGTTGTCGAGGAAGCTTGGATAAAAGATGTAAGAAGCTATCGGCCAGATTGTAGATTTCGGGATAAATTGAAAAATGTAAAGATGGCCCTTGGAGTTTGGAGTAAAGGTAGGTTCGGGGGCCAGCTAGAGAAAATTGGTGAACTTAAAAACGAAGCTATGAAGTGGGAGTTAGAAGCGGAGAGGAGGCCGTTGAGTGATATTGAAAGAAATGCATGGTTGGATGCGAAGAAACAGTGGGAAGGTAAAGAAAAGGAATACGCAAGTATGCTTCGACAAAAAACTAGAGTTAAATGGGACGTAGAGGGTGACGAGAACTCAAAATTTTTCCATTCGTATGTGAAGCGAAGAAATAATAAATGTAACATAAGAGGGCTCATGGTGAGTGGTATATGGTGCGAAGATCCTAAGACTATTAAAGTTGAGATGGCTAGACACTACAAAACCTTGTTTTCTGAAGGAACGAGATTGAGGCCGAAATTTTGCTGTAATAGGTTAGAAAAAATAACAATAGAGGACGATCGAAGTCTTGAAAAACCGTTCGATATGGTGTGAAGATCCTAAGACTATCAATTTGGATTTCCGTTTACTCCATTTGGAAGGAGAGAAACGCTCGTGTGTTTGGCAATAAAGTTTCAAGTGTTAATAAGATTTTGCAAGTCATTCAACTCAAAAGTTTCGAATGGATAGTGAGAAGATCAAAGAAATATAAAATGATAGAGTGGCAACAATGGGTTCGAGACCCTCAGAAGATTCGTCTACATTAACATTCGGATGGCTTCTAACTGTTACAGTATTGGACAAGTGGTATGTGATTTTCAGCAGTACAAATTTTCAGTTATTACAGTGAGGTTCAGACAAGTGAGTGTGGTTCAAGTATCCTCTGTAACATCAGTGGGTTCCAAGTGCTCTTTTTGTACCAGTTTAAGGTTTTCTGGGTTGGTCTTGAGTTGCAGTGAGACAGGTCTCTTCATTGGTTAGCGGGTGTGTCCGTCCGTATGTTGATATCTTTGTGTCTTTTCTGCACTCATGATTGGCTACTGCAGTTCTTTCACCTGGTCTGTTCAAAGATAGTTTGCATATATTAATTCCATCAATCCAATTAGTCATGTGAGAATCTGTTTTGGTGGCTTCAAGTGACATTGGGAATCTTACACTTCTTTGTTTCAACTGTGGCCATATATCATGATGGTAATATTATATTATCAAGTCTTTCATTTGGTATCTGGTTCAAATTGAGTCTGCATTTTGTATTCCAAGGTTGAACTGTTGGTGCTTCGTTATGTAAGTTTTTTTCTTTTGGGTCCCTTTTCTTTTAATTATCTTGTAAATCGAATTAGGGCGCCTTGTATTGTATCGTAGTCTCTTTCGAGGTTTAATTTAATTTGTTGCCTTCCTAAAAAAAAAAAAAAAAAAGTACAATTATTACATTATTCCACAATAAAAATTTATTTTTGTTTCTCATGAGTTTGTGACAAAAAAATGGACCTATGATCTAGTTATTCGTACGAAGAAAATTACTAGCATTTGGTCACTACAATTGGATATTTGTTGATAGAAACATACCAATATGTTAGTTCTAATTTATTTATTTTTATACAATATCATTTGGTCGTCATAAACTTTTTATTTAATAAACAAGCGCTCGGTCGTCATAAACTAGTACATATCCATAGTAAAGCATCCTACAGCTGATTTCTCCCGTTTTGGCAATTTACTTACTAATACTATTTTTCATGTGTGCAACGTGTTAGCTAATCCTTATGATGTTTCTTTTATATATAATCTAAAGTATAGAAATTTTACCTGGATATGCTTTTAGAATGTAGATTGCTGGCTTTCATTCATTCTGGTAATATAATAGTTAGTGCCTCTCTAAGGACAAGTTCTCAAAGGTTTTGAGATTTTACCAATTGAAGGCGAAACGATTCCTTTCGTAAATACTATCATTGCTAACAACAGGTTCCACCGGTCAAAAAGTAAATCCTGTCTGACATATATAGTCAAAAACATTTGGTAGCATTGATTCTCTTAAATAAATAGTTTGTAAAGTATACACTAATAATGAATTAGCACAAGCAAGAAAATGGAAATTAGACACAACACTTGAAGTAGTGAAAGATTTATTAGCCTTTGTGACAAGTATCCTCTGCGGCACCAAAAGGGTTGGTGTTCTTTTTCTACACCAAGAGGGTTGGTGTTCTTTTTCTTCTGTTGTGCCGACCTTTTATGATGCTCCTTGCACATTTGTTCAAAAAAATCCATACGTGGCTTATATGCATCAGCCACCCGTCCCAGTGCATCAGCCCGTCGTTGCAATGCATCAGCCTGCCTACCCAATTCATTTGCCTGCAGTTCCCGTTGTCGCAATGTATTATTCTGCCAGCCCAATTCCCATGCACTAGCTAGACTTGCGATTGCATTATGCCGTCCCAATTCTGCAGCCCATTTTGATAATCTCTCCACGTGAGTTGTTGCCTCAAGATGTTGTTGCTTAATATCAGTGAGCTGTTTTAAGGCATAAGACTGCAGCTTCTTTGCATCCATCTGGAGCTCCCATTCATATGCATTAAATGCATAAAAACCCTCTTTGGTGAATGGAAAGTATCTAGCGGATGAAGCCTGCATGAATGATACTAATAAATATTGACAACCAACTTATTCTATTTCTAACAAGAACTAAGGTTAGTTTTTTTGACAAAGAGATCATTTACCTTCTGATGAGCAGCGACACAAAGACGATCAGGTGCATAAAGAAGTTTAACATCCTTTGATGAGCATAAGGTCTTGCAATAAGGGCACGCCTTCTCACAAGATGAACTTTGAAGAAGCCATGTCTTTATACATGATGATCCATACATGTACCCACAAGGAAGACAACTGCAAACATAGATAAATCAGTTTAATAATATAGCCCGAAAGAAAATTTAAGATTGAGTAATAAAGTTAGGCTCTTTTTTGATGTATACCAGAGTTGATGATCTCCATAACTAGTCCAAGGATGATAGCAAATAGTGCAAACATCAAACTGACATCTAATACTCTTTATAGTTTTCTTTGGGTGACTGAGGTCATTGGTGGTCACCGTCACCCCATGCATTGTTTTACCATTCATAGGATCGATCCAACTCGTAACCCTAGGCGGCGTCAACTCCTCCACTTCTTCCACCCCCTTTTCAAATATGATAGGATTAATTGGGCTTAGAGAAGATGAGTTGGTTAATCCTATTAGACGCATTTAGAATTACAAATATGCTTAATATGAGCCGACGTAAATTCATAACTACACGTGTCAGGATGTAATTAATTTGGCAAATCCCGTCACTTATAACATTCTTGTCTCAAATAATTTTTCATTTATCTTTTTATTGTATTTATTTTCTCGACTTTGTATTCACTAATTTTGTATTTTAACACATTTTGGTACTTATAAACATTATCCAGGAACTTCAGCCAATTCACAAACATATCAAATATAAGTAAATGGCTTAGTAAACAGGTTGTGGGGGTTAGCTAGATGGCCAGGTACATATGTGTCGACCTAATGGTCACAAGTTCGAGTCATCCAGCAAAACCACAAGAAGTAGATATATGAACTGGAACCAACAAAATTAGCTGACTACATTACAGATTCTATTTTAGTTATTCCCTACGCAATGAACATATATAGTCTGACTCTGACTACTTCACTAAAGCTAGCAACTGTAAGTTACAGGGTAGTAAATAAAGAAACAAGTTTAGCCATATAAGCTGTGTTTTCGGTTAGGAAAAGCGAAGCTACAGTGCAACATCAACCAGTAACTCGCAAGTACTAATTCTCGTACAAATGAAGTCTCAAGGGAGTAAGTCCGTCATTTCTTCGCCAAACTTGTTGTCTACGACTTCTTTGATCCATTTTCGGCACCTCCTTTTCTCATGGTATGAATGTAATGTATATATGTGCTTCCTCATTTCAAATGCTTACTTATTAAGTACTTACTTCATAATATCTATCCACAAACATTGAACGATATGTATTGAATAATTTCTAAAGTTATTGTTGGTGTGTAACTCCCGTGAAACAGGGTAAGATAATCAACTTCAGCAGAAACAAATACCACTAGGTGGTTATCGGATATCACTTGGAATCGTGTGATCACTTTTCAAAGTAAACTATTCGACCCTAATGCCTGGGTTACACGAATATCTATTTGGGATAAGATCAAATGCAGTTATGGAATTAGGCACAATTCAATAACCCTTGCGCTTATAAGTGTTTTGTGTTTTATGTGTATATCTCATGCATAATCAGATCTCCTATTTATAGGAGTTTACTCTAAGCTAATCAAATGGAATTATGAGTATTAATCGGCCCATTAATAGCCTCATAATTATCCCCATTATAGCCGTTAGTGGTTACATGACCAATTAAACGTGGTCATTAAGCAGTTGAAACTGCTACTTGAATAGGTCAAAGCCGATTTACAAGCGTTACTTTCTATCAAGTATTTCATAGCATTGCTAGCGATGGATACATCCAGTGGAAACATGCTTATCGATGGAAACCACAAGCAGTACTTTCCACAAGCACTACCAATACAAACCACTATAAGAGTCAGGGTATTCATGGACCTTATGGGTGTACACTCCGTACCTCCTAACCCATTACAAGGTGTGAACTAATACCACAAGTGCACTAAATTTTCCACAATCCTCCCCAAATTTAGTTCACTTCCTTTGCATGAAAATTAAACATCAAGCAAAACATGTGCATAAACGAAAATGTCCCGAGGATTGAATTTCCATCTTAGTAAATTACACGTTCAAATATTCGAGAATCTTGGTGTTCTAAGAATTGAACCCTTCAACCCATTTGAATACCTGAAGATAAAATACACACAAGTTTTCAAACACTTAAAAGCTCCCGACACTATACAAGCCATGTGTCCATATCCAAATTCATAAATGTTGTAAAAGCTAAAAGTCCAAAGCTTCTTGAAGCGGCAAAACTTCAACATTTACATAGTTGGTTCCTCTTTATTCATGCTCCTGCCAAGCACTTTTTCAAAGAAAATTAACCATTAATAAGTAAAGACTTCATCTCCTTTCGCAGGTTCTCGAGCACAACCTGGGATGTAAATAAACATGTGCCTCCCATGAATGTTCGCAATTTTCCACATTGAACTCAGCTCCCAAGTTTCCTTAGGAGGGAGTTGGGTGTCCTAGCATTCAAAGGACTAAGTTGGACTTAAACCCATCCCTTTAGCAGACTTTATAACCAAGTCTTTAGCCAGACCCTTCGTCAAGTGATCCGCTAAGTTCTGTTGAGATCTCACAAACTCTATAGATACCACCCCATTCATGATAAGCTCACGAATCATGCTATGTCTGACACCTAAGTGTCTAGAGTTACCATTGTACATCTCGCTATAAGCCTTAGCCAATGTAGTTGCACTATCACAACGGATAGAAATGAGTGTTATAGGTTTAGGCCACAATGGAATCTCAAGAAGCAAGTTTTTCAACCATTCAACTTCTTTACCAACAACTGCTAAAGCCACAAATTCAGATTCCATTGTTGAACTGGTGATACAAGTTTGCTTCTTGGATGCCCAAGAAATTGCACCTCCACCAAGTAGGAATACCCAGCCACTGGTAGACGAATTGTCTTCAGTGTTATTGATCCAACTTGCATCAGTGTAACCTTCTAACACTGATGGGTAACAAGTATATGAGAGACTATAATCCATAGTTCTCTTCAAATACTTCAAGATTCCCTCCTAACCGCTTGCCGCTGATGAGCATTAGGATTACTAGTATACCTGCTCAATTTTCCCACTGCAAAACCAATATCTGGCCTTGTACAAGTCATGGCATACATCGTGCGACCAATCACTCTAGAATACTCAAGTTGAGATACGCCTTGCCATGATTAGGCATCGCTTCTTACAAGTATCCATAGGTGTACTCACATGAGTACAATCAAAGTAATTGAATTTCCTCAACACCTTCTCAATATAATGAGCCTGAGAGATAGAAATTCTTTTACTTTCATGTTTAATCCTTATACCAAGGATAACATCAGCCTCCCCATGTCCTTCATGGAGAACCTTGATGACAAAAATTCCTTTGTCAGTTTAACCTGATTTTGGTCATACAAAGATCAACATGTCATCAACATATAGACAAATGATGACTCCTTTACCAGATTCATCAAATTTGCTATATACACATTTGTCAGCTCGGTTAAGAACATAACCACTAGACAAAACCACTTCATCAAATTTTTGATGCCATTGCTTAGGTGTCTGCTTAAGTCCATAAAGAGACTTAATCAGTTTACACACCTTGTTTTCATTGCCAGGCATGATGAAGCCCCGAGGTTGGTTCATATAAACCTCCTCATCCAATCCACCATTCAAGAAAGTCTGTCACATCCATCCGATGAATAATCATATTGTGAATAGATGCCATAGCAATCGCAGCCTTATGGTATCGATACGAGCCAGGGGCATAAGTATCAAAATAGTCTATACCCGACTTTTGTTTAAAGCCCCTCAATGGCTAGTCTAGCCTTGAACTTTTCAATAGTTCCATCTACCTTCATTTTCTTTTTGAAAATCCATTTGCAAGCCAAAGGTTTGCAACGTGTGGTAGATCAACCAACACCCAAGTGTTGTTGCCCATCATGGAATCCATCTCATCAAGTATTGCTTCTTTCCAGAAAGCAATGTCCTGGGACTTCATTGCTTCTTCAAATGTCTTGGGATCATCCTCAACAATGAAGCAATAGGAGTATTGGTCTGAGACCTCATCCTTGGTTCCTTCAACTAAGTATAGTTGAAACTCGTGTCTAAATGACTTCCTTTTGCTCTTCCCGAGCATAGGTTCAGTTGTTGAACCACAACCTCATCGAGGACCACTCGATGTTTCATCATCGGGACCTCTCGATACACCAGTGTCATGAGTTCCATTAGGAATCCTCATACTTGGTCTAGGGACCGATGAGAATCTATTCTCATCAAAGTTTGCATCCCTTGATTCAATTATGGAGTTATCTGAAACATATTCATTAGGTTCAATAACATAGAACCTATAAGCCTTGGAATGCTCAAAGATATCCAACAAAGATGCAATCAATGCCTCTTTCACCCAAAGTTTTCAACTTTGGATCAGGGAGTCTTACAACAGCCATGCAACCCCAAACCTTGAGATAGTTTAGGTTGGGTTTCCTTTTAGTCCAGAGTTCATAAGGGGTAACCTTGTTCCTTTTGTTGGGAACCCTATTTAATAAATAGCAAGTTGTTAACATAGCTTCACCCTAGAACCCTTGACTCAGTCCTGAATAGGACAACATGGAATTAACCATCTCCTTCAAAGACTCGTTTCCTTTCTTGAAATGCCATTTTGCGAGGAGTATAAGGCGCCGTTTCATGGATAATTCCAACAGAATGAAAATACAGAGTATCCATGTACTCACCTCCCCTATCAGTCCTTAATCTTTTGATCAAAGACCCAATTTGTAATTCAACTTCAGTTTTAAACACTTTGAATTTATCTAATGCTTCATCCTTGGTATGTAACAGATAGACATAACAAAATCTAGAAGCATCATCAATAAATGTCACAAAGTACTTCTTATTCCCCAAAGAAGGAGTGGAATGCAAATCACACAGTGTCACTGTATTAACTCCAAGAGCTTAGTCTCACGACTAACACCCCGAAAGGGTTTCTTGGTTATCTTGGTCAACATGCAAGTTTTACACTTTTCAGTGTCCATATCAAAAGCTGGGATCAACCCATCCTTAGACATATCTTGCATTCTTTTATAGTGTACATGGCCAAGTCTTTCATGCCATAGGGTAGAGTCGGTGGTCAGTGTGATCACAAAAGCTGAAATAACACTATCATTGACAATATTAAGCCTGAACATTTGATTACATAAATAACCAAAACCAATAAAAATACCATGTTTAGAAAGCACAAATTTATCAGACTCAATAACTTGTTTATATCCATGATTATTCAATACACTACTTGAAACCAAGTTCATCCTTATATCAGGAACATGAATAACATTAAACAAAGTTACAATCGTTCCAGAACTAAAATTAAGATCTACACAACCACGACCATGCACCAAGGTCGTTGACTCATTTCCCATGTGAAGAATAGAACCATCATTCATTGACTCATAAGTCTTAAACCAGCTTCTATCTTTGCACACATGAACTGTTGCACCAGAGTCAACCCACCACGCAACATCATCATCCCGCACATAATGAGATTCAGATACATATGTAACATAATAAATCTGAAAAGATTTATTAACCATATTCGACCTTTCGTGAGTTGGAAGAACCACCACCCCGAACCATTAGTGCCCGATCCATTGGCTTTACCACCAACTTTAACACCTTTGCAATCCCTTTTAATGTGACCAGTTTTGCCACATTTCCAACAAGTAGGTGTTGCCTTCTTGTTTGGATCCGCCCTTGTGTTATCATGATATTTGCGTTTGCCTTTGTTGTCATTGTACTTGGTGGAGTTGTTATGCTCTACCATATTGACAACAGATGCACCAAAGAGCATTGCTACTCTTTGGCTTGTCATTATCCTGCATCTTGAGAGATTCCACAATGCGCAGATGATCGCCTTCAACTCAACCGAGTTAACTCCTCTTTCTTATGTTTCAAGGTATGCTTGAAATCTTTCCAAGAAGGAGGAGTTTGTCAATGACACAAGAGACTTTAATGGCCTCATCCATGTTCATATTGTGTTGTGTAAACCTTCCAAGTATTCCAAGAAGTTCATTGTATTGTTCCATAACCGGTCTTGAATCAGTCATTTTGTAATTTGTGAAATTACTAACAAGGAACTTCTTACTTGATGCATCCTCAGCCATATATTTGGCATCCAAGGAATCCCACAGTTCGTTGGAAGATTTAAAGTTCGATAAATATCAAACAGAGAATCAGACATACCATTGAGAATAAGACCTCTGCATATGTAGTCATCGGTCACCCATTTGCTCCTCCTCCTAATCTGTTCCACAGTAGCATCATCCCCATCATCAGGAATAGGTGTGGTTAGCACATACACCACACTCATGCTTGACAGCAAGAAGTGCATCTTCTTCTGCCACCTACTAAATTCCACCCTTCAATCTTATCAAGCTTGGAAAAGTTTGAAGCCATGTGTTTCATTGCAGCAGCAGCCATTGATTATCATAAAAATAGTTTACTTTGATTGTTGGTGTGTAACTCCCAGAACAGGGTAAGATAATCAACTCAAAGAAAACAAGCAACTATTCAAATAAAACAAATACCACTAGGTGGTTACCGGATATCACTTGGAATCGTGTGATCACTTTCCAAAGTAAACTATTCGACCCTAATGCCTGGGTTACACGAATATCTACTTGGGATAAGACCAAATGCAGTTATGGAATTAGGCACAATTCAATAACCCTTGTGCTTCTAAGTGTTTTGTGTTTTCTGTGTATATCTCATGCATAATCAGATCTCCTATTTATAGGAGTTTACTCTAAGCTAATCAAATGGAATTATGAGTATTAATCGGCCCATTAATAGCCTCATAATTATCCCCATTATAGCCGTTAGTGGTTACATGACCAATTAAAACGTGGTCATTAAGCGTTGAAACCTGCCACTTGAATAGGTCAAAGCCGTTAGCAAGCGGTACTTTCATCAAGTACTTTCATAGCGCTAGCGATGGATACAATCTGCCGATGGAAACACTGCTATCGTGGAACACGCTTATCGCTGGAAACCACAAGCAAGTACTTTCCACAAGCATTACTTTCCACAAGCACTACCAATACAAACCACTATAAGAGTCAGGGTGTTCATGGACCTTATGGGTGTACACTCCGTACTTCCTAACCCATTACAAGGTGTGAACTAATCCCACAAGTGCACTAAATTTTCCAACAGTTATGTGTTTCCTTCATGCAAAACTAATTCAAAAGTTTTGTCATATAATCGGTTTTAAAAAGGTGATTTGGTAAATTTGATTACACTAGCATCTTAAACTACACATTTATGATTATACGTCTCAATGCATGCAATAACATGTGATCATTTGAGTCAACTTATAGTTTAACCATTTAACTATTTTTTACAATGTTTTTATCTTTAAATTTGTTTGACCATTTAATTTAGCCCCTTAACTTTGTTTAACAATGTTTTCATCCCAACTCTAAAAATTTTGTTTATATAAACCCTTTAACTTTAAATGTTCTAACTATTAAAACATTTAACTTTAAATGACCGTTTAATTAAAACCTTTAACATTCAAAAAAAACTTTTGACTAATTAACAACGTTTTATTACTAGCCCAAAAAAAATACTAGGCTAAAAGGTTGGATGGTAACTCTAAATGTTATTGGTTCAAATATAGAATAAGTGGCTGTAACTCGGGTGTTAAAAAAATCGGAAGAGCCGATCCGTTTGTTATTTATGAACGAGGAAAAAAATAATAACTAAATAACTTAAACAAAATAGGTGTATATCATGAGGCATATTAGTTCGGATAGCGAGAAAAGTAGATGATCGTCCTCGAGAGGCGGGTGGGTGCCTGTTTTATCGACCTGGTCCGCTATATCCGTTATTTACGGTTTGTATACCCATCACCTTTTGGCATGGTTCTCATTGGTAAACATTTTACGTGTCGCGTGAGCATTTTATTTAAATTTTTCACTACACGAGTCTACCCGAAGCGTGAACACTCTTTATCAAATGATGAGAATAATCAGTCGTTTTAAGTTGAAGATTAATATGTTGACCAAATTAGTTAAGTGGTTTATTAAACTTAAGGGATTTAATCAAATGGTAAAACCAAGTTAAAAATGTTAAATCAAATGATCAAACAACGTTAAGCTTAAAAACATTGAAAAAAAAAAGTTAAGTGGTTAAACGATAAGTTTCAAACCTTTATTATAAGAGAAAATTCCCTAACTAGGCCAAAAACTCAACTATGGTCCCTTTTGTGGTCTCTTTCATGTCCTCTTTCCCAATTTGGTCATGCTCGACTACTCAACTCCACTAGATTTCTGCCACGTGTCAACCCACTTGTACCTTTTATTAAAAATTCGTGGCCCACCAAATCTACACCAAATCTTAGTTATCACACTCCTTTTGTCTTTTAATAAAAGTCAAGGTCGCCGTGGCCTCGACTTTGTACTCAACTTCGTCACTACTTTTGCATGGGAAATGTAAAAAGAAGCATGGGAAAGTACACACAATCTTTTGCTTAGATTGTGTGTACTTTAATATTAAATTGATTTTTAACTTTTGTTATTTCAAAAAAATAAAAGAAAAACACACACAAACACACACTAGCACACACAGATGATCGCCTCCTTGATTGTGTGTTCTTGATGATCGTCTCCCCGAAAGTCTTGTTAAGTTCTTCTGCCACTGCCGAGTCTTGATAACTTCTTGATCATCGCTTCCCCCGTCCTCAGATATGGTGAGTGGCTATTAAGTGCTTAAGTGGGTATTTTTTGTAATTAAGTTGTTAATTCTTAAGTGCTTAAGTGATTATGTAAGTTATTTTTCGTTATCTTTTGTATGTTAATTTATAGGGGTTTTCATGGTTTCTCAGTTTTTAATCAAAATAAGTGCGTCTATATTTTTTTTAGGGTTTTTCAGCTTATTTGTATGTTCATTAGGTTTCTTGAGTTTATTTAACTGTTTTTCAGGATTTCTCAGTTTTTTATCCAATTAAGTGCGTAGAGATTTTGTTTTTAGGGTTTTTTTTGTGTTACTATGGATTATGTAATTGCGATTTAGGGTTTTCAAGGGTATTTGTACGTTAATTTATAGGGGTTTTCATGCTTTCTCAGTTTTTAATCAAAATAAGTGCGTATATATTTTGTTTTTAGGGTTCTTCAGCTTATTTAATTGTTTTTCAGGATTTCTCAGTTTTTTATCAAATTAAGTGTGTAGAGATTTTGTTTTTAGGGTTTTTTTTGTGTTACTATGGATTATGTAATTGCGATTTAGGGTTTTCAAGGGTATTTGTATGTTTCTCTATCTACCATTTAATTCGTTACTTGTTATTGTTAAGTGATTATTATGGGTTTTACTGCTTATATGCCTATTTATAACTGATAATTATAAGTGTGTAAGTACCTAACAATAAGCAGTAAAAACCTTTGAAATGTTGGTGTGTGATCTTAAGTCTAAATGTTATATGTTTCACAAGTCGGATCAACTGTTAATTTTTTTCATTCTGTTATTACTTCTTTTTTTAGGACTATGATGCGAAAGTTATTGTAAGAAGTAAACTGCATTATTTGTTACTTCGAAGATAGATTAGACCAACCGCGTTGTACAATGTTCAAGGCCTCATGTTTGGACCTTGGCCGGATCGACTTATCTAGATAATGAGGAAGAGTTGGTGCGTTGTATGCGTTTCTCGAAACAACTCCACCAATATGATGATAGCTATGATCTTCCATTGGTTTACTGTGTGAATGGACATACTTTTGCCTTTGGTCGACGTGAATTCTGTCTGCTAACTGGGTTCACATTTGGTATGCTAAGCTTTAAGAAATGGAGAAGTGGTGATACCTCTTTCTGTGATCGTGTTTTTCCAGATAAGATAGGGCAGTATGTTAAAAACATTGATCTTCTATCGGTTATTGAGGATGAAGATATTTTCTTAAATCTGTCGGATGAAGATGCTTTATGGGTTTGTCTGCTGCTAACATTGGAGGTTATTTTCATGGGTAAAGAGTTGTCTGCTGTCATTGATGATATGTTGCTTAGGATGGTTGAGGATTTTGATGAATTCAATGCATTTCCATGGGGAGAGCATATTTGGAGGCAGTTGTATGCGTCAATCGAAATGTCGCTCGAGCATCGACCCAAGTCTGATCAAACATTGGGTTGTAAAAAATCCAAGGATGTTCCTACCTTTTGCTTTTCAGGATTCATTTGTGCTTTCAAGGTTAGTACTAATACAATTTCCTGATGTTTATTTAAATGCTTATTTATTATCTTCCTGGACCTTGTAACTTATAAGGATTTCGCTTTACTATTTTCAAGATATGGATTATAGAGCTTTCGGATAAATGTAATCATTGGTGGAACAAGGATCCAGGGGTTATCCCAAGAGCACTTGCATGGTCTAAACACAAATCATTTGGTAAATCTGATAATTTCGACCAGCTTTTTGCTAAGGTAAAAACTAATGTTCAAGTGTTTATTTATTATATTTCTGGTCCTTGTAAAAACTAATATCTATATTTTTGTTAGGGCTCTACACCAAACTTCACTGTCTTCCCAACTAGAGTTGAGGGCCGAGTGCGATGGTATACTGAGTTTAAAGCGCTAATTTTTAGGTGGTATACCCTAGAGCCGCTCTGTTGTAAAGGGGGACTTTATGAAGAGTATTTTCGAAAGCAAAGGATGCACACGCACGCATTTCTAAGCAAATAACCAGTCTAGAGGATTGTGAAGTGAAGAGTACTCGTCAAGAGGTAGATGTTGTTGCTCTTCAGGCTGTTCTTAAGTCTTTGGAAGCTCGCACATTGAAACTTGAGAGTATAGTTGAGGTTAATGTTTTACCTTTGTGATTTTTGTCCAATATATTTTCTTTTTAAACAGTTATCATGGTATACACTAATAGGCATGTTTTGTTCCAAATTACTTTCATTTGCAGATCATTTCAAAACGAAGAGACCAAGTCAACAAAGATACCTATGAGAAGGTTATTTATTCATTTTATAAATGTACTTGTAATTTAATTAATTTTTGTATAATAATATTTGGTAAACAAATTTGGTATGCAGTTTTACACTTCTAAAAGAGAACACGAGGAGAAAGTCAATGCCGGACTTATGAAAAGGTAATTAAATCAAGATATTATACTTGTAAATTTGAATTTTCGATCCTATAATATGTGGTATATTCTTTGTGTATATCTTTTAGGACTGTCTACTAATACGTGGTAAATTCTTTTGTGTGCAGTTTTATACTTATAAACCCGAACAACAAGACAAAGTTATCCCATCCGGTGTTGAAAAGGTAAATTTGCTTGCAGTTGACACATTATAGGTTCTAAGTTCTAATCATAATGTAATTGTGGCATTTCATTGACAGGGCCTTGATCTTGCTGACGAGTATTGCAGTGAAGTTAATGATTTTATGAAGTTGTTTGATTCCCAATTGCTTAATCTTCCATCATCACAGGAAGATTTTGACAAATCACCACAGAAGGATGGTGTTTTCATCCTATGGAAGAGCCTAGGGAAAAGAGGTTGAGAATGTCCCAATCTCACATGAAGTCATCTCACATGAAAATTGCTCTAGAGCGTTGTGGAACAAAGAAGAGGAGGTTTGAAGATGTTATTAGGTCACCTTTTGTGCAAGCCCCAAAAACTAGAAAAGTTCCTAGTGTTGATGAATTGAGAAATCGAAGGAATCTTCTTGATCCTATTATGGTTGAAACGTTAAAATTAGTCAGACCTTGGATCGAGGTACAATGTTTTTAAATCTGTCAGGTTTTTTTATATAATTGTAATCATTTTATAATGGTCACTTATGTTTATTTTGTTTTGTCTATAGGTTCTTGATCGACCATTTCAAAACACCGATCGAATTTTCCTTGGATACGAAATTGAGAGGTTTCTGTGTATGGATGGGCTTTGGCGAATTGTAAGTTTTTGGTGTCTTTGAAATAACTGTGGATCGTTATTTTTGGGATGCTATAATTGGCCTTGACAATAAGCGCAAAGGATGGCTGCTTGATGAGGTAAAGTAAATATATCAAGTAAATTTTATACGAGAAAAACTGCATATTGTTAAACAGAAACACTTCATACTTTCTCAATTATCATGGCAGGGTCTATCTAATTATCTAGACGGGTTCCATTGCAAAATTTGAACCCCGTACCTAGTATTATTTGTGCTTGATCTTTATCACAAGTTTTGGTTTCAATAACGAAGCTCGTTGTCTAGAAAATATTATATAAACTCGACAACCATCTTCCGTTCTTGTAAGAGCCAAAACTTGTGATAAAGATCAAGCACACAGATGGTTGTAGGGACGGGGTTCAAATTAGGCAATAAAACCCATCTACAACCATATATATATCTGCTATGATAATTGAGACGTGTTGTTTGCGATAATGATATAGTGTGTATTGTTCATGACAGGCCACACTACATTATCCCATTCAACACGATTATATAAACTCTATATGTCTTGTATAAAACACACTTGAAATCGATTTGTAGGTAGAGTAAATGAAAATCTCAATTTTATATAAATTACTGATTATATTTTGTCCATCGCTAGGAGCTCAATGTAAATACTAAAACATTTAACGGTCCATGTCCATGAACCGGATAGGAAATCCTTAGAATGGTAGGGTCAAAAGTGTCAGGATTCACACCAAAACCCATTGCAACTTTATGAGACTCATATTGACTTGACCAAAGAGGGAGTACTATAGCAATCGATTTTCTTATTGATGGGTTCCAAAGAACGACCATCTTAAAAGCATCGAAAAACATATCAATCCGTGAGAGTTGCCAATTGGGATAAGATTCAAATATATTAGATTTGTATGGCGAATTACGTGAGGAAGAGTTGGGAGAAAGCTACGTTGTTGGGACAAATTGCCATTTTGGTCAACAAAATCCTTCTTATACCCTACAAGGAATGAACACGGCTGACACGGGCGAACACCAAAACCGACAATGAAGTTGGCGCTATCAATAACATACTTCCATGTCTTTGAAACAGTTCTAAACTGAAGTAAAGATTTGACAGGAAGTCTGTTAATGATTTGCATTTGAATTTCAAAAGGTATGTTGTCAGACATTTGCTTACAATAAAGGAAATTAGAACTTAAGTGAAATAATGGGGAGGTTGAAATGAATTGAGTAACAAGTAGTGTGATAATAATTAACTAAAGAAGTCTTTAAATACTACACTCTCACTAGTGTCATAAATGCTAGTGTACTAATGACATAAATACCTATCATAATGTGTTACTCACAAGTCAACCACCAACAATTTTATATAAAACATAAATAAATAAATAAATAAATAAATAAATAAATAAATAAATAAATAAATAAATTTCAAAGGGTTAAAAAGTAATAAAACCTTTTCAACGGACGCTGCTGCAAAGTCGGATGGATCACCAATCTGCTCGCTAACACCATCAGTCTTGAAATTCAGGATAAACTTTTTCAGTTGTAAAATCTGCTTTTGCATACTAGCCATCTGAGATACTAGGGTTGATCTAGGAGGCATGTCATCCATATTCGGCAATTCACTAACAACATCTGGCTTCAATTGTTTGAGCATTTCACGAAGTCCATGAATCTGTTGTTGCATACTATACACTTGACCGCAAGGCTACGCTAGATGGCATCTGTGCATCAATATGAGGCATGACTTCATCCACATACCTACGCACCTCAGATCGGATATGTGTGTCGATCGATGAACTTCGACGCGCAATAAATGAAGATCTTTTGAGTAATCGTCATCTTCACCCGCTGAGCTAATGTACTATCTCTGTTGTGGTATGTGGCAATAAGTATGTGGTGTATCGTGGTCGGACTATGTGGTTCATCATTCAAAGACCCCCGTGGTTGAAACTTCTTGATGTAGTCTATACTTGAAATCCACCAAAGCTTATTTTTCTCAACATCGTGTATAAAAATTATTATCCAACAACCCATGCTATAGGATACAATATAATAATCCTATTGAATTCTTGTAAAAGCATATATTATCACCGTAGGCAGAGGCAAAAATCGATTACCAGAGAAAAGAAAATCATAATCTGTCTTATCAAACTTCTACCCATCATCCCATGCAAGTGCTCTAGGGATCACACTATCATCTTTAAACCACCAGTTTGTAGAATTGGGGAGGGTTTCCAAAAGCCAAATCTGCAAAAAATTATACAATACAAAGTTATAAACATCAGCTTATTAGTGCTAAACTATTTAAATACTCATTATCATAAATATACTAACCTTGAGAGCAAACACAAATCCACAAAGAGTATATGTGGCGATGTATCCTTTTCCCTTGGTAGCAATTTCGACATAAGTGTTCTGTCTCTAACCTTCAAAACCACATTGTATACCCTGTGGTGAAACTCAACCCAAATATACTCGCCCCATGGAAATGAATTCCAAGCATAAAAGTCATCTACTAAACACGAATCTCGTCGGAATGACATTTCTTTCCTGTTTGCCCATGAAAACGTTCTCTAAAATTATCAAAAGGCAAAGGCGTACAACATCATCATTCAAAGCTCAAAACTCGTAGGGATCATTGAGAATCAGTATAAGCTGATCGGTCTTTATGTTAGTTATATTGCCATGTCGCCTTTCTTTAAGAAAAAGTAACATACGCTTAGCAAAAGCATATTCACGACCCTTAAAATGACCCATGGAAATGTCACCAAATCGAAATCCTGATATCAAGAACATTTCCTGCCGACCAAATTGTAAAACTTTTTGCCCAATATCGAAATACTGGGAGTATTTATATCATGATTTTCCACTTGTCGTTGATGTTGCGATAAATAATGCGACAAGTGATTTACATGGTCATAGGATTTTAAGTTTAACTATTGGCCAAAAGCGTTGCTCTTAAAAAGGTTAAGACGCTCACCAGAATCTGGGTTCGAGCTCAACTTTTGCTTTATTGTTTTCAGAAATGCAACCGTTCTCGTACTAACCTTGGCAGAATACACCTATAAACCAAAAAAATTGAAAGGGGAGTTTATATTTACAATTAAGACAGTAAGACATTACAAAATAAGCAGATTACAAAGGGCAAAAAGCAAAGCCCTCAAAAAAATGTGATCTATTATGTTTAGAAATTATTGTTTTTTTTGTTGAAATGATTCATACCCATGTCAAAAATGTGATCTATTATGTTTAGAAATATGATCTTTTTGATGGAAATTCTTGTTCTTTTTAAGCTTTTTAGTGAATTGATTAATACCAATGTAAAAAATATATGATCTTTTTGATCATGCTTGTAGCAAAAGATAAGTTTTCCTTAAAAAAAGCCCTAACTGCCTTCTATCAAAACCGTAAAAAGCGCAAACGAAATAAGCAGTAGTGACCTACAAACCTTAATAATCTTTGCTCAAACATTCCCCCACAATATATTTTTAACAAATGACGAAATAAGCAGTAGTTACCATAAAATAGCAATTTAAAACCAAATCAAACCCTAGAATAATCAAACCCTAGAATAACCAAATCAAACCCTAGAATAAGCAAACCCTAAAAACAAAATAATCAAAATAATAAACAAAAACATAAAACAAAAACACTTACTTGTCTACCAGCCATGATCGAGCATGGATCAAGCACTAAGATGTGTTTCTGGGTTGTGTTTGCCTTGTGTGTAAACAACCCAGATGATTAGCCGATTATCGAGCACAGATCTGAAGTGTGATTGTGTTTGTGTGTGTTTCGTGTTTTTTTTTTAATCAAAACAAAACTAAAAAAAAAACAAAAGTAAAAAAATAATTTAAAATTAAATTACACAAAATCTTATGCTTAGATTGTGTGTCCTTTTCCAAGCTTCTTTTTACATTTCCCATGCAAAAGTAATCGACTAAGTTGAGCGTGTACCGCAAGTATTTACTGCCGTCGATCGTTAAAGGCGTTGACTTTTGTTAAAAGACAAAATGGGTGTAATAACTAAGATTTGGTGCAGATTTAGTGGGCCACAAATTTTTAATAAAAGGTACAAGTGGGTGGACACGTGGCAGAAATCTAGTGGAGTTGAGCAGTCGAGCATGACCAAAATGGGAAAGGGAACATGAAAGTGACCACAAAAGGGACCATGGTTGAGTTTTTGGCCTAGTTGGGGAATTTTCTCTTATTATAATTATTGATTTGCATTCCGGTGCTTATGAACATATGTATCTAGTGAATTCAAGAAAGATATTAAATAAAATTTGGCAAAATGTGTAGGTCTTGGAGTTTGGTTTGATGGCAAGAGATGTATTTGTCATTCTATACGTCACAAGTTCAAGGGTGTGTTTGGGGAGGGCTTATGGAGGGGCTTATGGGGCTTGGGCTTTTAAAATAAGCCGGCTTATAAAATAAGTCTCATTTGTCATGCGGGCTTATGAAATCATAAGCCCTTAAAGGGGCTTAAAACTTTAGCCCCATAAAAGGGGCTAAAAACTTTAGCCCGGGGCTTATGAACCATAAATTACATATTTACCCATAAAAATATCTAACATATACTATACAACTCATTTAATTATATCATTTTTAGTAATTTTGCAATAATAAGCCTGCCCCATTGACCCATTTGCCAAACAAGTCTACCAAAATACAAATTTCAACTTCGGCTTATAATAAAAGCCCTAGCCTCAGCCCCAGCTCAAGCCCCAGCCCATTGCGCTAAACATACCCCAAGTCTTGCCATCAGACTGATTTCAAAAAATTTTGTCATTTTTTTCTTTTTTTATTGATGCATTGGAAGGCCATGTTGATGCTTGTCATTTTTTTTCTCTTTTTTTTTTTTTGATGCATTGGCAGAGGCGGACCTACGCATGTCAAGGTGGCGCCCGGGAACCACCTTGGACGAAAAAATCCTTTAGAAGCGATATACGTTTTTTTTCAGGACCTACCTTAGAAATTAGTCGGGAACCACCTTGGGTTCGAAATTTTGAAGAGGAATGAATGAAAACAACTAAGAAAAAGAAATATTTTCTGATATGTCGTCGTCGGAGATACCAAATAATGAAGAAGATGAAGTAGGTGAAGTTATTTTGTTGGTGGAAGTGTTACTTTACTGGGACTTTGACTGTTTAGTTTTAACTTTAAACAAAAGTTTTCAAGTAAAATATAGTAAGTGTCCTCCTTTACCGTCGAATAGTACAAAAGGCAAAATGTGACACAAGTTTTTTTTTTTTTTTTTTATCAATGTTGTCACAAAATGAAATAAGATATGGCATACCTCATTTAAATCATTTTTGTAACACGTACTTGACCCGACCCGATCCGACTCATTTCATAAACTTGTTTATCCGTTTAATTTGTTACCTTGACGAAACCAAAGGAGCCACCTTCGATTTCATCCTGGGTCCGCCACTATGCATTGGAAGGCCCTGTTGATGCATTGAAACTAGGGTGGCATTCGTGTCGGGTTTAGGTTCGGGTTCGGGTTGAAGGGTTCACGGGTTAATATATTTTAAACCAAACCCGATCTGTTTAGTTAATTGTTTCAAGAAGTTCAACCCTTACATGAACACATTTGTTAAACGGGTTAGTCGTGTTGACTCACTTAAAAGTTGAATTGAAATTTAAAGGTACACGGTAGAATTTAATGTTACAAAACCTAACACGATATATATATATCGCAAAGGCATAAAATCTTCGAAAGTCGATAACATATCATAATCGCTGCTAGCATGCATCAACGTTATGGTGACAGTTTACATCTTCTCCCTTGTATATCTTTTTATTTATGGCATATCTTGAGGTTGGACTCTCATTCCAGAACCCTTTTAAATTACATAAACAATATTACTCCAATAATAATAATCTAACAATTTGAATTTATCGATTTGTGGAGTTAATATGCGATAATATAAGACTTTAGGCAACCTCGCAACTCGTTTGACCCATTCCCTTTGATTTGATCCATTTGAGGTAAAAACACATCCCATAAAGAGCTTTTCATATGCAAAGGGGTTAATATTTCCACCTTTGAGTTTACTGTGTCCATTAAGAGGGTCAACGGTTACCATGACTCGCAGTATTGGCCATAGCATTGTAGAAGACAACCAAAATATTTAGATCATTGCATTAACATTAGTTCATTACAAAGATTCTTTAAACCAAACTTGACCAATCCGAATTAATTTTTTTAAGACTTGCCTTCTAAACTTTCAGTAATTCCGACCCTGACCAAAAGGGTTGGTGTTCTTCTTTTTCTTCTGTTGTGCCAACATTTTATGATGCTCCTCGTACATTTGACTAAATATATCCATTCGAGGCTTATATGCATCAACCAGTTGTTCCAATGCATCAGCCCGTCGTTGCAATGCAACAGCCCACCGCCCAAATGCATTAAGATGCAGTTTCCATGCACTTGCCAGCCGTGCGAATGCTTTGAGCTCACATCGCAATGTTTCAAAGACGTCCCAAGTCCTTAGCCCTTTGTTTCAATGCATTAGCCCGTCGAAATTCCTCAGCCCGTTGTACCACTCCCTCAGCCCGTTCTAATACATTAGACGCTTGTCTTAATAATTCCACAATGTTAGTCGTTGCATGAAGCTGCTTTTGCTTAATCTCATTGAGCTGTTTTAAGGAGTAATACTGCAGCTTCTTTGCATCAGCCTGTCGTAACCATTCATACACTTTAAATTCATAAAAACTCTCTTTGGTGAATGGAAAGTGTCTAGTGGATATATGCCTGCATGAATGATAATAATTATTGACAACCAACTTATTACAACAAGAACTCAAGACTAGTTATTTTAACAAAGAGGTCAATTACCTCTTGATCTGCAGCAACGCAAAGGCAAGGTGCATAAAGAAGTATAACATCCTTGGATGAGCATAAGGTCTTGCATTGAGGGCAACACTGTTGATTATTTGAGGTAAGTAACAGAAGAGTGTAGTGACAAAATTGAAATTAATAACGCGGAAAATCTTATCTTGGTTACCTTTCTACAAGATGAACTTTGAAGAAACCATTGCTTAATATATGACAATCCATACACTTATAGATGCGGTATCACTACAAGAAAAAGTAGCTTTAGTGACGAGAATTTAGTGACGAGAATTTTTTTTCGTCACTATTTGGATGGAAATAGTGACGATATAATTTTTGGTCATCGGTAGAATGTCTGTGACGAAACTTATAAGTGGTCACTATTTAGTCACTAAATTACAAAAATAGTGACGAGAATTTCGTCATTAAACAATAGTGACGAAATTTTGGTCATTATTTCACATATTGCTATGACTGAATTCTATAAAATGTTAAGAGGACAATTGCATATATATACTTACTGAATTCTAAACATGTTATTCCAAACATAAACTTTCAAATACAATATTATTTTTCATTTATTTGTAAGAATGTATAAATAATATGTATAACTTGTGAAAAAAAAAATTTAGACAAGAAGAAAAACAAAATTTAGATAAGAAAAATAAAACAAGTCACATTAGTATTTCTTGTTTGTAATATACGGAGCTCTACTAGTCTCCAAAGTTCAAAGTCATATTCTCTAAGAATAGTCATATTTCAGTATATCTCAATTCTCACATCTCCCACAGTCCCGCTTCAATCTTTCAACTTAAATCTCACCATTATCTACCACGACACGGTAAACCACCACGACAACATCCACCACCAACCGCTTCATACTTCAATCTTTCCAAACCAGATGATGGCGTAACCGTAACCCACGCGCCACCGGTAAAACACCACGGCAACATCCACCACCAACCGCCCGCATAGTCAACCAACTTTCTCAATCAAAAAGGTATCATTAACTCCATCATAATTGCTTGAATTCAAAGTTGATTTGATTTCCTCATTAATGTTTATCAAATTCAATTATGGAAGCGTGGTGAGCTTCTTATTGGTATGTTGCTGATTAAGTTTTATATTGTAATTTTATAATATGTTTATTATCGTGATTGATGTGTTCATCTATTATGTAATTGCTAGTTTACTTTTTTTTCATTTTTAGCATGAACACAAAGTGTTTGTTAAAATGCTTCAATGAAAACTAAGTCGGAATAGAGCTGGTTATAGGTGGAATTAGGTCGGAGTTTTTTAACATCGTCGTTAAGTGCTAGCTATGGTGTATTAGGTAGTGGTAGAGAGGTGCGGTTAGGCGGTGGTTTAGGAGCCCTTGGTTCAAGCTATAGCGGCCTGGTAAATGTTGGAGAGGCAGGGTTAGGTGTGGTTTAATGAGCCTGGTGCAAGATATGGTGGAAGGGGTAATGGTGGTGGGGTTGGGTTAGGCTCTAGTTTGGGGCCTTTGGGCCGGAGGTCACACTATGGCTTGTTGCGAGGATCTGTGAGAAAGAGTTCTGTAGGTGCCCACTATAGTTCGTCGTCTGGTTCTGCCGACCAAACCCAACTGCAGCAGAAAAAGTATCAAAGGGTTCATTATAAGTTATAAATGAGGTATTTTCTAGCTCTTACTTTCTCATTGTACATGTGTATTCATTTACACACATTAGTACTGCATATACATGCCTCGATGTGAGGTGTTATTGTTATGACATGTAGTTATTTTAGGGCACATTCTACAGGGGAAAGTATACCGTTAGCATTTGAGAGGTAGTGATTACTTAGCAGTGTCTCTTGACTATTAAGGTAATGAACTTGTGACCATCTTCTTACCATTTCCTTAATAGTCTTGTGGTATTTCCTATGTGCTGCCCTTCGCACTTCCTCTTTCTTAATTAACTCAATTGCCAAGTATTTTAAAAGGATAAATTGTACATTAGTAGAATACAGTTGTAGCTTCTTTTTGCATCTATTTCCGTGTCTTTTTTGTTGTGTAGAGCTGTAGATTACATGTCACATATCATCCATCAGCTATGTTTTTTTTGCTAGTTGGTGGTTACTTTTTGAACTTACGTATAATCGATGTTTTTGGCCTCATGTGCGGCGTTATTATTGAAATTATTTGTTTTTGATGTTCTAAATAATGTTTTTTTAGCTATATATATTGATGCTAGCTTCATGACCGTCCGATAGACGGGCTAGTTTTATATGTTATCTATATTAAATATGAAGGTAAGATTATCAGTAGCTACATGTCTCTCTCTATTTTTTTTAATTGGTTATAACTGTCCATTCTTATACCTGATTCTCTGTATTTCTTAATCATTTCCTTAAATGGAGATCAGGTGCTCGGGAAGGGACTCGGTGCCTGATAATGAGCCTGTCGAAAAATTTATCAAGAAGGTAGGCTTCTGTTGTAGTAGTATACCTTTCTGTATGCAGCTACATATTGGTGTGCAAGGTGTGCACATACTAAATTACTAATTCATGCCTCCAACATGTGTCTAATTTTTTCCTTTCCTTTTTCTATTTGTTAAAGTTTTTGGTATTAATAAAAATGAGCTGTACTGACTTCTGCCTCTGTTTATTATGTGACCCAATTCAGCTCCCAACATGCTCATTCAAATAAGTATGTCCCAGTCCATTGTACACATGGCCAAAATCGGACAGGGTATATGATTTTTCATTATTTTATATGGTCGGAATCAGTCTCCCTCACAGAGGTAGGTGATTAGACTTGTCAGGAGAACTTATGTGTGGTCTGTCTCTTTGCAAAAATCAAGCTTGAAATCATGTTTGAATGGGACTTACGCAGGCGATAAATAGATTTTCTAAAGCACGTCCTCCAGGGATTTACAAACAAGATTATATTGACGATCTATGCAATTTTTTCGATGAACAATTGCCTAGAACCTTTGTTTGTCCACAAACCCCAGAATGTAAGAGATCACCTGATCGGGATGATGATGTAGCTTCTGGTTTTCAGGTATGTACGACATATGTTTTCGTGCTGGAAGATAGTTTCTGATTACATTTTGTTTTTTCGTGGAAGCTTTATTTATAAAATAATCTAATGCCTTTATGACTTACTTTGGATGATTGGTAATCATGATGATGGAAAGTTTCGACCTTGTACATAAATTTTAATTATGTGTTTGTAGGACAATTCAAGAAAACCAGATGGCAAATGATTTGGGAGAAGGTGATATGACAAATATAGTGGGAGCAGGGGAGATGGCAAATGTTGTGGGAGAAGATGAGATGGAAAATATTTTGGTACCTAGGGAGATGACAAGTGATGATATATTGGGAGAACCAGTGCCTTTTAATAAAATGGAGTCAGTGAGGCAGTTCTACAATGATGTTCTTAAGTTGAATTCACGGGTAAGTATTTGGCACACTCTACCTTTGGCGTCTATTCAAAAGTTTTTAATATAAGACAAGGTAGTGTTATCTGATTTTAGCCTTCGATGTTTGTGTGTAACAATATCTTAGAGTCATTATATGTCATCTGGATCTGATTATGTTCTTTTCATTTTAATATCCGAATTTGCGATAATCTAAGACTTGGTAATCTGTTAGTTTATCATTTATGTATGGGCAGACAACTTTTACTCTTATTTCCATCCCTTTTTTATCAATTCTCAGGGCTGAGAGGAACCACAATTTCCAGGATCACACCCGGTATCTCTTAGCAGGTACATTTTAGTGCAACATGTTGTGGTTTTTTCTTTTATTCTTTATATGGCATGTATCATCAAATGGCTCGCGAGGAATGTTGCAGTGACTTGAAGGACTAACATAAGGTATTTTCTTGATATTCTACCATTTTCTTCAAACGATCTGCAACTTATATAGGAAGAGGTGGAAGATCAGTATATGGTATACCCTCGAGCCAGTTTATTTATTTATTTAACATTGGAGTATTCTTGTGAAGCTTATTAAATTATGCTTTTTAAATAGACTACGGTGGTTCTAGTGGATCAGGCTCAGTTATATTAGATGATTGCAATTTCCACGAGTCGGTGCATCTTGACAGCTTTGATGTGGGTAGAACTCTACTCTTGTAAGTTATGTGCTTGATTTATAACTCCTTTACATACACACCTACCTCATGTTTTGTTAATGTTAGATCTTGCTCATATATGATAGGTGCCCCCTAATGGTGAATTTCCTGTAATGAATTACCGCATGACCCAAGAACTCAAGCCACCTTTCCGTGTTAACACCTTAATTGAAGAAGCAAGATCACTTAAGGTAACTATCTTCTCCACTCAATAACACATCATTATCTTATGCATGATCCAGGGTTGGTAACGGGTCAAAATGGGTCATCCTCTAGTGCATGCCAAAATGGTCCCCAATGCTGACAAACACTTCTTTTGTTCCTTTTTTATGATTTTTTAACTAAGTATTAATGTGTCGGATATGGTCTTATGATTACAAAACTACAACACTACATTCTTCAATAAAGGAGTTAAAAAGGTTTTATCCTTTTGAATACACTTAGGATGACTTCAACATATCTGACCTGCTCCATCTATTTGTAGTTAAATCTTTCAGCTTAACGTCTTTTGACCCATTAAAGATTAAAAAAATGACTCGATTCGCCGGATTTGTATATAAATGGGACATAATTGCTACCTCTAAATTCTCTTTATCTATCCCATATTGATTGGTAGTTTTGTGGATACATCCCTTTAGTAGTGTCGCTACATGTTGCTGTTATGTATGTTATGAGCCTGTTAATGTCCACTAAATTTTACATCATGCGTATTTTGATGTTTTAAGGCTGAAGTGACTCTGAAATACGTGCCGAGTTTCCTCAAAATATCACTGCAAATACAGTTGCTATTCAGATGCCGGTGCCAAAATACACATCCAGGTACTTATTTGTTATGTACAACAGTTCTTTTATGATCTAAATAAGAAATATGGTCCTAGATATATCGCTATACACACTAGCAATTACATCATATGGTTGCTTAGATTGTTATTACTTATACGTGTGATACAAATTTAATTTAACTTATTTTTTATTGTTATTATTATTATTTTTTTTTGTAACTAGTGTAAGATATTTTCTCATATTCCTAAGTATTTGCTAATCTAGATGGGTGACGATTTTAGACACTACAATATTCTCAAACGCTATGTGGCGATTGAGTTTTGGAATTCTTGTAGCGAAATCATAGAATTTTCAATAATTCACACGTGTCGATAATACCACATAATTACATTTCAAACAAAAGTACGTTTGGATAACATGGCTCGGCTCCAAAATTTTGTGGTTTATGGTGCAAGAAACCAATAATTTTGGGAATTCATATAATTAGTTATCACTTGATGTTTGCAAATTCTTATAATTTTAATGTTTATTTCATTGTGAGTAGGTAAAGCCGTAATGGCCGGGATTCGATAACTATTCTTTTCCAGTCAATCCGGAAAGAGTGCGAGACTCGTGAAACTGTTGAGATTATTGCTTTTGTGAAGATTAGTAAAGAAATCACACGCCGGATGAATTTGATAGGTTATGGGTTGTGTTTGTGTTGAATTTCGACCACGCATTTGGCGTTTGTGAGCGAAGTTAATATGTTAAATTTGCGTTGCTACAAATATTCAGATTTTAGTTCATTTGTATATTGAAAATTGGTGCAGATTTTTTTTGGTTATTTGCTCATTTTAGTGACCACCTATTTGGTCTCTAACATTCAGCAATCTGTGACGACTTTTTGGTCACCAATAGCAAATAACAGTGACGACTTTTTTGTCACTATGAGAACTGTGACGATTTTTTTCGTCACTAACAGGGTTAGATTGTGACGACTTATCTGGTCACAGATTAGTGACGACGCAAAGTTTCGTCTCTAACTTAATTTGTGACGGAGCTTTAGTGACGACTGGTGACGACTCAAATTTGGTCACTAACCAGATTTGTGACGACCTTTTGCACTGTTAGTGACCAAACTAAATGTTTCGTACAACGCAAGATTGTTTTTATTAGTTAGGTAGGTAAGCATTATATTCGTTATACACATATGTTGGTTAATGCACTACCAAATAAGTGAAACAACAAACACAAGTAGCTGTTATTTAAACGAACATGAACCAAATAAGTGAAACAACAAACTTATGACGATAAATAAAAGATCACAATATACTAATCTCCTTGTTGTTTAAAGCTTGTTCAACAATACCAAAAATATTTTTTTTCCCACCCATTTCCATCAACTTATAAACCAAGAATTAACACAAGAGTAAATTAAAAGTTTATGGTGTGTTATATACTTATATATACTGTAGTAGAGATTGTGATTTCCTTTTTTTTCCTTTTTCTTTAAACTTTTAATGTTAGAATCAATAAAAAAATGTCTTCTCTTTTGTTATAAATTGATTGGAACACTCAAAAGTATTACATCTTGACATTTATATTTTTGCAGGGGTGAATATGGGTAAAGTGATTTAAAAGTATATATGTTGATATACAATACTTTTGAGTGTCTCAATTAATTAATGGAGTGTGCAAATCAACTCTCATTTGTTAGGGTGTATGGCAACCGTGTATAGCAATTAAAAGAGCACATAGAGATTGGCCCAATTATAAAAAGTTGATATTTTAAAAGTCGATAACTTGTGATCATTGAAGAATAATCGTGTATAGCAATTGAGCCCATATTTTCTCATTGTTAAACCTTGTTATATGTTATTTTGTAATACCTATACTAGGGCTGAGCACCGAAGGTTCAAAACTGAATCGGACCGACCGAACCGACAAAAACTAAACCGGACCGACAGCCCGTCGGTTCGGTTTCGGTTTCAGGTTTTACATGCTTTCGGTTTCGGGTCGGTTCGGTTCGGTTCGGTCCGGTTCGGCCTAAAACCGACAAAAACATGTCAAAATACACCTAGACCGACAAAACCGAATCGAACCGACGAAAAACCGAACCGAACCGACAACATTCGGTTCGCGTTTTCACGGTTTTCGGTCCTCGATTTTCTCGGTTCGGTTCGGGTCGGTTTATGACTGACGCTCAGCCCTAACCTATACACCCAGCCTACTCTGTAGGTTTTTCTTAAGTATATAAAATGGTTTGCTAGTTGTTGCTTGGTTGGATTGAGGAATTTGTTGGTTCAAGAATGAAGTTATGAAAGAAATGTGGATTATGTGACATTGGTAAATATGAAGTGCGGGGAGAAGTTATAGTTTATATTTAGAGTTAATTACATAAATGGTCCCTGTGGTTTGTCGGATTTTACAGATTTAGTCCCTATACTTTTTTTTGCGGATCTCATCCCTATGGTATTGACCCGTTCTTGGGGTTTGGTCCCTTGACCAACTTTTCGGTTAGTTTGACCATCAAGTATGAATAAAATGACACTTATACCCTCGGTTGTCTTAGTCCCTGTGGTTTTTCTCGTATAACGGATTTAGTCCCTCAGTTTTTTTTTTTTTTTTTTAACATTAGTATTAAATTTTTAATTCATTTTTTTTTAAATTTTTATTTTTATTTCTTATCACATATTTAGTCAAAATTTTCTAAAATAATAAAAAGTTTTTTTTTTTTTAAACACCCCAATTGACGGTCAACTAACAGAAAATTTGGTCAAGGGACCAAATCCGTAACGAATCAAAACCATAGGGACCAAATCCGCAAAAAAAAAGTTTATGGACCAAACCCGTAATTTTTGACAAACTACAGGGACCATTCATGTAATTAACTCTTATATTTATGTCATTTAGTTCAAAAATAATAAAATCAAAAATTTTAAAAGAAATGATGTATTACAACATGTAGTTCTTATAAACACGCTGAGTTTTATACATTATAGTTAGTTATATGAGTTAATATGTTTAAATTTACCAAAGTATGATCATATATTAAGTTTTATGGCAAAATTCGGAGAATTTACACATTAGCTCTTAATTGTTTAGTTTGATGATTCTTGAAAATGCAAGGAATTGGTTTGTGAATTGAAAAAACTATCATCAAGGGTTTATGGACTTAGGAGCTATTTGTTTTCTTATTTTATTGTTTACACTTATTATACGTTTCACATGTCTTTATTTTACCCTTGTAAAACGTTACATTTTCATTTTTGATCCATTTTGCCTTCTAGCTTAATTATACCTAGAATCTAGTGGTGGAGAGATGAGATTTGGTCAAGTTATGATAGTGTATTCGCCATGATTGAGCAATTGAGCGAGCAGAAAATTATAACACGTTGATTAGTAAGAGACTGGGTGTTATTTTGTTTCCCTTTTCATGAGGTGGTCGGTTTTACGATTTACTATAATAGTTTAAATTTAAATTCATAATTCATGGTTTAGTCTAGAAGATATCTTTTTCTGTTTAAAATTAGAGTCTACTTGAGGACAAGTAAAAATCAAGTGGGGGATATTTGATATCATCAAAAAAGAACATGTTTAAATATCAACATCCCACGATCATTGCTCGTTATTATTATGTTTTTAAGATATTTGGTATTGTTTTGTTGTTAATTTACATTACAGTAAAAATATGGAGCAATGGATCGTTTGACGCAGAAAAGAAGCCAACATGAGGAAGATATTGCACCATTTCTATATGTCGTATAGAAGTTTTACATATACGGCGTATACGTGCCTAGACCTGGTGGTTTTTTGTCAGGTATTGAAGGCTATACATGATAGAGTTCGTGTCTATATGTTGTATACATTGAAGAATCAAGTATCTTACAAGACCACAATAAAAGATTGTTGGCTAGAGAAACACAATAACCAGAGGTAGACATGCGTGTAGTAGAGCAACTAGCCCAATCAACATCTGAATAAGCAACCACATATGATGTTGATGAAGAATAAAGTTGTAAACCATAATCCAAAGTACCCCAAATGTAGTGTAACATCCTCTTGTGAGCCAAAAAATGTGGCTTACAAGGATTGTGCATAGAAAGCCAAACATGTTGAATATGAAATATCTAGTCTAATAAACATGAGATATTGTAAAGCACCTGCAAGACTACGATATAATGTTGAATCAGAAACAAGATCACCATCAGTTGTGAGCTTGGAATCCGGGTCAATCATAGTCCGACACAGGTTACAAGTGAGCATATGAGCACACTCAAGTACGTTAGTAGCATACTTCCTTTGAGAGAAAAACATCCCAGAAGTATTGTGAGGCACATAAACACCTATAAAGTAATTAAGAGGGCGTAAATCAGTAATGGAAAGCTCAACATGAAAACATGTAATAACTCGCTGCAAGAAAACTTGTGAGGATGCAGTCAACACAAATCATCAACATATAATAGTTAATAAGTTGTATTGCTCCCCTGTCTAAAAATAAATAACGATGAGTCACAACGAATATTATGAAAACTAACCCTAGCAAAATAAGCAAAGAAATCTCTGAAACCAAGACCTAGAGCCTGTTTAAGGCCATATAATGATCTCTACAAAAGACAAACATAGTTGGAATGTTGTGGATCCCGAAAGCTATAGTCTCAGACCTAGAACGGTGTAACGAGGCATGCTTAACATATAACTGATGAACAAAAAATGTCGAGAAAGTGCAAGACTAAGAACAATACAAATAGTAGCCGGTTTCACCACCAGACTAAAAGTCTCATCAACATCAATACCGGGAAGCTGGGTGCTACTATTTGCCATAATGAGAGCCTTATAGTGACTTTAACTACAATTTGCATTATGTTTATGCCTAAAAAGCCAGAACGAACAATGTTCAGATCGATGGATCAGCACAAGAACCCAAGTATTATTTTTAATTAATGCATTATATTCATCAAGCATAGCACTACGCCCATTATGATCATTAAACGCATGGGTGTAAGATTTGTGAATGGGTAAATGGTGGACACATTGAGAGTAAAACGTTAAGTGGGTCTATTAGTACCAACACGAAAGCGAGTGATCATGGGGTGAGTTGACACGGGATTGGGAATGATATTTGAGGTGGTGTTCAAACTAGAGTGGGCTGAGGCGGATGAACAGTATTGGTGGTGGACGAACTGGGCTAAGTAGTATGTGAAGTTGTAGTAGAGGGTGATGTTTAAGTGTCGATGGTTGACAAGCCTAGAGATGTATATGGAGGTGAGTTTGTACTATCGCTTGAGTTGGTGTAGCGTTTGTAAATGGGCCTTATGGAGTGACATTTGGACCTGAAGGTGTATTTGGTGTAGTTGGGTCCGGTGTAGTAACATGTGACAAAATAATGGGTGGTATAATGGGTTTAGTAAGTAAATGTTGTTGATAAAATTTGGGGAAGTTTCAAGAAAAGTATATAGGGTGATGAGTTAGGAGTCATAGACCCGTAGAGAAATACCATCTGATCAAAAGTCACATGACGAGAAAGTATAATTTTATGTGTGTTTAGGTCAAGACACCTAGACCCACGATGATTTGTGGGATACCCAATAAAAATGGATGGTGTTGAACGCGGCTCAAGCTTATTGTTGGTATGGATATAAGGATAGCAAAGACAAAAAAAATGAAGATCTGTATAATTTGGTGTGATTTTATATAGGCGAGTGTGAGGTATATCATTGTTGATGACGATGGATGGAAAAATATTCAAAAGATAGGTGGCCATGTGGAGTGCCACAACCCAAAAAGTGTGTGTGAAATAAAAGTGTTAGGATGAGGTTATTAATGGTGCGTATCATTCGTTCAGACTTACCATTCTATTTAGATGTTTTCAGACAAGAGAAGCAAATGGTAATATCATTAAAGGCAAATAATTGGTGTAAGGCGTTATTTTCAAATTTACCACCATGATCACATTGCAAAGACTTTATGTCACAATTAAACTGGTTTATAACAAAAGCACGAAAATGAATAAATTTAGACAAAGTATCAGACGTATTACATAAAGGATACATCAATAAATAATGCGAAAAATGATCTAAAAACAAGACATAATATTTAAAACATGTAATGCTCAAAAGTGTAGAAGTCCAAAAGTCTGAGTGAATAATATCAAAAGAAGACTTAACAATAGTTTCAAAAAGTGAAAAAAGAAGCCTCACGTGCTTGCAAATCTGACAAGCATGACATAGCACATGAGACTTAGTCTTATTGCATGAAATGAAATTACGAGAAACTAAAGAACGCAACACATCACTTCATGGATGTCCAAGTCATTGGTGCCTTAATGTGTTGGCTGACAAGAAAAGCTTGAAGATTAGTCGACTTTGTGACATGATACAGATCCCCCGTGTTATCACATCTTAGTAGGATTTGACGGGTCCATAAGTCCTTCACAGCAAAACTGAACTTATCAAACTCAATGGAACATTTATTATCACGAACATATATCAAATTTTTACAATAGTGTGTGTAATGAGAACATTATTTGAATGAAGAGTTCTGCGGGGAGTGGACAAAGTGTTATGGCCTGTGTTGATGACGAAAATAGATTTCCCGTCACCAACAAAGATGGACCGATAAATGCAAGAACTAAAAATAGTACTAAGATTATTAGTATAGGAGTTAAGATGAGAGGACACATCGGTGTAAATGTTCCAATTAGCATTGGCAGGATCTTGAAGTGTCATTGTGTTGAAAGCTTAAGAGAGAAGAGGTTCTTGGCCGTGTAGAGAAGATTGTAGAGCGGTAGTCGAGCCATAAAGGGGTCTTCCAAGTAATGTTTGTTGTTGTTGTGGAGAAAAATGTTGAGTAAGCTGTTGTGTATGGGATATTACAAAGCCATGCGGAGTGGTCCTGGACCAGTCACGATGGTTGGTTTACTTGGAAAAATGACTGGGTGACCCAAATTATGTGACAAGCCATATTGAGCTAATATATTTAGTTATGCTTGTAATAAAGCCAACAATTTTTGATGATCCGAACCCATGTTAACATGTTCAAGTCCATTCGAATGAGTAGTAGATCCACAAGAAAGAGAAGACTAGCCTGAGGGATTATTAACCCTAGTATTCCTAGCGTTACTTTTATTAGGAGCATTATGTCACGCACGACTAGAGTCATGAAGAAAATTACATGTATGACCCCACTTGCAAAATCCACGAGTAACGTTACGACAAACTTGAGGCTCAAAAGAGTGTGAATTCGTACGAGTTTCATGAGATATACGCGAGTCTTGGACACGAGAAGTATTTGTTTCGGCTAGAAGAACTTGTGGATGTGGTATTGGTGGATTCAGTTTGTGTCTTGGAATTGAGCCTCATCTCCTTTGTTGTTACCATAAAACGCATGGTATCAAGGTCAGGAAAAGGATCCCGGTGAACAGTAATACTCGCAACTTGTGCAAATTAATCACTCAAACTGTTAATGGCATAGGTGATTATGTCATCATCACTCATATAGGATCCAAGATCGTTTAAGAGAGTGCCAATAGATTAAATTTTACGAAAGTATGCATCAAGAATAAGATCACCAATTTGAATTACACATAACTCACGTTTTAAAGCAATAGTTGTAAAACCCTAAAAATCGTAAACGTGTTTAATGACTATTTTGCCCTCAGCTTAATAATTGAAGAACTCGTAAAACACATCAATCTCGTCAACTACGTTTATAACCTAGCTAAGAAATAATAACTTGTGCAAGATAATAAAATTTACTTACACTTATGTCTACAAAAATATCACACATTATACATATCCCATGGACCTAATCTTAAGTACAAATTAAAAGGAAATTAAAACTAAAAAAAATCATTATTAGGGTAATTAAGAAATTTAATGAGTCAATGATTTCCTTCCCTTTTGTTCGGTCCAAATTAATGCCTCAATCACCATTTATTCCCTACAAATTCTCAATTACTCCATATTACTATCATTTACCAAATTAAAAATAAAACACAAACCCTAAACTCCCTACATCTAAAAGTGACGGCACCATATTTGCCTTCCCATTTTTCTGTCAACATCAAGAGTCCAAAGGAGGTTCGCAAGGTGTCATGAAGAGGATGTGATCGTGGTATTCTTGGCTGGAAAGTTGCTGTGGACGTGGGGAGGGTCTTGAGTTGTCTTGTCGTGGGTATTTTGGTCGAGAGACTGTTTCGGTTTACTCCTGGTCGAGGGTCTTTGGGTGGCTAAGCGTGGGCTCATTTTCTTGGTTTCTTGTTTCGTCTCTACGCGGGTAAATCATTCGTCATCTCGTCACTTTTCTTTATGTTGTTTCTGGATTAGTGTCGTGGGTTTTCTCTCCTTCGCATGCACCATATACGAATTTTCATTCTCATAAAATGATAACGAAGAACCACATAACATCATGTTATAAACCTTGTATAAGTCGATTGAAAAAAAAGACGGACATGTAAACCTGTTTTGGAGTCGTTTTAGCAGCCTATGTATCGACTTTGTTATATACGTTTTAAATCTGAACATGAAACATTATATGAAGATAGAACTCATTACATGAAATGGTGACATAGAGATTAATTTCATATTTGATTATAAAGGTAAAGGATTTCACGTAGGGCATATATGTGTGGAATTGTGTCCCATGGTTAGCTAGTGGACATGGTTGTGTACGTGTGTGTGTGCATGCACATGGGAGGTGATGAAAATGTTTTACTTCATAAGCGTATGTGATTGTGAGTGTGCCTCGTCTTGGTGTGGCTGTGCGTGAGTTTTGGGTGGGTCAAATAAGGCTTAAAACATGTTTACAAACTGATTTAAATAAAGATTTGTGCCATGGGTTATAAATGGTACGTAGGTGCATGCATGGTATTATGCAAATTAGGTTGAAACATGGGTGTTAATATATGAATGTTTGGTCGTATGAATGTTTAATGGTAATATCATAAGCATGTCGAGATAGTCAAGTCGGGTGTCAGTCATAAGGTACGGTCACTTGGTCTTAAAGGTTAGTCACATGAACTGCGAGCAAGCTTTAAAATGGACCGATCATTTATATTGAAGCATTTTTTTTTCTTTTTCATGGAACGTATATGAACTTATTATATAGAATAAAGTCTTTAGTTATTTTTACATTTTAAACCTTGAATTTTGGTAAGTGTCACATGCAAACCTTAAGTTTTTATGACTTGTCATATGAAGCCCTAAAATAAGATACTTGTCATATTACACCTCTAACTTTACTATTTATCTTTGGTAACCCCTAAGTTTGGCTAATTAATGATTATTACCCTAAAGTATTTTAATTCGGTCAATTACTAAAAATGAGAATACGCTTAATAACTCTAAAAATATTAATACGGTTTATATAAGCAATAAATCCGTTATGACTTAAATGAGCTAATAAGTAATATTCGAACCGTAATCCGTGTAGATTCGTTGAAGAAGGCGTGACGTTGTTTCTCTTGCGTTCCTTCCATTTGCTCTCATTTCAATAGCTAAGGTACAGATATTCTATCCCTTTTCAGTAGGGATTTCTCATGACTTTTCGATCCTTGACCTTATTTCACTTATGATACCCCTTGCTATGATTCCATTTACTGTGATCCTTTGGTATGATTCTGTTCGCTATGATATTCATTTGTTATGATTATGAACCTTATGATTATGAACCTTATGATTATGAACCATCTGATTATGAACCATCTGATTATGAACCTTCTGATTATGAGCCTTTGATATGAACCTCTGATTATGAACTTATGTTATGGAACTTTGATATGAACCTTTGACTTCTGAACCTTTGATATGAACCCTTATGATATGATTATGCTTTGACCCTTCAGTTTGATACCCGAGCCAAATATGTGTTCCTAGTCATGGAGGTACCATGACCATGTCATTGATGCACCAATGGCATGACTCCAGTGTGTACGAGTGATGCTACACACCGTCCCCATTATGTTATATGATTATGAGCTCAAGATATATGTTTGGCCACTATGTTTCCGGGGGGCGTATGGATGCATCCTAGATATGTTTTGATATGATATGATATGATTTATATGGTGAATGATGTTGTGTGCAATACGCGTCTTCACAGTCTGGGAGCTAGCTACTCCATTGGTTACTGAGGTCTCCCCTCCTACTATATGTGGTATTCTGAGGTCACCCCTCCGAATACAATGGCTACTTATGATATGATATGTTCCCGGCTCGTGGTAGATTTCTGACAACCCTTACACTTTTGATATACCTATATTGTGCCATCTGTATTTCCCAATGCACCATATTATGTATTAACTGTTCATTACTCAACACCCTTATATGACTCACCCTACTACCAAGATATGTATATATTCCATTGCTTTGATCTGTCACACTCTCATTCCGTTATTTCGCATCATCGTTCCATTCACGCACTGTGTTATTATATGTTATTGGATTTGATTATGTTATTCATGTTTTAGGTGACTACTGATTACCCTGCTATGATAATATTAACATATGGTTATCTCGATTTAATTGCGTTGATGATATGTGATCTCACTGTTATGTGACCCTCTGAATTGTCTGGTGACCATGCTAGTGTGTAATCGATAGTTTTGTTTGTTTATTATGGGTACTTCGTTCAGTTAATCTCATGGACTATGACTTATCCGTTGTATCCTTATCTGCTTGTTGTTGACCTGCCATGTTTACATTTCTGTCTATGCTACGGATTGATTGGGTAAATGGTTCAACTTATGACGTCTGGCTTGTTAACTTGTTTAATTGCCATGCTATGTCTCCAGTTCATTTAATTATAATGTTCATACTGTATTTCCTACTTGTTACGTGAGACTGCCATGTTTTGACTGCTGTTAGTACTTCCGCTGTTATGATACTAGTTAGGTTTTCAACTAAGGGTTTTTGACCTGTGTGATTGCCATGCTCACTTATTAATTAATTGCTTCCGCTTGTATTTAGATTTCTCTTTGACTTGTATGTCTTATGATTTCCTGAATCGATTGTGTGCCATATATATGTTGTATGGATACGACGTCTGCTATGCTTACTTATGTTTCAGTACTTGTATGCTTGGTTTGTATGTGCGTGTATATATGTCATCGATGCTTTGCTTTGCTTCGTTCTCCTTGTTATCTGTTCTTGTTGGATATCTGTATAATTGTGTTCTGCAGGATCCACTTTGACTCATTGTTCTCTTTTCGCTGCGACCTTGTTATCAGTTTCCTTTGTTTCATTTCGTTTATGCTTTTATTTAACTTTCGTTTTGTTATATCCGCTCACTGGGCTTTTAAGCTCACCGCATTTCTTTCCCTCTGGCAGGGTTTTAGGTTTGAAGATGGGCTTTGGTGGGCTGAGAGTTGGATTATCTGAGTGGACCAACCCTAGTTACCTTATTATTTGGACTTACTTTGAAGAGTTTTTGTTTTGACATTTCATTTCATTTTGGATATTGTATTTTCTTCGTCAGTCAATTGTTTATATGATTTGATACTTCATTTTTAAGGTTTTCGTTTGTAAATATTTTATTTGTATGTTCTGATATGACACCAGAATGTGACACTTCTACCCTTGCCGAGTTGGGGTGTTACAATAGTTTTTGTACGTTTATTGTCAAGATTTTTTTTCAACATGCTCCCAAGCATCTTTAGCAGTGAGAGGGTTCACGTTGGTGAGTCTACCTTGAAGAGCTTCAGAAAGCGTTAAGAAGATCTACGACTTTATAATGGAATCCGCAGTTAGCCATTCGGTTGTTGGTGGAGGAGAAGCGGAGGAACTAGTGCCATCACCTTGGATGTGCTTTTGAACACCAAAGTTGGCACAATGAATATTTTATGCGGATAATTGTAAACACGCTAAGTTTTACAATCCTCCTAGGCAAAGTACCTAACCTTTGTAGTGTAGTATAGGTAAGACACGGAGGATTGATCATTCTCTAGAGGAATAGTTTGGGTAGGCTCGAAATGTATAACAATTTAAGTCTAAAGGTCGATGGATGATTATTTTTGTATTTTTTTTATATTCTATGGAAGCAAAGTAAAATCTCGGGGTTGACGAGTTTGGTTTTTATAACTACTAATTAACTAAAATAAACTAATTATACTAGAAATGCAGATGAGATAAATTGGTAACTCGTATGATAGGTAAAGTGTATATACTTATAATCTCACTACTCCCTAGTTATCTCATATTAATTAGTTGAATTGTCACTTCCTTGTTTTAATAAGCGTGTTGTATTCCTTAATATTAGTCGTAGGGTGGTGCTAATTTCTCTAACTCTATGAATACATTGATCTCGTTAAGAATCCTAATATCCGCGAACACAATTCCCAAAGTTAATGAATATGTTGTTCTCGTTAAGACTCTTAATGTCCGCGACCGCAATTCAAGCAATAAATACACAGAACCAACCAACCGTTGCACTATAGTGGGGCGTTTAGTCGGACATTCAAGAAATATCCTAAGATCTAGCCAGTTTTCCTACTCCTAACACAATAACAACTAATCAAAACAAGAGATGACAATCAATAATCAATAACTATGTTTCATTCAAATATGAGTAAACACTAATAAATTTAGCCTAGCATGTTAAATAGAAGAGAAGATAAATAAATAATCATACAACACATAAACATATTGTAATGATTAGAGATTGATTAACTTATCTTCAATAAAATATGGAAGTTAAGGGGGCTAAAAACCCTTTACAAACCTGTGAAACTCGTGGTCTTTAGGTTCTCTAAGTCGCACTTCAAGATGTTTCAATGAATGAGAAAAATACGAAAAATATATATAGATTTACACTTCTGACGGCGTCACTTTATAGGTGTGACGCCGTTAGCTCGTTGTTATTAGGGTTTCGAGAACTGTAGCCGCCTTATTGTGACGGCGTCGCCTTATGGGTTGTGACGTTGTCGCTGTTTACTTTCTTGGTCATGATGTCGTCGGCTCTCGCCTTATTATGACGGTGTCGCCTTATGGGTTGTAACGTCGTCGCTCTTTACTTTCTTGGTCATGACGCCGTCGGCTCTAGACCGTCGCCATCGCCTGAAGCGCCGCTTGGAAAATTTACAACTTGATCATCTTTGTTAATCTTCAAGTGACGCCGTCACTTGTTATTTGCGACGCCGTCAGATCACCATTTCCAGCGCTTTACTTGACTTTGCCGTTTTCTTGACCAACTGAGTAAAAAACGCTCCATTTTCCAACATTTTCTTCCCAAGTTCCTAAAACTCAAATAGAAACGATTTAGGATAGTAAATGATCAAATATGTATGGATTTAGAGGTTAAATGACCCTTTAAAAATGTATAAAATTACACCTCATCAATCTTGAAAAATAACACCAAGACGGGGTAGTTTAACTTGTCTACATCGAGCTTGACGGGAACCACACTAGTGATGTTATGGACGGTACATAATTTATCAACGAGGGATAGTGTAGGACGATTTGTGGGAGGGATATAACCAGTCATCATTATGATGGTAGTGGCTGGGAAAAGTCACGGCAAAAAATAAGGGGAAGGGGACGTACAGTGTGTTAGGGTTAGATATTTTAGGAAAGGATAGTATGAACTCTTGATATCATATAAAGTTGTATTATTGACTTGATTACAACTTATTACAATAATGTGCATATATAACAATATGATGGGTCAATAACCAGTACTAACTACTATTGGGTTATACTAATAAAGATCCATTGACAGAAGTGTTTTGGGTCGATCCGACCCCTCAAGCTACTTTGATATGTTACCCACCCACCCCTTTTTACATATTTACCCACTGTAAATTTACATTTTTCTATGCTATCAGATATATTAGTAACCAATGACAAAGAATATCACACCACTAGCAAATGAAAAAAACATGATTTACTATAGTCTGCTAAGGCAATTATGCAAGTTTAGGAGATGAGCAAATTGAAGTTATGAAGGGGGCAAAGAATCAATTTTTGATTTCAGTAGAGGGTATCATCATCATTTAACATATTACTATAGTGTGCATGACCAATATGCAACAAGTCTCAAAACTAAATGTTTCATAATGACCAACAACTCCAAGGAAAAGTTTTCTGTAGCTAGGAACTCTATTATTATAAGTCCTATACTAAGAAATTTTGTATCCATTAATCCACTGATTTCGCACCCATATTAACTCTTATCCACATAGTTTCACGCAATTCAGGTAGTAGAACATATCATATAGCATAATAAAAAGCAACAACTCTACCAAAAAAAAACCCCCCTTTTACCCTAGTGAGTCTTTAGTATATTTCTATTTAGCAAAGTTTGTTCAATCGACAATTATGTAATATATCTCTAAAATTTGTATCTGTAAGTTGTATCGCCGAGAGATCAAGTATGCAATTTTGAGCAAATCAAACGAATCATATATGCCTATGGAATCACTCTTATTTTTATGAATGAACTGCATTATGTATTTTTAATACAACTACACATGCAATAGAATTCGATCGCGACATACTCAAGTTGATTGAGTTAGTTTGGTGGATTTTTAAGAAATGGCTATGGTTTAAAACTTTAGATAAATGAATTTTACAAAATAATAAATAAAAAATAAAAAAAATATATATTGTTCGTCATTTTACTTGCAAACAAATCACTTATGTAGTTAAGCTTTAATTTTTCTCTGTATATAGACGATGGTTCATGATACACACCCACATACACGTGACAACAAGTCTATTATTGTTAATGGTGTCGTCTACCTCTTCCAAAAGAGTAGAAATAACGGACGAGACCTTTACCACTAGTCAACTGCAGGTGAAACAATGAGAGAGGCTAGCGAGTCGCCGACGTGTGAATCAACCTCAAAGGCACATGCATAGACGGCGTGTGAGTCACCCGACCATGAGTCAACTACGCAGTTGATCGAATCGATCTCGTTAACACCGAAAATGTCATGTTACTGCGACTCACCGGTGCGTTAACCACTGAGAGAGGTGAGTGCGTCACTGGCGTGTGAGTATTGTTCGGAGTCGCGTGAGATGCTCTACACAACCCCGACGTCATCATGTTACTGCGATTCACCGATGCATTAATCAATAAGAGAGGCGAGTGAGTCACTGGCGCGTGGATACTGGTGGAAGGCGTGTGAGATGGTCTGCTCCACACCGATGCCGTAGTTGTTGAGCGAGATGTCGATCTGATCAAGTTTAAACAAATTGTCAGTCTGGTCGCAGAACATATCATATAACATAATAAAAAGCAACATCTTTATGAAAAAAAACCCTTTTGACCCAACATTCCTACCCAAATAATCTTTAGCCACTAACCGCATTAATTCATGTGGTTCTTAATTAATCTTAAATTGATAACATCATAACCCGATATCTATCTTAATAATGCATTTACAGATCTTAAGCATTTAAACTAAAATCATGGGCATATATCAAGGCTAAAAAAAAATACCCGAGTAGTGATCCATGATGGGGTGAGTAATGATATATGACGGGTGAGTAATGATCCATGGGTGGTGATGCGTTAGAAGAGTGAAAAAAAAAACATATTACTTTTCAAACAAGGGACATGTCCCATACAATTAAATGTTGCAATAAACAATAAAAACAGACACGTGTTTGTCACATGTACTAACAAAAGTTGAAGGCTTGAAGCAACATATAGATTTGGAAACACAGTTTGAAAAACTTTGAGCATTCCATAAACCTCATTTAGACTTTTCCCCATATTGCTCTATTGCAAACCTTGAGATTCTACTTGCTTATTATACGACTCGGGTTTGTTATTTTGAGTCTCTGTTTGCTTACTTTGAGTCTCTATTGTTTACTTTGAGTGTGTACTTTCTCTAACAAAACATGGTTTTCAATTTTTAGAACTTCATAGATTGAAACTAAATTTAGATATTTGGGATTTTGTTATACCGGCCCCATAACAATGAGGTTCTTCATTTTCAAAACGTTTGTTAAGAACCTTCCTAGCAATTTCTACCTCTAAGGCAGGTAAAGGCTGGTTCAATACCTTTAGGACCTCTTAGCTCTAATTTCTTACATGATATTTTTTCATTTGCTTTGACCTGAAACAGGCATACACTTTTAAATTCATAAATCAAAGCATGTAACACAAAACTTTAAAAAAATAATATTCAATATGCGTATACCATTAATTGTCTTGTTGCTTCTTGAGCATATGTGTCGTCCTTCATTATATGACAAATGCGAAATGACTCAACATCATTGAGTTATCTTTTATATTTCACTTTCTGTAGATTAGATAGAAAACATCAAATATTGCATAAGAATACAAGATATAATAGTTTAGAGATTAAATGTTTCGTACAATAAGACTCACAGATTCATGTTTTTTCACATGAAACTAACAACACAAGGTGTGTGAGTATGTACTTGGTCAAGTCTTGCTTTTTTCCTACATGATGACACTTTCTGCATTTCATTTAATTGTAACACATTTAAGTAAAATGGATTTGTCAATACACAAGGCGTATCTAACTCGCACATAAATATATAAAAAGATAATCTTAAACAGCTATATCAAAAAGCAAGTAGATATAAAAACTAATACCTTTGCTATGGCTTTCTAAAATGAATTTTATACTCTTGCCATTGGTGGTGAAGGAAATTCTCTGGTGGTTGGAGGCAATCCAAAGCTTCCAAAAGCTCATCTTATGAATAATTTCTCTATTGTGCATCAAGCCCATTGATGCCATTAACTTCATTTATCTTATTGGTAGCTAGTTGATACAAGCTCATTTTTAACCTATACTTTAAGGTCCTATGCTTCCTTATGAACATAGAACAAAGAACATTGTCTATACTTTCCCCTTGAGTCGGCTCTAACCATCTTCGATGTCCCATGGCAAATTTTTCCCCATGCTTTAACCACCTTGAGTGAGTAGAGTTTGCACAAACTGGACAGGCCACACGACACGTGGTGCTCAAACCAGATAAAAAGGAATCCTTTAGTTTGAAATCGTTGGTAGTCTACAAAAGGGAAGTCTTTAGTTTGAAATGTTGCTTAGAAAAAGCATCATAAGCATCAACAACCTTCCATAATAATTGGGGCTCTTTTATTAAATGTTTTAGATATACGTCAACATCATTGCCATGACCTTTCTCCCATTGAATAATTGATGAAATAATAAACTATTGTTGTTTCGTACATATCAAAGGAGGTAAATTGTAAGGAATCAAGAACACTGGCCATGTGCTATGTGTTGTACTCATTATACGAAACATATTAAACCATCAATAGCAAAGCGAAGTTTCACACTCCGAGGATCTGACGCTAACTTTGAATGTCGATCTTTAAACACGGTCCAAACAAGACTATCCGCGGGGTGCCTCATTTTTCCATCTTTTGTTATACTCGTATCATGCCACCTAATTTCCTTTGTTTTTTTCAGACATGTACAACCTTTTAAGTCTCAAATTAAAGGACATAACACAAAAATTTTGTCGGCTTATTTGATTTTGTGATATCTGGAAAATTCCACCCACATTCTACTTCGATATGCAGTGAGCCTTAGATGTGTTTTGCGATGGTCTTGCTTCACTATGTGGTGCTAATAAGGCCACCATTATTTATATGAATAACAGCTGGTAAATGTATCGTATTTGTCACTCTATCCTTTTATATGTATCAAAAAATTTTTTTTTCTATTCTATGTACCTAACATGCATTTTGTGTCACTTGTGTATATTTTGTGACTTTTTTTCCCTTCAATTTATTAACGCTCCTATTATCCAGGAGGGGCAAAAATGTCACAAAATACACATAGGTGATGCAAAATGCAAGTTGGGTACATAAAATAGCAAAAAATTTAATTCGATACATATAAAGGAATAAAGTGACAAATAAGATACATTTATAGGCAATTATCCTCTATTTGTAATACTTTAAGTACGTGCACATTTACATAGAAACTTGCACAATATTCCAAACGAAACATTCTAGGGCATTTATGAAATCCTTCGAAACTCTTCTATGATAGGATAGAAAAGCTTCCAAAATTTTTAAAACTTAATGGTCTTAAAACGTATGGGTCATGATAACATGTGGTTAACCATTACATTATTACGGATGAATTAATCTCTTTCACTACAAAAACAAAAATTTCATTATTAATACTTCTCATCCGTCTCACAATAATTATCTACATTGTTTTTTTTTATGATGTCCCAAAATAAGTGTCAATTTAACATTTTAACCAATAAGAAAAGGTTTTAATAAAAAGACACGATGTTTGATTAGTGAAAAGTGTAACTAACGAAATTTTTTAAAGCTTTGTGCATACCGGAAGTTAACACTTACTATGAGACGACAAATTTCATTTTTTTTTTTTTTTGAATAAGTTCTTATAGTTAGGCCCAATTCTAACCGGTTGGAAACAAGCCCAACCCACCCAATTCCAAAAAGTCAAAAAAAGTCAAACAAAAACCCGTTAAACCCTAGCATACACACAACTGTAATCCCAAACCTGTAAAACACAAACCCTAACAATGGTGAAATCATATTTGAGGTATGAACAAAAAGCGGCCTTTGGAGTGATAACATCAATTGAATCCAACATTAGTTATGATACATCTGGGAAACTTTTACTAGCTCCAGCTCTTGATAAGATTGGTGTTTGGAATGTCCGGCAAGGCGTTTGTGCCAAAACGCTTTCGTTGTTGACCGAGTCGAGTGGCCCGGTGCTCGCAGTTACTGCGATTGCTCCCGTGCCATCTTCTGCGAATCTGGTAGTTATAAAAATGATAATTTAGTGATTAATAGTAGTAGTTGATAAGTTACTGTTTATGTGTTGATGGAATAGCTTATTTTCTCGGGCTTATGGGCTTATTTGGATTTGGAAAAGCTTGTAAGCTTAGTTTTTGCGGCTTATGAGCTTATCAAGGTGCGCTTATGTGCTTAAAGTACATAAGATGAGTTAAATAAGCTCTCAAGCTGGAAAAATGAGCTTATTAGCTTATCCAAATTGTAATAAGCCCGGAAAATAAACTATTCCAAACACATATAAAAATGACAATTTACTGTTTAATAGTTAATAAGTTATTGTTTCTGTGTTGATGGATTTATGATTAGGGGTGTTTTGGAATAGCTTGTTTTTCGGGCTTACGGGCTTATTTGAATTTGGAAAAGCTCGTAAGCTCAGTTTTCGCGGCTTATGAGCTTATCAAGGTGCGCTTATGTACTTAAAGTACATAAGATGAGTTAAATAAGCTCTTAAGCTGGAAAAACTGATCTTATTAGCTTTTCCAAATTTAAATAAGCCCGTAAGCCCGAAAAATAAGCTATTCCAAAATGCCCCAAAAATTTGTTTTGACACTGTTTTGACACTTATAAAGCTTTGTTACTTTTGATTGTTTAGTCAAAATGAAGTATTTTTATTGTTGGGAGGGACTACTAGCATAGTTTACTTATTAAAAGGAGCATTTTAAGGTTAAATTTTGTATGGATGTTGAATGATCTTTGTTTCTTTTCGGGACTATGCCATGTTTTTTTTACTGCATAAGGAATAGAATGTTTGGATGCATTTAGTTGAAGGAAACATTTCTTAGCTTATTTTATCTCTAGTTTTTTAGGAATCTGGAAGAGGTTTTAACTTCGCAAAAGAGTTGAAAGTGTGGAAAACGCGTTAGGCGATTTTGTATTTTCCATTTTGAAGAAGGGAAGGAGGGAGTTTTGGGTTGCATAGGAAACAAGGAAAACATCAAAATGTGTTCTCTAACTTTCTTTGATAAGCTAGGAAATAGAAATGTTTTAGTTCCGGGGATATTTTTTAGAAAAAAAAGTATATCTTAACGTGATATTCGTTTTCTTGCTCTGTACAAAAGTTTTTGTGGAAATCAGGTTTTTTTTTCCCAATTAGACGCGCACCCGCTTTGATTTTTTGAGCATTTTCTCTTGTTTGTACCTAAATTTAACTCAATGTTGTGAGTTACATCTGTTGTTGTAATGAAGAAGTTATTGCAGTGAGTGTAGTTGATTGGGCATAGTGTATTTCTTTTCGAGAATGTATGGTGCTTTTTGTCTTCTTCGGAAATAAAACTTCCATTCTATGAAACATGATAAAGTTGGAGTTTTTCTGTGTGTTCTCACGTTGTATGATTTGTCGCAGATAGCAAGTGGGCATGCTGATGGAAGTATAAGAATCTGGAATTGCGAGACTGGAAAGTGTGATACTACATTGAATGGGCACAAAGGGGCTGTAACTATCCTTCGGTTCAACAAGACAGGATCATTGCTTGCATCCGGAAGCAAGGACAATGACATCGTCTTATGGGATGTTCTTGGTGAAGTTGGACTTTTTCGTCTCCGTGGCCACCGTGATCAGGTAATAACAACCTACTGGCGTTTGATTCTCGTTTTAATTATTTTATCTCAAATAAAGCGACTTATATCTGTTTTCTTCCGTTTTTTAGCAACCTGCTTATATTTGTTATGATCTTGCTGTTACAAAATTGTCTACCGCTTAAAATGGAACAAATCAGAAACAAGTTGCTATTTTAATCAACGGGAATAGTAAACATGTATCTGAAACTGAACAGATGTAGATTGTTACTATCTGCAATCGTCTAAGATTGAATGACCTCAAAAGTTGTTTCTCAGCTGAACTTTATGACATTTCTTTCTTGTGTAATCTAAAGTTAAAGTTTTTTCTTGGATTTGCTTTTGGATTGTAGGTTACTGATCTTGCCTTCTTGGATTCTGGTAATAAACTCGTTAGTGCCTCCAAGGACAAGTTTTTAAGGGTTTGGGATCTTGACACAAAACACTGTACACAAATTATTGCTGGCCATCACAGTGAAGTGTGGTCGATAGATGTTGATCCTGATCAGAGGTACCTGGTCACTGGATCAGCAGATTTGGAGCTCCGATTTTATACTATAAAGCATGAAAATGTAGATGGTCAATCTGTATCAGAAACTATTAAAACTGATACTGATAATAAAGAGACATCCGCTGAAAACAAATGGGAAACCTTGAAACTTTTTGGTGAAATTCAAAGGCAGAGCAAAGATCGTGTAGCAACAGTGAGATTTAACAAGACCGGTAACCTTCTGGCATGTCAAGCTGCAGGCAAGACAGTGGAGGTATATCGTGTATTGGACGAGGTTGAATCAAAACGTAAAGCAAAAAGAAGAACAAATCGGAAAAAAGAAAAGAAATCTTCTAAAACAGTTGACGCCACTGAAAATGGAAACGCAGATCATGAACCAAAAGAGGATGGAAACCTTTCCATGGTTACGGTCTCTGATGTATTCAAGCTTTTACAGACTGTAAGAGCCAGCAAGAAAATCTGTTCTATCTCATTCTCTCCTATTCCTTCCAAGAACTCGTTAGCTACTTTAGCATTGTCATTGAACAACAATTTGTTGGAGGTTTATTCAATCAATACCGATTCATCTACAAAGACAATTAGTATTGAACTTCAAGGGCATCGTTCTGATGTAAGAAGTGTCACACTTAGCTCCAACAGCACTCTTTTAATGTCAACAAGTCATAATTCTGTGAAGATCTGGAACCCTAGTACTGGTTCTTGTCTTAGAACTATTGATTCAGGATATGGGTTGTGTAGTTTGTTTGTTCCTGGTGATAGGTATGGCGTTGTTGGTACAAAGAGTGGCACTCTTGAAATTATTGATGTACGGAGTGGTACTTCTGTAGAAGAAGTTAAAGCTCATACCAGCTCTGTTCAGTCGATTGTTTCTCTGCCTGATGGTAATGGTTTTGTCACTGGGAGTACAGATCGTGATGTTAAGTTTTGGGAGTATGAAACCACAAAAGTTCCTGGGCAGGTGTGTTTATAAATTTATTAACCTATTATTGATTTGTTTTCAATACCTTAAATTTTACTCTAGATGGATTTTATCTGATAGTTTTATCATTTTTCAGGATTCGGCTCATCTAACAGTGTCCAATGTGAGGACATTGCCAATGAATGATGATGTTATAGTGGTTACTGTAAGCCCCACTGGGAATTATCTTGCGGTTGCTCTATTAAATTCTTTTATTGAGGTCAGATTCACTTTTTTTTTTTACCTTCATTGTGTCAGTTCTCTTGTATGGTTGATTGCTTATTCTCTGTTCTGTTTGGTGTTTAATTTAATGCAAATCAATGTTATAGTGAGATCGATTAACCTTATTAAAGTTTTCTTATTGAAGCTTTAAAGATTTTATCCCGATCCACATAGTTTCAGAGAAGCTTCTAGTAGATAAATTAGTGTGTTTATACATATGTGCATATTCTTTGTCCGTGGCTAATTGTGTAGTTACTAATTCTTCCATTAAATACATTCAGGTTTACGACCTGAATACTCTGAAATCTCGTCCTAGATTATATGGTCACAGTCTGCCAGTATTGTGTATGGATATTTCATCTGATGGGGATCTTCTTGTTAGTGGTTCCGCCGACAAAAACATAAGAATTTGGGGTTTGGACTTTGGTGATTGTCACAAGTCCTTATTTGCGCATGCGGATAGGTATTTTTCTTCAATTGAATATTTTATTATTCCCAAACCAATTTATTGAGACAATTTAATTTGATTCAATTTTATGGCAGTGTAACAGCGGTGAAGTTTGTTCGTGACACCCATTACGTATTCAGTGTTGGGAAAGATCGTGTTGTGAAGTACTGGGATGCTGATAAATTTGAGTTACTTTTAACCCTAGAAGGCCATCATGCTGAAGTTTGGTGCATGTCTATCAGCCATCGTGGTGATTTTCTTGTCACAGGGTCGCATGATCGGTCAATACGGCGTTGGGACCGCACTGATGAGCCCTTTTTTCTTGAGGTATATAAAGCATTACTGTTAGCTTATGCCTGCATCCGATTTACTGATGATTTGGTTGATTTGGGGTGTGTTTTACATCAAACGGGTGAAAGTAAAACAAAATTTAGCTTATAAGGGCACAGATAAAACATATTGAAAGTCGCCATTCATAATGCATACAGCCTTCTAAAGTTTTTAAAAAGTATGCAATTTACTAATCACCTTTACTTCAACATGCATCATACTTCTGCAATCTGCTAACCTTTTACTGCAAGATTACTGTCATTGTTACCAAAATATGGAATGCATTGACTGATAAATACATTGTTGTTTTAAAGGGTTGTGGACTTCTTATCTTTGGTAAGTAAGTGCAAATATATCGCATCAATTGGTTAAACACAGTATGTACGTTGCAAAGATCGGTACAAAGTGAATAGTACATTGCGTTTATTTGCATTTTTCTCTTTTAATGATAATACTCTTGCAATCATAAATAACACTTAAATATACTACTGAAACTTTAAAAAAACGTGGACAAAGGGTTTGCATGTTAAATCAACCCGCAGTCCTTTTCTTCCTGTTTAAAAATAACCCATGTTAACTGATTACCTGACCCATCCATCTTGCCACTGCAACTACATGTACAGCCAAGTGAGCTCTTTATTTGCTGCTGAATTCGATATATTTTTCACAGGAAGAAAAAGAGGAGAGATTGAATAAAATGTTTGATGCTGACCTTGAGAACTCATTAGAAAACAGATATCTGCCTCAACAAGAACTTCCAGAGGAGGGAGCTGTAGCTGTAGCTGGTAAAAAGACAAAAGAAACCCTTTCAGCGACCGACAAAATTATTGAAGCACTAGATATTGTATCTGAAGAATTAAATCGAATGGCTGAACATGAGGTTAGTATACATTTTCAACTGCTTTACAGCTGATTTTTTACATCGTGTTGCAAGTTTATTCAACATCTGAAATTTTTTTAGGAGGAAAAGAGAAGAGGAAACGGGGCAGAGTTTACGTCCCATTTTACTATGAAGGGGCTGTCTCCATCTGAATATATTCTTAGCGCTGTATCAGAAGTAAAAACTAATGACTTGGAGCAGACTCTACTTGTAAGTGAATAACAGTGTTGTTTTCCTACTTGTATGTTTGTGAATGACGCTGAGCTACAACATAAATATTAAAACCTTCATTTCATTATATCTAAAGCAAATGTGTTTTCATTACGAGTCTTATGAACAATCTTATCTCGTCTTTGCAGGCTCTTCCTTTTGCAGATGCTTTGAAGATCTTATCATTTTTAAAAGATTGGTCCTTGAATCCTGATAAGGTCAGATAAGTTCGCTAAAGCATTGAGTTTAGCATCTGTGTGTATGGACATAATACATAAGTTAATATAAACAATACACTTTAATGTGCCTGTTGGTTAGCACAAGCCGATCCACACTGTTTTGACCAAAACTTTAAATGACCTGTTTTAGCCTTAACACATGCCGACCTACCCATGAGTAGTCATCAGTTATCATTGTTGTTACATTTTGAGAGTGATGGTCTGATACTTTTATACTCATTTTTACGCAACTATATCTAAACGCCGGCTGTGCTTAACATCTCTAGTACATGCTTTCATCATCCTTTTTGGCCATTTTAGTAACGTTTTTATCTATTTGCAGGTTGAGCTGGTATGCAGGATTGCCACTGTGTTATTGCAATTGCATCATAACCAGCTAGTTGCTACCGCAAGCACCAGACCTCTTTTAGCTCTTCTCAGAGATATACTTCATGCTAGAGTTAAGGTATAATTAAACAAAAATTCGAAGTTTTGCTTTTTCTGCTTTCTTAATAAGTGAATATAAAGCACTGCTACACACTTTTTTGACCTTAACTCGAAGTTTTATTGCCATGGCTTAAAAGCATCCCTACATATGAATGAGATTTATATTTTTCAGGAATGCAAGGATACTATAGGATTCAATCTGGCTGCCATGGATCACCTCAAGGTTACTTTCAGTTCTAAATTGTTAATACGTCATCTTATAAGTGATTAAGTTTTAGAAACTTATAGTGTGATTTACTTGTTTCAGCAATTAATGGCTTCAAAATCTGATGCACCTTTCCGAGATGCAAAGACCAAATTACTAGAAATACGGGCACAGCAGTCAAAACGTGTTGAAGCAAGAGGGGACACGAAAAGCCAAAAGAGTAAGAAGAAGAAACAAAAGAAGGATGATGGACATGTGTGGTCTTGATTTGCCTTCATTTTTGTTCTCCGTGTAACCAATTCATATCATATGTTCTTATAAATGTGACACAAGTGTATAAAGTGTTGATTTAATTATATTTCATTACACATTGTGTTGCCCCAAATTTTGTAGTTGGAGATGAGATTGTTGAGGAAATTATGAAAGTTATTGTATTGCATCAACTTGGCCTTTTTGTGACTATTGGTTCACTGGAAATTATGAATTTCGTTATGATCTAAGTATACTATTTACAACAGACTTGGAGTTTGTTTGTTTCTCTTATTTCTTTGGGCTTATTTGTTTATTAAGCAAAATAAGCTCATTGTAGTGACCGGATAAGCTTATAAGCTCAGTTTTATGAGCTTATTCAAGGAAATTATAGTAAGCTCCTACTTTGAAGCTTAATTGATAAGTTCAGCTTGTTTTGTGGTTATGATAACAAAATACAGTTCTATATACTTTTTTGTGGCTTATTTGATGAGGTTAGCTTATAAGTTTATATAGGAATGTTGATTACCAGCATACTTAATCCAAAGTTAATCAAATCACTCAACAATAGCTTGTAATCTTATTCATCATAAGACGACAAAGATGCTTGGGGTGCGTTTAGTTGGGGGAAAACACCTTTGTTTTTCATAAAATGTTTTGTAGAAAACAAGGAAAACAGAGATCGCTTTCAAATAACCATTTTTTAACAAAATGTTTTGCAAAACACAAAACCCCATATTTATATGGAAATCATACCTACATTACAATGTAGGCAATTCCTTACATTTCCTTTGAAAAAGTTTTAAAAATGTACAGTTCCGTTCCTTTCTTTATATCCCTGATACATGTTTTCCCCCTGTCCCCACTCTTTTTTTCAAAGGAAATGTAGGGGATTACCAAGGGTAGACCGATCCTTGGTCTGGTCGACCATAACGACTAGTCTAATACCTTGAAATAAGAAGTTGAGTGATTTATGTGACAAAATAAGTGTCATACAAACGAAACATATATTATAGTAAAGGCACCCGAAATGGCGATTTTGGCATTGCTAAGTTGCTAATGGTTGTGTGCTTAACTGCCATTTTTTTTAAAAGATTGTTGTACCTGGTAAATTTATAACTCTAAAATCAGGTTTGTTTAACAAGTGTTCTTAAGGTATTGGTTAAAAAAAATGATTTGCACATTTTATTTCTTCATTGAGACACTCAATCATATGCGTTAAAGTATTAAACTGTTTTACTGTGTATATACACTGCTTTAACCGGTTGTATATATGAGTTTGCAAATCAAAATATAATATATGTAAATCACCTCCCATTGGATAAAGGCCATTAGTTAAATTCAAACTTTCCTTCTAAATTGAAAATACATTTACTACTTAGAAGTTACCATTATTATACGTAACTTTTTATTAATTAAAGATATTCTTTTATTATGGGTTCTTATAATAACAATTTTATTGGTGTTGTTTAAGCTTTTTTTAGTTAAAAACATTTTCAAATATCAATTAATCATTTCTTTAAATATATGATTTAAACACACTAAAATTAAGGTAAGTGAGTATCAATAAAGTATATATTAATATCAAGTAAGTTTATACGAAAATGTTTTTAACTAAAGAAAGCTTATACAACACTTATGAAGTTATTGTTAGCAAAACCTTTTTATTATTCATCTAAACCAACACCTTCAGAGCATCCATATCAAACCTTAAAAAACATGCTTAAATAATGGTACACCGAAGTGGTTGAGGTGATTATGTGGTTGCCTGATTAGATTTTTATCATCAAACTATGACCAAGTAATGCATGTCTTACACTGTGTTATGTGAAAGGAATAGAGTGAAATATAAATTTTGTGTGTTCTTGAGTTTTTTTTTTTTTTTTTTTTTTCAAATGAAAGAAAGTAGTTGTTAGAGGAAAGGAAAGGGGGCTAGTGAGATTTTTTACTCATATCTTTCACCTTATATTTGGGATGAAAAAATATTAAGTAGTAAAAAGACCAAACTGTCCTTTCATCTTTCTTCTATTTTTTATTTTTGTGAGGGCCTGATTCTAAATGTATGACATTCTTCCCATTTCATTTGTATCAGAGAACACAAATAGATCTCTATCTTTCTTTCATCTCCATTCCATTTATTTTCTTCACTTTCCTTTTCTTTACATTCCACTCTTTAATTTAACTCGAGAACATTGCGTCTAGTCTTTAACCATAACTCTTTCGGTTTTTCTTATGAAATTTCTTTTAACGTGATAATTTTTTGAGACCTATATTTTACGAGCTAAAGTTTGTTGTATAATCATATTCAGGGCCGTCTCGTGGATTTCAGAGGCCCCGTGCCATTATCACAAAGAGGCCCTCAACCACACACATAATATACATATGTATAAGTAGTGCATGAATTAATTAAGCTCGAGTTCTGAAATATTGTGTTCATATATATAATAGAAGTGCATGAAATTTGATGGCCCTTGTCAAGCGGAGACTTGTGCAATTGCACTTTTGCACTCCTAAAATACAGCCGGCCCGATCATATTATGTCGTGACATGTGACCAAATCTTTCATGGATGGCGTGTCAATTACCTAGTGTAGCAAATTAATTTATGACTTGTTGCTATATCTTTTTGCCATTTATAAGCTTAAAAATGTTCGCGCACAATAAACACAAAATTAGTATGCAAAAAGGACTATAATTAAAGAGGCGGATAAATTTGGATAAAGATACAATAAATTTATAACTGAAACATTTTGGGTTTTTATAACGCTGCAATTAGGGCTACAAATAAGCTTACCATTTTTAGAGGTACAAACTTGATGTACACGAATGGAGTGTGTGAATATACTACCTTAAACAACAATAATTGAAAAAAAAAGGAAAAAAAACTCACATACCGCCAACAAATCGAATGCAACATCATTCGTTCCTCTGTCCATACCCTCTTCGACAACACTTGTAACAACGCTTCCTAAACAAGTAAAAGAAAGAATTAACATTAACATCACAATGATGTAAAGAACGTCCAATGTTTCCTATACACCGATGAAATACCAACTTTACATAGTAAAAGATGAATCAAAACTTCACGCATATTATAACCAGACATATTTACCCTAAATTCATCGAACATTAAACCATTACTTCTCTTTGCTATGCACAAATATCAAAGAATATCCGATTATGAAAATGAAGAAATTCTTCGATAATGATATATCCGAATCAACATATGCGTGACTTAAACTTAAAATCTTATCATACGTTTGAGCTAAGCTCGGTGAAAACACTAAACAAAATGCTATACTACCACTTACTATGTTGATGAACCGATTTTTAAAATTAATCGGTTAAAAGATCAGAAACCATGATTACTACCGAAATACTATAGTCTTGATATTTAAGAAACTAAACAATATTCTACAAGAAAAAAATGTATAAAAAAAGGACAATTTGTCTTCATGATGAACACCATTACAATAGTACATAAACTCAACAACCCCAAACACAAAATTTCTACAAATTTTTTTTACACATAAAAAACATCTAAATAATCAAACGTAAAACTAACCCATTTCAGGATTCAATCTTAATTTCCATACCCAGTTTTCAGTTTTTCAAACAACACATGGGAAAATTTTCCCCCAAAACTGTGATCAAGATTAGGGTTTGATTGGTTTGAAATGACAATGGAGATAAAAGTGTATTACAGAAAGAAAATTAGAGTTAAAAAGATTGAAATTGATCATATTCCAAAGTGTTTTCAGCTTCCTAGAAGTGTTGTTTCGTCGAAAAGGCGTATTGATTTTAGTTTTGGAATGTGTTGTTTTAAAGGTATATTTTGTTAAAGTTTTGGTTTTTTATGATGTTGGGATTTTTTTCCTTGTGAATTTGTGATGTGAGATTTGATGTATGAAGCATTTGTGTGATTTTATATGTTTCTTAGGATTAGGATTTCTTTGTTTGTATTGAAGCGCTTTATAGCTTTGTTTTGTATTGGATTTGGGAGTGATTATCGGATTATAGCGTTTGCAAAATGAAAATGATCAGTGATAGTGTTTGGCAAATAAGTGATTATCTGCGTTTTATTGGAGACAAAATGTAGTTTTGTAAAAGCAGGCTCAGCCGTACTTCTTGTAAACGCAGCATTGCAGATGCAATTTGTAAGCTTTGTATTTTGTTTATTATTTGCAATTGTCTAGATTTCTGCAGAGATGAATTATGTGTCCTATAAAAAGGCTAATTTCGTGAAGTTGAGGTGATGGTCACGAAGGTGTAAGGTTTTACTAGTTACTCAAGTGCTCACTTATTAGAGGAAGATTTATGCCTGTGATGAACAATGTATGTTAATATATGATGAAAGTTGAATTCAGAGGGGTTTTTAACTTTATGATTTATTTGATGACATATGACATAATGTTATAATTGTGTGTGGATTGGTTTGAAATTTTGAATGAAATTGGAATATGTTTGAAACACTGTGACTTGTGGTTTGGTATTTGAAGCATTTGTGATGATTTGTGTCTGAATTTGTTAGTGTTAGGGCTTGATTTCTTTTAGTGAAGATGAACCGTTTTCTGATTTATAATGTTGTATTGGATTATTATCTTTTTATTTAGTGTATGATTTGCGGCTGTTTAAGGGTTATGTAGAGCATAGTTGATACAGAACCCTTGGCATTGTCCTCGAGAAAGGTTAATGTCTTATATTGGACGGTTTAGTTATATTGGAAGTATATCTCAGTAGGATTAAGTTTTCTTGTATATTCACTGTGTCATTTTCTGTTACGTTATGTTAGAAGGTGTAACTTTAGTATTTGCGCAAGCGCCTAGTGATGAACAATGTATGTTGATATATACAATGAATCTCGAATTCATTAGACTTTTGTACTTGATGATTGATTTGATGATAAATGAAATGTCACAAGATAAACTTACGAAATTGGATTGCGGATATTTTATGTGCTTTATCAAATAATTTTGGATGTAGATGTGGATAATATGTTGATTCATTGGGGTGATGAACTAATTTCTGGTGTCTAAGTATTTCATTTGGACTATCGGTTTTGAGTTTCAGATATTTCAAATGACGCCATGAGTGGCACAATTGACCCTTCTCCTGCTAAATCCACCAAGAGTCAAAATAGAAGACGGAAAACGGTAACTAAAGGAAAACATGTTTCACTCACAGATGTTAAGTCATTTGGGGGAAAAACACATCTTCAACCTTGCAGCAAGAGGTTTAAAACATTAATCAGTTTATCTCACGTTTGATAATCTTGTTATTTCTGATATAATACAAGGTTGCATTCTCTTTTTATGTGTGAAAACAGAAAAGATGAAGATAGTGATGATGATGCATTGAAGCTCAGTCCTGCTAAATCACAACTGACGGAAAACAGTGATGTAGCTGATGGTTGCAATGACCAGTTATCCGGTATGTACCCTTGGGTAAAATATATTGCATAAATCTAATTAAAACTGTGTTATGAGCCTGTATAAACGTTACGTTCCTACTTTCCGTGGTCTAACCATTGAGTCCAGCTTTTTATACATCATCAAACGAAATGGCATGGCTCATATTATTGGCAACAGGTTTCTATTATCAAGAACTCTTTATGTTTTTTCTAAAAGGGGATTATTGTGGGTTTCAAATGAGATAGGCTAGTGAACCAATGACAAAGTTATAGTCTTGTCTAAAGGCCAGATTAAAAGCAGTATTGGCTTGTATGGAGTCTTGTAATAAGCACACCCATGAGGTTGAATTAATTGTAACTTCGTTTATTTAGAGTCTGGTGTAGAGCGTAAAACAATCTAAAAAGTTAGGATGCCAATTCTTTTTATATTTTTAGTTGCCTGATTTTACTCTGACATACCCTTGAATTCTTAATCGAGTGAAGGGACACGACAGGGGCAATTTTGGTCCCTTTTCTACCAAAACTAGACAGAAAGTTACCTATACCTTAAAGTAAAATTTATGTCTTAATGAATACAATGTAGTATAGTTAGTTTTCTGATAGATATGCACGTTGTTGTTAATTGGGTATGATATATAGTCAAATGCATTGTTGTGTTTTATCTTTTATCTGTAGTTTGCTATATGTTACATGTTGACCTCTGTGCTAAAGTGTAAGTCAACTCCTAATTTAGATATTCATTGGTAAAATGTGAATTTAAGTTATTGCTTTAAAGGTTTCAGTTTAGACCAATAAGCAAACACACAGACAACTATCTCGTGTATCCTTATTAATTTGTATTGTGGAGTATTCACATGCCGTGCACTCAAGTTTATGCACCCGCATCCTTGTAACATATGAAGAAACTAAATGTTTTTTATGTATGTAACAATCAAGTGTCCTTGGTTCTGAATTTCTGTATTCGTAGGTTAATTTTATTTACTTTAAAAGGTTTCTTTTTTTGATAGTTGTATAGAATAATCTCAATGGTGTATGATCCAGTGAGGTCTGGTTGCTTTGGCAAAGTGGGTGACAATATATAGTGTTCATCTTCGTTGAAAGTAGAAAAGTAAATCATTGGTAGAAGTGAACACCTAATGACACTTCAGATGTTGTTCATCATTTTTTAATTGTTGTTTCGGCTCTATTTTTTTTGGGGTAAAGGGTTACCCCGGTAAAGTAAAACTTTATTTCTGAAATATTTTTCGGCTCTATTTTCTACATGCCTTAGATTTTGTTATCAGCAACTCATCGTTGGCTGACATATAGTATAAAGTTATCACCCAGTGGATGACAAAACAAAGGAGCTGGCCACTTTTGGTATTGTCAATAATTTAGTAATCATTATAATGCACAAATAGGTAATGCTAACCTTTAAATCTGCTGCACCAACTTTTTAACTTCTTTTCGGATATTCAGAAAGGGATAGCTCACCGAGTTCAAACAAAGCAGGAACTAATTCCACATGCAGAGCAAGAAGCCGGCGTGAGATAAAACGAAAAGTTCATTTCGATGTGAGTTAACAGGGTGCACCACATATTATTTTATTTTATTTTTTTATTTGAAGTCTTTTTTATATATATATCAAACTAACCCTTCAATTTGAATGCAAATCAGGAGGTCAGCTGCCCAGTATATACATCAAGGAAAGTCCGTAGGTTCAAAGTAATGCGTTCACTTGGACTTGCTGCACCAGTTGGATCTCCCTTTAACTCCTCATCAATGCATTTTTGAGAACCAGCATCCAAAAATTACAATCAGTTCTTTCCGAAGCATTTCAATGTGGTTCGGTTTCTTGTTAAGTTGAGAATAGGAATAAGCTTCTTATTTGACTTATAATGAAGATATACAGAATATGTGTACAGTTCTGCATATTTTACTGAGTTCTTAGATTTTAAGAACCCATACTGAATATTTGCAAGATTTTGATACATATGGAATAGTAGGCTGGACATGTTTACAATATCTTGGGATTTGTTCCCTGATTTTTAGGAACATAAATCATTGGAGAAGTTTGATTATAGTGTTCTTGAATGTTAGTTGTGTAATCAGTTTTGTTTCTGCTGTGTTATGCAAGTGTTGACATCATGACATGGTTGTTGGGATGTTATATTGATGGAAGTTTACGGTGTTAAGAAAAAACAAATAAACATCATACTTTGAGAAATAACAAAAACGAGACAAAAACGAGGACTTGAGTGAGCATAAAGCAATGATGCTACCAACACGAATCTGTTGGCTCTTTTTTGTCAACATAAGTACCATTTTTGTATTTTCACTTGTATGGTATGCCGAGTGTGAATCCAAATAATAATCATTGGAAAAACATACTACGCAGCGTTTCCTATCTGTGAGCCCTGCTAAATTTACTTGGTTCCAGGCCTCTCTCAGCAACTATCAAAGAGCGGTTTTCAAGGCTGATCTTAGTGTGGGCACAAGGTGTTTCCGTTGTGTTGCGTATATGACTTTAGGTTGATTAGTTACAGCAACAATTATTCATTTTATGTACTTGAAATTAAGCGCTTAACAGCTATTGTTTATACTTAGGATACAGTTCTAGGAACCATCAATAGTTACAAGCAACATATGTTTTTCGGTGCACAAGCTCATACATAACTGGTGTCCCCAGAGAATTAGCCGAACATAGCCTAGGTCTAAACCAATACGCACCAGCTATTATTAGGCGAAAAGACGCAATCTTTCTCTAGAGCGATCTCAGGCTATGGATTCTCAGGTCACAGACCTAACCAGGAAAGCATCCTACGGCCCGTCAAATATCAAACTTGGGTCTCAAACACAGTTATAGTCAAGAAAGTCAATGGTGCGTGGCGCGTATGTGTATCGACGATTTTACCAACGTAAACAAAGCATGTCCAAAAGACAACTACCTCTGCCATCCATTGACTGGAAAGTAGAATCCCTAGCAAATTTCAAATACAAGTGCTTTCTTGATTCATACAAGGGATATCACCATATCCTAATAGGAATCTGACGAAGAAAAAACAACGTTCTACACCAATCAAGGTCTCTTCTGCTACACCAAGATGCCTTTTGGACTCAGTTTAAATGTCCAACATCATATCATTAGTGCATAATCTAATATTAGATTGGGGGAATTGATAGCGTATCAATATTAGTGGCCCAAGCACACTAAATACACATTCGAATCAAGCCCATTACCAAGGCTAATCAATAAACACTTGATAGCGGTCTGACTTAAATCTCAGGCCACGTAAGGCTTGATGAAACTAATTAGGCTATACTGAGCATATAGTACCGCTACTCGCCAACTATCACTAACGGTTAACATGTATCATGTGTACAATGGGAACGCATGACAAACACCACTTTGTACGAGCCAAGGAAGACAACCCACATGTCCCTCCTTATCTGCTCCTCGGATGATCAACACTTGGCTCCCTGGCGTAGTTGATCATCCCAGGGTTATCTCTAAACCCTAGTCGGCTTTCTAAAAATAAAAGGCAACACACATAACTTCATAAGTTTCACATACTTGGGCAAATACTACTTCACACATCCTTCCTTGTCTGCTCCTCGGATGATCAGCACATGGCTCCCTGGCAGCTGTTGACCATCCCACAAGGGTTTATCTCTAAACCTTACCCACCTCTCTATAAATAGAAGGCAACATACACAACTTCACAGGTTTCATACACCTGAGCAAATACTAGTTCACCTGTCCCTCCTTGTCACTCCTTGGATGATCAACACTTGGCTCCCTACAACCGTTGATCATCCCACAAAAGTTTATTTCTAAACCTTACTAGCCTCTCTATAAATAGAAGGCAACACACACAACTTCATAAGTTTCACATATTTGGGCAAATACCGTTTTGCAGTAGTCAAGTATTGTAGGATCAAAAAGTATGATGACTTATGTAGTTCGGGAGGTCGAGGTTGATCAAAGAACATATCCATGTTTAGAGAGAGAAAGTAGAGAGAGGGTGAAGAAAAAAAATGTTTATTAGATTGATAAAATGAAAGTTACACAATGATTTCCCACACCCCTCATGGGGAGTCATGACGGGTATTTATAGGCTATTTATACTACAAGTTTTTCCCGTGTACATAAGTAGTCCATACGGGGGCAACTTACTACGTATCTAATCCAATTCATGTGTAAGACTATATCTTTACAAACTAGCGAGGCTAAAAATCTCCCTCCAAGATATCGTCATACGTGAATGATTACATTGAGACCTATAAATATATAAACAAAGTAAATTACAATAATAATAAACAATGTTGACGTTGTTGAAGTTCGAGTCTGTAGTCTAGATATTGAGGATGACTTGAAGTTCTCTCTTCTGACGATCTCGGCATTTGATCTTTGGTCCACTGAGGGCACTGATCCTTGTAGCTCTGAACTTCAACTGTAATGGTCTAGTTAGGTTATTACTCCCTCCTAACCAGTGAGCCATTTCTTTTTTCTTCTCCCTCCTGAACTGACAACTCTTCATAAAATCTCTTTAGTCTTCTGATCACACAACGGAGAACTAAAGCTATTAAGTCTTCAAACACACAGCGGATAAAGTAGACACTAGACTGTAGCACCATTGTTATCGTTCCGGGAACATCATAACAACATAACTCACATAGTATTACATCCAAATTGATAAATAAGCCTCGTTGTACACATTATTTGTACCCCTGAAAACCTACCGGAAAAATCAATGATGTATATGCCTATAGCCCTTCTTCATTAACTTGATAAATAGTATGCACTTGTCCCTCCTGATGGTTATGAGTTATCGGAATCATCATAATGTTGTGTACATGCAGTAAAATTACCTTTTACTTGATGCAATATTAAAGCCATAACTTGTTTAAGCATAATTCCGTAAGAATATGTCGAAAAAAAAATACTCTCAATACAATTCTCTCAAATCAACCTGTAATCGAACCTCCTTTTAATTCAACTGGCAAGTAGTAATGACCACAAATAAAGACAATCCGATATGACCAACTTGAAAAAGGAGTAAACATCCCAAAGTTGTGACTTAATGCTTGTACGAAAGATAAATGTGACTTCGAACCTATACTGAGCACTAAAATGTAACTCCTTTAAGTATTAGGTGCACATTGGATAAACGCAAAGACAAGTTATCTTGAGACCAATAACATATCTCAAAGATAAATAAGTACACCCGTGAAATGTCTCCTCAAATTCAAATCAATAATGCCGTACAAAAATCCCGTAGTCATTTTGTTAAAAAGTAACAAACTCTAGCCGTGAAATACATATCTGTAGGACCTTGAATATATCAACTTATATCACGTATCACAACCTTAACACACTAAATATGAAGCACAAAAGATGGTGACTTGAAGTATGTAGATCGTATGAACTAGAGAGAAAGATGAAAAGAAAGAACTAGTATTTCATAAACAAACACACACTACCACACTCAAGCACACACCTCAAATGACACATTGAGGGGTATTATCTAAAGTAAAATGCCATAATGGGCTTGGCATGGGCTCGGTTTGGACTTGGATTAGATTGGGTTGGATTACAAATGATAAAAGGCTAGCTTAACATAACTAATAACCTATTAGCTTAGCCCAATCCACGAGCCCTTGACTATTCTATAATATATCTAATACACGTTACAAAGTTCTAAATGTGAATGACAATCACTTTCTATTAATTACTATTAAGGCTAACAATATCCTCGTGAATTTTGTATTCCAAAATACCACTTTTTTGCCAAAAATAATTTAAAAAATATGTATAAATTAAATTTGGGATATCATTTTGTTTATATAACCGGGCCATCATTTTCAGTCCAATTGCAGCACACTGTCATTCCATTCAATGCTGTTTAGTATTGCAGCCCAAATTAATTAACCAATTCCAATGCCCGACAAAATGAAAAAAATAACTAGATCCAATCCATGAGCCCAAATTCAAAATGAAATACCGATCCAGTTAAATACTTATTGTCAGTTAATTTGTATAACATGTTTGACCAACCCTAAACACACATAGTGATAACTCTGCCTCTCTCATAAACACTCGCCTACCACCACACACTCTCTTCCCACCTAACGCTTCTCATCACCATCAAAATTGATCTAATTCATAAGCTCATCGTGCAACTCAATCATCAATCATCATATTCAGTTCGTATCCATTAAAACTGAATAGGAAACATACGAATCCAGCAAGACATAACCAAATTCAATCGTACCCTAACTTAGTCGTCATATTCTGCTCTATATAAATCAAGAAAGCAATTGTGTTAAGGCTTCAAGATCCATTCATGGGTCTCGGGTAGGTGAATATGTGTTTCTTTTTTTTTTGCTTAAATGAGCCAATGAACCAAGGACAAGATTATAACAAGTAATCTTTTCTTTTTGTTTCAAATATTATTGAAGTTAAGCTTCAAAAAAGATCGATGATGATTATTGTTCAACTCAAAAAGTCATTTAAAAGACTGGAAACAAAGCTGAACCAAATCTGAGATTCGTTTATCTTTTGTATGTGATAAAGATTTAAAACATACGTTTTTAAGGGGTTATTTAAGCCCTAAATCGATACATTTTATATCCGTTACTGTTTAAAATCGTTCCTTCACATTTTAGGTCTTTTGGAAACAAATTGCTAGAATCAAGCACTTTTGGACGAAAAGGAGCGAAACATGAAGAAAATGACAAAGTCAAGATTTCAAGGTTGATTTACGCGATGGCGTCCCAAACCATAGGGCGACGCCGTCGCCCACAAGATGTCCTAATAAGATCTCAAGCGATGGCTCAGGCCTGATTTTGGTTTTACAACATGACGGCGTCAAGCCTAAATCCAAGAAGGGCGTCACCCTTTATTTTACACCAGACGACCAAGACTCATTCCAAGACGACGTCCTTACGAGAAGCCAAGGCGTCACACATCTCAGCTGGCGCAGAGTATAGCGATGACTTGTCCATAACGAAACCATCAAAAGGCGACGTTGTCGCGAGTGTAATTCTATATATAGAGTTCGTATTTTCTGTATTTTATGTGTAATATTTTGGAGAGCAAACCCTAGTACGTTCATAGTCTGACTTGGGCAGTATTTTAGAGTTCCAAACCCTTCTTTACACTCAAAGATAAGTTTGTTTATCCAATCTATCACCATGTTTATCCTATATTCAATTGTTTGTTTGTGTTCATACTTATCTATCATGCGTAGCTAAATTAATCTTGTGTTTGCTTAGATCTATGAAACCTAGTTGTTGATTATTGTTAGGTTGTCTCTTGTTTTAATTGGTAGACGCTAGAGTAAGGAAAACTGGCTTCTTCTTTAATTGTTGCGAGCTTGAACGTCCTAAATAACAAAAAGCTTGAGAGGTGCACTTGAGCCGTTGTGTTTATTGCGTGAGTTGTAGCTTTAGGATAATAGAGTATTCGGGGAGATACTATGGTACTTGGCGATCCCAGATAGTCTAGAGGAGAGTTACAATTCATAGAACTAGAGAATTAGGCACCTACTATGACTAACAATACAAGCATCAATTAGAATGAGGATGTGACAATTCAACCGACCACTAAGAGATAACTAGGGAGTAAGAAAATCTAAGTAAACACGTTTTTAATTATCATAAGAACACACTCAATCAATCCATAGCTTTTTACCATTAAGTAGTATAATTAGTTTTAATTTTAATTGTTAAGTAGTATAATTGGTAGAATTACCACCCCCACTCCTAAACCAGGATTTTGTTTTTTCAAAAAATATAAAAAGCTAAAAAGAATCACCCTCAACCTCACCTTCTCGTCATACATCTCTACTAGCATCTCTATTTCCCTAGAGAACGATCAACCCCTGGCTTACCGTACTACACTGCAGCGATTAGGTATCTTGCCGGTGGGTTGTAAAGCTTGCTCAGCGGAAAGAGTCTTTAGACCCCGAACCGCTATCAAGTTTTTGGCGTTGCCGAATGAATAGAATATCTAGTTAGGTTTCTATATCGATTAGGTTTACTCGCTTGATTCCTATCAAGTGAGCTTGTTTCTTTTTTCTTAGCTTTCTTGTAGTCTATCCCCCTTCTTCATGTTTTTGTTCGTAATCTTGTCACTTTTCATCATGGAAGGTGACAATCCACCCAACAACAATCCACTACATGCCCCACCAACTCCGAGCCAACCACTTGACCGACATTCCTTTAACCTACTTCACAACCAAATCACTAGTGAAATCGATGAGCTTAAAAAATTACATAGGTTTCTTGAGAATACAATCGAAAATGCGCTTGAAAGGGCGGCTAGCGCATCGGGTATCGATTCAATGGTTAGCGATGATTCGGATGATGAATTAGGAGAAGGTGAAATTGAGGTCACTGAGATAATAGAAGAAGTGGATGAGAAAACGATGCATATTTTAACCTTTATCCCACTAAGGAATAAATCTTATACCACAATTACATACTTGACAACCCTCGGCCACCCGTTGTTAGAATCAGTCCTAAAGTTAGGAGAGGTAGTCCTTGGAACATTAAGATCCCATGTATGATTGGATATAGATATGTCGAGCATGCTTACATAGATGTAGATTCTCCGATCAACGTGATGTCCTCAGTTGTTTACAATAAGATAATGAGCACACAACTTAAGACTAGGAGAGACCCAAAGTATCCTGGTGGGGTTTGCAATTTTGTTGGAAGGGTCAAGAATGTACACGTCTTTGTCAGGAATTTCACCTAGTTAATAGATTTCATGATCCTAGAAGATGTAGGATGCGTCATCGATTATAGCTTGTCCCATGTCGTGCTAGGAAAATCGTTTGTTGAAAAGTCTAAGCTAAGCTATAATAAATCTGAAGGAACGGTTATATTTTCTGAAAGGAGCGATGAAATTACATATAGGATGCCTTGGAAAGTAAGCGGATTTGGTCCTCTATCCTACTTTGAAAGGGATAACCTTAAGGCTTTTGAGTAAAAGAGCAAAGAGGATATAGAAAAAGGCATGGACTTTACGTGGGAGAAAAAGAGCCTCTACTATAAGGATTGCTTGACCCTAGGGCCTAGGTATAGAGTCGGTGAGGACTTTGTCAACATGATAGGTGTTAGGAACTGGAAAATCCATAGTGAAGAGTGGTCACTGACTCTAGTCTAGCATATGTTTGCTCGTAGATATTACGTTATTTACTACAGTAGTTATTTAGTTAGTTATTAGTTTTAGCAACACCGTGGAGGATGGACGGGTCTTTACCCACTGTATGCCTGATCCACAGTTCGAAGGAGGATGTTTAGTATGTAACTATAAATACCCTCTACCTCCCAAGGTAGAGGGTTGGACCTTTCATTCTAATCTAACCTTTTCTCTTTTGTTTACTTTCTCTCTCTAGAAAGGCTCCCATTCTACTTTCTCTCTCTAAACTCTTAAACCATACGCCCCATTTATGTTATGATATGATGTGTTTGTGAAATCCAATATGTAACAAATGGTATCAAGAGCCATGGTTTGATCATCTCTCTTACATGTCCTTGGATTTCTAGTGGTTTTATATGGTTTTTGGGTTTGAAAAGGTTTAGTGGTTTTTGCATCATTTGGATAATTTTTTGTGTTAAAGTTTGAATTTTGAGTGTACTTTTGTGTTTAGAATCATTGTAAGTGCTTGGGTTTTGATTTGGAAAGCTTGAATCACTGTGGTTGGGTTAGTTTTGGATTGAAAAGTGTTGTGTTTGAACTTTTCTTGGTAGAGACTTGAGTCTCGGATTAGTTTTCTTGGTAGCGACTTGCTTCTATAATTATTAGCTACTTATAGTTGTGGTGGTAGCGACTTGAGCACTAGCGACTTGTCTATTGAGACAAAGCGACAAATAGTACAAAGTAGTGGTTGTACCACTTCGGCTAGCGACTTGTTCAACGTAGCGACTTGTCTTTACTATTTTCAGCGACTTGACTTTGTTGTGACTAGCGAGTTGCTCTTTAGCGTCTTGGTCTCTTAGCAAGTTGTTCCTTAGCGACTTGCCCACTTAGCGAGTTGTTCTTTAGCGACTTGTCAACTTAGCGAGTTGTTGCTTTAGCGACTTGTTTCATAGCGACTTGTGCTTTTAGCGAGTTGTTACTTAGCGACTTGGTGACTTAGCGACTTGTCTTACTAGCGACTTGTTGACTTTTCCCGACAAAACTTCAAACGGCCATACCTTTTGAACCGTAACCCGTTTTGTTCTACCCATAAAAGCGACCGGTGAAGCGAGGAGAATGTACGCCCGAATGAACAAAAAGGATCAAACTTCAAGGCCTAAATCGCTCGAGCGAAATTATTGAAGCTTTTAAGTTTTTAGACCTAAATTTCACCGTAAAAACATGCATTAACAAAACCAATTCACAACCAAATAACACTTCGGCTAATCCTTCAAACAATCATCACTCCTAACACATAATCCTCTATCATTGTGTGGGTCCATCGGTTATCTTAACACGTTCTATTGGTCATTGTATCACGGTTTCTTCTTGATTTTGTAAAATCCCTCGAAAGAATCTATTTCGGTTTAAATCATAGACTTGTAAAATCCCGTGTATATTACAACATCATGTCTTACACTATTGACCCAGTCATTTCGGAAGTACTTAAATTGTATGATTCTGTGGACAACAATGATAATGTATGCTACACTGAACGGTTAAAAATGATGGAATCAATCAATGAGGATGTGAAATCTCTATGTTTAGAATCTAAAGAGAGAGAAATGCACCAGTCAAGGTTATAGAATGCTCTTGCAAAAGGTAAGGAAAGTTGAATTGAACCTTATCGACAACTTCATTCACACCTCATGTTACTTAGAATTGATGACAAATACACAATGGGAATTGTACGATCATGTATTACGCTCTTCCGTCAAGAATTATCATCAATTACTGGCACATTGTTCTTGAACTTGGATCAATTAGAACAACAACTTAATAGGAAAAAGGTTCAAGAATCCAGTTCTAAAGCTGCACTTCATGTGATCAACAAACAACTTCAGTCATTCATCAAAAGGGAATACACTTTAGATTATGATTATCTGGTGACTGAAATGTGCTTTAAGAATCACACTGGGATGGAAGCTAATGTGTTCAGAGAGACATTAATCCAACTCATGGATAATGTGGAGAAGTATATTGAGGAAGTTACACAAAATGATGAACATGTGGATGACTGTTGGGTGCAGTTAAGAGATAGTTGTGATGAATCAAGTAATGCATCAGTTGAAAGATCAGGTGTTGCTAATGCAGAATGTCAGAGACAGTAAAGAATGATGTAACCAGCTGCTCAGTAACTCCTGTTACACATGATGTGGATGCAGATATCAGACCGATAAATGAACAGTGCATGTGATGAGGTACCCTTAACTGTTCAACATAGTGCATCTGCTAATTTACCAAAACATACTGATCTTAATCTTGTGAACATGATTCTGATAAATGTTCCTTGGTTGAGGCCGAGTCTAATAATTTCAAAACAAATGATATGGTTGATAAAAAGGCTTTTGATGAACTTTCAAACAAATTCTCAAAACTTGAAAAATATTGCATTTCACTTGAAATTGCGATACAGAGTAAAGAAGAAAGTTTTCAACTTAACAAACCATGTAAAAATCCGGAACTTCCCGAATTCCGTGAACTTTTTGAAATTAACACTTTGAAAGCTCAGCTTCAAGACAAAGAGTCAACTATCAACAATTTGAAGAAACATATTTCTAATATGCATGTGAAAAGTAATTTGGTTACAAGTAATTCTGATGTTAATACTATTGATGATATTCAAATGAGAAATGATGAATTAGCGGTTTGTGTGGCCAAATTACTAAAGGAAAATGAGTCTTTGAGAAAGCATCACATAGAACTAAGTGACTATGTCAAAGAAGCTAGAACTAAGTCAATAGAACAAACAAATTCTTTGATAGCAAAAATTGATGAACTCAAAGCTCAACTTCAGGAAAAGAGTTTCGCTATTGTTGCCTTAAAAAATGAACTTAGGAAAACTGTAGGGAAAAGTGTGAACACTAAGTTTACAAAACCATCAACCTTGGGGAAGCCAGTTTCTCATCCCACTAGAAACCGGTCCATTGTTAGGCAGCCTACTGCATTTATATCTGAAAGAACAAAATCTTTAAAGACAAGGCTTGCCTCCCAAGTTGATGCGATACAATTTTTGTCAAAAACAGTCACTTCACCTAAGTTACCTAAGAATAATGCTTCTAGCTCCGTTAACCCTCAACAAGTAGCTATTTCTACTCCCAGCATCAATAGGAATAGTTTGAAAACAATGTCAAAACCAAGCATTAAAACCCAGAATTCATATGATATGAATGACTTGTGGAAGAACTATTTTCTAGAAGAAGCTAGGAAAAAGGCCGAATTCAAAAAGACGGAATTTTAGGTGCAACACCTAGAGTGATGCATTCCACGAGATTTCAAGGCACTGCTAGTAGTAGTAAACCATTACCTAGGAACTCTCAAAAGACTAGGGGTTGGCTTGCTTCTAAGAGTAGTTATATGAAGAAGAATGCTAAGCATGTAGAAAATGAAAATAGAAATTCTAAGTCTTTTTCGAATAAGAAACATTTTCCTAATTCACATGCTAAGGTACAATCCACTAAGGCTACTAACATGGCTAAGGTGCAACATATTATGAAGCAAAACAAACCGAAAACTTCACCTAGATGGATACCAACTGCTAAACCTTTGGAATCTAGGAATAAGGATAAGTCTTCCTCTATGCATAAGAAGCCTAAAAATCCTAGACCTTTCAATAAGTGGATACCGTCTGGTAGAATGTTTAAGGATGCTGGACTTAGGTGGATACCTACCGAAAAGCTGTTTTCCAATGGCAAAATCAAGGTTGACCGTGAAGCCCCAAAGAGTTTGGATACTAATGTCACTAACCCATATATATGCAATCAAGCTTGTAATGTTAGTGCAGGTACTCCCTACATGTTGCAGATATAATTCGATCCTTCACTACATGGACTGGCTTAAAGTATGGATAACAAATGGATTGATATCTCATAACTCACGGGTTCAAGTTTCTCAACCTTGATATTCATTCTACAATGACGTCTGTTCACATCAGTTCAGGCCTCGTTCTTCAACACTATGGCGACTGTAGATAACACTTCAGGCCCCGTTCCTCAAAGAAAAGAAAAGTGTATGCCTCAGTGCGCTTTATCTTCAAAAGAAGAGAAATCTTCATGTCTATAACCATTCTCATCGACATTCTTCATCAAAAAGCTTCATGTTTTTCCCACGCTCTTTCAACTCTCAAGTGGATCTACGTTCATTGGTGTATATTCTTATTCACTTGTTCAAATCAAAAATGGCAACTTCGGATGCAATTTTTGAGGGGGAGAAGAGTGCATATACTACATGTTGATGGATGCTTGATTTATGGTCATATGACTCTCCTCCAACGCCTAATGCTTCACTTACTAAGGATAGTTGGGATTCGTTGTTTGGGATTCTTTGTTTCAAGATATGTTTGATGAGTACTTCCAACCTCTAACGAATGTTGATCATCCAGTTCCTGAAGCTCCTGCTCCGGTTCCTACAGACTCAACTAGTTCACCTTCTTCAATCTACATTGATCAAGATGCACCATCTAAGAAGTACAACTTAGACTACTCAAGAAACCCAATCTCCAGTTATTCCTCAAGGCGTTGATAATGACTATCATATTATTGCAGTTGCACTCATGAATAATGATCCGCTCTTTGGTATTCCTTTGCCAAATCTTCACGGATTATTGTTCCTCCAAATGTGAACTCTGTAAATCAAACACATGAACATTAAGGAAAATGACTTCCTCATCCGCTTAAAAACATTATTGGTAAATCTTCCAGATCAGTTTCTACATGTATACCTTAAGGAAGAATGCATTGATGTTGAGGAATCATTTGCTCCGGTTCATTCAGTGGGTCAATGTACATCCGATTGTATGTTTATTCACGTGTTGTACATTTGACACAAGTTGATTACTTCGAAGTTACTCATTTATCACTTATTTGAGGTTGAAGTTGACGTTCACAAAGGCGTATTCTTATTTGATAACCTGCTCGGGTTTAAGAATTTAAGTTGAAGACTTGGGTTATCTAGTTACCGGCTGATCGAGGTGGATGGTTGAAGACCTTGTTAACTATCACTATTAGGAGTTACTTTGTTTTACTCAGTGTCACACGATATGACGTGTGGATAATCGCAAGAGGTGTTAATGTCTCATACTTTGCTTGAGTAGTGAGTACTTAGAAATTTGCTTGAAGCATAAATTCTTGACACCGTTCTTCCATTATTGCCAAGCTTATACAAATGTGGGAATTTGACTTCAGTTTCAAGTTTGGTATATCGTGTTCTTCATCGTGGTCACTTCAAATTGTCTACATATGGGTTGATAAAGATAGTCAGAGAGAGTTTCTGTAGCAGTTGATTCTCACAAGATTCATTTGAGCTAATTGTTGTTCTTCTCTATTTCAAGAATATTTGGTATGTATAATGTGTTGCTATTTTTGAGGTATCAAAACAAACAAGGGGGAAGGAGACATACATCTAAACACACAACGAGTACACGTGATGAAACTAATACTTCTTCTCTATTGAAGTAATCCCGGGAAAGACAAATGTCATAACCGTAGAGAAACTCAGTGTTTACTCATAGCCTTTGGTGTGTTATTCCAACTATTTGGGGGAAGGATGTATTATTCCAACCATTTAGGAGGAAGTGGTCTCCTCGGGTATGTGTTAACTCAACTTTCCAAGAAAGAAATATGAGAGAAGAATATTTGGATCGTGATATGATATTGCTTATCGACATCTTCTATATGACTTATGATAAAGTGCTTCCGGTTAGTGTTTCATGTACACAGTGTAATGATGATTCCGATGATAAAGTTACTGTGATGTCGTTGGTTCTACTCTGGTTGGGTACTTGTGTGCATAATGGGCTGATTGGTTATATGGAAGATAACTGGAATGCACTTGGTAAAATGAAGATGTTGATATATGGTTCCCCTGAATAGACAACTGCTCAATCTCGAATAGTAATGTGTACATCGGGGATGCACAACAAGTTCATGTGATCTCGAACTAAATCATTTATTCCGGGTTTGATAACCGCAGCGATGATTCATGTTTCAACTTGTTACTTCGGTGTTTTCGTCTTCTTCAGGGTGTTGAGCTTCATTCAATGAGACCGCTTTGTCTTCAACTCTACTTCTTAGGGAAATGGTCTTTATTCGATGTTTGTCGGTTTGGGGGGAAGCTACCAAAGATTCAAATTGAGAAGGCTCATGTTCAGACGATTTTCTTAGAAGCCTCGAATGCTTTGGTGGTGAAAGTTTAAGAGATGTTGATTTCTTTCTTCTACAAAGTGCTGAACGATTTCCTTATCTCGGTACTTGTATCATCATCTTCTTAAACTATTACTCTATATGTACATATTTTTTTGAAAAAGCAAAATACAAAAATATAAAACCAACAAAAACAAAATAGAAAAACATAAAATCAACAAAATCCCATAAAAATCAGAAAATTAAAAAAGACCAAAAATATTGTTTTTCAAAGACATGTCTTCTGGTATCGATAACATCTGCGGTCTTAGAAATGTCATTCAACAATGGCACGGGACCATAGATGAAGTTCGAGCAGAAGGTGTAAATATTTTTTTTTCAAAACATGTCACAAACTATGGCTTACAGCATCTGTGACTGTAACCCGCTTCAAAAACTATGGCTTGCAGTTATTTCAGATCAGAACCCATGCTTAAACTATGGCTTGCTATTATTTCAGATAGCAACCAGTTTTTCAAAGAAGGAAAGTGCTACGCTTAAACAATTTTCAAATATTTCGTGCACTTATCCTAAAACAAAAAGAGGAAAGTATGTCGAAGGACTGCTGTTCCTACACAAATGTTTTTCCTTCTATAAATTCTTCAGAAAAATATTTTTTGTTTTCAAAAATGGTGGTAAATTGAGTTGCTTGTATATCAATCAGTTTCAGAGTTTTTGTTAAAATTGAAAACTCAATTAATGACTTCAGCGCTTTAAACTTTTCAGAAAATAAGTCATTGATTGAGGGGGAGAATGTTTTCAAATTTATATCATCTAACGAGTTTTTCTAACTATCCTATATGCTTAATTGAAAATGATGTTAACCTATGTTGAAGGACTAGGTGCCTAGGATATGATTGTCAGGATTAGATGATTAGAGTTTGATGAACACATTATTCCCATGCCTTTACATGATCTGATTGATATGTTGAACTGAATGTTATTAGTCGATTGCTGTTTGGGTGATGTCGACCACCATATATCTGTATGTGTGTTCACTAACGTGTGCAGGTATATTGGTACATAAGAATGTTCCCGATCTGGATCCCACATATGAAGATGATTGGATGCCGAAAGGAAAGGGTAACTATATCTTGGGTTGACAAATGAAGAAACGGAGCTTAATTGGACCTCTATGAAGAGTTGGCATGACAAATGCAACGTCAAAGGTCTCACTGCATCTGCAGATGGTTTTCTTCATCATCAAATGAAGAAACGAAGCTTAATTTGACCTCAGTCGGCATGAAAAAATGCAACGTAAGAAGTCTCACTGCCAGCTTGGTTTTCTTCCAAACCTCCAACAATGAAGCTTCTCAACCACCTAACATATCTTTGTGCAGGAATGTAGTGGATGATACCATTTTTCTTAAAACAATTTTGAAAATGGAAAAATATTGTTTTTGAAAATAAATTGAACTCAAATTTTGGAAATCAACCGGACTTCATTTTAAACTAAAGTCACTCAATCAACGACTAATGTCATGGATTGAGGGGGAGAGTGATTTCAAATTAAATATTTTCTAACGATATTTCATCTATCAAGTCCGTTTGTACGAAATAAAATGGTGATATAAAGATTTAATGTTATGTCATGGTATGATTTTTCTTTTGAATCAAGGTCTTTCAAAATGAAATTTTTTATGTTCTTGTTCGATTGTGAAATTGTTTTATTTTACTTAAAGATCTCTTTAAAACCATCATACCTGACACTAACAATCTTTAATGTCTTAAAATGGTCCTTATCTGTCATTTTTCAAAATTGAATCTTGCCACGTCTTTCCCTAAAACTTTCTAAATGATTTAAATCAATCGGGATCCAAAATCTCAATTGGTTTGAAATTTTTTGATCGGGAGAGATTGTGATTTAAATCTCAAATCTGTTTTAATGGAATTGGTTTTAGTCCTTCAAAGGCACTTCTGCATCCATGTGCCAAACGATTTTAATATACATAATGCACATGTGAGGGGGGAGCATTTATCCTAAAACAAGACGAGTCTTTAAACCAGGCCACATATTCTCCCATGTTTTCTAAACCTAAATAAATCACTTGGGATCCAAAATCTCAAAGGGTTTGATATTTTTGATCGGGGAGAATTTGTGATTTAATTATGAAATTTGATAAAAGATGAACGTTTTGATTCAAAGTGCAAGTTCTCTCTAATATGTGCCAAACTCTTTCGTATATCGATGCACATATTGAGGGGGAGCGAATGGTTTATATTGGAAATCGTGAAAAGTACTTCAAAGAACTCTTTCCTCTATGTGATAAAATGATTTCAAATATCCTATGCACATATTGAGGGGGAGAATTTACTAAAGCAAATCAAATGGCTTTTTCCATGGAAATTGTGATCAAGAATTTATTTCAAAAGAACTCTTGCCTCCATGTGCTAAACAATTTCAAAATCATACGTACATGTTGAGGGGGAGCATTTCAAAATGATCAAAACAATTAAGGTACAAAATGCTTTGATATTATATCACAAGTACCTTGATTGATTTTCCAAATGATTTTTCAATTGGTTTCAAAAAGAAAAGAACAATACCAAAAGACCGACCAATTTACTTTATGCATGGTGTTATAAGGATGATTAGGTTAGGTATTCTCCACGATCCTCCAGAGCTCGAGGGATCTACCAGGGACAATCCACTAGATAGTGTATAGTCCTTAGGTATGATGAAAAAAGGAGAAAAGTGAGAAATGGGAAGAGTGCGACGAGAGAGCTAGAACCGAATAAACCCAACAAGGTTCTAGTTATGAAGTCTCGTAAGAAAGGGAAGAAGAATGAAAAAGAAATGAATGTGAAAAGGGTGAAAAGAAATAGCCCTCCAATAATTCAACCTTAGGGCAGTAACCGGTTCAATACATATGCTACTGGTGGTTACCAAGGTAACACCGGTATTGAAGAAAAGACGTCATGGACCCAGGACACATCTGCACTAACCTTCCCAAGCTACTCAAGTTCCTCTTAAAAGGGCTTGTTTCATTCTCACAGGGAACCTACATAATCTATCAACTTTCTCTTAGAGATTGTTAATATTGAAGAAGGAGACCCTCTCCCTAGTCTCCGGCATAGGAACCAAATATGCACGATTGAGTTTAGAGCCAAGAGATCATCCACAATATCTCATTAGGACACTAAATTCTTGAAGACTTACTGTTTCACACAATGTGGAAAGTAAGAATATATTTAAAGAGTCATACGCATTATCCTTGTGGTATTGCAGAACACAGTGATATGTTAATATTCAACGATGAAGATGGAAAGCCTTCTAGAGCCAACATCAAACAAGCTCTTGGTGGGTGACATGTGAGATCTTTTCTAAAGATCAAACTACAACTGGATAGAAATGGATGGGTGATTCACGTGAATCAACCTTGGTCCAGGAAATGAATTGAAGAATACTTTGGAAAAACCGTTCGATGTGCAAATCTCTTCTTTTCTCTAGCACATCGAATGTGTATTCTTCTCAAATACAAAAAGTATTTTAGATTGAAAATTGATCTTTCTCATAAAACCTTCATCGATTGCAAAACTCTTTCTTCTAAGCAACGCGATTGTTTTTCAAATCAATTTTTCATCAATCATGAATCTTAATTCGCCGTTCACCTAATTCGTTGTCTTCGAGACGTTCCGGTTTGAGAAACAGCTAGAACAACGCGAAACCCCTGTCAGGAGATTCTTCAATTATACTGGTCACAGTGCGTACTTGTACTGCTTCAACGGGGAACCGTGGGCCGGTACCTCAATTCAACGAAGTGATCAAAGACACTTTGTTTTATTGCTAACTGTTGTTTGCGGTACATTTGGATGGTTGCGCTGATCGATTGAGAAGTCAATCCAAAGCCGCATGCTCAAAGACCACACTTAATTGAAGAAATCATGACTTGTGCATATCTACAAACTCCTGCTCGATATTTTTATACTATGGAGCATGTCGCCGCAAATATCATGAGCCAGTAAAGCTTTCGCTACTCTGATGAAAATATGTCATGATTCAAAAGTGTGAGCATGTCGGTCCGAAAGTTATAACTTCACATAATGGCGATGCTATAACGGATGAGCCAGAGATTTGCTGTGGCTGATGATCTCTAACCTGGCTTAATAAATCACCAAACGTGGATCAGCACAAAGACCTCCACTAAAAGTACAAAGCATTTGCACTTTGAAGAATCACTGCTAAAGCACAAAGACTGCGGACATTGAAGAATTGAAGTCTACGAGCTCGAGCATAAAGACAAAGATAGAATGCTAGGATTTAAAATGTAAATCATGGGGTGACCTCCCTTAGGGGGAGATTGTTAGGAATTGGAAAATCCATAGTGAAGAGTCGGTCACCCCAACTCTAGTCTAGCATATGTTAGCTCGTAGACATTACGTTATTTACTAGTTATTTAGTTAGTTGTTAGTTTTAGCAACACCGTGGAGGACGGACGGGTCTTTACCCACTGTATGCCTGATCCACAGTCCGAAGGAGGACGTTTAGTATGTAACTATAAATACCCTCTACCTCCCAAGGTAGAGGGTTGGACCTTTCATTCTAATCTAACCTTTTCTATTTTGTTTACTTTCTCTCTCTAGAAAGGCTCCCATTCTACTTTCTCTCTCTAAACTCTTAAACCATACGCACCATTTATGTTATGATATGATGTGTTTGTGAAATCCAATATGTAACAATAGGGTATGCCATGATGAGGAAAAATGAAGTCAGGTAGGGTATGACTTCGAGTCTAGCTATAAGACTTATAAATAAAGAAAAGCGCTTCTTGGGAGGCAACCCATGTTTAATTGTTTGCATGTTTGTTTTTCATTCTTGTTTGTGTGTTTATATATCTTTTTCATGTTGCTTAATTCTCATGTTTATTTTGTGAAAATGCTTTATTTTGTTTTTAGCTTCGTCTTAATTGCATATAAAGGTATTTTACAAAAAGATAAGTGTAGGGAAGATCACATGTGTTTTTAGAACTTGTATGAACATGAGATTAACAATGATTGGAATCGTATATATTTGTTTGTTTGTTAGAGTCAAATTCTTGTATCGAGTCATAATGGATGTTTTGCAGGAATTTTTCCAGGTCTTTAAAGAAGTAATTTTTCCAGAAGTTTTATGGAAAACGCATTGGACTCTTTCTGTTAGAACAACCTGACGGCGTCGGGATTAAAGCCCGACGGCGTCAGGCAATGTATACACAGATTCAAAGTTTCGTTTTCTGTATAATTTAATTTTTGGAAATTTCCAATTCTTAATTTTTCCAGAAATCTGCAAACACTTCATTCCACATGCATTATATCTTACTTGCTTTCTAGTGTAGTTTTGTTTCTTATATAGTTTATACCGCCAATTTTACGCGAGGTTTCGTTTTATTTTCTTATAAGTGTGTAGGTTTTATTAGACAAGAAGATAAAGTATATGATGGAAGCAACACTTATTACTTGCTCATTCTTCTTGGAGGAGGATTTAACCGCAACTTCACGCATATCCTACCGAGCTAATCAGGGGAGTATTAGTTTCTCTCTTTTATTTACCTTCCTTTATCATAACTTTGATACTTTCAGGGAACATTGGGGACAATGTTCAGTTTAGTAGGGAGGAAGAATAAAACGGGAACTTAGAAAATATTCACTCACTTGATTTTTGTCTTGTCCTTAGTAAATTGTGTAATAAACTATGAGAAATATTTGTTAGGATAATTTTAGCACCAAATTTAAATTTTCTTATGGCATTTACGAGTAAAACTTTAGTCTTAATAAAGCGTCTCATGGATAGGAATTATACGACTAGCACAAAATACAGTATACAACTCAAATTCCAGCAAAAAATGTGAGGTTCGCCCCTAGATCTTTAGGAATAAAAGCATTCATCTTTAATGCTTGGTGAGTGTACCGATAGTATAATAGATTCTAGAACTTGTTTTGTGATGCATTCCAAGGTCGGTAGTGAGACTACATTCGTGTAGTTAGGATTAACTAAATGATAAGAGGCATTAGGATAACCCTTGTTTTAAACTTGTAATTTAATTATGTCATCCACATCGGTTAAGTAATTTTCTCCACACCCTTGCGATGTACTCATCTTTAGTACACGATATCCCTAGTTAACCCCCCAGAGCCTATCTTTTCGCGGTTCTTGTGATGTTCCGGTTTTCAGAATATCAATGAAGAGTATTGTTTACAATCCACCCCCAAATGTTACACCCAAATCTCCTTAGCCCACCTTGTATGCACTCATCTTTGTTGCATTATTGTAACCATTTTTTAAACCCTTAGTTCAATTATCTAGTTACTTGCATGGTTGCTAAGTCGAGTCATATACAGTTTTGGGATGATTGAGACTCATGGGTTAAAGTAGTATTTTATGGAGTAACGGGAAGGAACGATAAATTCAATTTCCCTTTGTCTACGTAATTAAGTATTCCAAGTGTTTTGATCTTTTCAATTTGGGTAAATTAGTGTTAATGAAATAAGAACTCAAGTGTAGGAATGCTCTTATAAATCCCTTTATTTTGATGTTATCTTAGAGGATGGTAGAGTAAAAAGGTATGAAAAAAAAATTGAAAAAAAAAAGTTAAGTGAAAAAAAAAAAAACATACGGGCTACCATCCTACATCTATCTTTATGTTTTATGTTTTTAAGTTTATGTTTATGTTAATTCAAGTTGTTATTTAGTGTTAGTGAGTCGAGTCTTGGCTTAGCAACGCCGCATTTTACATGCATGTAACATAAGATTTTTGACTTGCCACCTTTAAATATCCCCATATCCAATAAAACCCTTTATTTTCCTACCCGAAGCCTAACATTATAACCCCTTGTAAAGACCTCTTAGATAGTTATTCCTAGGTGCTTACGCCACAGCGGTGGAGGTTTGATCTATTCTCAACCGTATGGTAATCTATGTACTATGACAGGTAGTGAGTGTTTATCTTCTATTTCCTTACATATTATATTTCATATAAACCCGAGAGATGAGAGAATCCAAACACCAATTGTGAGGTGCTAGTGTATAATTTCCATACTTGTTATGACTATTGTGACACTTGTACTTATTGTAAACTATTTTAAACCAATGCTAAATGACCCCTAAATCATAAATTGATTAGCCAAAAGCACATTTGCTTGGAGACAAGCAAATTCCAAGTTCAGGGATATTTGATAAGGATTTAAAACATACGCTTTTAGGGGGTCATTTATGCCCTAAATCGATATATTTTATATCCTTATGTTTAAAATCGTTCCTTTTCACATTTTAGGTCTTTTAGAAGCAAATTGCTGGAATCAAGAACTTTTGGACGAAAAGGAGCGAAAACATGAAGAAAACGACAAAGTCGGATTTTTAATTGATTTATGCACTGACGGCGCCCCAACCCATAGGCCACAAGATGTCCTAATAAGATCTCAAGCGACGGCTACATGACGGCGTCACACCTAAATCCAAGAAGGGCGCCGCCTTTATTTTACACAGACGACCAAGACTCATTCCAAGACGACGTCCCAATAAAGCCGTATGCACACATCTCAGCACGACGTCCCAACGATGACTTGTCCAAAACCAAACCCTAATGACAGCCGACCAGACGGCGTCACCATCAAAAGGCGACGCCGTCGCGAGTGTAATTCTATATATAGACTTCGAATTTTCTGTATTTTATGTGTAATATTTTGGAGAGCAAACCCTAGTTCGTTCATAGTCCAACTTAGGCAGTATTTTAGGGTTCCAAACCCTTCTTTACACTCAAAGATAAGTTTGTTTATCCAATCTATCACCATGTTTATCCTATGTTCAATTGTTTGTTTGTGTCCATAGTTATCTATCATGTGTAGCTAAATTCATCTTGTGTTTGCTTAGATCTATGAAACCTAGTTGTTGATTATTGTTAGGTTGTCTCTTGTTTTAATTGGTAGATGCTAGAGTAAGAAAAACTGGCTTCTTCTTTAATTGTTGCGAGCTTGAACGTCCTAAATAGCAAGCTTGAGAGTGCACTTGAGGCATCATTGTGTTTATTATGCGTTGCTTTTAGGATAATAGAGTACTGGGGAGATACTACGGATGGCGATCCCGGATAGTCTAGAGGATAGTTACAATTCATAGAACTACGGAATTAGGCACCCCCTATGAATAACACGGAATACAACGCACCAATTAGAATGAGGATGTGACAATTCAACCAAAAAATAAGAGATAACTAGGGAGTAACAAAACCTAAGTAATCACGTTTTTAATTATCATAAGAACACACTCAATCAATCCATAGCTTTTTACCATTAAGTAGTTTAATTAGTTTTAATTTTAATTGTTAAGTAGTATAATTGAAAAAATTACCACCCCACTCCTAAACCCCGAGATTTTTACTTGTTTTCTAAAAAATATAAAAAAGCTAAAAAGAATCACCATCAACCTCACCTTCTCGTCATACATCTCTACTAGCATCTCTATTCCCCTATAGAACGATCAACCCCCTGAGCTTACCCGTACTACACTGCAACGATTAGGTACACTACCTAATGAGTTGTAAAGCTTGCTCGCGGAAAAGGAAGTCTTTCGACCCCAAACCTGCTATCAGTATGTGTTTGCAATTAGATGAGAGTTGTTGGAGTGATGTGATGGTATTATGGTTGTGTCTAGTTTAGGATTAGTTTTTGTTTACGCACTTGGTTCTTGGTTTTATAATTGTTTCGACTAATGATGGTAACTGAAGTCACAAGAGAGTCGGTACTATTTTGGTTTTGGTCAACCCAAAATATAACTGTGATGTATTTTACCTTTTGCTCTGTGACTTTAGGCTTTAAGACTGATGATGGTTAACAACCTGAGTCAATAATGAGTCTGGTAATTTGGCCCTTGGTCAACTATTCTTCGTCTTCCTTTATCTTCTTTACTTTTCTTTTGGTCACCTTTCGGATTTCATTCCAAGAAATCCGAAAACAAATGTGAAAACATATCCGAAAGATCAAATTCGAATGATCATATCTGAAAGATCATATCCAAAACCCTTTTGAATTTCTTTACAAGAAATCCGAAAATAAATCTGAAGACAAATCTGAAACCCTTCGGATTTCTTTATAAGAAATCCGAAAACAAATCTGAAGACAAATACGGTAAATGAGGGTTTTTTTTGCAAATCCGAAAGATAAGAGTTTCTTGACAAAGACGAAAATTTTCCGACCCACTTTTCCGACCACTTTTTTACCACAAATATTTTTCATGGGATGGACGAAACAAGTCACGATAAGTTGTATACAAAACTCATAAAGTAGGACAAAAGGAACCACGCATAACAGTTTTATAAAACTTGTAAATAACACTTGAAGACTGTTTTAACCATGTGATACTTAAACCTTGTATATAGAAACTGTTACCACCTATTTGACAAAGAAATTTGACTAGAATTTCAATATGGTAAAAACAGCTCAATACAAGTGTACGAACCACACATAAATCAACCAAATAACAACCATGGCTCTAATACCAATTGTAGGGTCGAAAAGTATGATGATTTATGTGGTTCGGGTGGTCGAGGTTGATCAAAAAACATATCCATGTTTAGAAAGAGAAAGTAGAGAGAGGGTGAAAAAAACAATGTTCATTAGATTGATAAAATGAAAGTTACACAATGATTTCCCACACCCCTCATGGAGAGTCATGAAGGATATTTATACGCTCATCACACCACAAGTTTTCCCCGTGTACATAAGTAGTCCTTACGGGTGCAACTTACTACGTATCTAGTCCAATTCACGTGTAAGACGTTATCTTTACAAACTAGCGAGGCTAACAAGTATGGTCTTCGTTTATGTGCTACCCGAGCTTCTTGATCTTCATCATTCTCATCGGGTCCTTACTGTTCTACATGGGAAACCAAACAACAAAACCCTTATCATCCCATCTTTCAAATCGATTTACATACCATACGTAAACAATTAAACTCACAAACTTCTAAATAAAAGAAAAATGAAATGATAGTATAACAAGAAATTTTACGATCCCACCATAATGTGCAAAATGATAGAAATAAATATTTTTACGATCAGGCCAAGCAATGAATTTTTTAACAAAATTTTTTTAACAGTCGTATACCAGCTAGCTATCTAAGAGTTACACCTTAGAAATTTCTTTGACAATCACATGTAACTAACAATCATGTACGTTTACGTTGAGAAACTTTTGATATTATATAAGACATATTTGCTACCAAGCATGATATTTACGAACCTTGTTCACAACATACAAGAGTTATGTTGGGAATTCATATTGATTAAACCATCAATACCACGAGTACGCAGCGGATGGATCTATATTTAATGTTATGAATTAAAACACATAATTAAAACACATAAAAATACTAACCTCGAATCTATTGAAAAATAGATAAACACCGGATCTTGATCTTTCACCACGAAACACCAAATCAACTATAATAAGTTGATCTCTATCAAATGCACACACTACACGTTAAGCAAGAACACTCGGTTGCTAGAGGTTAACACACGAACAAACAAAACGTGGCAGTGTTGGCCTTTTGTTATTTCTGCTCTTGCGTCAAAACGAAGAGATGGGATTGGTTGATGTTGCTTTTATAGAGTTAGTGTCGTTTGAATTGATGCTAATATCTCAATTCACTGTCATATGAAAGAACCAAAAGTCCCATTATATATACTAAGATATTGACTTGTTATTCAAGTTGACAATCATCTCCATAATTAGCATGACGACGCAATCATCTTGATAATTAATGTGACATAATCATACCTATAATTAATGTGACACAATCATCTCAATATTCAACCATATTCTTTCTGTCCAATATTCGACAATTAGAATCATTTCCACATTTAATAATATTCGGATGACCCATTTCAAATGAGTTCATTAGGCTCATGTAACATTACGAATAATTAATTTAACCAATTAGTTAATATAAGCGTCTAACGATTAACTATCGATCATTAAATAATTTCGTGTATTATTATTTAATATAATCAATATATATAATATATTAATTACATTAAATAAAGTGTTCTCTAAATGTATATGCTGCTTGCCCGATAGGCTACGTAATTTTTGGTCGTATAACTATTGATTTGACGCGACGATAACCAATAGCTCCCACTTGCGATCGTCACAATCAATAATGTATACTAACAATGCTAAGTGTCTAGCAACACCGCATTGCTCCAGAAATACGAGTGTGGTTTCATAAAACAACTAGGTAAATGGTTTACAATTTTAAATTATCCTTTGTTTTGAGATACTTGTTGAACTATGGATATGGATCAAAGTCATTCCATATTGTTCATTTATTATGTTTCTCGTTTTAGAAATTAACCAAGATTACCAAACGTAAAACAAGTATCATCTTGATTTACACTTTTGCACGGCATGCAAACATCTGATTAATTCAGCGAGGCCCAAGAGTATCATACTCCGAAGAAAAGTGGAGGAACAAATTCTATTTTGACTACACGTGTCATTCATACGCCTCAACCAACTTCGAGAATAGCCTTTATAACCACCTTGTTCAGGATAGCGTTTGACTATAGTCAAGAAGAAAAATCCACACATGCAAGACCTGCTTGCATCTCAAGTCAGAGGAGAAATAAAATAACCATTTGCGAGATATCACTTAATGACACTGATCCATAAAGTGATGACTCGTAGGTTTGGGAAATCCAATATCCATAGCACGTGGATAACATGTGAGTTTGGCGGACACATCCTTAGTATTCATAGAATATAACCAATATCTCACATTTGCCTTAATTCAACGATACTCCCATATCATTGATCGACAATGGACAATTTAAAGTAATAAATTACTTAAGGATTAAACATGCAAATATAGGACACAATTAATATATGAATGAATAACTCAAGTACCAATGATATTAATCATCAAAATAATAAATGTTTTACATATCCCATTATCCAAATACTAAATCAAAACAGATTTACATGAGACTACTAAGCTAACGAAGTCCAATACCACTAGCATGATCAACATGCTTGTTTAAAGGCAACGTTTTAAAACGGATCTAAGTTGTCATATGTGTGAACTTTGTTAAGTACTACTTCATTATCTGCGATAACCTCACGGAGATAGTGAACCTTCCTTTTATAATGCTTGGCGCCTTTCTGAGCTCCGGACTCGTTGGCAATGGTTAATGCTCCAGTGTTGTCACATAGCATTTCCATAGGTTCTTTATTGGTGGGGACTACTTCAAGCTCATCAATAAACTTCCTTATCCAAATAGCTTCCATTGCGACTCGGCAGCATTGTATTCATCCCTGTAGAAGACAGCAGTGATGCTTTGCTTGGCACTCTTCCGACTACAGTGCCTCCGTTTAGAATGAAAACGATCCGTTTGCGACTTGGTGTCATCCTTGTCGGTCGCCACCCAAGATCTGTATAACAGTAACTCGAGCTCTCTGTTTGGGTTTCCACCGTAAACAAGAAACATATCTTTAGTATATCGAGATACTTCAAGATGTTCTTCACAGATACCAGTGACACTCACCTGGATCTACTTGAAATCGACTTGTTAAGTTCTGACCGAACGTAACATCAGGTCTAGTGCACCTCACCGCATACATGATGGATCCCACGTACCAGGCATAAGGAATCCTCTTCATGCGTTCCACCTCTGCAGTGTGTTGGGGTCCTTGAGATTTTCTCAACTCAATTTTTACTTGCATTGGGGTAGTTCCACTCTTAGAATTCGCCATATTAAATCTTTTCAAGATTTTCTCAATGTATGCACTTTGACAAAGTCCAATCAACCGCTTAGATCTATCTCTGTAGATCTTGATTCCTAGAATATATGCAACGTCACCTAAATCCTTCATAGAAAAACAATTTCCAAGATAGGCTTTAATAGCTTGTAACATTGGAATGTTGTTTCCCATGATCAATATGTCACCAACATATAAGATTTGGAATGCTACATTACTCCCACTAGCCTTACGGTATACACATGGCTCATCAAGGTTTTGAGTGAAACCATACTTCTTGATCTCCTCATCAAACCTTTTATTCCATTGCCTAGATGCTTGCTTTAATCCATAAATGGATCGCTAGTTTGCATACACGGTTAGGATATCGTGGATTGACAAATCCTTCAGGTTGGTCCATGTAAATCTCTTCGGTTAAGTGACCATTTAAGAAGGCAGTTTTGACATCTATTTGCCAAATCTCATAGTCATAGTACGCTGCTATGGCTAGAAGAATCCTAATAGCTTTTATGTCTGGACAGGAAGGTTTCTCATAATCTACACCGTAGGTTTGAGTATAACCTTTTGCCATAAGACGAGCTTTATAGGTGCGTACCTTTCCATCCATGTCGGCTTTTCTTCTGAAGAGCCACTTGCTACCAATGGTTTTAGCGTTAGGAGGGAGGTCAACTTCAATCCAGACTTCATTGTCTCTCATGGATTTCATTTCCTCGTTCATAGCCTTAAGCCATTTTTCAGATTCATGACGCTAATGCAGCTTTATAGTTAGCGTGCTCATTAAGATCCCCTAACTCATGCTCCTCTAATCGACGATAAAACACATTCGATCAAGCACGTATTGTCCCTGAGGACCTACGAACAGAATGACTTCACTTTCGGTTCAACACTTTCATGTTCAACCATCTCGTGAAGTTGGCTAGTATTTCGAAGGGTGAGCATCTTCTTGAATTTCATCAAGTTCTACGATCCTCCCACTTGCCTCTTGTGAGATGAGACGATTCTCAAAAACTCAGCAAACCTAGCAACAAATACCTTGTGCTCAGGTGGATAGTAGAAGTAGTAACCCATTGTTTCATTTGGGTATCCTACAAAGACACACTTAATAGATCTTGGTTCAAGTTTGTCGCATATCACGCTTCACCGAATGCCTCACAACCCTGCACCTTTAAGTAAGATGATTAGGGACTTTCCCATGCCATAGTTCATATGGTGTCTTTTCAACCTTCTTTGATGGAACCATATTGAGAATGCGCACTCAGAGCATAATCCCAAAAGGACATTGGTAGAGTTGTTTGACTTATCATAGATCTTACCATGTCAAGCGTGGTTCGATTCTCTCTCGATACACCATTATGTTGTGGTGTACGTGGAGAAGAGAGTTGTGAGACAATCCCACACTTCTTAAGATGATCAATAAACTCTTGACTCATATATTCACCTCCACGGTCAGACCGTAAAGTCTTTATGGTCTTTCCAAGTTGATTCTCAACTTCACTTTGAAATACTTTGAAAGTTTCAAAGACTTCATGTTTATGTTTAAGCAGGTAAACATAACCATGTCGACTAAAGTCGTCAGTGAAAGTTAAGAAATAGCTGTATCCTTGTTTTGACACAGTTCTAAAAGGACCACATACATCAGTATGTATGAGTCCAAGCATCTCTGTAGCTTTCTCCGGTTTATGCGGAAAGGCTTTTCGCCATCTTCCTGCATACACAAGATTCACACTTATCAAAAGAATCAAGGTCATTGATTTAAGCCCATCGTGTTGCAGCTTCTCAATGCGTTTCTTGTTAATGTGCCCAAGTCAGCAATGCCACAAGAATGTAGAGTCAAAGTTACGCTTGGATCTTTTACTATTAACTACATAGAACAATTATTTGAAACAGAATCATGCATATCAATTTCAAAAATACCATTCCTAGAAACAGCATTAAAATAAAACAAGTTATTCATTGAAACTGAAATACCAATATCCGTAAAACAATGAGTAAAACCCTTGTCTTTCAAAAGTGAAACTTAAACAATACCCCTAGTAATACTAGGAGCATAATGACAATTGTCTAAACAAATTATTAAACCACTAGGAAGTGACAAATCAAAAGTTCATATAGCTTCAACGGCCGCATTTCCATTCCCCACGAGGCTTAAAGCTACGGGCTTTAGTTTCCTACTTCGAGACCCTGAGTAGTATTACGATGTGAGTACCACAACAGGTCATATACCCAAGATTTATGAGGAAAAGTATAAAGTTCTATGACGAAGATACCTGATGTGCTAGCATTGCTACCCACATTGCACTTCTTCTGCATCAACTCGGCTAAATAGGTAGGACAATTTGATTTGTTGCCAAAACACGTCAAGCTTACTCACACAAGCTAGCCACTTGTGAATGACTAACCGTAAGAAACTTAAAACGGTTCGGACATAGATCAATAATAGATGAGAAGTTGTAGTATGTGGGTAACTCAAACGTGTTAGGTTTGGAACCGAGATCGTCTTCTAACGAGGGTTGAATGGAATTTCCAACTCACGCCTCGATTATCGGATTTGAATGAGAAGGGGATAAAATGATGTTATCTAAGCTACGGGCAAGGGAAGCATAAAAGGAAATTACACTACGGAAATCCTAAGAATTATAGCAAACTATGCAAATCTATGCTAAAATGCAAATACGGGATTAAACGAAACGCGAATTAAGATGCAACTACGTCTAATCTAAATCCTAAAAATAACCTAAAATTACTTTTATACTAAAAATTCTATTTGAAAACTATCTAAGAATTAAAACTAATTTTTAGGAATTTTCTGGATTTTATAAGAATTAAAAACTAATTATTAACTTTAAAAATAAAACTAATTATCTAGAAATTATGAAAAAGAGAGGGAAAATTATGGAATTACTTTTCAAAAATCTAAAATATCATAAAAGACTTTTCAAAACTATTTTTTTATTTTTCAGATTAATTTTCTATTTTCTACTAATTTAAAACTATTTTAATCTAATATAAATTGTGAAAAATACCAAATAAAAGGGGAAAAATAAGGAAAAATATTTTTTATGCTTTTTATATTTTTCTAAAACTGGGAAAATTGAAAAATTATTTTTTGGAACTTTTTCTTAATTAATTTCAATTAAAGCTAATTAAAAGATGATTAAAAACTGTTTTTAATTAAGAAAAATAACAAACAGTAGCTAAAATTTATGAAAAATTCAGGAAAATTCTAAAATATAAATCTAAATCTATGAAAAATATAAAAACATGGGCTTATGTGGATGAAATAAGAGTCAGTAAATCGAAATGGAAATAAGCTACTTAAAATAAGCTAATAAGCACAATAATGAACCAACTGATAAAAGAAGCTAGATAATACTAAAACTACTCTAAGGCAACTTATGCAAGCTAAACCTAATACCTAATAAACAGCATCCAGCTTTGATGTCACACCCCCAAATTAACTGTTTTACAAATGAATGGAATTTGGGGATTGACTGTCATAGCATCATAGTTACAGATATATTGAACGACCTAAAGTGTCTTTTGGAAAACACATCGTTTGATTTAATAAAACAATCAGAGTTTACAAAGTTCAGTCCCAAATGAAATCAACTTGCGGAAAATAAGTTTAGTACAGTAAACGATGTTTTAAAGTATGTAAAACCAGTGAGACACGCCGTCACCACGACTCCATGATGTGTCCAAATGCATGCCATGAAGTGAATGCCTTAGATACCCGAGATAAAACATGCTAAAAGTGTCAACACAAAGGTTGAGTGAGTTCATAGAGTTTGTGTTGAAATGTAAAGCCTTTCAAAATCGTTTATGCTGCAAAGGCATTGTAAATCGTTGAAATGTAAAGACTATCAAAATCGATTATGTAGCAAAGGCATTGTAAATCACTCAGTTCCAAGTTCCGCCCATACAAAACTTGCAACCTGTGTGTTCACAACCCACCGCCAGAATATGCATAGTTTATGTTCAAACAGAAATCGCCAAATGAATTCACAAAATAGTGCATGACTCAATGTATCGAAATCGTTTATGCAGAAAGGCATTGTAAATCCACCCAGTTCCAAGTCCCGCCCATACAAAACTTGCAACCTGTGTGTTCACAACCCATTGCCGAAATGTATATATAGTTTATATTCAACCACACATCGCCGATGAATTCACAATAGTACCTAACTCGACGTAAAACCATAGGTTTAATTAATTCGCTTGAACACAATCATCGTAGTGTGAGTTAAATTGTTTCACACTCATCGTTAAAAACAACATCGTATTTATTTCACTAAGTTCATGACACCAAAGCGTAAACATCGCACCAATAAAAATTGGTAATCATCGTTTCATCGCCGCACTAATAGGTAATTTGCCAATTTACCTTAATGATTCAATATAGTGCTCGATTTCCTAAATGGGTCAATAGCGGGAGTGTTAATTCCAATAGGCCTATTCAATATTCGGCCACTCGCAAGTGACTAATGGTTCATGATGTAGGGACTTCGAACATGGCAAATACTTAGTGACAATAAAACATTCGGATATAACATGTAGTTCAAAGCATTTGTGTTCGATTAAAAATATAGCATGTATCTCCCCAAGAGTTTGTAAAACAATTAAGAAATATAAAGTGGGGCTATGAACTCACGGTTATTCATATAAGTTAAAGTACTTGTGAAAGTAAATGAAAACAGTTTGAGCATGTATCTCCCCCAAAATAGTTATGAAAACAAGTAAAAGTAGGGGCTATGAAAACTCACTGTAATCCTTAAATGTTTAGAGTAACTATAAAAGTAAATAAAAATAGTTGAGCATGTATCTCCCCCAAGACAGTTATGAAAACAAGTAAAAGTAGGGGCCATGAAACTCACTTGGTAAAATGAGGCGATGACAAAAGTGAGTACACCGAGATGTAGTGTGATGCTTTAATCTGGACCTATTACCAATGATATGATATGTAATGAGTTGCAATGTAATGTTATGCAAGCATTTCGTATGTTATTTATACCATTTGCGAGTTTTTGGAAAAAAATAATACTTATTGTCGAAAAATACTCTTTTGACGTCTTGACCAATCAAAAATCACTTTACAAGTATTTACGTCAAAATGTCATCCTACAATGGTTTTGTAATGATTTATAGTGAAATTATCACTTTTCGTCAGAAAATAAAGTCGTTGGAAATTTTATGAAAGTGACAAAATGGCTTTGAAAGACTAGTCGAATGGTGTATCGTCGAACGTTAGGAACGAACTCGACGGTTTTGGAAAGTTTGTATCAAAATCTAAAAGTTTCAGTTCATGATTTTTCGTCATAGAGGTCTCGAACATAAAGATAATAGGGTTAAATATGGTGATTTTAGTTACCGTAACACTTATCTCGTAAAAATAATATAGTTTTTCTAAAAATAATGGTTACGGCAAGTTTATGAAAACGTGTATATCTTAGTCGTTTCAAATCCGTTTTCTACGTATTATACGTCCTTTGCTTCGTATCAAAGTATACTAATATATTTTTGATAAGTCGAAATAATTTGTAAAGCTTAGGACTCGTTTTTGACTCGAACAATGTAAAAAAACAGTTTGCTGAAAATTCTGAAAATAATATATTTCGTCGTCAAACTTGTAAAATCCATAACTTCTTCGTTATAAGTCCGTTTTCATCCGTTCAAGCGGCCACGGATTCGTTTTAAAGTATATTTTCTAAATATCAAGGTCAAAGTTTCGTACCAACTGTCGGATTTTCCAGAAAAATGAAACAAGGACAGAACATAATTTATAACTTATCGAAAATAGTTTTTCTCGGACAAAACCTATTCTAATCCCTTCAAATCAACTCCAAAGCTAATCTAATCCTACCATACACCTTCTTAGGGTGTCATGGGTTCCTAGACATCATCAAGACCAAAGAATACCAAGGGAATATTTATAGGATGACCAAACATGTATATATACTCTAAAATCATGAAAAAAATGGTATAAATCACATATCATGCATACTTGCTCCAAAAATGAAAAGATGAATATGAAATGATAAGGAAACATGAAAATGAAAGAAATATGCTTACAAGTGAAAATGATGAGGTGAAAGTAACAAGGATAATCCTAAATACTCTTGGTTTTTATTTCAAAACCTAATAAAGAGTATAAACTAGATTGTAAAAACACTTGAGAAAATTTTTGAAGATGATCCCTTGTGAGCTCTTTGTAGAACCGGTTATGGAGGAGCAAAACAAAGAAGAGAGAACTTTTTAACTATCACTTGAATGAAAATGTAGTGAATGAGAAGAAAAATAATTGAAGTAGACTTATGTATAAGTAACATTTATTACAATCAAAGGAACCATACTCAATCTAATACACCCCCCCCTTGTCGCCAAGGGGAGGGATGTAAGATATTTATGTTTTTTTTTTTTTTTTTTCAAATGTAACTTGTATTATTTGTATAATTTTTGACAAAAGTGTAAGTTAAAGTGTAGATGTTATACAAGTAAAGGTAAATGGAAATTTTTGGTACAAGTAAGTTTTTAATAGATTAAAATAGAATGTAATGAGATAATAAAAATTGTAAAAATACATTCCTTGTGAAATTTGAGTGATAAAAATAATTATCGTATAATTTTTAAGAAAACGTCGTAATAATTTAACTTTAACGATTTATGTACCAAATAAATTTGAAACACTAGGAAAACTAAAAATATAGTTTTTATAAACTAAATGTAAGTTTAAAAATACATCGGGATCATTTTTGAAAGTAACGGATTAAATATACAAAATAATAACTCACGCGATAACGCTTATTAAATATAAAAATTACGCGTATAAAGTGAAATGAAATGTCGTGAATGAACTAATGAGATGCAAATGAATTGTAGACTAATCTTAGTCCATATGAAATGTAATGTGATGTTATGATCATGAATTCGCGTTAAACCTTTAAGGTTCCGCGATTTGGAACACGTAAACCAAGTTTACGATAAATGTTGAAATAGTGAAGCATAAATCGTTTCGAGAAATGACCTGAAAGTACGGGTTGTCACAGATGCAACCGCTACTTAAGCACAATAAGCTACCTGACCCATGATTAAGCACTTGCACCAGCTTATTCTATAAGCTAAAGAGAAAACCTAAAGTGTGGATCTCAAGGCAACCAACCAGAGATACTATATCCAAATTTACAAATTTTATGAGGACTTATAATGAAGAAATTAAAGATCTAAACAAAAGGGCATAAATGGGATGATGGTGCAGGTAAAAACAGATATGGCTAAAGTGCAGTTGCAGACTGAGTTGTCCAACTAAAAGCTCCTAAGGTGCAAGCTAAAACTGATTATCTATGATAATAACTACCTTAGGAATTAACAAACAAGCTCTAATGTCAACCAAATGGGCTAATGATCATCAGTTGGTTCACGATATGGACAGAAGAAAAGACGAAAACAAACCGATATGCAGTTAAAATGGTGATGGGGCAACTTGCGTTTGATAAGCTTGCGAAATAAGCTTCTAAATGAAATCTAAGAGCTGCACTTACTTAACCTAAGATAGCGTCTATCTAAGGAATACAAAACTAAGCAATCTCTACAACCACATTAAGCTAACAAGAAACAAATAAAAGAGTAGAAACTGAGGTGTGAAGTGGAGCGTAAAAGGGGTTTTGAACTCAACAATGAACAAGGTAAACTTATCTAATGGATGCATAAACCAAAAAACAGATAATCAAAATCGTAACCTAAGATAGCGTCTATCTAAGGAATACAAAACTAAGCAATCTCTACAACCACATTAAGCTAACAAGAAACAAATAAAAGAGTAGAAACTGATGGTGCAACAAGTGGAGCGAAAAGGGTTTTGAACTCAACAATGAACAAGGTAAACTTATCTAATGGATGCATAAACTGAAAAACAGATAATCAAAAGCGTAAACTACTCTAGCAAACAAAAGTTAATCCATCATATTCAAAGGAAGAGCTAGAATAGCGTCTTAAAGATACTAATATGAGACAGATCAAAGTGAAATCCAAATCACAAAAGCAGTCTTGATCTTATGAAAACTTGATTGAGATACTTTTAAAAACGACTTAAGCATACGTGTATCTAAGATTTGAGTATCCAAAACCAATAAAACCTTAACATTTAATCAGTCCCAAACACTCCTTTAAGCACCCAAAATTTACTTAAAACTTAAAACCTGATGAGATTCTATCTAAAACTGATTTGGAATGGCTAAACAAACATTAAACTTATTCAAACAATAATTTAAAGACAGAAATCAAACATCACTAATTTGACTTTGAAAGTTGACTAATGCTGACTTTTATGAAGAAAATGAAATGAAGAATGTCTTAAGCAAAATTAAACATATAAGCTATGAAAAGCTTATATGAGCTTAGATGATCAGAAATAAGCTTCTAAAACGTAAATAGATAAATGATTTAAACTGACAAGGAAATGAAACAAGTTGAAACTCAAAAACTGAATTTGCAATTGATAAATCTGAAATTACAAACTAAAATGGAGAATTACAACTAACATAAAACAGTAAATAACATCAAATTAACAAGGTCAAAATTTCTCTAAAACTTAAGAAATTGGACCACTAGCAAACTGTGGAGAGTGAGGGTTTAAATAGCTGAGCTTGGCTTGGCTAAGGTTTCTGGGACTCTCATCTCAACCCTTGATCATTCCTCTTGTCATCCCATTCACTCTTGGCCATTGGATTGGATTGGTGATGTGTTCACACCAATAAGAAAGCTCCATTATGCCACGCTGGCTATCTTGTGACAAATACCTCTGACAAGGTGGCAGGAAGTTCTAGAAGGGTACTTAAGTGAGGGTAAAAGTGGAGGTGTACGGGGTAAATGGGGATGATGGTGGTAAACAGTGAAAATGGGTGTGAAGGTTGGGCGCGCCTGGTAAGGGTTGATTTGGGCGGGTTGGTTTTATTTATTGGATTGGGTTGGGACATGTATTTTGGGCCGGCTAGGTATTTGGATTTAGGACTACAATGAACCAAGGTGTATAAACAAGGACTATACATGTAAAATCTGAAATTTCAAGGGACCATAGCTGTAATTCTGACAATGTCTTTCAAGGGTCATTATTGGCAATGTTAAATAATCCAAGGGTGAATTTGCAACATTTGAATCTTCAGGGGCTATTTCTGCCAAAAACTCAAAGTTGAGGGGCCAATTTTGACATTTCTTCAAACTTGATTGTAACTTCTAAAAATCATCCTCAAAGAATAGAATCTTCCAAAATGCACAATCCCGACCTTCCGGCCAAAGCATAAGCTCTCTTGATCTCTCGTGCTCGATTTACATCTGATTGGCTCCTTTTGTGTGTTTTTACATATCCGTAACTGCACATGCACAAACTCAAGAAAACCACAAATATTAGCAATAAACGGCTCTTTCTTGGTTATTTTGGGTCAGGTTTGATATAGAAAAGGTATGTGTTTTAGCACATACCAAAATACCCCAGACGAAACCATTGTCGTGTCCTCACGCAATGCAATCAACTCACGCTTCTAAAACCAAGGATTTCAATCTCTTTCTACTAAACCTATGAAGAAGTAGCAAAGATTCCTCAAAAGAGATTAAGAAAGCCTTAATTCTAAAAACGCCCGTTTACCTTTTAATTCACATGTATAGATATTACGGTTAAGCACATTCCGGTTATGAATGATGGTTTGTTGAACTTTCATGTCGATCAATAACTCCAACATTTTTCAAACGACACGTTAGGATCACGGAGTAGAAAACACAATACAGCGTGAAGTGACCATACGGATAGAATACATCGTCCCTGATTTTTCACAAGTCCCAAACTAAGCGTAAAACCGAAATCATTGTTAAATATGATTCTAGATGCTAACACTACCCATGGAAGTTACTTGTGTAAATACCGTTTGTTCCCATTTTCCTATTTTCCTCTAGATTTTTTTATTTTGTGAGAAATGAATTTCTTCAAATTCTCGTTTCGATAACTTTTATTCCGATAAAGATGCAAAGCTAAGTCGATAATTAGTTATCCGCCTTCCCTCAAGAACCATTGTCCCAAAAATGAGGTCCACATCAAGGAATTTTTATTCACTTATACTTTTGATTTTTTCAAATTTTTTTTTTTTTTTTTTGTTGTATTTGAAATAGAACTTAGACTTTTATTTATATGAGCTGTGAACCACGGAGCTTCACGGGGTAATTCCAAGAACTTAGACTTTTATTTATATGAGCTGTGAACCACGGAGCTTCACGGGGTAATTCCAAGACTATAGGCTTCATGAAATGAGGATCCCGGCTGGCTAGGCTAAGACCTCACTCAATCCCGGCTAAAGATCCAAGGGTCCGATCTCGACACCGCAGCTCACAACTTTACTTATTACTTTATCACTTATTACTGATTGCTTATTCATTACGGATCCTTGATGTGTACCCAATTTTTAAAACAAAGATTCTTTTAAGAAGATAAAGAACTAATTATCGCCAAAAACTCAACATCTCTAATTATTAATTCACAGATATGGGGTGAAACAATTTTGTGGGAACAAAAATCCATAAGTACCTTTGATGGGCTCTAAAGAGAACCAACTACTCCACGCTTAGCATCTAAACTCATAAACAACTCTATCATTTCTCGATCTCCGCAAATTTAAAATCCCAAATAATGAGATCCGCGGATGCTTAGCCGATAATTTTTAGATTACCTATGGTTAAGGGAACAAGTTAGGGCTCAACACGCCGGTCAAGTCGAATTCCATTCCTACTCTCACCAGCAGAAAGTCAATCAAGGTGTCAAAACATATATTAACTTAGCTAATGCTTCGTCAAATGAAATCAAGTCATGCATATTTAAAATCACTCAGGGAAACTTGCAAATTCTTGGCCTTGTGAGCTAGAATTCGCATTTTATAGCTTCTTGTCTAAGAGACTAGCAAACTTTTCAATCAAAAAGACTTAACAAAAGCTTGAAAATTTTTTAAATTTTGCTCATTTTTGCACAATTTTTCATTTTCTAAGGAAAAACGGGGTTGCGAGAGAAACACAACAGAAATAAGCAAGTGCGGTCAAATCAAATCGAAGATTACCCTACCCCAGACTAGAACGAAACATTGTCCTCAATGTTTAAAGCAAGGGTATCACGAAAATCTAAAATCCGTTTATTAAGTATGCTAGAAGAAAAACGTTAGTCGATAAGATTAGGATATCGGATTTCCATCAGCAACGATCATGAAACTCGAGTGGAGAAATGACAAACTTCGAGCACGAGAGTCTTCATATCGGGAACATCCTAAACATAACATCACAAACAACCAAACACGAGAAATCGAAGAGGCTAACCCCTTCATGTCACTTATTAGAAAATAGAAAGAAGATAGATGGATAAGCATGGGGTGCCTCCCACGAAGCGCCATCTTTTTTTTCTTAAACGAGTCGCTAGCCGACTCGTCCCCGAATTTAGTTGTCCTTGGGAAGAAAGTGGTAGAAATACCGGGTCAAAACGGTGTCCTCATTCCCGAAAGAATGAGACCGTGGGTTGGGTGGAGAAGAAAATGTGTGGATAAGGCATATGATGTAAGAAGGATCCATCATCCGGTGGTTTTGCGGGCGGACGAAGGGATGACGGATCAACATGAGGATATTCCAAAGAAAATGGGAGCTCATGGTAAACGATAAGAGGTTTAGGCTCAACAATCAAGGCATCCATCCGAGGATCCTTATTTTAAATGATTTTAACAAAAGGCTCATCAATGTATATCCCTGGTTTAAAGATTTTGTCTTCACATGCGGGCTCAACGGGATAAAGGATGGTCGACTCAATAGAGAGAGGAGATTCAAGAAGTCCATCAAGGAACATCATATCCCCTCGGATCATTCATAACAACATCCTCAATACCCGGTGGTATCAAGTCATCAAGAGCAAGAAATGAGTCGGCTTCCTCAATGATTGGGTCATTTGTCGAATTATTGGAAATATCGTTCAAAACCTTGCTCATATCAACCTCGAAGTAGAATCGCTCAAGAATCGGAGGATAAACATCATCAATAGTGGGATTGCCACTAATCTCTTCATCAAATCGGAAAGTCTCAAGCTCGGGAGAGAAATCACTATCTTTAACGGAGATAGGATGCGAACTTGAATTATTGTTCAAGGCTTCAATCTTAGCAATGAGAAGATAAACATTTGACAATGTTTGACGTAGTGCTGGATCCTCGATCTCAATATCATCAGGCTCAATCTCTTCTTCTTCTGGCTCAAAATCATTTACTTCTTCTATATCGATGGGCTCAGAAGGTAAATCGTCGATAAAATCGATGTCTCCATAAGAATCATCATCGGAATCGGAGAACATCTCAACAGAATCGTTTGAAATATCAAGAGAAGGCTCATCACAAATGTCAACCACCCCAGACTCTCTTGGGCTTGGGATAAGGATCTCAACATTAGTCTCTTCCGTTTCCGGAATAGTACTAAGATGCTCATCCCCCATTATGAGAGAATCAACGGGTTCAAAAATGTCCGTAGAAATATGATCATCGACCTCTTCCAAAACGACGTCACTTCTCTCAACCGGCGTGAGTGAAGGGTAAGAGTCGGAAATGAAAGGCTCAGAAATGGGAGTGGGATTGCCACTCGAAGGAGTATAATCATCATCAGAATCAGAATCATAATAATAGGTAGTTGGACGATGTTGGATCACTTTCGCGGCCTCTTCAGCTAATAATTCACGATAGGTCTTCTGATTAGGATCTTTTTCTTCGTGGGAAAGTTTTTCAAGAAGACTCTTAAGATCAATCATGATCTCTTGAACTTTTTGATTAAATTCTTCAGAACATGGAGAAGGTGGTGGTTGAACTTCTTGGTATTGTGGAGGTGGGTTATAAGGATAATCATAATTGTTACAAGGAACTTGCTCGTAAACAATCGGATTCTGCATCTGACAATCGGAATTAACGTGCGGACCTCCACAATACTCACAACAATATGATTGTTGTGACGAATACGGGTAAGGTTCATAACCAAAGGTTGAGTTGTTAAATTGAACTTGACATTGAAAACCTTGGTGAGGACCACCACAGTACTCACAAGAGTATGATTCCGGCTCATGGTACAGAGGTTGGTTAGGAAAATCGGTTGTCTCATAGTTAGGATTGTGGTGAAACTCGGTTCCAGATTTTCCATTGATACAAGCGGAACAATTCCAACCATATTCGGGTCCTCTGCACCATATGCACAAAAGCTGATAAATCGAAGAATTATCCAGATAAGAGTTAGCTATTTCCACCATTTCCGTGAGAGGCTCTGATTCTTGAACGGGATTCATCTCGGGCTCAGAAACATATTTCATTTCCCTCACCGGAGAGGGAGTAGGAATCGAGGGTTCTTCAATTAGAGCACTCTTTTGTTCTAGCCGTGCATAAAGACGAGCAAGATCTGGATTTGGATTGATAAAATTCTGGCATACATCACAAAATCCATTCCGACAATTATTTCCGCACCAGTCGCAAATACATTTCAAACATCGAAATTGTGTCTCTTCCATACGGCTTTGGCAATGAAGGCAACGACGATAATTGATCGTATCCATGAGAATTAAACATATAGAGGGTAAAAGACAAGAATTATCGGGTTAAGAGGATAAAAGAAGAATATTTTTGGGTTTTTAAAACAAATTTTGAAAAGGAAAATCTTTTTGGGTTTTTATATTTAAGAAAATGTGGAAAACACAATATTTTTGTAACCTTCACGTCAACCGGTGCTCGGTAGCTCTCAAAAGTACGCGCAGCGGAGCGGGAACGAAGAGTGGATCGTTCTTCAGTCTGCAATTTAATGTCAAGACTTTCCTTATACCCCGTGTATAGGTTGTACCTTCAAGGTGAGCCGACGTAACAATTAACGTTCGGGTTTCTTTTGTTGGTTTTTAAATTTTTATGGTTTTTGTAAACACTAGGAAGAATGTTTAGGTTTTTTTAGATTTTTTTTTTTGGGTTTTGAAAAGATATATATACAAAATGATGGTAACTTCACTGGGAAGGATCTTCAAATGCACGCGATTCGAGACGGAATACGAAAACTCGCTACAAGCCCTCCCCGGCAGCGGCGCCAAAAATTGATTTGTTGCCAAAACACGTCAAGCTTACTCACACAAGCTAGCCACTTGTGAATGACTAACCGTAAGAAACTTAAAACGGTTCGGACACTGATCAATAATAGATGAGAAGTTGTAGTATGTGGGTAACTCAAACGTGTTAGGTTTGAGCACCGAGATCGTTCCGAACGAGGGTTGAATGGAATTTCCAACTCACGTCTCGATTATCGGGATTTGAATAAGAGAAGGGGATAAAATGATGTTATCTAAGCTACGGGGCAAGGGAAGCATAAAAGGGAAATTACACTACGGGAAATCCTAAGAATTATAGCAAACTATGCAAATCTATGCTAAAATGCAAATACGGGATTAAACGAAACGCGAATTAAGATGCAACTACGTCTAATCTAAATCCTAAAAATAACCTAAAATTACTTTTATACTAAAAATTCTATTTGAAAACTATCTAAGAATTAAAACTAATTTTTAGGAATTTTCTGGATTTTATAAGAATTAAAAACTAATTATTAACTTTAAAAATAAAACTAATTATCTAGAAATTATGAAAAAGAGAGGGAAAATTATGGAATTACTTTTCAAAAATCTAAAATATCATAAAAGACTTTTCAAAACTATTTTTTTATTTTTCAGATTAATTTTCTATTTTCTAATAATTTAAAACTATTTTAATCTAATATAAATTCTGAAAAATACCAAATAAAAGGGGAAAAATAAGGAAAAATATTTTTTATGCTTTTTATATTTTTCTAAAACTGGGAAAATTGAAAAATTATTTTTTGGAACTTTTTCTTAATTAATTTCAATTAAAGCTAATTAAAAGATGATTAAAAACTGTTTTTAATTAAGAAAAATAACAAACAGTAGCTAAAATTTATGAAAAATTCAGGAAAATTCTAAAATATAAATCTAAATCTATGAAAAATATAAAAACATGGGCTTATGTGGATGAAATAAGAGCTGTAGTGTAACTGAAATGGAAATAAGCTACTTAAAATAAGCTAATAAGCACAATAATGCACCAACTGATAAAAGAAGCTAGATAATACTAAAACTACTCTAAGGCAACTTATGCAAGCTAAACCTAATACCTAATAAACAGTTAACTCAGCTTTGATGCAAACTGCTACTTAAGCACAATAAGCTACCTGACCACGACTGATTGACATAGCAGAACTGCTTATCCTATAAGCTAAAGAGAAAACCTAAAGTGTGGATCTCAAGGCAACCAACCAGAGATACTATATCCAAATTTACAGCTTATGAGGACTTATAATGAAGAAATTAAAGATCTAAACAAAAGGGCATAAATGGGACGATGGTCTGCTGTAAAAAACAGATATGGCTAAAGTGCAGTTGCAGATCTGAGTTGTCCAAACTAAAAGCTCCTAAGGTGCAAGCTAAAACTGATTATCTATGATAATAACTACCTTAGGAATTAACAAACAAGCTCTAATGTCAACCTAATGGGCTAATGATCATCAGTTGGTTCACTGATATGGACGTAGCAGGACGAAAACAAAACGATATGCAGTTAAAATGGTGATGGGGCAACTTGCTGCTTGATAAGCTAAGCGAAATAAGCTTCTAAATGAAATCTAAGAGCTGCACTTACTTAACCTAAGATAGCGTCTATCTAAGGAATACAAAACTAAGCAATCTCTACAACCACATTAAGCTAACAAGAAACAAATAAAAGAGTAGAAACTGATGGTGCATAACGTGGAGCGAAAAGGGGTTTTGAACTCAACAATGAACAAGGTAAACTTATCTAATGGATGCATAAACTGAAAAACAGATAATCAAAACTGTAAACTACTCTAGCAAACAAGAGTTAATCCATCATATTCAAAGGAAGAGCGGAATAAAGTCTTAAAGATACTAATATGAGACAGATCAAAGTGAAATCCAAATCACAAAAGCAGTCTTGATCTTATGAAAACTTGATTGAGATACTTTTAAAAACAGCTTAAGCATACAGGTATCTAAGATTTGAGTATCAAAAACCAATAAAACCTTAACATTTAATCAGTCCCAAACACTCCTTTAAGCACCCAAAATTTACTTAAAACTTAAAACCTGATGAGATTCTATCTAAAACTGATTTGGAATGGCTAAACAAACATTAAACTTATTCAAACAACAATTTAAAGACAGAAATCAAACATCACTAATTTGACTTTGAAAGTTGACTAATGCTGACTTTTATGAAGAAAATGAAATGAAGAACAGTCTTAAGCAAAATTAAACTCATATAAGCTATGAAAAGCTTATATGAGCTTAGATGATCAGGAAATAAGCTTCTAAAACATAAATAGATAACAGATTTAAAACTGACAAGGAAATGAAACAAGTTGAAACTCAAAAACTGAATTTGCAATTGATAAATCTGAAATTACAAACTAAAATGGAGAATTACAACTAACATAAAACAAGAATAACATCAAATTAACAAGGTCAAAATTTCTCTAAAACTTAAGAAATTGGACGACCTAGCAACCTGTGGAGAGTGAGGGTTTAAATAGCTGAGCTTGGCTTGGCTTCAGAAGGTTCTGGGACTCTCATCTCAACCCTTGATCATTCCTCTTGTCATCCCATTCACTCTTGGCCATTGGATTGGATTGGTGATGTGTTCACACCAATAAGAAAGCTCCATTATGCCACGCTGGCTATCTTGTGACAAATACCTCTGACAAGGTGGCAGGAAGTTCTAGAAGGGTACTTAAGTGAGGGTAAAAGTGGAGGTGTATGGGGTAAATGGGGATGATGGTGGTAAACAGTGAAAATGGGTGTAGAAGGTTTGGGCGTGCTCTGGTAAGGGTTGATTTGGGCGGGTTGGTTTTATTTATTGGATTGGGTTGGGACATGTATTTTGGGCCGGCTAGGTATTTGGATTTAGGACTACAATGAACCAAGGTGTATAAACAAGGACTATACATGTAAAATATGAAATTTCAAGGGACCATAGCTGTAATTCTGACAATGTCTTTCAAGGGTCATTATTGGCAATGTTAAATAATCCAAGGGTGAATTTGCAACATTTGAATCTTCAGGGGCCATTTCTGCCAAAAACTCAAAGTTGATGGGCCAATTTTGACATTTCTTCAAACTTGATTGTAACTTCTAAAAATCATCCTCAAAGAATAGAATCTTCCAAAATGCACAATCCCGACCTTCCGGCCCAGCATAAGCTCTCTTGATCTCTCGTGCTCGGATTTACATCTGATTTGGCTCCTTTTTGTGTGTTTTTACATATCCGTACCTGCACATGCACAAACTCAAGAAAACCACAAATATTAGCAATAAACGGCTCTTTCTTGGTTGTTTTGGGTCAGTTTTGATATAGAAAAGGTATGTGTTTTAGCACATACCACAATTCCTCCTCCAATGTCCAATCTGATGACAATGATGGCACTCAGTGTCCTTAGCAGGATGCATCTTTTTAGGTGGAGGGGGAATCTTGGCCTTGGGGGCATAAGCAAGCTTAGCCTTGCCATTGCCACGATTCTTGCCCTGAGCACCATTATGCGGCTTCTTGTTTTTATTGTTCTTCTGGATCCTTCTTGCTCTTATAGCAAGTACAGCAGGAGTAGCATCTCTTTTAGGAAGCCCTTGTTCTGCAGTGGCTTAAGCATCGCATGCACTTCATTCACTGTCTTCCCCATGCATTGCATATTATAATTCTGTCTGAATCCAGCAAAGTCCTTGTTCAGAGAGGTAAGAATCATGCTCACTGCAAGGCCAGATGACATGGGGTGACCAAGGCATTCCAGTCGATCTAGATAGCCCTTCATTTTCAGAACATAGGTGCTAACTGATTGACCCTCCTCATGCTTACATGCATGAAAGGCCTGCACAGTCTCAAGGAGTTCCTGTTCTGCTTGCTGAGCAAACATGGTCTTCAATTCCTTAAGCATGTTATATGCATCAAAGTGCTCCAGATTCTTTTGAAGTTCTGGAGTCATGCTTATGAGCATAAGACAGCCTATGTCCTTGGATGCTTTAACCCATTGGGCGTTAGCAGCAAGGACATCAGCAGGAACCTGCTGATCAGGTGTTAGAGGAACAGGAGTGGCAGGTATGGGATGCTCCACATAGGTTAACTTATCCTCGGCTGTGAGGACGATCCTCAAATTTCGATACCAGTCGAGAAAGTTAGATCCAGTGAGTTTTTACTTTTCAAGGAAAGACCTGAAGATCGAATTGTTGACGGTTTGATTGGCTGCCATCTACAATAAAACAAAGTTCAAGATTTTAGTATTTTCGATAATTAATTATTTTACAAATTACCTACCCATGTTTTAATAAATAAAACAATTAATTTACTAAAATACTAAGATCCTCTTGAACTCCCACTCATCACGGTAGTGCTTACTACTCTGGTAAGTCTTGTGGGTACAAGAGGTAGGCGGCGTGCGACAATTACATTACATGTGCAATTCTAAGATTTATGAGACTTATGGCACTAGAGTACAAGCTGCTAGTGTCATGCATGTTTTGTCTCATCCTATGCCTCGGGATCAAGGATCTCACCCGCTTGACTCGATTAAGTCGTCCAATTAGAGAACATGTGTAAATAACTCTAGGTCCTACGCCAGAGAATAAACACATGGGGTTGCAATTCACTTACGTCCCACGAAAAGCAAAAGGCAAGTGCAAGTGTTCTCAAACTTGGATGGCATAGACTTAAATTTCAAATAAGGTATCATATAATTTTTGACAAAAACATGTATAAAAAATTGTGTACAAAGAAGCATGCAAACATCTTTGTATCACAAGTTTGCAAAAAACAATTTTTCAACTTATTTATGTGTACTAATATCACGGAAAAAAGAATGGTCAAGAACCCTATATTGTACTCTACATGAGTCAAAAGACCCAAGTTCTTCCAATAATTCCCACAAATGCCGAAACATGTAGTGGGGCGGGAAAAGGCCATGCAAAACCCTAGATCTTGGTGTTAACCAAAAGATCATTAATAAGAGTACAAAACTTTAGGTATCTTATACTTAAAGTTTATAAAATCAAACGATATCCATCATGCTATATCCTGGTAGCTTCGAGTAATGATCCACACCCTCAATAGCATGATCGAACCAATGATTTAATCAAATCAGATTTCGATAGTTTATAGTCCGTTTAAGTGTAAAAAAAAACAAGTTTTACACATAACACATAACTGGTCACAAGGAATTAAGTGTGTATATTAACAGACAATAATTAAATCTCACGATATCCAGCAAGCTATATCCTGGTAGCTTCGAGTAATGATCCACACCCTCAATAGCTTGATGGAACCCACGATTTAATTTAAACCAAGTTTCGATATAAGTAATTAGTCTGTTTTTATTTCCAAAATCAAAATCATATATGTAAACAAGTCACAAGGAAAAAACATATAAGCAATAAAAAGGAAGAAGAAGGGGTAGAGGTGAAGACAGACTCTAATGGAAAACAAGAAACAAGTAATGCTAAAAAACTCAAGAGTGAGTCTTCCCCAATTGGAGAATCTAAGGCTCCCACAAGGTTTTCGAGCTAGGTACCAAGTGGACCACAGACGTCATAGATCATGACCGCGTAAGCCTTAAGATCGGAAAAAGAAAAAGAAGAATCCATATTACAACATCCTTTTAATTTTTCCTAACCTCTTTTATTAACCATTAATATCAAACAAGATCAAGGTTTAATTAAATGACAATAATGCATGTTATTGTCATAACAATTAATATATGTGTTTAATTAGCGTAGCAAGCGACTCTATGTGTAACCCATAACACCAAACGAGATGGCTCGTGATGCCACTGTTGGAAATTTATATTGATTAAACCATCAATGCTACGAGTACGCAGCGAATGGATCTATATTTAATGTTATGAATTAAAACACATAATTAAAACACATAAAAATACTAACCTTGAATCTATTGAAAAATAGATAAACACCGGATCTTGATCTTTCACCACGAAACACCAAATCAACTATAATAAGTTGATCTCTATCAAATGCATACACTACACGTTAAGCAAGAACACTAGGTTGCTAGAGCTTAACACACGAACAAACAAAACGTGGCAGTCTTGGCCTTTTGTTATTTCTGCTCTTGCGTCAAAACGAAGAGATGGGATTGGTTGATGTTGTTTTTATAGAGTTAGTTTCGTTTGAATTGATGCTAATATCTCAAGTCACTGTCATATGAAAGAACCAAAAGTCCCATTATATATACTAAGATATTGACTTGTTATTCAAGTTGACAATCATCTCCATAATTAGCATGACGACGCAATCATCTTGATAATTAATGTGACATAATCATACCTATAATTAATGTGACACAATCATCTCAATATTCAACCATATTCTTTCTGTCCAATATTCGACAATTAGAATCATTTCCACATTTAATAATATTCGGATGACCAATTTCAAATGAGTTCATTAGGCTCATGTACGCTATCATAAATTATTAGTACATTACGAATAATTAATTTAACCAATTAGTTAATATAAGCGTCTAACGATTAACTATCGATCATTAAATAATTTCGTGTATTATTATTTAATATAATCAATATATATAATATATTAATTACATTAAATAAAGTGTTCTCTAAATGTATATGCGTGTGCCCCGATAGGCTCACGTAACTTCTGGCCGTATAACTATTGATTTGACCTACGCATAACCAACAAGTTAATCTTGACTAATGTGTTGCTGATACATTTATCATGACAAACTTGATTAAAGTTTATCCTGATTCTTAAGAGATGTCTTTTAAGCCCTTAATCGACCACTTTTATATCCGTTACTGCTTAATTTCGTTGCTTGTCACTTTTTAGGTCTCTTGAAGGCAAAATGCTGGAATGACACTTATTTGGACGAAAATGCGTGAATATGTGAAGAAAATGGCTAAAGTCAAGATCAAGACACTCAAGCTGCTGGAAATGCACCCGACGGCGTCACAGATAAAGGGCAACGCCGTCCCTCTAATTGTGATGGCTCAGGAGTGAAATTGCTATTTTGTACCTGACGGCGTCAGGCTTTAAAGAGTAGGGCATCACAACTCAGACTGCCTAGATCCAGATTTAGACTGCGTCAGAAGATGAAGCCGACGGCGTTACAACCACAACGTGACGCTGCCACAAAGATGACTTGGTCAAGACGAAACCGTAATGGCGGCGATCCGATGGCGTCACAATTAAAGAGTGACGCCTTCGCAGTTGAACTCTATATATAGAATTCGAATTTTCAGACTTTTAGAGAGGTAGAAGTGTGGAGTAAAACGCTACAACGATTTTGGTTGTCTTGGGCAGTATCTTAGGGTTCTCATATCCTATTTTACAACAAGATAAATAATTTACTTCATTGATTTCATTATGTCTTCGATTGTATGTGTGTATGCTTGCATGTTTACCATGTCCGGCTAATTTACTTGTGTGTTTGCTTAGATCTATGAAACCTAGTTATTGAATATTGATTGGTTATCTCTTATCTTAATTGTAATTGGCTTAGGATTGCAATAGGCCATCGTTGTGTTTTTAATGCTTGAGTAATCTTTGTGAACATTAGTTTATAATCGCCTAGAGTTATTGTAGGCTAAAAATCCAAAGATAACCTTAGAGTTAGTTTATAAATCCTAGAGATTTTGTAGGCAATAACCTTAAGGTATCCTCAAAGAGTTAGGGAAAAAAGCATACCCTACGACCATAGAAGACAAAACGCGTTAAGAATAAGGACGTGACAATTCAACCATCAATAAAAGATAACTAGAGAGTAATAGTATCTAGGTAAACACATTTTTAATCATCATACGAGCACACATCAATTAGACATAGACTACCTCTTAGCTTAGTTAATTAGAATAGATAATAGTAGAGTAATCGGTAGAAATACCACCCCCCAAATCCAATACCCCGAGATTCGTACCTTTCAATTTCCAAAAAAATATAAAAAAGATAAAAAATAACCTTCCTCAACCCCAACCTTAGCGTAGTAATTTCTCACTAGCATTCCTATTCCCCTAGAGAACGATATCAATCCCGAGGCTTACCCTAATACTATACTACAACGATTAGGTTCACTGCCTAGGTGGTTGAAAAACTTGTTCGAAGAAAAGGAAGTTTCCTTTGACCCCGAACGCGCGTTGTACGCGTATCACTGCCAAAACCCAATCTAAATACTCTTTTTAATTATGAAGAGGTAACATATATTAGGTACTCATACTCATTCATCCTTAGAAAAAACCCATTCAATTTGAATTCCGATAACAAAAGCATTATCACATGTATGTAGAGTTGTTAACGGGGCGGTACGGCTCGGTTCGGTTGAAGATTTTAACTACCTATCGCGGTGCGGGTAGTTCATTTTACTATTTGAAACCAGATCGTACTAGGCGGGTACCCGAAATGAGTGGTTACCCGCGGTTCGGGTCACGGTTAACCATTCTAAAAAATTAATCGAGTCGAATTAGACAAACAATAAAATAAATTAGAATGTAATTATGTCATTGTTGTAAAATTAAATAACATTAAATAGATTATAGTCATGGTAAAGTTGTTCCGCCGCAGTAAAAACATTCAAATTGCCCTATTTAACAAAATAACTAATACTATTTGTTTGATGTTTATATATTTCAATCAGTTTAATCATATGTAGTCTATGAACGTTAGTAAATAATCACATTAGGCAAGTAAAATGCATTATACGATAAAAGTAGTGCAATAATATAATTAAGGGATTAAGTCGTAGAATAGCAATGTACTTTTCAAAGTGTCCGTTTTGGTACGTGTACTTTTTTTAAGTTATAGAATAGCAATGTACTTTTTCAATGTGTTCTAATTTGGTACGTGTACTTTTTTTAAACTTTGTTTAAGTTGTAGAATAGCAATGTACTTTCTATAAGTGTTTCAATTTGGTACGTGGATGACGTACCAAATACCAAATTGGAACACTTATGGAAAGTACATTGCTATTCTACAACTTAAACAAAGTTAAAAAAAGTACACGTAGCAAAACATGACACTTTAAAAAAGTTTATTGCTATTCTATAACTTAAAAAAAATACACGTATCAAAACGGGACACTTTGAAAAGTACATTTCTATTCTATGACTTAATCTCTATAATTAATACTTGTACATTTTTGTGAATGATTTGTTGAAACCTATATGTATATTATACACGGATCGGTTCGGGTAACCGCAGATAACTAAAAGTAAAAACCGAAACTGAACCGTGATAAGCGAGTTTTTCCAGTTTCGGGTTTTTCTAGTTTCGGGTTTTCTCGGCTTCCGTTTTTTCGATTATCGGTTTCTTGTAATTTCGGATTGAGCAGATCGGCTCCATTCTCAAATTTCTTGGATTTTTTGAATACCCCTACATGTATGAGCAAGGCGGATTTAAGCATGTGAGGGGTGATCAACCGCACAAGGCCTCTATTTTTTTGGGGCCTTCAATTTTTGAAACTTTCTTATAGGTATAAACTCATTTTTGAAGGATAAAATATGATTTAGAAAGATGAATGTAACATCGGTATGACTAGAATTAAAATTTTAAAGTTTTCATAGAAAAAAGAGCTTAAGTTTGTGCTTTAATGGTGGAAATTAAGTACAAGGTTTTGGTGGGGAAGACAAAACTAGAGTCGTAAGAAAGTGCGTGGGGCCCATAAATTATATTGTTTTCTCTGACCATGTTTCTTATGAAAGTTTTACTTTAACCACTTCGTCTTTAATAGTTATGATTTAAAACTCTATCCTTATGTGAAGCATAGATTCTTGGTGGGAAAGTTAGAAAAAAATGCATATCTCATGAAACACTATATTTCTAGTCGGATATATTGTTTTAAAGAAATTGAACATTATAGATTGTTTTAGAAAAGTAAATGTTATCAGGCTATCAACTAATATATTTTTCAAGAAAGTCCTACATGTATCTTATCTTATCAAAAAAAAAAAAAAAAAAAAAAAAAAAAAAAATTCAAGTAAATGTTATCAAGCTATCAGCTAATATGTTTTTGAAGAAAGTCCTACATGATATCTTATAAAAAAAGTATTTAGAACTTCATAGATCATCGTAAAATGTTTTAGAAACTCAACGGTTATACTTAGAAGAATAGAAGGTTTATTTAAACTTGAAGAAGATTGGATGTGTTATTTGATTGATATAAAAACAAAAGTATAATCTAATTACAGTAATTGTTTTTACACACACTTCAATTCTGATGTTTAAACGCCTGTTTTAAAAAGCTGCCGCAGATCCGTCAAATTAGACGGCCCTGTTTAAACTCATATTAGTAGGTATGCGTCTAACTGATATAAAAATAAAAAAAGTAACCAGATACAAATTTAGCCTCAAAAGTTTTAGCAATGACAAATTTAGCCTCTAAAGTATATGCAATGATCCGCAATCCAAATTTTATACTTATATTCTGACATCATTACAATATAAGTTGTACAAAATATGGAATTAAACCTGGCCTAATGATTTTAGCCGTATAATTACTTTCTCGGTTCCTCCTACGTAAAAGGACATTTCTCAACTTCCATGGACTCTTTCAATGCAATAAACATGTTTCGACATATGTCATCCATCAAGTTGGACTTTCAATTTGACTTAAACATTCCCTGCATTATAGTTTTATGCTAACCGAATCGCTTAACGTGCATTGAATACTCAAGGCCGGTCCTTAGTTTTCAGATAACCACTCCGTCTTTAATATTTATGATTTAAAACTCTATCCTTACGTCAAGCATATATTTTTGGTGTTAAAGTTTACAAAACGCATATCTCATGGAAAATTATATTTTTACCTGGGAATATTGTTTTAAAGAAATTAAACATTATAGATGTTTTAGAAAAGTAAATGTTATTGGCTAATATATTTTTCAAAAAATTCCTACGTGACATCTTATCTTATAAAAAAGTATTTCGAACATTATGAATCATCATACAATGTTTTAGAAACTCAAAGCTTATACTTAGAAGAATAGAATATTTATTTAAACTTGAAAAAGATATGATGTGTCATTTGATCAATATGAAAACCAAAGCAAAATCTAATTACAGTAATCGATTTTACACATACTTGAATTCTAATGTTAAAGGATCCGTTTAAAAAAGGTGGGCACAAGGCCATCAAATTTCATCGGCCGACCTTGTGTATGAGTATTGATGCCGATGTATTTAGTTTTTGATGCCCGTAGTCATCCACTTTATAATAAAAAAAAAAGAAAAAAAAGGTAAAAGTACCACTAGGCAAATCACGTGTACAATCATTCCCTTTACACGCACTCATTTCACTCACTTAGGGAGGAGGGAGTGGTACCCTAGTACCCTAATACCCTGGGAGTGCCACCTCACCTCTATCCAATAAAAACCTTCCAACTCAAAACTACCCCAATTCTACCCTAACACTACCCTAACTAGACAAGGTGGTACCCTAGTACCCGATTTTTTTTATTTTTTTTTTGTACCTGCACTGTACCCTTCTTCTTCCTTGGTACCCTTCTTCTTCCTTTTTCGTTCCTGTACCTGCAAAAACAAAAAAAAAGACAAAAATACAAACACAACACACATGAATCACGGGTAGCCAATCGAGTTCGGAACTCGATTTACATAGCCGAACCAAATACCCGAGCTAGGCGGGGCGGTGTACCCGCTCGGGTACTTGGTACCCGGACCCCTACCCGAGCTCCACTCCGTCCACCCTTATATTCTTAAAAAATAAATCAAAATCACCCCCAAAACAACAATCAAATCAACAAAGGTAATGATTCTTCTAAATGATTTTTGTTTTCAATTATTATAACTGCTATACAAATTAATCATTTAGATCTGAATTTTGATATTAGTGTACGGGTGTTAGATATGAATCAATGTGTTAAAATGTTATTTTGATATCGATTTCTTATTAAATTGGCATCCACGTGTTGGTTAGATACATAATGAAATCTTAGTTAGGGTTTCGAATTATGTTTGTTTGTTGTTGCAAATAAAAGATTTTTGAAACTACATTATATTAAGGGTTAATGGTGTAAAAAATACACAAACTTTCCACTTTTTACTATTGTGACAATAAATTTTTAATTTTCCTATTAAAACAAAAAACTTTCTTAATGACTCTTATTGTAACCAAATTGGACACGTGGCACAATTAAGTAAGCATTAAACCAAAAAAATCAGTTTTACTCGTTTCATTATATTGGGGGACCATTTATGTCAACTTACCAAACATTGGGGACTAATATTAAATAAAAAACGATTTATTAACCCCAATCCATTTCCCCCCAAATCAGTTCTCCCAACATCTTCCCGCTTCCAATCGAAAAACCCTAATCCACGAAATTGAAAAATCCACTTTGCTCCTTTCCAATTGTTTATGATTTTCGTAACAAGTCAGGTATGTAATTTCGTTTGAATGAGTTAATTGTGTTTTAATCGTAAATAGTAAGCAAGCCCTAATTTTAGTGTTTGGTACTTTTTTCAGAATGATACCTCATACTGTTCAACACATCTTAGTTATAAACTGGATGGGTATTTCAGCCATGGTCCTCTTAGGTATATGCATGGTGTTGTCAGTCCTATGTCTATTAGAAGGATGCCTTACTTAGAGTTTGCCCAATATCTTGAAGAAAAGTTGAAACAGATATTGAAGGGGTGTATTACAGAGTCCCAAATCATGACTTGGAGGTTGGTTTAGTTAGAGTCACTGATGATAATGAGTTAAACTATATGTTTGATGTGGCTGTTTTATTTGGTGAGCTTGATGTATATCTCCAGCACTTTCATATGGACTTATCTGAGTACCTAGGTAAAGTAGATAGAACAAGTATGGATGCTAGTGTTGCTGCTAGAGTAAAGTCATCCAAAAATAAGGTATTGCAATTATTTTAGCATAGATGAGATGGAGGCTTGGGCTGAGATGGAGTATGCTGAAACTTAAGGTGAATCTTCTCACCAGCTAGTGTGGTGTAGGTACTAGTGGTGTAGGTACTAGTGGTAGTACTAGTATGGATGCTAGGGTGATTGAAAATGATGATGATTCTGATAGTGATTATGATTGGGAGTATGATAGTGATAAGTCTGTTGATTATCTTAGTCCTGGTGAAGAGGAATTGATTGAGCTTAGAAATAGGATCAAAGCTAATAGGGATAAGGTAGAGCCGATGGAAGAGCCAAATGAGGCAAATAGTGTGCCTTTAAATTCTTCTTCTGTTCGATGTTAGGATGATCATGATTTGTTCATGGATGAGCTACTAAGAAAGCTTAAGGCTAATGAGAGAGGAAACACTCAAGACCCTTTCATTACTGCTCAAACAAGTATTGAAAGGTACCCCCTGTATGATGAAAGTACACACCGAGACTGAGGAAACGTGAGGTGAGTATGTTGAGCATACTTATATTTAAATTAAAATTTGTTATGTTGTTTATTAATGATGAATGTTAACTTATGTTGTGTTACAATTGCAGAAAGGTTTAAAGTATATGACTGTGAACAAGTTCAAGGAGTGTTTGACATTCTATGCTTTGGCTAATGGGTTCTCACTATGGTATGAGAAGAGTAATTCAAAGATGGTGGTGGCTAGGTGTGGACAAAGACCGAAAGGGTGGCGATCCCAGATACTAAAACAGGAAGCAAATCAGTATCCTAGTGTTAGTAGTAATGAATTGCCATCATGTCCTTGGAGATGTTATGCTAGTTGGATGTCAGAAGAGAAAACTTTTTCGTTAAAACATTAGTTGATGAGCATACATGTGTTAGGAATTTCCAGCGGCTCATTGGTCAACTATAAGTGGATAGGGACAGTCTTTGGTGAAAAGATTAGGGATAATCCTGAGATTAGGTTGAATAGTATAGCTGACCTAGTGATGAAAAAATACAAGTGTAAGGTTACACCTAATCAATGTGTAAATGCAAAGAAGTTTGCCTTGACACAAAATGAAAAAACAGCAGGAACACTATGGTATGCTAAGATCTTGGGAAAGCTATTTTAGACACCAACTGGGTCAATGTGAAGTGGAGTGATATCAACCCAGAGAACAAGACACATATTTTGATAGGTTTTATGTTTGTTTTGCCGGATTAGCTAATGGATGGAAAGCAGGATGTAGGCCGGTTATAGCCTTATGTTTGTTTTCTGAAAAGTCCTAATCAAGGGGAAATTCTTGCTGCAATTGGTAGAGATGGGAATAACTGAAAGACCAACAAAGGTTAGTGTCCATTAAACTACACTTTGCAATTTATAATATTTTGATTCAAATTGTTAAATTTCATATGCAGGTTTTGGCATGTGATACCAACTGGTGGGAATGTGTTTGAGGTGAGACAAGGAAGTGATGGATTCACTATAGATGAAACAAAGAGGACTTGCGCTTGCAGGATGTGGCAACTTTCGTGTATACCATGTGTTCACTCACAAAGGTCATAATGTTTATGAATAGGTTACCCGAGGCTTATGTCCCTGATTGGTTTAGGACAAACATGTATTCTTTAGCTTACAACAATTTGAACTTAAAACCTGGTGGTATGGATTTTGGCCTGATCGAAGCATGTACTCAAATGTATTACCACCAAAGCCTAAAAAATGCCCTGTAGGCCTAGAAAGAAAGAGAATCGAGCTGGGTGGGTGGGGTAGTACAAGAGTGTCTAAAGTAGGTGTTCTAATGCATTGTACAAATTGCCATAAGCCTGGACACAATATAAAATGTTGCAAAGAACCTATTGTGGCAAAGACACCTAAGCCAAAAGGAGTAGTTAGTAGGCCTAGAAAACAAAATGGGTGTAATGTAGGAGTTAGGGTTGATATGGGTAGTGGGTCTAATGAAGGAGTTAGGGTTGATAAGGGTGGTGGGTCTAATGAAGGAATTAGGACTGAAGTTGGTGGTGGGTCTAATGAAGGAATTAGGACTGGGTCTAATGAAGTTGATGTGGGTAGTGGGTCTAATGAAGGAATTAGGACTGGAAGTTGTGGTGGGTCTAATGAAGGAATTAGGACTGAAGTTGGGCCAAAAAAAGGTGGTGGATCAAAAAGGAAAGTTGGGTCAACACTTGGACTTCCAACAAGGCATGGTAAGAGGAGGGCATGTACTTCACATTTGCAAGATGGTTTGGTGTTGATATCTGTCTTGGCCAGTCTCAAGAACAACAACAGGTTCAGTCTCAATCTCAAGAAGTGGAAGATGCACATCAAGATCAGGTTCAAGTCTAGTCTCAAGAACAAGTGCAAGCTGAACATCAAGATCAGGTTCAAACAGAGATTGATTTAACTCCAATTCAGATTACCCAATCACAAGACCAAGTGCAGGCACAAGAAGTTCAAGTGCAAGATCAGCAAGTGCAAAAGACAAAGAAACAAGCCCATGAAATCAGAAGACCAAGTGAAAGAATCATACTAAAGAAGTTGGGCAAAAATGGATGGTCGTGGCAAGATTAAAGACAATGCACTTGATATATAAGTGCAACTACCATCTATTTTAGCTTTTGTATATCATGTTAATAACAATTAAATAGCCCATTTTGTATATCTTATGAGGGCATAGTTAATCATCTTTTGGATGTGTAAACACTTTAATCGCCATATGGTTCTGTAGGTATGTTAACAGTTTAAAATGACCATCTACAAATAGCCCATTTTGTATATCATATGAGGGCATAAGATGGTCAAAATTAAACTACTTTCTTGTATGATTGTTCTATCAATGAATTACTTTGTTCTATCAATGAATTACTTTTGTACAATTTGTGCAGTCACTCATTTTTGGACTATTGCAGTAACATTAGTGTAGTAATTATTATTGGTAGTTATCATATACATCAGTTTATGCATTTGCATTGCATCACTTCCAAAAAACTGACTTTTATGCATTTGCAGTTGCACCACCTTTATGACTTTCACTATTGCATTTTCTAACTTTTGTGGCATATCCAGTTAACTATTGCATTTTCTCACTGTATTTACTACACAATTTGCAGTCAATGAGTCAATGAATCACTTTTCAACATTTCAGCCTATATTACCACTGAACATGTTTGCAGTCAATGAATCAATCCATCTTATCTTGTTCAAATGAATAACCACATCTCTATATAATAGCAGTATAGATGTTACAAAACCATATCAAACATCTATTCCATCTTTTGCAAACATGACTTCAAGAAACAAGGCTTCCAACAAGAGAAAAGGTTATAAATTGTCAAACATCTCATCTGCTTTTCCATCTCTTATCTATTAAACATACTTATGTTTAATTTGCTATATATTTTTTATTTTTCAGAAATAATCTGCATTTCAAGTGACTCATCAGAATATGCAAAGGTGGAAGATGACACAACTTCAGGTAACACAGGTGGGACATGGACATGGTATTTTCCACCATTGCAGTATGTAGTACCACCTGATGAGCTAGAGTTTTATCAACCAAAGGTGGGCTCAAGCTCACATTATGTTGAAACTACTGATGATGCGAGAATGATGAGCCACTAACCCAAAAACAGATTGATAAGCTTCTGTTTGATGCAAGGCCAAAAGTTCTAGGTTTGCTCGCAGGCCACTCTTGAAGCATTTGGTGTCAAACCTTATGTTGCCAAAACTCAAATTGCAGTCCCAAAAGGAAGGAAGGGAAAGGGAAAAAGGATGGGTTAGAAGCACCTACTACCCTAGCATCGGGTCTATGGTCTTACGCTCTTGGTCTTATTGCTCTTGGTCTTTCAGTTTAGTTAATGTATGCCTTTTATGGCCCTATAATAATGTGTTTTCTATCAACTATCAATGAATGCTATGCTCACTGTTTTACTATGGTCTACAAATCACACTGGATTGTAACAGATATTAGAATGCAACATAAATAAAAGAAAATGTAAGCAAAAGACAACATTTTCATTCCATAACATAAAACCATTACAACAAGACCCTAATTACTTGGCAATTGTCATACCTAATACAACACAAATTAAACACAAGCATCCTATCATAATGTAAAATAACTTATCATACAACTGCAACTTCGACTTTGTAGCCTTCACCTCATCTTCCAACAGTGACTTTTCCATAGCAAGACCTTCAACCATGTGTTGAGAATGTGGATTGTTGCTCATGTGTTTCTGCCTTTCAAAGAACCCAAACACCAACTCTTTGTAGTACTCAGTAGGAAGATCTACATCAAGAAACTCGTACACTTTGCAATCATTACATTTGACAAATCTCTTGCCCGGACTCCTCTTTGTGGTTGAAGTATGAACCTTTAGTAGACGTTACAGATTCAGTAGTATTGAATCTTACCACCAATTAGTCGTGATTGTGCTGAGCTTGAGGAACTCATTGATTAGGGTTTATACTACCCGGTTTGTAGCAGATTTGGGGAAGAAAACGTTTTGGTTTTAATTTTAATAAAAGCTTTTTTTTTATATTAGTATTTAGGTTTGGTAAGTTGACATAAATGGTCCCCCAATATAATGAAACGAGTAAAACTGGTTTTTTTGGTTTAATGCTTAATTAATTGTGCCACGTGTACAATTTGGTTACAATAAGAGTCATTAAGAAAATTTTTTGTTTTAATAGGAAAATTAAAAGTTTATTGTCACAATAGTAAAAAGTGGAAAGTTTGTGTATTTTTTACACCATTAACCCTTATATTAACTCATGTATAGTATAGATATATGCGTTGGCGAGTCATTTAGGTGTTTGAGAGACGTTTTTTTTTGGTGTTTGAAGGTTGAGTTTCAGAGGTTTGTGGATAAGGTGTTTACGGTCCTTGTTTTGTTATTTAAGGGTTGTGGTTTAGTGAGTGCGAGTGTCGGAGGGTCATGATTTATGTGCTCTAGAGTCGTTGATTCCATGTTTGAGGGTCATAACAAGCTTTTCAAGGCCGTGGTTCAACGAGTGTTTGTTTGGAGGGTCGAGTGTCAAAGGTATGTGGTTTGGTGTTGAGGGTCATGTTTCAGCTAGTGTTGGAGGGTCATAGTTTAGGTGATCAAGGATCATGGTTAAGGGAGTGTTAATAGGGTCACGGTGTAGGTGTTCAAGGTTCATGGTTATTGTGTTATTAGAGTTATGGTTTAGGTGTTGGATGGTCGTCGTCGTTTATGGAGTATTTGAGGGCCATAGTTTGGATGTTTGATTCTGTGGTTGTTCTAGTTTTACGATTGTGGTCGAAATCTTGTTTCGTTCTGTAATTTCTAGCAACTTGCTAGGTTTTTTTTATGTCATATAGTATATTGCCATTTAAAAAAAATTCACCTCAATCTGAATGTATTTATATGATTCTTCGTGTTATAATATTTGTTAAAAAGTAATTAACTGTTAGGATTTTTAGATTGATTTTGTGATATCAAATGTTTTAAGTGCAGTTTGAGTCATTAGTACTACATAAATTGTTGCATATATTGAGTTATAAGTACTAATTAAATCTTTACTTATTTGGTTGTAGAGCATGGATCGTCCATCAATAAGAGTAAAAGACCTCACAACACCTAGCGGTACAACAACTTCATATGCAACATAGCTAAATTGATTATTCATTTCCCACCAAGCAATTTCATTTTGCTAATGCCCTTTTGACAGTATTATCGTGATTGAAATGCCTCTTGGAGTGTATAAGATACGCCTCTTTGTCTTTGATCTTTGGTGTATCCTCGTCGATTATTTCAAAAGGGAAATTATCATACATGTCATCTTCAAGCAGAAGCTTATTAGTGTTATGTGAATTAAGAATTTTCACTAGTTCCAATTGAGTTTAATTCAGTCGAGTATGATCGTTGATAAGCTTTTGCTAGAAGATGAAGATGACGTGTTTGATCGTTTACCTTTTGAAATAATTGATGAGGATACACCAAATATTGAAGACAAAAAGGAGAATCTCCAAGAGGCATTTCAGTCACGATAATACTGTCAGAAGGGCATTAGAAAATAGAATTGCATTGTGTAAAATGAATGATCAGCTAAAGGTTGTGTTGCCCTTTGGATTGCAATCTTTCAATATCACAAATGGAATTGCTTGGTGTAAAATGAATGATTAGCCATTGATTTAAATTTTTTTATCTATATATTTATTATTATTAACTTGAAACAATATGATCAACATTCAAATTTGCTCGTTCAGCCTTCACTTTATCCGTAAAAACAACATTTCTTGTGTACTGTCTAATGTAATAAGCATTATTTGCTTCCTCGTGTTGTCCTAAGCTTCCATCTACAGATTATTCCTTGTCACCATCTTGAGAATTAATTTTCTTTTTACTCTTAACAGTCTCCACATTTACGCCAGTCTCGTGCTCTTTCAACTTTTTTAGCTTCCTGCAAGTTTTTTTCAGCTTTCCTTAGTACTTGGTTAAGTTGTTCAACCTTTTGACGGCTTATCCTGAAGTCATCGTCCACACTAGCCTCGTCCTTGGCCTTGTTCTTGGTCATCAGTGCAAGTGCTAGGCTCATCGCTTCAGCAAGAAGCTTCTTCTTAGCAGGCCTAAGCTTGAAAATACACGCCTTGACCTTTGGATTGCAATCTTTCAATTTCAAAAGAGTTAATTGCATTTTTGGTCCCTGTGGTTTGGCCAAATTGCAGATTTGGTCTTTATAACTTTGAAAGTGCGGCATTAGTCCCCATTTTAAAGTTTGGATTGCATTTTTGGTCCTTGGATAAAGTTAAATGACCAAAATACCCTTTGTCTTCTTCAGAAAAAGAAAGGGTAATTTGGTCATTTCACACCAAAAAGGACCAAAAATGCAACTCAAACTTCAAAATGGGGACTATCGCTGCACTTTCAAAGTTTTAGGGACCAAACTGGCCAAACCACAAGGACCAAAAATGCAATTAACTCATATCAAAATTGATGACTTTCCATCACCCTTAATGACGTAACTTTGACGATCCGTTAATCACTTTTATCTCTTTCGACTTTTTACAAGGTTTTACTCTATATATAAGTGTAAAATGCCTAACATGACAGCACACCTAGCTCTACAGCAAGCAATTCATACTTGACAATACACCTAAAAAAATATGGAATTGCTTGGGGCACTACTAGGTGTGTTGTCGCACCCCAAAAATATCGCAGAGAAAGATATCAGAGGCGTGACTTCATATCACAAAGTCACCAGGTACAAAGAACAACCTCTATATAAGCCGTTTTAAAAAGATACATAATTTGATTTGTTAAAACACCATAAGGTTTTCAATACATGGTTCTCAAGTTTCACAGCAACATAAATATAGTTTTTGGAAAAAAATAGTCAAAAATGTAAGTCAATGTAGAAATCTTTGTGAATGAATCCGCCAATGGCGACACTAAGAATGGACTCCATGTATGCCAAACCAAGCAACTTACGGGCCTGAGAAATACATGCTAAAATGTCAACAATAATGTTGGTGAGTTCATAGGTTTAAGTAATGTAAACATCAAGTGTGGACTATAAGATTTCAGTGTATGACTATTTTAACAAATACGATGTCACAGAAAAAGATAATACTATTGTCCTAAGCTCATGACCCTTTTGCCTTAATGTTTATGATTTTGTGCCCCATTAAGTGTTCCTTTCCGTGAACACTCAAGTACCTCAAATGATTATGCGTCCGTTTGACATACTAGTCAAGTAGGGCAACTACCTGGATGAGGGTTCCAACCCAATAGATCTATTCATGATATTCGCGCTTACTACGCAATTAACGGTTCATGATAGTGGGGGACTTAGTGGAAAGTAGTGTAACTTAGTCAATCAGCAAATGTTGTATGTACATGTGTCCGAAATAAAATAATTGAAAGTAATTAAACATGTATTCACACCCCAAAGTGGTTCAAAATGAGTATAAATAAATAAAAATGGGGCTATGAAACTCACCTCAAGTGATCAAAGTATTCAAGAAAATATTACGTAGTGGCATGGAAATCCTAAATGCCACCTAGAAATATAAGTCGTTTTAAGGAAATTGTAATATGTACTATATAAGTATGAGTTTTTCCAAGTTTTATAACCCTTATGTACTTGTAGTGAGGTTTTATGACTAAAAACGTAGTAAAACACAAGTTTCACTTTTTGATATTAAGTTTTCAAAAAGTGACAAAAAATGAGTTTTGCACAAGTTTAGCGTCATAAGTTCTCAGTGTCTTATTGGTTTTGAAAATTCGAGTTCTTGTGTCAAGTATGCCGCGAGGGCTGTAATAAGTTCAATTAACGCTCTTAATGGATCTAAGTATAAAGTCCTCGTAAATAGACCCGAAAGTGGTCACTCGCGCTTTTGTTCAATACTTTAAAAGAAATCCTATAAATAACTTTCTCAACTTTTAAGTTTATCCCGACTTTATTTAAGGGTATCTAATTCGTTTTAAGCCTATTTCTTTATTTCAAAGTCATGGTTCGTGAAAATAAGTTTTGAGTGTCGTTTTATATTAAAAACAAATAGTGACCTGCTGTTTACATTTTTAGAAAAGTTTCGTCGTAATCGGGTTATTTTTCACTCGTTTTCTAAAGAAGACCCTTTTTTCAAAATCCTAGGTTCATCGTTTTTGAATCTACGTTCCAAAAATGTAAGCCACTCAGCTTGGTTCTATACCAATTATTTTATAAAGTCAAAAACGTACACATGTATCAAAGCTGTAAAAATATGAATTATAGTCCCGACTAGTCGGGGCCGTATCTCATACGTTAATTATCGCGACAACTCCCTTCAACTCTCAAATTTTAAGTTAGATCTCTCTCTACAAATGTCTCAACTAGTTCGACTTACCAAAATGCTCCTAGGATAGTGATTTTTATGGATGAATACTGGTACTCAGATTTGTGTCGGTATTGACTAACATTTTTGTATGATTTATTATAAATACCAAATTCAAGGTAAAAAATTATGAAAAAATTCAGGGAACAACTTAAGACATATATATAAGTTCAAAAAAAATTTCAAGGTCCATAAAATTTTCTATGATAGGTTTTTAGGTCGAAACATTCGGTTGAAAATTTGGGACAGATTCTTGTTTTCATAAGTCAACTTTATTTCAATTTCCTCAACATTACAAGTCTATATAAGTGATAATATGAACATCGAATGTAATGTATATGTAAATATGAGTATGTAAATGAGTTCATGAGCCTTACAATTAAAATGTTGGTGGATGTTTTGTGCAAAAGAAACTCAAGTAACTTAACCAAACTCCAAAACTAAGAACCAAGAATCCTAGCTTCCAAAACCTTTACCCAATAATCAACCAATGAACTATGAACCAAGACTTTTACACCTTCCTTACTTGTGGTTTACTAAAGTATGTTTTAGGGAGAGCAAAAGAGATGAGTTTGTGTTTTATAATGTGATAAATGAAAAAGGAAAGTAGTAGTTTATTAAGAAAAGTAGTACAAGTCTTAGAAAAATATCTAACCAACATCTAGACAAGTAAATTAATGAGGGAATGGGAAAGGATGAGGGGTTTGTGGGGTTGAGTAAAAATAAAAAAATATGGATTGAGTTTGAAATTTATCAAGATCTTGCAAGTATCTAGTAGATTTTTTTTTAATATTTAATATAATAGGTATAAGATTTTATTATGTTTTGTATTAATATCATAAAGTTGGCTGATTTTTTAAAAAAAAAAGAGAAAATGAGTAAGTTTTGATAGTGTATAAGTATTTAGGTTATTGGTAAAGGTGGTGCGGGTATTGGGTAAGCGTTGCATGCATGCGCGAAAGTAACGCAAGTTAAACGATTTACGCAACGTTTTGTAAAACCAAATACAAATGACTCATAATTCATGCTTATGAGAATGATGACGTGCTAGTATAAATCAGTCTAAACTTTTAGTGTTGGTATGCGTTCCTGGTTGTTTTTCGTTTTACGCGATTTAACTTAACGGTTTTACGTAAAAGCGTAATCTCAAGTGTTTAAAGTAAATATTTTTGATTTTATAGTTGAATAATGACCTGAAAAATATGAGTTTTTATAATCTTTTCCCGTTAAAGGAATTTCATCTCGGAATTCAATTTTTGTTTTCTGTCGGAGTGGTGTTTGTGAAGAGCTGTTGGTACTTACGACGAATCTGGTCTCCTTGTTCATAAGTGAATTCATGACTTTTCCTCGAATTCCATTGAACCTTGATGATTTGGAATATGACTCTGCTTTAGTCGCTTAATTTCTCAGTCTATAACCTCCGACTTATACGTTCCTAGAGCCCTAATCGTACGACAAAACCATTAATCATGGTCCCATTAGTTGGTGGGTTATTCTTAGGATGACTAGTGATTGAATTCGACTTTTCGGCTTAGAACGTGGTGTAGGATGAGGCTGACTCTCTATGATAAGTTTGGGGTAAAAATTTACTGAGTTATTGTGCCCATTAATGGAATGTCTATGAACTGTTTATCCACACAAAATTTTTTGCTTTTCAATTATTTAAGTGAAAAGTTTGTTTTAAGCAAAATTTAAAGGTAACTATTCCCATCATAAGATGATCCCTTATGAATTAGACATAGGTGATTAGGCTATGTGTAATTGAGGATTAATGATGCAATGCTTGGTTTAGTCAAAATAGTATCATGTTTCTTAAAGTTAGATGGTATTAACCATACTGTTACATGATGGTGGCCAAAACAGTTTATAAAGCAGCAAAACAGTTTATAAGGTGATACCAAAATAGTTTATAAGATAATAGCAAAAAGGTTTATAAGACAGTAATAAAATAATTGATAAGGCAACAGAAAAATAGTTTACAAGATGGTAACAAAACAGGGAGGGTAACATATGTAAATCGTTACAACACGTTGATATAAAATGATAGGTAGTCATAAGTCAAATAAATGCCACAACCCGGGATAAACATACATTAAATCCATACAATACAACAGGGTTCATAGAAAGGTACAAATGAAACTTTCTCAAGGAACACAATTTAAGAGGGCCTCGACTTAGGTATTCTTGTTCTTTAGCTCCGGGCAGTCCTTCCTGAATTCCACACCCAAAGAAGCTTCCCAGGGTCCTCTGATTTGTAGGATTTCTATAGTCCCTAGTTTGGTGACCACACTTCTTGCATGTTCCACATGCTTTGCTGTAATGACCTAAGTGATGAAGATTGCGAGTGTTACAGTAAGGTAAATTCCCAGCATATCCCTTCTTGGCATCTCGTCCTGCAGCATAGGCTCTAACTACTTCGTGTCCCTTGATCAATTGCTAAATATGATTATCTCTCTAGTTATCTTCCCACTTTCTTTTGTTGTCGTTGTTAGCATCTCGATTAGCCCTAGATCGAACAACCTAATCTATCAGGTTATGAGACATCCGGATTTCCTCCTCCAGTGTGCTTGGCTTGGATGAGATCACATTTCCTTAAATACTGGGTGGAAGTCCCCAGATGTACCTCTCAATCATCTTGTCACTAGATGTGACCATGGATGGGCAGAGTATTGCCAGTTCCTGAAAGCGTTTTGTATAAGCGGTGATATCAGTTCCTTTGACATCCAGATTCCAGAACTCCACTTCGATTTTCTTTACATCATTTCGAGGGAAGTACTTTTTTGTCTTCATTTTGTTTAGCTCACTCTAGCTTGATTCAAAAGTAGTCTCTAGCCCCACACAATGTGCATATGCATTCCACTAGGTTAGTGCACCATCCATCAGGGTGCACGTGACATACTCCACCTTACAGTTCTCTATACAGTTACTAATGTGGAATACATATTCCATCTTCTCTAACCATCGATTCAAACTGACAAATCCTTCTGTCCTGCTAAAATTTCAAGGCTTGTAATTCATGAACTCCTTATAGGAGCAACCATGAATGATGTGCTCCACCCCTGGTGCACTTCTACTAGATCAATCATGTGTACCATTTATGTTGTTGTGGTTTTCTTCATAATCTGCAATAGCTTCTGCCACTCGTTGGGCAACGAGCTGCTCGATAGCTGGTGAACTCATGGTCTGTCTCTTTGGATGTATTTTCTTCAAAAACACAATAAATGAAGAAGAGTAAAATGTAGTAAAGACGTGTCCTAAAAGTAGGTGCTCTAAAGTGGCATGTTATAATGTGGTAGGTTAAAGTCATGTTCAAATTTATCGATGTGCTTATAGGCGATGGATTATGAGGTGACATAGGTGTTCTAAAGCATAGGTCAAGTGTTCAAAATAGTCTTCAGAGACGGTTAATAAGGTGATCAAGGGGATCGATAGACTGTGACGGATTTTAAGGTCATGTAAAACGATGTTATGCACTATCATGAACAGTTTTAAAGATCATTGTATCACTCACAATTTTCTAGAAAATAATTGAGACCATTATATCACTTACAATGTCTTAGAAAAGTTTTAAGGACCACTAAAATGTATGTGCATGTATGACAATTTAGTGACTTAGCGCGTGGACTTGTAGCAGAATGTTTATGAGGTAATAACTATAGTCTAGGCCTAACACTGCAGCCTAGTTCCCTATAACCGGAGCTCTGATATAATCTGTCACACCTTCAAAATATCGCAGTAGAAGATATCGAAGGCGTGACTTCATAACACAAAGTCACCAAGTACAAAGAACGACCTCTATATGAGCCATTTTAAAAGGATACATCATTTGATTCGTTAGAACAACATAAGGTTTTCAATACATGGTTCTCAAGTTTCAAGCAACATAAATATAGTTTTCGGAAAAGCATAGTCAAATGATGTAAGTCCATGCAGAAAATCTTCGTGAATGAATCCGCCAACGGCGACACTATGAATGGACTCCATGTATGCCAAACCAAGCAACTTACGAACTTGAGAAATATATGCTAAAATGTAACACCCCCAATTTCGTGATACGCAGCAGAATTCAAACTGGGTGTTACTTCATGGCACAACAGTCATAACAATAGAAAACGAACTCTAATGGAGTCGTTTTAAAAAGATTTATCATTCAAATTATTTAAATATATCAGAGTTTACAAAATAGGTCACAGTTGGTTCCATTGTTTACAAAATGCATAAATATAAAGTCTTTTGATGTCTTTCTTGAATGATAAAATAATTATAGCCTTCTTGATCTAGTCCTTGCTCTTCCATGCCAACTTCCAACATTATGGACCTGAAATACATGCTTAAAACTGTCAACACAAAGGTTGAGTGAAATTCATAGAGTTTAGGAAATCAGTTGAACACATAATGTTTGTAGTGTGAGTTATAAATTCACACCAATGGTTTGAAAACCAGAAGAGATATTATTGCACTAAGCTCATGATACCGAAAACGTTAACAGATTGTCAATAGAAATTGATATAATAGTAACAGTTGCCCTAATAGGTAATTTGCCAATAAACCTATAGATGTTCAAATATAGTGCGTTTGTTTGCCTATCCGGTCAACACAAACGGGATTCGTCAATCCCAATAGGCGTATCCACAATATTCGCGTTCACTCGCAAGTGATTAATGGTTCATGATAGTAGGGACTTAAGATTGGCAATAGTGGTACTTAGTGCAAATAATACATTCAGATAAGCATACAGTTTGAAAGCAATGTGTTCGATTTAAAATAAAGCATGTATCTCCCCCAAGAGTTTGTAAAACAATTAAGTAATAAAAGTGGGGCTATGAACTCACCTCAAAGTAAATGATAGCAAATGTATAATGAGAATGATGGATATGCCGTGAGAACTTCTACGAGCAACCTAGAATAGAATGTTGCGACTTAGGTTTGAAATAATGATGCGACAGAAATAACAAACCTATATACGTTTCTATGTTGATCATGATGTAGTACATGGTATTTGTGTATGTCGTTTATAGAAATGGTCTAGTTGTGAAAACGTATTTAGTTTATAGATATCGTACTACCGTTCGGGCCATCATAATTCAGAGGTCATGTAGTAAACGTTCGAGGAGCTAGGATACTTTAAATCGTAAATCCAACAACTCATCGATACATTTTACTCAAATGAAACCCCTCACATGAAGCTCCCTTCTATTGTAGCACTTAATACGTAAAACATGTATTTTAATTACTTGATTATATGATATATTAAGAGTTTATAAATACAATAAATAAACTAACAAAGTTTATAATTATTTAAATAAGTTTGAGTTATATATACTTACCTTAAAATAGAATGCTTGAGTATTATGGAAAAAATAAAATATTAACGGAGCTTCGACGTAGAATTTGCAATCTTCGAAAACCCAAGGCTATTAGAAGATTATAACAACGCCTTCTTGAGAACCCGAAGAAGAAATGAAGATTATAACAACATCTTTTTGGAGACTTGAAGTTATTTGAAGATTATAACGACTCTTTCTTGAAAACTTCCAAGAACGAAGATCAAACGCTAGTTTTCTTCAAGAACACATGAATGTTCTTACAAGATCTATAAGAAATGCCTTAGGTTTAGGACTTTAGATGTTAAGGAGGGGTGGTGCAAGAAATTATGAAGGTTTATGCTTGGTATTTATAGGCTAGAGATTTTAGTTAACTATATATTGGGTTAAAAACTAACCATGATTAAATTTACACATGTAATGATCTAAAGGTAGCATGCTTAGGATTTTGACACCAAGGTGATGACTCCCCTCCCTAATTTCATTCATATAGAGATAAGATGACTTAGGTGGATAGTTTTGGTATTATCTTGATTACGGAGTGAGTTTTGGTTTCGTTAAATGCTAACCGAAGCCATAAAACGTAAAACTGGGTATCGTAAAAATATGAAACTTGCAGGAATAATAAAACTCATCATTATACTCCATCTAAAAATATAAAATGGGTGATAAGTCTCATTGGGTGCAAAAACGCTGCTTAAAGCTGGAAATACGGGTCAAAAACGCGTAATTCGCAGTTTATCAGAAAAGAACGAAATTTCAGGGAAACGACCGTGAATTTATTTATTTAGAGTAGACTAAAATTATTCTAAAAGTGATATGAGATGTTAAAATGTGGTTTTCGTCATATGCGGGATAACTTTACAGTTATTCGTGAAGTTTAAAAGTTACGCGATTTAAGCCAAAATGTAGAACGTACAAGGTTAATTCCTTTATGGTCAAAGGAGGAGGGAAATATGTTTGACTTTTCCAAAAATGTAAAAGTGTCAAAAACATATTAGAAACACAATCAGAATCGTTAAGTCCGGATGTAAGTAGAATTGTTTAAAACGTAAGTTTAGTTTTGTTCTGTATTTGGGCTTATTTGGTAACATAAAAAATAAATCTTAAAAATTCTCAAATTAATCATGAGTGATCTAAAAATTTATCGATCGGGAAAAATTGTCAGAGCGGTTTTAGTTAAGCGGCGTGATGACTAAATGGTGTTCCGACCAAAATGAAACTTTAAGACGATGTTTTCTTAATATCTTTTGCGAAAATGATCTAACGATGGTCGAACTCTCAGGTTATTACTAAAATAATTTATTTTACGAGAATGTGAATTAAAAATTTTACGGGATGAATTGTGAAAGTGAATAGTAAAAGTGAATAGTAACTTTTCAAAAATATGAAAAGTAACTCGAAAAATGCGGGTTGTTACATAAAATGTCAACAATAATGTTGGTGAGTTCATAGGTTTAAGTAATGTAAACATCAAGTACGGACTACAAGATTTCATTGTATGACAATTATAACAAATACAATGTTACAGACTAAGGTAATACTATTGCTCTAAGCTCATGACCCTGAAGCCTTGATGTTTCTGGTTTTGTGCCCCAACAAGTGTTCCTTTCCGTGAACACTCAAGTACCTCAAATGATTATGCGTCCATTTGACATACCAGTCAAGTAGGGCAACTACCCGGACGAGGGTTCCAACCCAATAGATCTATTCAAAATATTCGCGCTTACTACGTAATTAACAGTTCATGATAGTGGGGGACTTAACGAAAAGTAGTGTAACTTAGTCAATCAGCAAATGTTTTACGTACTTGTGTTTGAAAGAAAACAATTGTAAGTAAATGAGCATGTATTCTCACCCCCAAAGTAGTTTAAATGGGTATAAACAAATAAAAGTGGGGCTATAAACTCACCTCAAGTGATCAAAGTATTTGGGAAATTGTTACGTAGAATAGTAGCACGGAAATCCTAAACGTGGCCTAGAAATATAAGTTGTTTTAGGGAAAATTCAATATGTACTATATGCGTATGAAATTTAACAAGTTATATCACCCTTATGTACTTGTAGCAAGGTTTTATGACTCAAAACGTAGTAAAACGCAAGCTACACTTTTTAATATTAAGTTTTCAAAAAGTGACCAAAATGATCTTGCTCAAGTTTAACGGGCCATAAGTTCTTCGTGTCTTATTGGTTTTGGCCTTTTCGAGTTCCGGTGTCAAGTATTCCATAAGGGCTGTAAAAAGTTCAACTGACGCTTTTAATGGATCTAAGTTTAAGGTCCTCGTAAATAGGCCTTGAAGTGGTCACTCACACTTTTGTTCAATACTTTAAAAGAAATCCTATAAATAAGTTTTTTTTAACAATATAAATAAGTTTATTAACTTTTAGGTTTATCTCGACTTCATTTGAGCGTATCTAATTTGTTTAAGCCCTTTTTTCTTCGTTAAACTCTCTAAATAAAGGTGAACGTGTCTACTTTCATTATTTGAAAGTTCCGGTTGGTGAAAATAAGTTTTGAGTGTCGTTTTATATTAAAAACAAATAGTGACCTTCAGTTTACATTTTCAAAAAAGTTTTGTCGTAATCGGGTTATTTCTCACTCATTTTTTAAAGAAGACACTTGTTTTAAAAGCCTAGGTTCATTGTTTTCGAGTCTACTTTCCAAAAATGTAAGCCACTCGGCTTGGTTTTTTACCAATTATTTTATAAAGTCAAAAAAGTACACATGTATCAAAGATGTTAAAAATCATAATTATAGTCCCGATTAGTCGGGACCGTATCTCATTCGTTACTTATCGTGAAGACTCTGTTCAACTCTCAGATTTTAAGTTAGAGTATCTTCTATAAATGTCTCAACTAGCTCAACTTACCAAAATGCACCTAGGATAGTGATTTTTACGGATGAAAACGGTACTCAGATTTGTGTCGGTATTGACTAACATTTTTGTATGATTTATTAAAAATACTAAATCAGGTCTAAAAATTATTAAAATACTGGAATAACTTAAGACATATATATAAGTTCAAAAAAATTGGCAAGGTCTATAAAAATTTCTATGATAGGTTTTTAGGTCGAAACATTCTGCTGAAAATTTGGGATAGATTCTTGTTTTCATAAGTCAGTTTTATTTCAATTTTCTCAACCCCACAAGTCTATATAAGTGATAATATGAATATGGAATGTAAAATAAATGTAAATATGAGTATGTAAATGAGGTCACGAGCCTTACAAAGTTTTGGTAGATATTTTGTACAAAAGAAACCCAAGTAACTTAACCAAAACCCAAAACTAAGAACCAAGAATCCTAGCTTCCAAAACCTTTACCCAATAATCAACCAATGAACTATCCAAGACTTGTGCTCCTTCCTTTTGGTTTGCTGTCGTATGTTTAAGGGTGAGCAAAAGAGACAAGTTTGTGTTTTGTATGGAGATCAATTAAAAAGGAAAGTAGTAGTTTCTAAATAAAAGTAGTACCAAGTCTTAGAAAAATATCTAACCAAGAACTAGACAAGGAAATTAATGAGGGAATGGGAAAGGATGAGGGGCGTGGGATTGAGTAAAAATCAAGAAAATATGGATTGAGTTTGAAATTTATCAAGATCTTGCAAGTAGCTAGTTGATTTTTTTTATTATGTTTTGTATTTACATCATAAAGTTGGCTGATTTTTATAAAGAAATGGGAGAAAAATGACTAAATTTTGATAGTGCATAAGTATTTAGGGTATTGGTAAAGGTGGTGTGGGTATTGGGTAAGTATTGCATGCATGCACGAAAGTTAACGCAAGTTTAAACGATTTACTCAACGTTTTGTAAAACCGAATGCAAATGACTCGTAAATCATGCTTATGAGAATGATAATGTAGGCTAAACTTAGTCTAGTATCGGTATGCGTTCATGGTTGTTTTCCGTTTACGTGATTTAACTTAATGGTTTACGTAAAAGCGTAATCTCAAGTATTTAAAGTAAATAGTTTTGATTTTATAGTCGAGTATTGACCTTAAATATACGAGTTGGAAAGTCATCAGTTGCGATATTGAAAGATTGCAATCCAAAGGTCAAGGCAATTACTCTTGAGCTTAAGCATGCTAAGAAGATTCTTGCTGAAGCGACCAGTCTAGCACTTGCAATGATGACCAAGAACAAGGCCAAGAACCATGCTAGTGTGAATAATGACTTCGGGATGAGCCGTCAGTTCTCAAGCAGTAAGTAAAGCTGAAGAAAACTTGTAGGAAGCTAAAAGAGTTGCAAGGGCACAAGATTGGCGTAAATATGGAGAATGTTAAGAGTAAAAGAAAACTAATTCTCAAGATGGTGGTAAGGAACAATGTGTGGATGGAAGCTTGGGACAAGACGAGGAAGCAGTTATCCATTACATGAGACAATACACAAGAAATGTTGTTTCTACGGATAAAGTGAAAGACTGAACGAGCAAATTTGAATGCTGATCATATTGTTTCTATTTAATAATAATAAGAGTAATTTACATCGTTCGTCTATGTGGTTTGGCCATAATAACATCGCAAGTCCCTCGGCGTTCAAAATTGCATGGTTGATCCTTATAATGAAGTTTTGTAACATCGTTCGTCCTTATCACTAACATCTATTAAGTTAGTCCGCTAAATCTTGTCATGTGCTATTCACATTAAGGTATTGTAGTCTTTTTCCTCCTCTCTTACCTAATTTGGACTAATAAATAGATACAAATATGTACTAATAAATAAGTAAATAATTAGATTAAAGATCATTTACATACCAAACTTTTTTTACATACCAAATGATCAATCTCCACCCTCCATCTTTATTTAATCTAATATATGAGATTAATCTCAACAATTTTAAAAACTCACTTTCATCTTTTTATTTTAAATATTAATATATTTCAAACCGTTAATTATTAAGCGAAAAAGAAATATACCATTACGAAAAACATTTAATTATCTTTCTGTAGATAGACATTTTGATATATACTTTCGACAAAAAAAAAAATTCTTCGTGTTTTTCACCTTTTTATTATTTTTTTCCGTTACTGAAATTTGCATAAAAAATCACATGTGATTAAACGTTAATTTGAATATTTTAATACTATCACATGTGATATTATTAGAATATTCAAATTAGTGTTTAATCACATGTAATTTCTCATGCAAGTTTTAACAACGAAAAAAAAATTAAAAAAAGACAAAAAAGTGAAAAAAACGTTTTTTTTTTTCAAAACTATATCAAAGTGACCGTTTATAGAAAGATAATTAAATGCTCGTCGCGATGATATAATTATTTTCGTTTAACGATTACTGGTTTAAGATATATTTAAATTATAAAAAAATATGTGAAATATTAAAATGCTTTTAAACTAAGTAATTGATTTCTTTTTAAATTAAAGATGGGGATGAGTCTATGTAAAATAACTCTCGTCCTAAGAGCATCTGCAATGATAAAGATTTATACATTACTTTTAACTATTTGAAAAAGCTATTTGAGTCATTTGAAACATTGAGGTAAAGACTTGACAAAAACTTTTTGCAAAATAACTTGTAGAACCTCAAGCTTTTGACGACAAAAAAAAAATTATCATTAAGTGGGTTGTGCGTTAATTGTGAAAGAAATCATTAAATGCATCATGTTTTCAAAGACTTGATGCATTGTAAATGCGATTGGGTCCACAGTGGAATATGCATAGACGTTATGTCTTTACGAGCATACCAAACGTTCCAAATTTCCATCTCAACACAACACTCCCTCCTATATATTCTACATACTTCTACTGTTCTGCAGCATCTGGACTTTAGATCAAAATACTGTTTAAAAAAAACGAAGGTACGATTCTCTATCACATTCATATCCTCGACTTTATCAATTTCCTATAGTATCTTAGTTTTGAACCATAATTTCCTGACATTTTTCATGCTTACTTGTTCTACGGTTTTTGTTATGTGCAAATTGAACTCATTACTGAGTTATCTTTGTGTATGTTTATAACATTTCATGGAAGTTTATTTGGTTTTGCTAAACATAATTATTTTTTATGGCAAGGTTATCATCAATGGCAGTAGTTATGGTTAATTATAGACTGTTTAGCAAAATCCTAAATACATATTTGTTTTCGTGTAATCTTATGAAGTATTACTAGCTAGTATGTCTTTATCTGAATTAAATATACTGTGGTAGGATATTCTTTTGTTGCACATTATAACCAAGTAGCTAGTTGATTATCGAAAGGAAAACTGAATGATCTTTTACTCTTATTCTTATGCTTAAATCATTTGAAGTTTTATCGATTGATTCTTGACTTTTTTTATGCTATAGGGTTTTGTTTTGATTTTTGAAATTCTTCAATGCGTAATAACAATGTTATTAAACTTTTAGGCATTTAGATTTTTTTTCTATGAATTAGCATTTTAGTCTGCTTCATATATTTGTTACATGACAATGAATCTACTCCGTATTTTAATTGAATATGTGAAGATACTGATAACTAGTATTATACTCCGTATATAAATGCATATGCAATGTAAATGACTTGGCGTTACCTTTTTGTTTTTCCTTGTAAAGTGATGAGGCCATCTACATCAAATTTAGAGCACCAGAAAAGGAATTGGCTGGACCTTCCATCTGATGTAACATCTAATATACTCTTAAGAATTGGTATGATTGACATACTTAAGAATGCTCAGAAAGTGTGCACCGTTTGGCGTAAAATCTGCAAGGACCCTGCTATGTGGAGGGTCATAAATATGAAAGATTTACTGAAATCAAATCTCGTCTACTCATTTGAGAAGCTCTGTAAGCATGTTATTGATAGAAGTCAAGGCCAGTTGGTTGATATCACTTTCGTGTATGACGACAATGATGCACTTTTTCGATATGTTGCTGATAGGTATGTGGCACTGATAACAACAAATGATCTTCTGCATTTCCCTCTAGTTCTCTATCCATCACATATATAGGTTTGAACTTAGTTAAGCTCTTCTCGTTTTTGTGGTTACACATTTAAGATCTTTTAATAATCACGCTGAATTAATGTTATGTTTTTTTTTTAATTTTGGTTTTTTATAAAAGACATTATAATCAATATTTTGGAAAATGTCATAATGTCTCACAGAAAGCATCTATATATTATTGATTCTCACTTGCTTCAGTTTTTTACTTTCTACTTTGTTTTCAAATAACAAATATTTTAACATGTATAGTAGCTTTAGTGTCTTTGATGTTTCAAAATTCATGTATATAATGTATATTATTGTATGTAACTTGAATCTCTAGTGATGATTATGTACGTCATATATATTTACTGACTATCGGTATTCGTATATTGTCATGTTTACTGTTAGGGTGGTGGCATTCATGCCTTCCATACCTCACCACCCACCAATAATATCATTCTACCTAATCTCATACCTCACCATACTTTTCTAGTTGCAACCATGATTCCATACCTCACTTATATTTACACACACTAGTACTACTTATTCATGCTTCCCTTTACCATGCCGATTCGGCAATCTTTGCCGCTCTCCATCCATACCGCACGATACCTCAATGGTGGCAACGGTGTTGCCGATCGGTATGAAGCCAAACCGAGGCATACCGTGCCCCATTGCCACCACCCTTAGCAACTACTGCAACACTTTGACCTATTCTAAGAAGTTAAATGAAAGTATTATTGTTAATGCAATAATTATAAAGAAGATATTATGGTTGGATAGTTGATATGATGGAGTAATGTTTGTGATTACAAACACAATATCAACTTCATGTTAATAGGTGAAACTTCTGTGTTCAGTTTTTGAATAAATAGGTTTGATGTTAATTATAGTTACAAAATGATAACAGGAAAACAATTAACTTTGTGAAGAACAATTCAGCATAATATGTGCATTGAAAATATCTTTTGGGTGAATTTTATTTTTTTAATGGATTTACATCTTTTTTCTCTTGGCCAATACTTTTTTAACTTGGCCTTCAGTAGAAAATTAAAACTCTAACAGACCTTAGTACGTAACCAGACTGAATTAATGTCGAGATCAAAAACTGAATATCTGATGGCTTTGTAATGGAATTTTTGCTCAGATCTTCAATAGCACAACATGTCCTCAATAATTAATGTTAACTTCTAATTTTTTTCATCATGTTACAGATCAAGTGTGCTTAGATATTCCAAGGTCACAGGTTGTTATGAGTTCCAAACTGTTAGAGTTAGAGGCTTGGCCGAATCTTTGATGAAATTTCCATTGTTGGAGGAACTCAGTTTTCACAGAGTAAGTATATCGAAAGAAGCTATTAAAACTGCCTGTCGTCATTGCCCAAAGCTAAAAACACTTAAAGTGAACCAAAAAGCATGTAGGTTATGTGTTGGAGATGCTAATGAGGAGTCCTTAACGCGTTATAATGAGATTGCTATTGCTATCGGGGGAAGCTTACATGAGTTAAGGCACCTTGAACTTATTGGAAACAAGATGTCGAATATTGGGTTGCAGGTGATTCTGGATGGTTGTCGTCACCTTGAAACACTTGACTTGCGTGGGTGTTATTATATTGATCTTAAGGAAAATTCTCTAACCAGATGCTTAAAACAAATTACTCATCTAAAACTCCCTACTAATTCTCATGAAAACTATCCTTATTATTGTGCAAGACACGACATTGATTATAATCTTGATCAATCGGACTTTTATGACTTTGATCACTCGGAGTCATCTGACGGATACATTAGTCATTAGTTTCACATCACTAAAACCTTTTGGTGTCCGCATTAATGGTGATTTACACAAAAAGGTTAGTCTGTGCTGGGATGCCAGCAATGAAATAGTTTATGTAAAACAAGCTTATGTTTTTTTTTTTTTTTTTTTTTGCATTTGAAGATACCAGCTGTTGCTAAATTTTTTATTTTTTATTTATTTATTTATTTTATTGTTTTTTTGAAGGTGCGCAACTATTGGCTGCAAGAAACTTTTGTTGGCCTTGCTCAAGAAACTTACTCGAGTTTAATTTTGGTAATTTAAATTCTGTTGATGCTTTTGTTCTATTCTAGGAGTGACTTTTTGGCTCTCTTTTTTACAACTCCAAACATTGTCTATCATTTCTCTTTTGTGTAATGACTAAATATGTTGGTTTGGTCATTGTTTTATGTTAATGAAGGAGAACGAATTCTCCTTTTTCATCTTCTTTTCTGGTTCTTTAGAAAACTTATATTTTCAGAGCATGATTAGCCCGATTGGCCTTCTTATCAGTAACAATAGCTTTTCTCTTATTTTGTAACAAGTAGTTGAAAGGTTAACTTGTTGCACGCCTAAAACTATCATGGTAAATGTGGAAGTAACCCGAGCATTCATTGAATGGGGCCACTTACTATCAGATACATAATTGCGATATTGTGATCAGTTGGGTAGAGTTGCTATGAAATGTGAGCTTAGAAATCTAATTATCAATAAAATATAACGACGCAATTTATGAAAAGTGACATTTATTATATCTATAATTATCAAACTGGATTATCCATATGCTCCAAACTTTCTATCTGCTTAGAAAAATACTAATTTGCCAAACTCAAAACTTCTTATCTCTGCTTAGAATTAGAACATTGAGCTATTCAAAACACTCTTTAAAAATAAAACTTGATAAGCAGAATAAATAAGCAATCCCACCCTCATTGCTGACTATCTAAACGTGGGTGATATGGAACATGCAATGCGATGTAATCCCAAACACCCTTTATACTGAAGGATCTGAAACACCCTTTATGTATAAGGTTCCTGATGGGTGTAACTAATATGTATTTGGTCGTTTATGTAAGACGACCAAGCGTTACCACAATAAGTAGGGACGTATGCTATAGCTGATATTTAAACTGTAAGTGAAATATAACTTACAATAATCGGGTCACCGGGTGTTTTATTTTCCTCGTTATGTGCAACTGGTTGAAGCTGAGTACTACTTTCACCTCCTTATTCCATAGCAGGACATTTTTGGGTCATGGCACAAGCTTCCACAAGAATACCAAGGTTACATGGTTGCGTTTCTGCCCATCATCATTGTCAATGTCCGTTGCATGGTCCGCATGTACTGCCTTATCCCTGTTAGGGCCTACAATATGACACGACGTGGCCTGTATCGACCAAGGTTTCATATAAGTGTAGACACGAACGATTATTTGCGTTTGGTATAAACATGGGAGGTAAACTGAAAAGTAAATACAAACCTTCGGATCATCGGGATTAACGTCAGAGTCGTTTGTGGTGGCACAACTTTTAGATTCATCAGGAACAACAGCAGCATCATTATTAAGACCCAAAAGTTGCTGTACTTTTGAAATTCTGCTTTTCACATTCCTAAACACATCAAGTACAACCGGTGTGTTTCTGACCGAATGAACGCCATTTTCTATCATTAATTTTTTTTATTCAAATCCACTAACTCACGAAATAGAGCCCCTGTCGAATGCTTAGACCCCGTTTGTGCAACATTTAAACTGAAATCGTCCATGCACAAGTGTAAATTGAAATCGTCCGCGAATTCATTTGAATGCTCTGCAGTCTTCTCACGAGCGTCTGTGCGGAGCAGACAAACCATCTATAAACTGGGCTGGCAATACACCACGGTTGCTTCATTTCAGACTTGTGTTGCGAAAGTTCACAATGGGAGTTGAATCCTAACAACCAAAAATTTACACTTACGATATTGTGAACAAAATCGGGTACAAGTTAGTGTGGTCGACATTGTAAGATGTGATGCATACCGGTCCAAAGAGGTTACAAATCCGCTACGAAACTTTGAAAGTCGACCAAGCAAGACCACGTGGAATGACCTTATTGTCTTTCACCCAAACCGAGCTTTTAGGATAAGTCTCCAAAATCCAAATCTGTAATAGCCACAACTGTCATCTTTAAAACGTGTACTTATGCAGCTATCGTTTTTGAAAATGTTTAAAGGTTTACCAAAGTAAAGGTCACCTGTTTAGGATGAAACAATACCTTTATGGTTACAATTGAAAAAAAAATCACAAACTAAAAAGTGTTATAACATTGTTGTAATCTAAATTACGGGTAACTTTTATATTACTTATATACAGAACAAAACACCAACATTTCATAACAAAAAAACAACAACATTATTTATAGGTAGTTTTGAAATGAATAAGTAATAACACAACAAAATAGAATCAAAAGCTTTTAATAACCTGTGTTCTAAAGAAATATGTTATCAAAGCTAGACAGTTGTACAAACTAGTGAGAATTATAACCTTGAAAGCCCAAGCGAACCCGTATAGATTATATGTGGCACTGAACTTTGGGTTCTTTTTCAATTTTAACAGATGATCTTTTCTGTGTATAGAACAATATTGACAGTCCTTTGATAAAATTTATGCCACATATATTCACCCCAAGAAATACAATTCCAGGCTTCAAAATCGTCAACCAAGGTCAATAAGTGTTTATGGATGCAATTCCTGTCTTCTTTTCCCATAAACACCAGGTCTGCAGCTACCAACAGACACAACCTAACAGCATCCTCATCAGAAAGAGATAACCACCTTTTTCCATCCTTTTTTCCGTCATTAACAAGTTCCAAAAGATCAATTGCATGTACATTTGTTATCCCATTACTATTTTTTTAGCAAATACACGATCGAAAAATGCGTTAGATCGTTTAATCGGTTTTGAAACTTTGCCAAATCGAAACCCTGTTATCAGACAAAATTCTTTCTGGCTAAACCTTAACGAATGATCCCCAATTTGGAATGTTAGTAGAGGGAATCAGACGAGATGTTAGAAACATATACCTGATGTTGCAAAACATAATGCATCAGAAGGCAATCATTATCGCACGACTTTATATCCAACCATGGACCAAAAACTGTTTTCCTAAACAACCTTTCGCGGTTTTCGTTCTTTGACAAACAGAGATTAATATCTGGCAGCAACTTCAATGTAGAACGAACTGCGATTTTACAATTGTACAACTTTAATTTTGTCATACGGAATTATACAAGCAAATTAATTAGGGGTTAGAGGGTTCTGTGAATAAGATGTGGTTTGTTAGTGTGTGCGCGTGATGTAGAAGAAAGGTTTAATTGTAGAAGCTGTTAAATTGTACAAGGAGATGTTTGATTGTATGTGTGCGCGCGTGATGTTGTGTGAGTACGTGTCTGAGTTATTATTATTAGTTTTATAATACAACCAGTGTAAAATCACCATATTATCCTCGTGCATAAATACAAGCTGCCTAATAATATATAGTTGCCCGAAAATACATTTTGGTTGCCCAAAAAACAATACCTTACAATACATGATAAATACTTTCAAAATATGTAATTCTGTCATACCTTTGTCGGACACGTGACACCACATGGTTGGCTACAAGAAAATAGTTGGGCAACTAGTCCATTTTTGTAACTCAAAAAAGCGTGGTCCGGAAAGTGATAAGCCTCAGGGCGCGCGGTCTATTTGACCAATTTTCCCTAATTTTAATTAAGTATTATATAACACAAATAAAAATAGAGCATTGATTGGCATGCCTAAATGATGTGCCTAATTACATGCCTAAACCTATGTGTCAGTATCCTATTGGTGACATGAGAGGGACCCGCTTCTTCACAAACCAATAACTTATTGCCACATCCTTTTAGGCATATAATTAGTCCCATTTTTAGGCTTCCAAATCATTTTCCATAAAAATATTTAAAGTTAAAGTTGAAAAATAAAGACTTTAAAAGTTAACGATAGACAATAATTATGAAATGGAGGGAGTATTTAAATTTTAATCTAAAAGTGTGGATAATGAAGGGCGAGGATGAATCTATCTAAAAAAATATTAGTATGTAAAATAAGTAAATAACTCTTTGGTCCACAGTGGAATATGTATAGACGTTATGTCTTTACGAGCATATACCAAACGTTTCAAATTTCCATCTCAACACAACACTCTCTCCTATATATTCTACATACTTCTACTGTTCTGCATCATCTGGACTTTAGATCCAAAGACTGTTTTAAAAAAACGAAGGTACGTACGATTACCTCTTTTACATTGATATCCTCGACTTTATCAATTTCCTATAGTATCTTAGCTTTGAACCATAATTTCCTGACATTTATCATGCTTACTTGTTCGACGGTTTTTGTTATTTACAAATTGAACTCATTACTGAGTTATCTTTGTTTATGTTTATAACATTTCATGGAAGTTTATTTGGTTTTGCTTAAACATAATTATTTTTTATGGATTGGTATCAATGGCTGTAGTTATGGTTAATTGTAGACTGTTTAGCAAAATCCTAAATACATACAGAGTATTTGTTTTCGTCTAATCTTATGAAGTATTACTAACTAGTATATATGTCTTTATCTGAAATAAAGTTACTGTGGTAGGATATTCTTTTGTTGCACATTATAACCAAGTAGCTAGCTGATTATCCTAAAGGAAAACTGAATGATCTTTTACTCTTATTCTTATGCTTAAATCATTTGAAGTTTTATCGATTGATTCTTGACTTTTTTATGCTATAGGGCTTTGTTTTGGTTTTTGAAATTCTTCAATGCGTAATAACAATGTTATGAAACTTTTAGGCATTTAGATTTTTTTCTATGAATTAGCATTTTAGTCTGCTTCATATATTTGTTACATGACAATGAATCTACTCCGTATTTCAATTGAATATGTGAAGATACTGATATCTAGTATTATACTCCGTATATATATAAATGCATATGCAATGTAAATGACTTGGCGTTACCTTTTGTTTTTCCTTGCAAAGTGATGAGGCCATCTACATCAAATTTAGAGCACCAGAAAAGGAATTGGCTGGACCTTCCATCTGATGTAACATCCAATATACTCTTAAGAATTGGTATGATTAACATACTTAAGAATGCTCAGAAAGTGTGCACCGTTTGGCGTAAAATCTGCAAGGACCCTGCTATGTGGAGGGTCATAAATATGAAAGAATTACTGGAATCAGATCTTGTCTTCTACTTTTTTGAGAAGCTCTGTAAGCATGTTATTGATAGAAGTCAAGGCCAGTTGGTTGATATCACTTTCGTGTATGACGACAATGATGCACTTTTTCGATATGTTGCTGATAGGTATGTGGCACTGATAACAACAAATGATCCTCTGCATTTCCTTCTAGTTCTCTATCCATCACATATATAGCTTTGAACTTAGTTAAGCTCTTCTCGTTTTTGTGGTTACATACTCACATTTAAGATCTTTTAAGAATCACGCTGAAATGTTATTTATTTTTATTTTTTTTATAAAAGACCTTATAATCAATATTTTGGAAAATATCATAATTTCTCACAGAAAGCATTTATATATTATTTGATTCTAACTTGTTTCATTTTTTTACTTTCTACTTTGTTTAATTTTCAAAGCACAAATATTTTAAACATATGAATAGTTGCTTAAGTGTCTTTGAAGTTTCAAAATTCATGTATATAATTTATATTATTGTATGCATCTTGAATCTCTGGTGATGATTATGTCATATATATTTACGGACTCTATACAGTATATATATGCTGTCATGTTTACTGTTAGCAACTACTGCAGCATTTTGACCTATTCTAAGAAGTTAAATGAAAATTCTACTGTTAATGCAATAATTATAAAGAAGATATTATGGTTGGATAGTTGATATGATGGTTAATGTTTGTGGTTACAAATGAAATTGACAAATGTTTGTGATTACAAACACAATATCAACTTCATGTTAATAGGTGAAACTTCTGTGTTCAGTTTTTGAATAAATAGGTTTGATGTTAATTATGATTACAAAATGATAATAGAAAAACAATTAACTTCGTGAAGAAAAACAATTCAGCATAGTATGTGCATTGAAAATATCTTTTGGGTGAATTTTATTTTTTTAATGGATTTACATCTTTTTCTCTTGGCTAACTCTTTTCTAGCCTTCAGTAGAAAATTAAAACTCTAACGGATCTTAGATTGAATCTTATATATTCAATTATAAAGTCGGGATCAAAAACTAATAATTAATGTTACTTCTGATTTTTTTCATCATGTTACAGATCAAGTGTGCTTAGATATCTCAAGGTCATAGGTCATTATAATTTCCAATTTGTTAGAGGCTTGACCGAATCTTTGATGAAATTTCCATTGTTGGAGGAACTCAGTTTTTACAAAGTAATAGTATCAAAAGAAACTATTGAAACTGTCTGTCGTCATTTCCCAGAGCTAAAAACACTTAAAGTGAACCAAAGAGCATGTAGGTTATGTGTTGGAGATGCTAATGAGGAGTCCTTAACGAGTTATAATGAAATTGCTATTGCTATCGGGGGAAGCTTACGTGAGTTAAAGCACCTTGAACTTACTGGAAACAAGATGTCGAATATTGGTTTGCAGATGATTCTGGATGGTTGTCGTCACCTTGAAACACTTGATTTGCGTGAGTGCTTCTATATTGATCTTAAGGGAAATTCTGTAGCCAGATGCTTAAATCAGATTAATCATCTAAAACTCCCTACTGATTTTCTTGGAAGATATCCTTATGTTTGTGCAAGACACCTTCCTTATGATTATGTTGATGAACCGGAGTTATATGACGGATACATTAGTCAATAGTTTCACATCACTAAAACTTTTGGTGTACATGTTGATGGTGAAACTATTGGCTGCAAGAAACTTTTGTTGGCCATGCTCAAGAAACTTACTGCAGTTTAATTTTGGTAATTTGAATTCTGTTGATGCTTTTGTTCTATTTTGGAGTGAGTTTTTGGCTCTCGTTTTTAGAACTCCAAACATTGTCTATCATTTCTCCATTCTGTAAAGACTAAATATGTTGGTTTAGTCATTATTTTATGTTAATGAAGGGGAACGAGTTCTCCTTTTTCATCTTCTGTTCTGCTTCTTAAGAAAACTTACATTTTTGGAGCATGATTAGTCCGATTGGCCTTCTTATCAGTAACAATAGCTTTCCTCTTATTTTTGTAACAAGTAGTTGATCGAACGCTTAATTTGTTGCACGCCTACAACTATCATGGTAAATGTAGAAGTAACCCGAGCATTCATTGACTTGGATCTCTTACTATTGGATACATAATTACGATATTGTGATCAGTTGGGTAAAGTAGCCATTAAATGTGTACTCAGGAATTTAATTATCAATAAAATACAACGACGCAATTTATGAAAAGTGACATGCATTACATCTATAATTATCAAATTGGATTATCTATATGCTCCAAACTTTTTATCTGCTTAGAAAAATACTAATTTGTCAAACTCGAAACTTCTTATCTCTGCTTAGAATTATAACAATAAGCTATTCAAAACACACTTTACAAATAAACCTTGATAAGCAAAATAAATAAGCAATCGCACCCTCATTGCTGACTAACTAAACGTGGGTGATATGGAACATGTAATGCTATGTAATCCCAAACACCCTTTATACTGAAGGATCCCAAACACCCTTTATGTATAAACTTCTTATCTCATTGGCTAAAACACATTTTGGTACCCCGAACTTGGCACACTGGATCATCTAGTACCCTGAACTTTAAAGGTTCAAAATGGTACTCTGAACTTGACAAAATGAAATTTCTACTACCCTAAACTAATTAACTCAACAATTAATTGGTTTTTCTTTCTAAAAATCAATTTAGTAAAGTTGTTTGTAATAAATAATTTATTATAAAACTTTAGCTAGGTAAATATTTTTTTCTAAAATTTAATTACTTTTTCTTAAAAAAAAATTGGTATAATATTTTATGCGATTATTTAAAATATAAAAATTTTATATGTAACATCTATTTCCAAGATATTTCTAACGCACTACTCTTACCGATATATTTTCATATTATATTGCTAAATGGATGCTTCAAATAACTTTTAGATCAAATTATAACTAACCATATAGAAGTTTTGGTAATTTTCAATTTAAAATATGCATATGAAGAAATAAAAACTTAAATACTTGAGTCTCAATATTTGAGACAAACACTTAAGTATATAAAAGGGATGCCTATATATTAAAAGTAGTGCGGTAAATTCACTTTATAAAAGTGTTATTTAAATCATATTTTATTCTCAATAAATAAATATAATATTGTAAGGAGTATTAATTAAAAGAAAAATGAAATTAACTAAATTTTCAAAATAAATATGATTAATTATCTTAAATTAAACTATAAATCATTTATATTACATTAGGCCTTAGTAAATTCATTTTTTAGCATAAATAGAAAATAATAAATTTAGTTAATTTAGTATATGATAGTAGTAATTTCAATTTCTCAAGTTCGAGGTACTATTCTGCACTCTTAAAACTTCATAAAGCCAATCTCTTTATAAAAGTGTTATTCAAGTTCGGGATATTAATATGTGTTTTAGCCTATCTCATTAGACGTTAGTTCATAAAGCCAATCTCAAATCTCAGCAGGTATCAACAAATATTGCTCAACTTCATTTTTAACTCGTAGATTGTGTTACATGAGAGAAAGGTTGCATCAAAAGTAACCAAGGCAACCACAAAACATAGTTTTAGCCTGTGACATATGCAAAATAATGATATTATAAACATATAAGTTATGTTTGCATATGGCATCTTATTCATAAGATAATATAGGTGATGTTTGTTTCATGGTTTTAGCCATCGTGGAATGGTATTGACACCCAGGATGCGGTATAAATAATTGTATAAAAAATGCCATCCGCTTGTTGCAATATTTTATGCATTATTTTATCTTCGTCATACAATTTCAAAGTAACTGTTATGCTCCATGCCCGATTTAACCAAGAAATTTGACTTTTGACTTAACTATAACCTTCTGTTTCTTTTTAAGCAACTAGTAAAAATCTATAACAAACCAATACTTGGAAGTATTTTTAAATGAAAATAGACTCAATTACTTTTAAAAAGACGGGTGGCATTCCAGCCGATCGACTGGAGGCCTCTAGTCACCCGAAATCATTTCCAAAACTTTTTCCCAAAAGATGAACCTCCCATACTCGATAATTCACAAAACTTTCCAGAATACTTATATACACTATAAACATCATTTTCATACAATAACTTTGCCATAACGACCCGCGGAAACGTGCTTTACAATATGACAGGTGTTATGCCCAACACCCGTTTTGACCCACTTTCAACATAACTTTAACATAACCTTTCAACATACATTAAAACCTGTAAATGGACTCTCAACCATTACAAAGATTTGACACTACGAACATTAAACCTTTATAAAGACTCCTGGGGAACAACCTTAACTTCAAGCTCAGTGTTTATACTAAGTCCTACTACATCACCAACGCACCTATTCCTTACTTCCCATTCTTAATCTCCTTACCATATGCTTTATCTTTCTTCTCATGAACTTACAAACACATGGTAGACATCTCTAACGTAAGCAAAACGCTTAGTAAGCAACTAGATTAATACACGATTAATACTTCAGTTCACATAAAATGTATCACGAACACTTGAAATCATATAACACCATAAGCCATCAATTTCCTAACCAATTACCGTAGCAACCATAAATATAACACATAAAAATCACAAAACATACCTTAATCCTTCCATAATCATGAACTATTACTTGTACCATTCTCACTAACTAAGCTTCCTAATTAACCAACTTATTAATCCAATGCATAAATCCTATAAAGACATTCATAAACACATAACATGAGAACATCCATATTAAACACATAATAATCATAGTTACTTACATTAATTTCAAGCTAGCTATCAATATACGAAATCACCATCAACATCATCATTCTCCATTCTTGCATCCTAGGTTAAAATCACCATAACATAATATTTAACATACAACAGAATAACTATAACAATGGTCTATACAACCATTAACTCACTTTCTTAACACCTCTAATCATCATATAATCATATATTGATCATGATAATTAATCCCATAAAATTATTAACTTAATTCAATAAAGCTTATTTTATAATCAATAACTTTTTCAATTAGCTTAAAAACTATTCTTTACCCAATTCCCAAATTAGGGTTCATAAACCCTAACTTCTTAATTAACCAATTAATTACAAGATAGAGGTTACTTACTTGAAAGGATGATAGGTTTAAACTTAACCCTTGATTAAAACCTTGATTTCTTATCAATTCCTCACCAAGCTCATATTTCCCACCCTTTCATTCTCTCTATAATCGACACACAATTTTTTATTTTATTTTTATTTATTTTTATTATTATTTTTTTTTGAAATAATGATGAAATAACTAAAACCTGGGGATTTCTAGTTTGACCCTTTCTTCACAACATAGTTATTTCCAAATTGTCTCTTTAAGCCTTTCAAGTCCCTTTTCTTCTACTTTGACCACATTAGCTTTATAACATTTCTATCATTTGAAAAGCTTAGTCCCTTAAGTCTATATCTCTTATATTTAAGACACACCCGTCTTTCTATAACCATATTACACTTACTTAAACTATTAGTTTGATTATCGGGTTTGACTATAACCTAACATCCGTTGACTAACCAATCATATCGAGTCTTCTATCTTAAATAAAAGTCTTAGTCAATTTCAGCTAGAGTCATACCCATTTGAAAACGGGTTTCGGGTGTAACAGTAACACATTTGTTCATTCATTTTCTCGCATTTAGCAATTTTGGTTTAAATTGCTATTGTCATATTAAGTCCTAAAGACCCTCGATGGCTAGTGATCACGTATGACCCCCCTGGCACCAATACGTGTCAGACGCGGACTTAGCACGAGTATGTAATACTCCCGGCACCCACATAGTTCGGTTGCGGACCAAATACATACCCGAATGGCCACTAAGCCATTCGCGGGACAAGAGAGCGTCCGAGCAAGGACACAAACCAGCCACGTAAAGGGAAAGGAATCTTCCCTAGGTCGGATGTACTGCAACCTGCAGTCCCCAAAAAGGGAAAGCGGGACAACTCCCGCCCAAAAACACACCATCACAACAAGCGGACAAGCTCTGCGGTGACTTACGTCACAAACCGTAAGCTCTCAAGACCCGTGACCTTGAGAACACGACGAAGGTCAACCATATAAATAGGGGTCTCACCTCTACTCAAACGGTAACATATACACACTCTCTCTCTAGAATTCACTTCATCTCTCTAAAAACTATCACTTACTCACGCGGAGGTTGACGCGGAACCCCGTTCCGTGGTGAGACTAACGGTGTTGGTTTTCTTAGCAGCTACCAATCGAAGATTTCACTTAATACAAGATCTATTCTCCGAAGAGTTAGCTTACACTAATCCTCGTGAGAGAGCTAATTGTATTAACAAGTTGGCGCCATCCGTGGGACCAGTAACATAACTGCGTTTCCCTTGTAAAAAAAAACTCTAATGAGCAATCGGGGAGAACCCTTCCCGTCCCCGAGCCGCCCACGGAGAAACACGGGGAAATGAAAGTGCAAGACACGAACAATACGCCTCTAATGCTTTGCGACAGACGCATCAATAAGGGAGTTCTACGAAAGGCACTACCATCAAATCTTGCCCTTCATGGCAGAAAAGGTCCATCAGAAAAACTAGACCGGTTAAAACCCGTCTAGATTTCGATGATGAGACTAGAAATGAAAGATCTCGAGAACACGCTAATGCTCGGCCGAGAATCCGAAAGAAAATGGGCACCTAAAAGGAGGCGTGAAGTCCTAGTGTCCGTCGGATCCTTCGAATATTCCAAGTCGCGAGTGTTTTCTCGAGACTCAGCATGAGATGATGGGTGTTCTAGAGAAAAGGGCGGCGGGGAAACCAAAAGGCTGCGACGATGTCTTCTCAAGATCGGAAAAGGAACGTCCGCATGTGTCCACGAGACTTGGGGACCAAAACCAACCGTGTTCTCCGGGACTGATCAAAGGTCACTTCCCGTGAGGCTTACACAAAAAGAAGCGAAAAGCACGGGACTTGAACGAAAAGGTTCGGCCGATAGACACCAACGAAGCGAAGTGCTACCGGCGGTGCCTCCCCTCCGAAGTGGGGGAGGAGAAACATACCGCTCTTGCCGTAGCGAACCAAGGAAGTGTCTCCCGGAAAGCGGCGAAAGCACCGGAGGACATTGGAAGTCCACCCCGAAAAGCAAGAAACGGGAAGATGACGACCTCTACTTCCCATATGACGTGGCGACACGGACCCTTTGCACCCGTCAGATATCGGAATTTCGAGTTCCCGACGGAAACAAGAATGCCACCACATCGTAACATACGATGGAACAGGAGATCCGGAGGATCATCGAAAATCTTCCGGACGCGGCAAAAGTAGAAAGATGGGCCATGCCGACATGGTGCCACATGTTCAACTCCACCCTCGTTGGACATGCCCAGGCCGGTTTGACGATGCATCCGGAGAGCATTGACGGCTTTGAGGAGTTAAGATCGAGCTTCCTCTCATACTTCCTCTGGCAAGTATACGAAAGATCTGTTGAGTTACACCACATAAAGCGGCGGGAAGGGGAGTCACGGAGGCGTTCATGGAACGCTTCAAGACGGAGAGCATGTATGTGAAGGGAGCTCCAGAGTGCATGAGAGTGTCTGGCTTTATGCACGGGATAACAAACCCGGAACTAATCAAAAGGCTCAATGACAACATTCCCCGCCGCAGGATGAAATGTGGAGGGTCGTGAAAGCATTCCTCGAGAGGTGAGGTAGCGACCAACCAGTCAAAAGAAGAAACACTCCCGATGGAAGAACCGGGGAGGGGGACAGAAAAACATCCGATCTTTGAAAGAAAATGGGAATTCAAGACCGCTTTCAAGGCGGAGAAAGAGGGGGATAGGTTCACCCCTCACGAAGAAGCCGAAAGAAATCCTAGCCATGGATACGGTCAAATTCACAGCTCCTCCGCCAATGTCCGCCACCGAAGTCTAGGAATAAAGACAAATCTGACTTTCACAGAGAAAAGGGGCACAACACGGACGAATGCTATCAGTTGAAAAAACAGATAGAAGAGGCGGTCAGTCTGACAACTCGCACATCTTGTCAAAGAGATCAAGAATGGGCGCAAAGAATGGGTGCCCCAAGGGCGGAAAGAAAGACACCGCATGCCAAGGACAAAGCTCACGCCATATACATGGTCAACACACGGCAACTGATCGTCAAACCCAAACGGAGTCCAGCGGTCTTGAACATGGAAATATCTTTTCCCCATATCCGGATGATCGGGATGATCATCCGCTGGTGATCAAGCGAGGCGTAGAGGGTGCATGGTCCACGGGATGTATGTGGACAATGGAAGTGCTTGAAGTCCTCAGACACCGCTTTAACAAGCTAAGCCTAGACATCCGGAAAAGACTAATTCCGCTACATCACCACCGTTGGGTTTTAGTGGAGAACTCGTGGCCGTTAGGGCGGTTCTCGCTAGAAGTTACATTGGGAGACGAAGAAAAATCAGCTAGTTCTTGGATGAACTTCATGGTGGTGCGATCTCCGTCTCCCTACAACGGAATAATTGGACGTCCGGGATTAGGGTACATGATAGTGCCATCCACGACACGGGATCTGAAATTTCCTACCGTGGCGGAGTTGTAACTTTCTTGCTTGTGACAAGGTGGTCCCGGTTGAATGCGAATGATCGCGGAACTAACCCGGCAGTGCAACCACGTGAAGAGTATGAGTCGGTGGCAATCAATCCCAAATTCCCACCAAACAATACCATAGGGGCGGGTTAGAGAAAGGAAAAAGAGCCTCTGCGACCTACTCAAAAATAACTTGAACATCTTTGCTTGGGAGCCCTCCGACATGATCGGAGTTCCGCGGACAATCGCAGAAGACAAACTGAATGTCCGAACGGCATGACCTGCACGACAAAAGAAAAGAGGACAGGCCCCGGAAAGAAACAAAGCAATCAATGAAGATGTCACCAAGCTAGTTGCAGCAGGGATCATGAAAGAGGTACACTACCACGATTGGTTGTCTAACCCCGTGCTCGTCCAAAAAGTGGACGGAGCCGAGAATGTGTGGACTTCAAGGACTTAAACAAAGCTTGCCTGAAAGATTGCTACCCTGCCGGAGATACTTGGAAGGTCGAATCCCTCTGCGGATATCCATTCAAGTGCTTTCTTTACGCGTACAAAGGGTATCACCGGATACAAATGGCCGGGGATGGGGAAAAGACAGCGTTCCACACAAACCAAGGCATTTTCTGTTACACCAAAATGCCTTTCGGCCTAAAGAACGCTGGCGCCACATACCAAAGGCTCGTGGATAAGGCGTTTGAGAAACAGATTGGAAGAAATCTGGAAGTGTACGTTGACGATCTAGTCATCAAGAGCCATTCAGAGGAAGAAGTACTCAGGGATATGAGCAAAACCTTCAGGACCCTAAGGAACATAAACATGAAGCTCAACCCCAAGAAGTGCACAGATCGACCAACACATTTCATTAAGTCCATAACTTTTTACAAGTACACAGGGGCACACCCCCGGATTACAAAAATGGCGTCGCAGCAATCGCGACCCTAACAAAAATAACAAGTAAAAAGCTTCACAAGATGGCAAAAGGCGCATAGTCTAAATGCCCACAAGAGACCAACTCAAACATTCCCGGCACCATCAAGAACACTTGTGTCAAACATGTCATCGTGCGCAGCCTGTTCTTCTTCTTCCTCTTCTTTTTCATCCTCCCCGGTAGGGCCGGTGACCGCGGAGGAAGGGGTTGGTCCCGAATGAACAATCACTAGGGAAAGCTCTCCGATGCAAGAACCGGTGCTCAACCTCTCAAACAAGCAACTCCGGTTCCAAACATCAAACTTCTTACCATATGCCCGGTGCTTCCTCTCCTTATAGCGGCAATGGCGCTGGGCGTCTAGTAATAGTTTGGAAGCGAATTGGGAAGGGCAACTTCCTCCTCCACTTGGAGGATTAAAAGCAAATTCTCCCGAGCACTGGCCTCTCCTCTGTTAGCAGTGCGACATAAGGAATTCTAATGAAGAATCCTTGCAAGCTTCTAAGGAATCAAGGAGTGGGAAAGGGACGCGTCACTAAGCGTATCAGCGATTCGCGATAGACCTCCTTGCTCATGGATTATAGGCCTTAATTTGCTCAAGTTTAACCCCTTAGACCATGCACAACGCCGGCCTCCAAACCGCCTCAAACCTTTGGCGTCGCCTTGCTTATACAATCACCCGTGCGTGTCGCAACTCGTGGGGACGTTTAAAAGCCATGCCATGCAAAGCCGTGACCAATAACCCAACGCTTTCCTTCGATGGCAATAAGGGTACTCGGAAACAGGTCCTCATCAAAGTCGCGATTCAGCTCCGCCAACCTCGATCAAGCGTGCGAGTTGACCATCATACTCGCCACGGACCCTCTCCTCGACTCCTTCAACTTTTTCTTCCAACAGCCGCGCCTTCACTGTTCCTTCACCCATCGCAAATGAAGTAAGCCGGCCACTTTACCTTTCGGCATTCTCAACAGTAGTAGAAGGGCCGATTGTTCATCCTTGGCGCGATCATACCTTCCAGTTGAGCCACGCTCACGCAACCTTTAAGCTCTTCCGCTTTCGGACTCAGCGACCAACCGCTCGCGAGACCCTTTGCCTCAGCCTCGGCCTCGAGCTCCTGAATTTTCCCCTTCAAAGCCTCAACCTTCTTGTCCTTCCTCTCGAGTCTCCTGTTCAACTTATTAGTTTGGTTTAGCTCAAACTGCCGCAACGCATACCTCGGAAGATACACGCTTCTTTGGACGGTTATCATGTTGTACCGCCAAAGCAAGTCCGTATAGGGCATATTACGCAGAATGGACAAATACCGGGGTGGCAAGGTTGTCCAAAGATACTCTGACAGATCCAGGGGTCATCCATCCGGAACTCATTGGTTGGCAACCACTTGGGGACATAGATATTTTTTGCCTCCGCCGTGTCCACGGATAAGGATTCGTAGAAATCATCATCGGAGGCCGCGGGGCGGTGACCAGAAGGATCTTGCAGGGGAGACTCAGCCCTAAACGAACTCTCCTGTTGCATAATGGGCGGCTCAGAAGGCCCGGGCATGTCCACATCTAGGTCCTCTTGATGAGCCGGGGTGGATGTTTTGGAAGCAGAATCCGGATTGACTTGCAGTTCCGGAGTAGCCTCAGAGGACAAGTTGGTCACTTCCTGCAGACGAGGACCAGAGTCGGATTCGTCGTGAAGCTCAAAAGCAAATCTCGCGGTCTGGCCTCCTGCATCATAACACTTAAGTTATTTTTTGAAAGCAAAAAACGAGAAAAACCGACAACATAGCACAGATACCATACCAGCAGTGGATCCGGCATCATTTGCCGCCACAGAAGTAATCCTCTTTTTCTCCGGTTGCTTGGAAGGGACAGCAAGCCTAACCCGCTTTTTCCCAGTGGCTTTGTTAGCCTTAGCCGCCTCAACGTTGTCCACAATAGTCTCCTGGACTAATGTGATAGTATTCTCCGAAGGCTCAATAACCCGACTGGCGGTCTCATCCAAAGAACGTTTTCTCACCTTCTGAGAGTTCTTTCCCGGATGCTACCTCGAAAGGATCCTGTTGGTTAATAAAAGCGAAGAGAGACATATCTGCAAACAAAAATGCACAAATTAGTAACAAGACATAAGGGAAGACAACGAGGCGCGACAAATCCTAAAAAAGTTTACCCACCCTCATTATCCGCAGACCTAAAAGTAGGTCGTGCTGTGGCATCATCCCAAGCACGGCTAAGACCAACTGTGCAAAGAAAAGGCTCCGGCAACTTCTTAAAAGGAGCACGCATCGTGTCAAGACGATGCAGTAACTCAAGGTCAATGACGTCGTCGATCGGGGGTGGATCACGGTCAACAGAAACTTTCTCGTTCCACGAGATCGCTAACGGAAAAACAGTTGCGTCAACCCAAAAGAAGAACTCCTTCCAATTCTTCACGGAATCCAAAGGAGCGGTGTAACACACCGGAACAACCAAGGACTTAGGACCCTTACGCTTTTCTAGTGTCATCCAACCATCCTTCATCCCCGAATAATAAAACTTCCTAAATAATGGCACGGTGGGTATTCCACCGCGTAAGCGGCAAAGGATCTCAAAATGACTAATCCTAGCGGCGCCAAGGTCGCGATAGATGAATTTGAAAATATTCCAAGACCTACATAGGAGCGGAAGGGGTATCCTAAAATTGCAAAGTTCGAAGAACCTAGTATACACTCCTATCTTACCCTTAGGAGAATCCCTTATGGTGTCGTTGGAACCAGGAAGAAGTGGGTGAACGGTCGAAGGAATGTGATATCTAGAGCAAAAATCACTCAAATCCTTTTGGGACAACTTACAGGTAAAATCACTTAGGAGTTTCTTAGCCATTGAACTACAAGGAAGGAGGAAAAACCTAACCTGATAAAGTAGGAAGGAGCACACAAAACTTGGAGAGCGTTTTTCTTTTTTACTTGCGAAGAGGAAATGGCAACAGTAACCAATAAAGTAAAAAAGAAAGGTATTTATACTCTCCCAAAAGTAAAAGTGACGGGTCAATCGAACGGCCAACAACACGCCACGTCCACCGCCCGTAACTAACGGCCCGATCGGTCCGGATCAACGAACGAGATGGAAGCAGCCAAACGCCCCATCAGTCGAAAATACGGTGAGGCGGTTGCGAAATCCCAAGGACATGTAACGCGACACCCTTGCCACGTGTGGAAAACACGGTCACGGCGGTTAGGTCTTCCTACGATACACCCAACCGCGGTTACAGATAACTTAGTCTAGCGGTGCTTAAATCGACTAACAAGCACAACTAGATTTGGGGACTTGATCACGTATGACCCCCGCACCAATACGGGTGAGACGGACTTAGCAGTAGTATGTAATACTCCGGCACCCATAGTTCGGTCGCGGACCAAATACATACCCGGCAATGGCCACTAAGCCATTCCATGCGAGACGCGTCCGAGCAAGGACACAACCGCGCCCACGTAAAGGGAAAGGAATCTTCCCTAGGTGGATGTCGCAACTGCAGTCCCCAAAGGGAAAGCGGGACAACTCCCCCCAAAACATCACCATCACAACAAGCGGACAAGCTCTGCGGTGACTACGTCACAAACGCCGCTCTCAAGACCCGTGACCTTGAGAACACGACAGAAAGGTCAACCATATAAATAAAGGTCTCACCTCTACTCAAACGGTAACACATACACACTCTCTCTCTTTAGAATTCACTTCATCTCTCTAAAAACTATCACTTACTCTCACGGAGGTTGATCAGCGGAACCCGTTAGGTGGTGAGACTAACGGTGTTGGTTTTCTTAGCAGCTAGCAATCGAAGATTTCACTTAATACAAGATCTATTCTCCGAAGAGTTAGCTTACACTAATCCTCGTAGGAAAAGCGCCCAGAATTGTATTAACAGCTAGCATTTTTGAACAAGGAGGAAATGTTCGAATTCTTTGATGGAAGGACTCTCCTATAGGTGACAATTACAACCCATTTATGTAGATGGGTTATAACATATATAATTTAAATAAAATATGTATATATTGCACGAAAATGGATTAAGTGATGTCATGTAATAATCTCACCCTAATGATACACACAGTAGAAGTTGTTAAAAGTTTATGATACACTCAATAGAAGTTATTAAAAGTGCGTATGTAGAATACGAAAAGAAAATAGTTTGATATTCACAAAAGAAAATAGGGGTCGGATCAAATAGATTTAAAAATGATTATCCCATACATAATAGCCCACAAGGAAGCCTGATTCAAAACTGAATACTAAAAGTCATGAGAAAATCAGGGAGGCAAAAATAATAGAGGGTTACTAACCCAATAATGAGTTTCTTGATTTTAAATCAAAAGTTCAGAGGTAGTAAGTCCAGGTATGTACTCATTAAAACTGCATATTTTAAAAAAAGGTTGTACATGTTAACTATTTTTGGCAGAATGGACAGAAAGGTGGAACTTGTAAGCAAATAAGCACTTTAATTAAGAAGTCAAAGAATGATAGAAATAAGACACTTGGCACTTCACTATGAACAGGGAGTGATGTAACGAGGTTGAATGTGTGCACGCTCACATTTTGCTCACAAAAATCTAGATACGGTATACTCAACATACTTGAAAAATATGCCCCTTTTATCTTTTTCAGTATGTGTCAATCGGGATCCCAGATGATTCTATGACTTTCTTAAATTTATGAAAATTGAAATCCAAAATGGGAAAACTAGGACTTTCTTATTATTTCGCCATAACTCTAAAGTATAATCAGTTGTCAAAATCGTCAAACTAATTATAAGATTAAAAAATAGCATTAAAAGGAAGATCGACATTAGGGGAGTTCACAATCTGAGCAATAAAACAATGTCCAACTAGCAACTTAATAAATATGGAGTCAATATACATCATTATCAATATTCAAAATCATCGTTACATATACTTAAAGTTTGAAAAGATGAATATACGAAAAAGGTTCACTACAATTTGTTTAATTTAATGTTTCTGCAACTAATTCCCCTAAAACACCAAAAATCCTAATTAAATCTTCATCCGCATACTTCCATCCTCCCTGAAGGATTCACTTACCTTTGACTGTTTCCTTTTCTTTTTTCTTATACAACTGCTTGGATATTGAATAAAAGATGGAAAAATGTGTTATACACATGTACACATATTTTTCTGATTATATATAAGAAACATATATAGTGAGTGTACCTTGTATTTTTAATGAAAGTGATTTTTTGTTTCGATCCGTCACGAGGTAATGCTGTCAACAATGTAGACAAGTCACTGAAGTTCAACTTGGCATTGGAAGTGGATGACGCCATCACAAAATTAATATTAGTGTGCACTTGATCTTCTTGTTCAATCAGCTTTTCATATGTATACTGTGACAAAAATAACAAGATAAGAAAACAACAACATCCTCTCTCTGGTGAAAAAAGGCGACCAAAAACCCTTACAACCCTAAATCGTTTTCTTCTAATTCTCTTCCTAATTCTTCATTCGATTTGGGTAGTTTGTTAGTTGTCGACTTTTTAGGGTTGTAGGGTTTTCTGGTGCCGACCTTTTCTTGATCAACTCTAATATCCTTAATCGTTTTTTCACCAAAGTTTCTGGTGGAATTGTTTTAAGAGTTTGATCTTGATCGCTATTTCATTAAACCCTAATCGACCTTATTGTATATTCGTTTTTATTAGGGTTTATTTGCAACCGACCTAATATCTCCTATATTATTCGATTTGCTGTTGGTTTGCTGGATCTAATCCATCTTTTTGCACTTATTTTAATCAATTGCTTGGTTAAAGTGTTTCACTCTTTGCGATATCTGATCTAGGATTTCGTATTTAGTGTGCAAAAGATTGGTAGGGTGGTGATGGTGCTGCGAAACCCTTGTTGTTAATGCTATTGTTTTTAGGGTTTCGACTTTTGTGGTTGAATCGTTTCCAGGATCCATGTTCTGGTTCGATGTGCGGGTGTGTAAATCTGGTCGCTGCAAGTTATCCCGTTTTAGGGATTGGTTCAGTATGGATGTTTCTTCGCTGATGTTAGTGACATTGTTTGGGGGTTACGAGAGATGGTAGTCAAGTTTGTGAGGGTGCCTTGTTCAAAAACCCTTGGTTTCGATTCAAGACCTGCTGATCTTTCAAGTTACACTAATCGGTCTTGTTATTGTTGTTGCTGGTTGCATGTTTAGGGATCCTTGTTGATCGTTCAAAGTCATGTTGCCAATCTTATTTAATCTTTTGATCGATGCTACTGGTTTCTTTGGAAGTTAGGGTTTGCTGATTATGCTAATCACCCTTGTGTTAGTCTATGGCAGTTATGATACATCGGTTTGCATTCTGATCTTGGTTGCTTTTGGCAGCTTATTGGTACTCAAATCATGTCATAGTGTTCGTTGTGATCACATGCGTATGAAGGGCTGGTGTGCGATTGATGTTACTTATTTCAATCTTTGTGTGATCATGGGAGGTGTGGTGTCATTGTGACTTGATCTTTGGTTGTCTTCATGTGATTCACTTGGATTGTTTTGAAGATTGGTTCAAGTTATTATATGCTGGAAGTTAGGGTCGCTTACACCCTGCTTATGGTTCAAATTCGATTTGCTATGGATTGCACTCTTATTAGGTTATTAGATTATGCTTCATGTATAATACTAATAGAAGTCGCAAATGGATTTGTTTTGGAATGAGCATTTGGAAGGCGGGGAAACTTGGTTATGGGTTTCTTCATGTGCAAGTTCTGGATCGCTATGATGACTAAGAAGACTTAAGTGTTTACTTGAGTTATGATGTATTGTAATTTTATTTTTAGTCATTGTTAGTTGTATTTGGATTTGTAAGTTATAAGAATGGTCTGTCATTCTTATATAGTGGTTAGGTAAGTGTCCTACGGGACTGAGATGAGGGACTCACTCTCATCCATTGTACTTCAATGTTTTTTGGTTAATATATTTTACCAGGGTGCAGGATTACTCCCCTTTATCCAAAAAAATAACAAGATAATTTCATGGACAAAAAAATCAGTTAATTAGGGCCAAAAAAAGAATCGTAACCATGTTGAAATTCAAACCAAGTGAGATAGATAATCATCTTTGTGACGTTCTGAGAAGACATCCAATAAATGAAAATGACGATTTTGGAAAAGAAAGTACATGTGCTAGTTACCTCGACAACACTCTCCCATTCTTCAAATTCAAGTAAAGAGAAGTCTATTATTAGAGTAAGAGATTGTGGACGGCAACGCCAAAGTAGACTATCTACAACATCTAAATAAAAGTCTACACTTTCAAACTCTTCTGCCTCAAGCTCAACGTGCTCGAATTCTAAAGGCGGCCACAGAATCACCTCCGGTTTAGTAAAGTCTAAGCAACCCTATAAGACAATTGGTAAATAACTTTGCATTAGGATTAATTTAATTATTTTATTGCTTGGGATTGATTATGTACAAACACAAAAATTATACAATACCAGATTAATATGCAGCTTCAGCTCTTTGAATCGTAATTTCTTGTCCAAAAATTGCCTCAACTTCTTGAACCAGTTATCCTCAACTAAAGTATTGCAGTCCCATTCCATACATGCTTTTGAAGGGATTGAAAAACTTCCCATAGAAGAGTGAAAATGTAAATTGTCTGTGAAACCAAAGAAAAGCAAATTGGGGGCATTCACGTCAATTTTTCCTAAATCACACTCTGAGTTTAGCATAAACGTCCTTAGGAAATGACTTGAGAGTGTGAGCCTCTTGCTTTTATTAGGAAGATCCAGAAACAAATCTTCAAGGAAAGGGAAGTTATGTGACAAGTCAACTACCCTTCCCCGTGGTAACACACTTTTGTCAGTTTTTTGCATGAAGCCAGGTTCATAGATGGTGGTACCCCTCTTGCATATTTGGAATCGTGTCGACAAAGAAAACATAGATTTCGAGCATCAATATCTATTCTGTCAAATTCAGGTCAAAATCAAATCTTCACTTGTCTGAAGGTTTAAATGTTCATAAACACAAAATCTTTTTAAACCATAGCAATGTATACCAATAAATTCCTCAAGAAGAGGGCAACTAGTGGTGAAACTCGTGATCACTTCTTCGTTAAGCCTGACGCATTCAAGGTGCAACAACTTCAAAGACTTGAACTTAACAACATCAACCATGAAGGAAGGCGGTATCTCACAATAACATAGTTTCAAAGATGTTAATGAAGAGGCAGATAAGAATATATTAGGCACATGGTACATATATATATCTGAGGATGTTGTTAGCCCATATGTCCAGTTATGTATATCAATTACCAACACCTTGACCCCTTTCTCAAAAATCAATCCTAGACATTTATCAATTATGGCAACATCTGTAGGATCATGAAATGATGTCATGATGTTGAATGTGTGCACGCTCACGTTTTGTTCACAGAATCTGGATATAGTATACTGAACATACTTTAAAAAAAGATCCATTTGATGTTCTTCTGTGTCAAAAGGGATCCCAGATGATTTTAGGACTTGCATAAATTCAACGTAATTGAAATTAAAAATGGGAAAAGAAGCCGTAACTCCAAACCAGTAGTTAGACAATATGTTCATCCGAACAAGGTCTTATGAGAATTCAAATATGAAAGTATGTGATGAATGATAGATTCAGGAAGCTTTGAAATCAGATCAGTTTCCTCCATCTCTCTCCAAATATTGGTCTCACTAGCCTAGCTACAAGCTAATGGTTCAATTGCCTACAATAACAAACAAAAACAAAAAACAGTATCAAAGTGCAAGTATATACCAATTCAAGTACGCATATGGGCGTATGACAATGGAACTTGAAAAAGAGTACCCTGATATTATACGTCCTAGCTAAGCCCTTTATTAAGTCTAAGTGGGTGTTTGTTTCGGCTTATATACGCTTAAGGCCTATTTGGTTTTGGGCTTATGTTTCGTAAGCTCACTTTTTGTGGCTTATTTTGACACTTACCGGCTTATATAAGTTCATTATGACAAAATTAACTTATATAAGCTGGAAAGTGTCAAAATAAGCCACAAATGCGAGCTTATAAAACATAAACCTGCCAGCTATATAAGCCGAAACAAACACCCCTTAACTTTCAAGATGATATATGAAAGCTTTATAATAACTATTGCTACTAGAATTTATGTTCAGAACCATTAAAACATGTGCGCAAACACTTGCGTCTATACAAATTAACCAAAAAAAAAGGATGAAAAGAAACAGACCAAAATCACAATAACACCAATGAGAGTGAGAACACACAACCAAATTACGGAAAACCAATTGTTAAACGAAGAAGAAAAAAAGCAAATCTATAGTTTACCTAGTCGTTGCCTCTCTCACAATTTGCTGCGTTTGTATTTGTTAATAAGATAAAGAAAAGTGAAAAGAGGAATCTTATTAAAAAAAATTGGGCGAGTCAGGTTGCTCAATTTTGACACGTGACAAAAGAGTGCAAAATGGTTGACTGATTAAGTCCAAATTTAACATAATTTCGGTCAAACTTCATGCAATTTCGTTTGGTAAATAAAATAGATGCGTCACAAACCAAGAAGACAATGGGTTGGTGGCTAAGAGAATAAATCCTTCCTGGTGGTGAATTAAAAAGTCACAAGCAAACACTTCTAAAATAGCTCCAAAATATGCAGCCAATTAAGTCGACTACCAAAGTCCAACAAAACAAAGTCAAACCACAGATAGAGTCAATACATCATTATCAATATTCAAAACCATCATTACATACTAAAAGTTTAAAAAGCAGAATATATGAAAGGTTCCCTGCAACATGTTTAAGTTTATGTTTCTACAACCCTGATCCCTCCAAAACACAAAGCCTAGATCTTTATCCGCATATTTCCCTCCTCGCTGATGGATTTACATACATTTGACAGTTTCGTCATCCTGCTTTGTTTCCTGAACAACTGTTTGAATATTAAATAATAGATTAAGAAAAATTGTAATACACGTGTACGAATTAGCTGATAAAAAGAAAGAAAAAAATAGCATACCTTCTTTTCTAATGAAAGTGATTGTTTGTTCTGATCCATCACGAGGTAATGCTGTCAACAATGTCGACAAGTCACTGAAGTTCATTTTAGCATTGGAAGAGGAAGACGCCATCACGAAATGAATTTTAGTGTGCACTTGATCTTCTTGTTGAAGTAGCTTTTCATATGTGTACTGGGAAAGAAATAATATGATAATTTAATGGACAATTATCAATAAAGATGATGAGCATTTTTAGAAAAGATAGTACATGATACCTACCTTGACAAGGCTGTCCCATTCTTTACACTCAAGTAAAGAGAAGTCTATTATTAGAGCAAGAGATTGAGGACGGCAACACCAAAGTATACAATCCACAACAAATTCATAATAGGAAGCATATTCGAAATATTCCAGCTCAAGCTCAACATGCTCAAGTTCCACAGGCGGCCACTGAATCACCTCTGATCTAATATTATCTAAGCAACCCTACAGGGAATCAGTAAATTAAAACTTTGCATTTGGATTATGTAAAAACACATAAATGACTAGTCAAATATAAAAATTTGGGTAAATAGTAAATACATTACCACACTTATACGTAACTTCAGGTCCCTGAATCGAATTTTCTTGTCCAAAAATTGCCTCAACTTCTGGAACCAGTGACCTTTTATAAAATCATCGCGATCCAATTCCATACATGCTTTTGAAGGGACTGAAATCATTTCCTTGCGAAAGTAAAAATGCGAATAGTCCGTGAATCCAAATAGAAGCAAATTGGGGGCATCGATATCAATTTTCCCCAAATCACACTTTGAGCGTAGCATAATCGATCTCAGGGAATGACTTGACAGCGTCAGCCTCTTGCATCTATTAGGAAGATCCAAAAACAAATCTTCAAGGAATGGGAAATTGGATGAGAAGTCAGTTAACCCTTTCCCGCGGTAACACAGCTTTGTTAGTTTTTTGCATGAAGTCAAGTTCATAGATGGTGGAGACCCTCTTTTATCGCAATCATATAAAGAAAGATAATACAGATTTGGAGCTTCAATATCTATACTCTCAAATTCACGTCCAAAACTTACCTCAACTTGTTGAAGGTTTAGATGTCCATGCACACAAAATCTTTTTAAACCATAGCAATGGTCGACAGCTAATTCCTCAAGAAAAGGGCAACTGGTGGTTAGACGCTTGATCATTTCCTCATTTAGTGAGACGGCACCTAGGTGCAACACCTTCAAAGACTTAAATCTCACAACATCGACCAACAAGGATGAAGGCAACTCACATTGATATAATTTCATAGAGGTTAATGAAGATGCAGATAAGAGGATGTTAGGCAAACGATACATTTGACGATGTTGTAACACATCAATTACCAACACCTTAACACCTTTTTCAAGAATCAATCCCAAGCATCTGTCAATAATTTCTACATCACTAGGATCCAGGAAAAATGTAACGAGCTTGAATGTATGCCCGCTCACGTTTTGCTCACAAAATTTAGAAACGGTATACTCAACATACCTGTAAAACATATCCCTTTTATCTTTTTCAGTGTCAATAGGGATCCCAGATGATTCTATAACTTTCTCAAATTTACAGAAATTGAAATCCAAAATGGGAAAAGAAGACGTTAATTCAAACCAGTAGTTAGACAATATACTCATCCGAACAAGCTCTTTAGGAGAATCCAAATATGAAAGTATGTGATGAATGATAAATCCAGGAAGCTCCGAAATACGATCAGTAATGTTCTCCTCCATCTCCCTCCAAATTCCAATCTCACTAGCTACAAACTAATGTTTCTATTCCTACAAAAAGATGCAAAATAGAAACAGAATCAAATTGCAAAACTATAAACCTTTGAAACATATATGTTTTAAGTAGATATAACGAGTCAAAACGGGTGATTTTCTCCCTCCAAAAGAATATCCTTAGACACATTTACAAAAAAAATTTGTGCAAATGTGTTCCGAGAAAATCACCCGTTTTGACTCGTTAGCAACTCGCTCAACCCGCTCATTTCCAATATGTATAATTAGTTACAAGTAACTTTTTATATATTCTACATGGCCATCAATTGCTGAACGTTACCACCTTTGTGCATTACTTTAACCAAAAACCAAGCTACTCATAACCAAAAATATGACATGACAAGAACATATAATATGCAGCTGATTATATGGACAACATAATAGATTAACTAAGTTTTAAACGTGCTTCCCTAGATGAGATTTCGATTGTCTATATGCAATTGGCAATATGTTTTCATTTAGTTTCATGTTCAGGGTACTTATGAGCAATGGCGGAGCTAGAAAAGTTTCCGTGGGAGGGCCGAAACAAATTTTTTTCGGGAAATACATTAAATGGGAGGGCCGAAATAATATTTTTTCCGGAAATACACATGAAATCAGAAAAAATACACTAACGGGCTTAGACCTAGGGGGGCCGGGACCCTTCCCGGTCCCTTAATAGCTCCGCCCTTGCTTACGAGCTTATGTAATTTTTGAAAAGTCCATAAACCCATTTTTTTCCATAAACCCATTTTTTTGGATTACGCATTTAGCAAGTTTAAGTTACAAGCTCAAACGAATAATTAAGTTATAAGCCAATGTGGGCTTTTGTTTAAGCTTATACGGTGGGCTTATGTGATTTCGGCTTATATTTCATAAGCTCATTTGCTTATTTTGAAACTTTTTGTTTATATAAGCTTATCATGTTGATCAGCTAAGCCGGAATTTTTCAAAATAAGCCGAAAAAATTTGGATTGTTTACTTTTAAGCTTCTTATTATGATAAGCTTATGTGGGCTGAAAAGTTTTAAAATAAGCCGAAGAAATTGAGCAAGTTATATAAGCTTAAACAAACGCTAAACAAACGCCCCCTAATGTGCTTAAGTAAAAGCTCATATGCCCCCCTTATATAAGCTAATAAACAAATTTATCACCAAAAACAAGCACCCCATTAACATGAATAATAAACAAAATTACTATAGAAGATTTTATACTAATTCTATGGAAGCATTTAAAACAAACAGTTGGTGTGCGTGCAACCCAAAAAGAAACAAACCCAAATGACAATAAACATTTGCAGTGTGTTTTTGAGCTTACCTCATCAGTGTCATCTCTCACAAACTTCACATTGCATATGTGTTTTATAAGAAGAAAATAGGGTTAATATACAAAAAAGTTACTAAACTTTCAAAAATATTTGTCCTAAGTCACTAATGTTTGTTTTCTGTCAAATCTAGAACATTTATCTTTAATGTAACTTAGGTTATCTTGGATACCAATGGTGAGATGACCCATCATTGCGGTTAAATGCTCGACGTGTATACACACCGATGTTTCATTCCCTTTAAGTCTAAGGTACTAAACTTTGCGAAAAAATTTGTCATAAGTCACTTAATGTTTCATTCCTCGTAAATTAAGGTCTTAAACTTTAAAAATTGTCCTAAGTCACTAATGAAAAATTTGTCCAAAGTCACGAGTTGTGGCACATATTCTTGAACCTTTAAAATTATCGTTTATCGATTTTATACACCTTTTATCGTTTTATTCATTTTCATTCGTTTTATACGTTTTGTTTGTTTTTACGTTTTTGTCCGTTTTATACGTTTAAAATCGCTTTTGTCCCATTTTTTACGTCCGTTTTATATGTTTTATGTTTTCACCGTTTTTATACGTTTTTGTCAGTTTTATATGGTTTTATACATTATTTATACGTTTTTTTCGTTTTCATACGTTTTTATTCGCTTTCATCCGTTTTTATCACGTTTTCGAAAATTTTCTTACGTTTTAAGCTATTTTCTTATGTTTTCAAACATAAAAAGGACGAAAACGAATAAACTATAAAACGGCAAAAACATAAGAAAAATGGGCGAAAACATAAAAACATCACGAAACTCTATAAAAGCGGATGGCGAATAAAAACGTATAAAAATGTAAAACCATATAAAAACGAACAAACGCGTAAAAAAAAACAAAAAAAAAATTATAAAAAGCGAATAAAAATGAATTAAAACATATAAAAGGTGTATAAAATCGTATAAAACGTAAAAATTTTAAAGGTTGAAAACATGTGCACAACGTGACTTAAGACAAATTTTTATTAGTGACTTAGGACAAATTTTTAGCAAAAGTTTATACCATAGATGACAGGAATGAAACATTAGTGACTTAAGACAAATTTTTTCATGATGTTTAGTGACTTGTTTGTATAGGTTTAGTAATGTAATGTGCCAAAGCGGTTACAATCGAGCCACTTAGGAGGTGACACTTATAAAAAGGTTTAGTAACATATGTGAAAAACCCCGTGAAGTATAGTGACCTAGATAATGAGAATAACAAACATTAAGTGACTTAGGACAAATTTTTTTAAAAGTTTAGTAACATTTTTGTATATTAACCCGAAGAAAACAATAGGAAATAAAAAAACTTGTGCGTTTAGTTGGAGATTTATTTTTTGTTTATTTTTTTTAAACTAAACTAATTGCACCTAAAAAGAACACCCCGATAAAATACCCGATTAATACAGGGTGGGTTTTGGGGAGTATCACGCCCCAATGAGGCACCCCGATAAGGATCGGGGCGGGTTTGGGGCGAACTTTGGTAATCGGGTTTGGGGATGGGGATCCCTGGCTCAAACCAGCCCTGTTGTCATCCCTAAGTATGCCCCTATACTTTATATTTTATTATTAAAAAAAAAAAAAAAATCTTTGTTGTTATTTATAAATATTATTTTTTTTTATATTAAATTAATATATTTGCACTGAATTATAAATATAAAAAAGAGTAAACTCCAAAATACATCCCTGTGGTTTACCCCGTTTCGCACCATACATCCCTCTCGCAAAAGTTTCAATAGATACATCACTGTTAGTAAAGTTAACCTATATACATTCCTTGGTTCAAAAATAAGGACTACGCAATTTCTCCGTTATCTCCTAACGAGATAGATAATCTTTACACCGTTAATCCTCTGGGTTAACGGTATTTGCACCATTAGTCCATTTTTACGTTTACTTTTCGTTTTTATGTTCTTTTCCATTTTTTTAACGCTTTGTCCGCTTTTATGTTTTCGCCGTTTTTTTGCTTTTTATGTTTTCGGCCTTTTTTACGTTTTGCGATTTTTTTTACGTTTTGGTCCGTTTTTAAGTCTTTATCCGACTTTTAAGCGTTTTACTTTTTATGTTTCGATCCGCATTTTTTACGTTTTGTTGTTTTTATATGTTTTCGCTTTGTTTTTATGTTTTATCCCAGATTTTTACGTTTTCGTCCTTTTTTCACATTTTCATAAGTTTTTTATCCATTTTCATAAGTTTTATCCATTTTCATACACTTTTATTGGTTTTCGTCTATTATTCTACGTTTTCATTCGTTTTTCTTATGCTTTTATCCGTTTTCATTCATTTTTATACATATAATATGTATGAAAACGGATAAAAAAGTATGAAATGGATAAAAACGTATGAAAATGGATAAAAATGTTTCAGATCGATTTTAAATAACGATTTTGACCCATTTCTGGTCCGAATCATCAAAAGTGTAAAACACGAAAGTTGTCCGGAATAATGTTTTACATCAAGACCCGTGAGATTTTAACCGAAAATTCAAAATATGACGAAAACGTAAAAACGGGGCCCGAAAACAAACAAACGATAAAAAAGGCTAAAACATAAAAAAGGCGGGCAAAACGTAAAAAAACGGACAAAAAACGTAAAAAAACGGTGCGAAAAACTAAAAAAAAGGCACTAACGCAAGTACCAGGACCTAAGGACTAATGTAAACATTATCTATCTCGTTAGGAGATAACAGAGAAATAATTTGCACCGTTAGTCCTTATTTTAACTTGAGGATATATATAGGTTAACTTTTATTAACAGAGTGATGTTTCTGTTGAAACTTTTACGAGAGGGATGTATGGTGCGAAACGGGATAAACCACAGGGATGTATTTTGGAGTTTACTCTATAAAAAATGAAACAATGAGTTACAGTAACATGTACATGTATACACGAAATTAAACATATATGAACGACTCATGATATTCCTCTTTATGAGATTTAATATATCCGGAAAAGTTTTTTTTTTAACTATCCGCATTTATTAACGACTCATGTTATTCCTCTTTATAACTTTAACTCGCGCATACACGGGTTTAAAATTTATTATTAACATGAATATAAATATCAAATTGAAGGCACGACTTCACATGTTAGTGTGAGATAAAAAAGAATATCGGCTGAAACACGATGACAATGTGGTCCACCTAAAGGTAACAGGTAGCATTACTTGGTGGTGAAGGCTTCACCTGAAGGGTATATTGGGAAAAAGAATATGGGCTGAAACACGATGACAATGGTGTGGTGGCTGAGAGAATAAGTCACCAACTCACCCCTGGTCCTGGTGGTGACTTAATTGGCCACCACCAAAAACACTTCAAAATTGCTTGAAGTATGCAGCAAAAAAAAAAAAAAAAGTCAAACTAGCAACTTAAAGTGATCAGCAAAGAAGCAAAGGCGCCATAGACATAGAGTCAACACATCATTATCAATATTCACATCCATCATTACATACTAAAAGTCTATAAAGCTGAATACGTACGAAAGGTTCATTGCAACATGCTTATGTTTTTCAGCTTTCGCCAAAAAAAGAGAAGTTTATCAGTTTTCATTAGATTCTGCAAGTGATTCCTCCAAAACACAAAGCTTAAATCTCTATCCGCATACTTCCATCCTCGCTGATGGGTCACTTACTCTTGGCTGTTTCTTTCTCCTGCTTCTTGAACAACTGTTTCGATATTATAATATAGATTGAAAATATGTGTTATACACGTGTACATATCAGCTGATAGAAAAATAAAAGAGAATTAGAGTGTACCTTCTTTTTTTTTATGAAAGTGATAATTTGTTTTGATTCATCATGAGGCAATGCAGTCAACAATGCAGACAAGTCACTAAAGTTCATTTTGGCATTGCAAGAGGAGGACGACATCACAAACTGAATTTTAGTGTGCACTTGATCTTCTTGTTGAAGTAGCTTTTCATATGTGTACTGGGAAAGAAATAATAGGATAATTTAACGAAATAATAAATTCAATTAATTATAGCAAATAAAGAGATTCTAAACCATGTTGAAATTTAAAGCAAGTGAAAAATCAATAATCTTTTCGAGGTTTTAAGAAGACATCCAACAAAAGGTAATGAACATTTCAGACTAGATAGTACATATACCTTGACAATATCGTCCCATTCTACAAATCCAGATATCGATAACTCTAATATTAAAGTAAGAGATTGAGGACGGCAACACCAAAGTAAGGAATCCACAACAGTTTCATATATCTCTTTAAAAGTGTCCGCCTCAAGCTCCACGTGCTCGAGTTCAAAAGGCGGCCACTGAATCAACTCCAATTCAGTAAATAGTAAGTCAACCTATAAGACAATAGGTAAATTAAAACTTTGCGTTGGGATGATTTAAAACTATTTCTTGGGACTAAATACATACACATAAACAACTAGTCAGATAAATGAATTTGGGTAAACATACCACACTAATACGCAACTTCAGCTCTTTAAATCCAACATTCTTGTCCAAAAATTGCCTCAACTTCTTGAACCAGAGATCGTCGACAAAATCATGGCAATCACATTCCATGCGTGCTTTTGACAGGACTTCATTCTTTTCAATAGGAAAGAACCGACGTAAATATTCTGTACAACCAAATAAAAGCAAATTGGGGGCATTGATATCAATTTTGTTCAAATCACACTTCGAATATAGTATAAATGTCCTTAAGGATTGACTTGACACATTGAGACTCTTGCATTCATCAGGAAGAACCAAAAACAAATCTTCAAGGAAGGGGAAGTTGGATGACAGGTGAGTTAACCGTTTCCCGTAATAATGCAATTTTGTTAGTTTTTTGCATGCAGTCAAGTTCAAAAATGGTGGTGACCCTCTTTCATCCCGGTCACCTAAAGAAAGAAAACACAGATTTGGAGCCTCAATATCTATGCTCTCAATTTTAGTTGCAAAATTAATCTCAACTTGTTGAAGGTTTAGATGTCCATGCACAAAAAATCTCTTGAAACCATAGCAATACTTGACAGCTAATTTCTCAAGAAAAGGGCAGCTGGTGGTTAGACGAGTGATCATTTCCTCATTCAGTGAGACGCTAAAGAGATGCAATATCTTCAGAGACTTGAATCTTACATCAACCATCAAGGATGAAGGCAACTCACATTTACGTAATTTCATAGAGGTTAACGAAGATGCAGACAAGCGGATGTTAGGCACACGATACATTTGACGAAGTTGTGGCACATATGGCACATCAATTACCAACACCGTAACACCTTTCTCAAGAATCAATCCCAGGCATCTGTCAATAATGCCTACTTCACTAGGACCCGGGAAAGATATAACGAGCTTGAATGTGTGCGCGCTTACGTTTTGCTCACAAAATCTGGATACAGTATACTCAACATACTTGAAAAAGATATCCAGTTTATCCTTTTCTGTGTCAACAGGGATCCCAGATGATCGTATGACTTCCTTAAATTTATGGAAACTGAAATCCAAAATGGGAAAAGAAGCCGTTAATTCAAACCAGTACTTAGACAATACACTCATCCGAACAAGCTCTTTAGGAGAATCCAAATATGAAAGTATGTGATGAATGATAAATCCAGGAAGCTCCGAAATACGATCAGTAATGTTCTCCATTTCCCTCCAAATCTCAATCTCACTAGCTACAAACTAATGTTTCAATTTCCTACAAAAAGATGCAAAATATAGACAGAATCAAATTGCAAAACTGTAAACCTTTGAAACATATGTTAGCCCTTATAATGTCTTAGATCAAACGTTAGTGTTTAAAATTACTTATGTTTTAAGACTTTAGTATATTATGTATTGTATGTAAATTCTGTAATTATGTTTGGGTCGAAACTAACTGTAATGGGTCGAATTCTGCACAAACCCAAACAGGCCCATTCATGTATCTGTAAAGATGGAAACGGTTACTTCTCCCAAGCATCACAACGTTTGGTGAAAAAACCTTGGTACCGTTTCACATCCTATTTAAGCGTGAGTTTCCAACCTGTGGAAAACACAACAACAACCATTAACGATTATCTGTTTATATATACCTCAGTTAGTATCAAGTTTGTTTGTTTTACCCGCTTACTGTTTTTTATACCAAACACCCTATACGCAAACCTTCAAATCCAAAACATGAAATCTTTACTTAGAACGAGTAACGTTGGTGAGAGTCCTGTTAATAAATGGCATCAGAGCTTTGGTTCAAGACCGTGGGAAACACCAACGTTCAAACATTCAGGATTTCAAAGTGGACGCTACCTTTTGAGGGAAACTCCCAAGCGCATGTTTCAATGGAACATGAGAAGGAAGTCGATTTCACCAAAAGGAAAGCAATTACTGGTTCAAACGGTCCTCGACAACTAAGCATTCAACGAAATGCCAAACTGACGGCAAGACTGTGAAGAAGAAGAAGACTACCCCAAAGAAAAAGCGAATAAAGCAAAGTGCTATATATATGCCGAGAAAAGGGACACCTTTTGGGCATGTGAACGAAGAAAGAAATTAGCCGGCGTTGAATTGGAACAAGAGGCAGCCCTAACGAACCAGATAATTGATCAAGAAAGAATGTATCCGAAAAAGGTTTACATATATGGCGACTACACTTTGAATGGAACGGATGACGACGGTTGAACCGATATTTGTAATGGGAGTAAGCATTATAAAGTTCATATGTGCCCTAGGAGAATTATGTTTGATGATGTGAATTATAAGTTTAAGTTAGTAGGGAAAGATGAACATGATTGCAAATTTATATTCTCATATGGAATTGGCACTACCACTATCAAAACAGAGTTGGGTAATTTAGTTGTGAGGCAAATACAATATACTCCCGAAGTTTCAGATAATATCCTTAGTCTAGAATTGTTAGAGAAGCAAAGGATTTTACGTGAAAATTAAGGATGATAGATGTAGCATATACCATATGTATTATGATGAAGAAACAGATTCGGATGTGCCACGTGAACATGGAAAAGAAAAAGTTGGACCGAAAGAAGTGGTGCAAGAACATAATCGATTATCCAAAAAGTATTTTGAAGCAATTGACCCGTGAGACGAATGTTCATTAGTTAGAGGAATAGAAGATTTAGATTGGAATAAAGATGTAACCCAGGATTACATAGACGAAGACTTCCTCGCCTTCAATGGAACGTTATACGCTCTCAAGGTTAATTCATTCTCGAGATTTCTCTCATTCATGAACTTGTTGAAAAAGGATAGTATATTATATAAGAATTGGGAAGTCCTCAACAAGAGATTTGTAGATATGATAAGATGGTTTTACTTTGTGCACTTGAATTACGATGTTCCATCGTTGTAATACCACCATTGTAAAGATGTTGAATGAACTCGCTATGTTTGATGAAAAGTGTTGAAAGTTAGGTGTGCTATTTTCCCGTCACCATAGTGATAAACGGGAACCATAGCCCATTAAAACCTAGACATCAAGATGGAGAAGCGATCAAGTTGTTATGAAAGTATTTGGATCTAGTTGTAGTCTACCATGAAACCGCTAGTGTGTGCCGGGGTGAAACGTCAAAGAATGTAGAGACGAAAGCAAAGTCGACTTGCCATGGACCTACAAGACCTAGAAGGACAAGAGGTGAAGGATGGAGCAATAGAATCACCAAGACCATTTCAAAAGTGTGAGGCTTGAAGAAAATGAAGAAGATGATGAAGATCATGATGATATAGGAGGAAGTAATGATTTCCAGATCATTACTTGAAGATAAGACAAGCAGAAGTTCAAGGAGTTTGAGTCTAAAACATTAGGGGGGAAATTGTTAGCCCTTATAATGTCTTAGATCAAACGTTAGTGTTTAAAATTACTTATGTTTTAAGACTTTAGTATATTATGTATTGTATGTAAATTCTGTAATTATGTTTGGGTCGAAACTAACTGTAATGGGTCGAATTCTGCACAAACCCAAACAGGCCCATTCATGTATCTGTAAAGATGGAAACGGTTACTTCTCCCAAGCATCACAACGTTTGGTGAAAAAACCTTGGTACCGTTTCACATCCTATTTAAGCGTGAGTTTCCAACCTGTGGAAAACACAACAACAACCATTAACGATTATCTGTTTATATATATCAGTGTTAGTATACGTTTGTTTGTTTTACCCGCTTACTGTTTTTTATACCAAACACCCTATACGCAAACCTTCAAATCCAAAACATGAAATCTTTACTTAGAACGAGTAACGTTGGTGAGAGTCCTGTTAATAACATATATGTTTTAAATATCATAATATCAACTTAACATTCGGGGAACATGTCTTATGAAGATGAACCAAATCAAATCAGGAACAATCATTTGAACAAGACCTAACCCTTTCAACTTTGACCTGTAATTGTATCCATTTTCACTCACTTTTTCATTTCATAATAGTAATTCTGATAAGCGATCACTAGTTTATCTATCTGTGTAATACACAGGTTTATAACTAAGAACTTACAGTCAAATAGTCAGTACGTGCTGTGTATATATATGCTTGTAAGAGTGGTGATGTCTCTTTGTGAATGATATCATATAAATGGAGCACCTCGAGTCAAATTTACACCTCAGTAATTCCCTAAGTTTTGCTGAATGTGACCCCCTTGGTGTGTTACTTATAACCAAAGGCCAAGCTACTTGTAACAAAAAAATTGACATGACAAGAACATAAAATATGCAACTTATATGGGCAACATAATAGGTAAACTAAGTTTTGAACATGCTTCCGTATAGGAGGTGTCAATTGTTCATATGCAATTAGCAAGATGTTTTCATCTACGTTCACATTTTAGGGACACTTATGTTAGCTTATTTATTGGGCTTATGTAAATATTGAAATGCCCATAAGCTACATTTTTTCGGCTTATGAACTCAATATAAGTTTTAGTAAACTTATTTGATGTGCTTATGAGCTTTTTGAAAAATTAAAAACTAAATAAGCTCAATTTTGTATGGCTTATGAACTTGAACTTATGAACTCAACTAAGCTTTGAGGCCAAGTTGATAAGCTCTTAAGCTATAAAGTATGAGCTTATTAGTTTTTCAATGTTTCAATAAACTCATAAGCCTATTAAATAAGGTTACACAAACACCTCCTCAACTTGATAATAAGCTTAAAAGTGGGGTTATGAGCACATGTAAAAGCTCATAAGCCGAGTAAATAAGTTAACGCAAACACCCTCTTATATAAGCTTATAAGTTTCAAAATAAGCTGTAAAAAGTAGGCTTAAGCCAAATAGACATAAGCTCGTAAGCCTAAAAGTAAGCTTTACCAAACACCCCTTAGTGTCATGTTTAGGGGACTTTTAAGTCACCTTATTTATTGGGCTAATGAGCTTAAGTAAATCTCGAGAAACCCATAAGCCCGCTTTTTCAGATTATAAGTTTATCAAGTTTAAGTTCATGAACTCAAATTGACAATAAGCTAATAACCCGAAAAAAGTGAGCTTATAAGGTTATGTAAAAGCTCACAAGCCTACTAAATAAGCTAAAACAAACACCTCATTAACATGAATAAGTCACACAAAACATGTGACATGATACAACTAATAAATGAATTTCAAATAACATAACTACCATCAATTCAAGTGTTATATTAAGTCCGAGTCTTTTTTTTTTCTTCGTTTATTAACAATGGTTTCCTTTTGCCGCGCGGTTTTGAGTCCACCGTCACACAGATACAAACCAGGTAAAACCATTCCTTTTTTAAGAAAACTTGGCACGGCCACATCAAGATAATAAGTCTAACTTTGAAAACGTTAGATAAAATCTTCATAATAACTATTACGGCTACAGTATATGAAATCTCCATTTGAAGCATTTAAGCAAACAGTTGGTGTGCAACCCAAAAAGAAACAAAAACAAGAATATAAAATCTATGAATGGCAGTGTTTTTTTAATTTACCTCGTTGTCACACTCACATCCCTCACGAATTCCTCAATAGTCGAATTTTAACTCCCGGCTTCGTTTTCGTTTGCGTTTGTGTTTATGAGAAATGAAATTGTATAAAAGTTTATTCAAATAAAGAATTAAACATTATTTTAAGGGTAATAATGTCATTTAGCAAATTTAAAACTCAATTTTTTTTAAGAGTTAGCCAATTTTTTTCAAAATATAATGCATTTAATCTTTCTAAAATTAGAAGGCTTAAAAATTAAAACATTTTTACTTACTTATTATGGAAAGAATTGGCTTAAAAACTCAGCCACTCCTCCCTCATTCTGAAACAGCCCATTTACTCTCACATTTACTCCCTCGCCCATTTACTCCCTCATTCTGAAACTCATCACCATCTTTACTCCACAACACATATAAAATCTTCATACCAACTCGTCATCATCATCTTCATACCAACTCGTTGGCACCTCGCAGCCAACTTCGCCTCTGCCATCTTTCTGCCACAATCATTATTCCATTAATACAAACGCTTGAATGAATCCGATACCAAACCCACATATAAAATCCATTAATACAAATTTCTCACATTGTTTCCCATTCCATTCAAGAACAACATCTAATCTACAACACCTCCACATCATAAAAACGAATAGATCTATAAACAATCGAATAGATCTACAAGCCACCTTGATAAAACCGAATGTGATTTGATATGTTATTTTTTCAGTCAATATATTTTGGGTGATTTCGATTTGGTTAATGTTGGCATGTTATTAGGTTTAGTTTAGTGTAAGGATTTGGGCTGGACTTGGTTTATTGTTAATTTTTGGGCTGACATTTTGTTATCCGAAATTTCGGTCGAACGAGTATCCAAATTTGTGAGTTAATTTATTGGTTGGGATGAATATTTGATTGAATTTGTGGTATTGGACTTCATCTGTTTTATACGATTAAAAGATTTGTGTACGTTGACACACTTTCTTGATGCTAACAATTGAAATAGTGACATTCAAACAGTTTGTAAAGATGATGGTCAACCATACTGTAACAACATGCTAATTATAAGGTTGATATTCAATTAAGTTTAAAAATGATCATTTAAAGGTGATCAAATTATTCGGTTCTTCAAAACGTAAATATTTGGTCGTCGGAAAATTTAATTATACGAGAACCCGTCGCCGAAATACACAGGTACCCGTCTATGTTAACTTATGTTTTGAAGATGCTACTTATGTTCTTTTCTTTTGTTTAGTGCTTATGTTTATTTGGATATGAATACTTTGCATTGTTATTGCTTAAAGTTATTCATTTATACATTTATTGTTAGAAAAACGTATAACCGAATAACATTCGCTTTCCGCCACTACTTGAAGTCACAGACTGATGCCACAGTTGCACCTGCTATGAAAATATATGTGTTTTGCTAAATTAATACTTGCATTACCTAGCTTAAAAGTTCAGCAATATTTGTTACATTAGCAGTCATTGAAATGCAAAAATAACAGGAAATTAAATCGTCCATTTATAGCTATTTATAAGTTACAAGCCATTTACACCACCATTTGAAACAACCCATTTAATTGATTTGTAACAGCCATTTAATCTATCATTATCATTGTTATTTGAAAAAAAAAAACGTCTAGACCTTAACTTCCTTTTAATGTATACATTATAATTGTCATTCATATATAAAGCCTATGCAACCACAAACCAAACACACACAAAAAAAGATACTACCTTCTTTACCTGTCGGCCTCTTTATCTCGATAGCCACATTGGGTCGGGTTGACCGCCCCACGCCCTACACACCCACAAATCACCACCGTAGGTAGTGAGATAATGAGATAAAGGGAGAGAATCAAATGTGAGATTGTTTAGTGTAGTTGTTTATGAATGTCGTGTTTGAGCAGAAACACAAAGATATAATTTTTTACACTTATTATCATAAGATCTCGAGTGGGTTTGATAGTTTTGTGGATTATAAAGAAGTTAAGAAGATAAGATTATAAGAAAGAGAAATGTGGTGGCTGAGAGAAATATTAGGGTTGTCAGTGTTTGATATGTGTGTGGATGCAATAATAAGATTTAAACATGTAAGAATAGCATGTTATTAGGTTTAGTTTAGTGGAAGGATTTGGGCTGGACTTGGTTTATCGTTAATTTTTGGAGGATAGGGATCTTCATGTGTCATTGAACATTTAGATGTTATGCTTCTTGTGACAGTACATTGTCATTATCTGCAACACATTTATTTTATTTTAATTTACCGGTACAATCACAAGAAGCATAACATTACCTCTAATGTTCAAATGAACATTAGAGGATCCCTATCCATTTTTGGGCTGACATTTTGTTATCCGAAATTTCGGCCGAACGGTATCCAAATTTGTGAGTTAATTTATTGGTTGGGATGAATATTTGATTGAATTTCTGGTATTGGACTTCATCTATTTTTGACGATTCAAAGGGTTAAAATTGAGTTGGAATGTGATATCAATTGTGTAATTTGACACACTTTCTTTTAATGGTATAATATATTTAAACTTGTAATATTAAATGTATTGTAAATAAACTTGTAATAGTAATTTTAATGCGAAAAACTTAACTTGTAACATCTCTAAACTTTTAGCAATCATCTTGATGCTAACAATTGAAATAGTGATATTCAATCAGTTTGTAAAAGTGATGGTCAACCATATTGTAATAGCATGCTAATTATAAGGTTGACAATTAAGTTTAAAAATTATCAATTAAAGGTATATTCGGTTCTTGAAAACGTAAATCTTTGGTGGCCGGAAAATTTAATTAAACGGGAATATGTCGCCGCAATACGCAGATACCCGTCTATTTTAACTTATGTTTCAAAGATGCTACTTATGTTCATTTCTTTCATTTAGACCTTATGTTTATTTGGATAAGAAATACTTTGCATTGTTATTGCTTAGAGTTATTAATTTGTACATTTATTATTAGATAAACATGTAACCGAATAGCATTTTCTCATTGAAAAATATAGTCATAGGGTACCTGATATGCTTACGCAACGCGTTGGGGTCAAAAGGAACTTCCTTTTCGTCGAGCAAGTTTTTCAACACCCTAGGCAGTGAACCTAATCGTTGTAGTGTAGTATTAGGGTAAGCCACGGGTATTGATATCGTTCTCTAGGGAATAGGAATGCTAGTGAGAAGTTACTACGCTATGGTTGGGGTTGAGGAAGATTATTTTTTTTATCTTTTTATGTTTTTTAGGAAAAGGAATGTTACGAATCTCGGGGTTTGGATTTGGGGGTTGGTATTTCTACCGATTACTTGTCTAATTATCTAATCTAAGGTGTATGTAGTCTATGTCTAATTATTGTGTGTTCGTATGATGGTTTAAAGATGTGTTTACTTAGGTTTATTACATTAATTATCTCTATTGATGGTTGAATTGTCACGTCCTTATTCTTAATCTCGTTGTGTGTCTAAAGTCGTAGGGTATGCGTTTGTCCCTAACTCTTTGAAACTACCAAAGGGTCTCGTCTACAAAATCTCTAGGAATTATAGACTCTAACTCTAAGGTACTCTTTGGATGGTTTAGCCTACAACTACTCTAGGCGTTATAGTCTAAGGTTCACAAAGATTAATCAAGCATTAACTACACAACAAATGACCTATCGCATTACTAGATCATTAACAATTAAGATAAGAGACAACCAATCAATATTCAATAATTAAGTTTCATATTCCCTAAGCAAACACACAAGTAAATTAGCCGGCCATGGAGAACATGCAAGCATACACACAAATAATTGAAGACATAATTGAATTAATGAAGTAAAACACTTATCTTGATGTAAGATAGGGTTTGGAACCCTAAATTACTGTACAAGACAGACCTTGGTTGGTTTAGGTTTTTACTCCAAAGACTACACACGAAAAACTAAAAATTCGGATTCTATATATAAGATTACAATGCGGCGTCACACTTATGAATTGTGGCGTCGTCGGTGCATAAATCATTAGGGTTTTAGTCTTGGCGCGTTAGTCTTGTTGACGGCGTCACTTATGCTTGTGGCGCCATCCCGCCTTGACGCGGCGGCGGATCAAATCTAGGCGCGTCACGAGTTGCGGCGACCTACTCTTTTAAAGCGACAGATCACTTGAAAATAAGCAATTTGGCTCTGAGCCGTCACAAAAGTGATCGGCGTCACAGTATAACACACTGCGCCGTCCCCTTGTATTTCAAAGCTTGAGTGTCTCGATTCTTGACTTTGGCCATTTCTTCGTATATCCGGCCTTTTAGGTCCAAATAAGTGTCATTCTAACAATTTGCCTTCAAGAGACCTAAAAAGTGAAAAGGAACGATATTAAGTAATAACGGATACAAAAGAGATCAAATAAGGGCTTAAAAGATCAAAACTAATTTGAGTTTTTTATTACTCTAACACTAATTTGACCCGATTTGAAAAGATCAAAACACTTGGAGTACATTATTACGCAAATAAAGGGAATTTGAATTTAACGTTCCCTTCCCGTCATTTCATAAACTTTAACTTTTCCCATGAGTCCCAATCGTCCCAAAACTGTGTACAAAGGATATGACTCGACTTAGCAACTTATGCAAGCAATTAGATAATTGAACTAAGGGTTTTTAGGGTGATAACAATAATGCACTAAAAGTGAGTGCATACAGGTAGGCTAAGGCGATTTGGGTGTACATTTGGGGTGGGGTGTAAACAATGCTCTTCATTGATATTCGGAAAACCGAAAAATCAAGAGAACCGCGAAAAGGATATGCTCGAGAGGGATTAACTAGGGGTATGTGTACTAAAAGTGAGTACAAGCAAAGGTGTGGGGAATTACTCAACCGAGGGTGGAAAAGTAATTATATTACGGGTATCAAACAAGGGTTATCCTAATGCCTCTTATCATTTAGTTATTCCTAACTACACAAGTGTAGTCTTACTAGCGATCTCGGGATGCATCACAAAACAAGTTCTAGAATCTATTATACTACCGGTTCACACTAAGCGTTAAAGATAAATGCTTTAATTCCTACTAATCTAAGGGTGATCCTACATTTTGGGTGGAATTTAAGTGGTAAAGGGTTTTTGTGCTAGTCATGTAACTTCCTATCCGTGAGACACTTTTTTTAAGACTAATGGCCACTCCTACATGTCATGAAAAATTAAAAATTTGGTGCCAAAATTACCCTAACCGACATTTTCTCGTGGTTTATTACACAAATACAATTGGACAAAGCAAATAATCAAGGATAAGCATAGTTTCAAAGTTCCCGTTTTATTTTCCCTCCCTACACTTAGACTGAACATTGTCCCCAATGTTCCCCGAAAGTATCAAAGTTATGATAATAGAAGGTAATTAAAAATGAAAGAAACTAATACTCCCCCGATTAGCTCGGTAGGATCCGTGTAAAGTGGTGGTTAAATCCTTTTCAAGAAGAATGTATGCGTGAAAAGCTCCTTCCAACCTTATGTACCTTCTTCTTAGTAAATTAAGCACACTTCGAAGAAAACAAACGAAACAACCAGCGTAAATCGTGGTAATAATATATATAAGACTCTATTATACTAGGATATAATGCTTGTGGAATGGATGTTTACAGAATTTTTGGAAAATTAAGACCTGGAAAATTCCAAAAATTTATCAGTTGCTCAGAAAACGAGAAAAAAGTAATCTGTTGTTTTTACTCCTTCCTGGCGCCGTCAGGTTATCCTGACAAAAACGGTACGATTTTCTAGAAAAATTCGGAAAATTTACATCTTTAGAATCTGGAAAAATTTCCGCAAAACATCCATTATGACTCGATACAAGCATTTGACTCGAACAAACACACATATATATCTTTTAATTAATTGAAATTCTCATGTTTTCATTTCTTTTGAAAACGTGTGTAATCCTCCCTACACTTATCCTTTATGTAAAATACCTTTATATGCAATTTAGACGAGGTTAAAAACAAAATAAAGCATTTTTACAAATTTAAACATGAGAATAAGCAATCAATAAAAGATATATGACACTAACAAGCAAACAATTAAGCATGGGTTGCCTCCCACGATGCGCTTTTCTTTATTTATGAGTCTTGTAGCTAGACTCGTAGTCGTGCCCTCACGTGACTTCATTACCGTCACCTTCTTCCTTCGCTTTCCCTTCGTCAAAGGTAGGCGTTGTATGCTAAGTAGATTCCTTGCCAACGTCGTCTATTATGGTGACGGTTTTGTCCTTTAGATTGGTTTCCTTTACTGCAAAGGCCCAAACCATCTTGGTTTGTTTCTACCTTGTAATGCCCTTATCCGTGATTTGTACAAAAGTACTTTTTCTCCTTTAGAAATTCCTTAGGGTTCCTTTGTGCCTTTGGTATCGAAGTTGGATTATTTCCTAACTTCTTATCGGGCTTCCACAATGTTGCATGCAATCCTTGAACCATAAAATCTCTAAGCCCTTTTTCCCAATCATTCATTTTCTTCTTAACTATATTGCTAGGGACTTGTGGACTTTCATCCGTAATCTTCTCCATGATCTTAAGAGGATATCTTGGAACGATGGGTATCCTAGCGTACCCTTTCTCGTTTTAAGTATCATGATGCCCTCCGCATTTGATGGTTGCCTTGGCAGTGGCCAGAAATGGTGTCCCAAGAATGAGTGGCATGTTTCTATCTTCCTCAACATCTATAATCCACGAAATCCACGGATAAACGATATTAGCCACCTCTATTAAAAATATCCACGCGATTCCTATGGGGTAGACATAGGTGTGATTAGCTAAGGAAAGTCTAAGATCGGTCTTGGTTGGCCTTTCCCTAGTCAACTTATTATAGATTGATAATGGCATTATGTTCACATCAGATCCCTTATCAGCTAAGACATTTATATTATCAATATCACCTATGCTACATGGTATCACGAAGTTCCCTGTGGTGTCTTGTTTTTTTGTTAATGGTTTTTTTAGAACTAAATCATACAGAGGTCCCATAGGCAGGGCGTCATACTCTCTTCTTATTTTTCCTTCAAGGGCTTCCCTAAGAACCTCATTGTACCTAAAGTTGTTTACTTGATTTGCAATGGTTTTTTGGTTATTTCGTGCTTAAGGTAGTACTCAATGGTCTCGGGCTCATTGGGTTCAGAGACTCCTCCCTCTCTTGCTTTCCTCAGTTTTCTTCACCTCAACCTTTCCATCCTCAGGTATAATGGAAATGGCGTTAACAAATGAAGTTGGAGGACAATCGTTGCTTCTTACTAGTACCTTTTAGGGAACTTTTTGCGGTATATTCTTTTACCAGGTTCATCATTTCCGTCATTTTTGCTTGCATTTCCTCTCTCCGCCTATAAACCTCCTCTTCAAATTTGGCTAATCTCTCCGTATGAGCTGCCATGTACTCCTTCATTTGTTCCTTAAAGCTTGGTGAGAGTTGTATTGGGGAAGTAGACGGGCGCATGCCTTTTCGAATTGGGGTTTTGCTCACGCGACTTGGGGATTCCAAAAAGGTGTTGGGTGGTTGGTGGAATTGGCGGAATTGCTAGCTTCTCGAGGATTTGGGAGCTCTTTTATGCCTTTCCATAAGATAATCAATCCTTCTCTCAATAGCACTCATTTGCTCCTCGGTGATGTCGGAAGGTTCAAGAGGAGTTGATATGGCATTAACCACGTTAACGGGGTTTCGGAGATTCATTCCATTCTTCGTTAGCTTTGATCAGCAACCTCTTCTATAATATCCAAGATTTCTCTGCATTAAAGTCGCTTGAGCCTGGCGGCTTGATCAATGGATCGACGAGTGATGAAATCGATATGGTCATAGAAGATTTGGATTTGAAGCCAAATATCAATGCCATGAAGAGGGAGTTTACGGAGTAGGTCCTTGAATCGAGTCCATGCTTCGTAGAGAGATTCACCTTGAAGTTGTTGAAACGTTAAGATGTCTCGTCTAAGTTTAGTGGTTCTCCCGGTGGGAAAAATTGAGCAAGGAAACGAGAGGTGAGATCATCCCAACTTGAGATGGAGCGTGAAGGCTCAAGCCAATTACTAGCTTGGTCCGTAGAGAGAATTGGAAGAGCGAGCAGCGTGGTCTCGAGAGTAACATCAAGGTCGATGGATCGACAATTTTAAGAAATCCTTAAGATCTGATTAGGATCTTCGGCGAAGTCCATGGAATGCACATCCGTTTGCACAACGCGGATGGTGTCGGATCGCAGGGCCGTAGTTTGGGCTTGGTCGGGGAGCTCAATGGTGTTCCTATAGCCTAGGTGGCTTGGTCTCGAGTATTCACCAAGAGTATGGGCTCTTGGCGGGTCATTTGGTGGTAGGTTGATGAATGGTGATTGGTTATCACCTTCCATGATGAAAAGTGATGGGATTACGAACAAAGGTCACGAAGAAGGGGGATAGACTACGAGAAAGCTAAAAATGAGAAAATTTTACTTGATAGGAATCAAGGAAAGAAACCTAAACGAGGTGGAATACTAACTAGCTATTCTATTCCCCGGCAGCGCCGCCAAAAACTTGATACGCTTACGCAGCGCGTTCGGGGTCAAAGGAACTTCCTTTTCGTCGAGCAAGTTTTTTTCAACACCCTAGCGATGAACCTAATGGTTGTAGTGTAGTATTAGGGTAAGCCACGGGTATTGATATCATTCTCTAGGGAATAGGAATGCTAGTGAGGAGTTACTACGCTAAGGTTGGGGTTGAGGAAGATTATTTTTATCTTTTTTATGTTTTTAGGAAAGGAAAGGTCTGAATCTCGGGGTTTGGATTTGGGGTTGGTATTTCTACCGATTACTCTACTTGTCTAATTATCTAATCTAAGGTGTATGTAGTCTATGTCTAATTATTGTGTGCTCGTATGATGGTTTAAAGATGTGTTTACTTAGGTTTTATTACTCCTTAATTATCTCCTATTGATGGTTGAATTGTCACGTCCTTATTCTTAATCGCGTTGTGTGTCTAAAGTCGTAGGGTATGCGTTTGTCTAACTCTTTGAAACTACCAAGGGTCTGTCTACAAAATCTCTAGGAATTATAGACTCTAACTCTAAGGTACTCTTTGGATGGTTTAGCCTACAACTACTCTAGGTTTTATAGTCTAAGGTTCAACAGTTAATCAAACATTAACTACACAGCGAATGACCTATCGCATTACTAGATCATTAAACAATTAAGATAAGAGACAACCAATTATTCAATAATTAAGTTTCATATTCCCTAAGCAAACACACAAGTAAATTAGCCGGACATGGAGAACATGCAAGCATACACACAAATAATTGAAGACATAATTGAATTAATGAAGTAAAACACTTATCTTGATGTAAGTTAGGTTTGGAACCCTAAATCTTGTACAAGGCGACCTTGGTTCGGTTTAGGTTTTACTCCAAAGACTACACAGAAAACTAAAAATTCGGATTCTATATATAAGATTACAATTGCGACGGCGTCACCTATGAATTGTGGCGTCGTCGGGTTCGCCGTCATTAGGGTTTTACGTCTTGGCCCGCGTTAGTCTTGTGACGGCGTCACCTTATGCTTGTGACGCCATCCCCAGGTCTCGGCGCCGTGCGGATCAAATCTAGGCCGTCTGAGTTGCGGCGACCTACTCTTTAAAGCGACATCACTTGAAAATAAGCAATTTGGCTTTGAGGCCGTCACAAAAGTGATGCGGCGGCGTCAGGAATGTACCTGACGCCGTCCGCTTGTATTTCAGCAGACTTGAGTGTCTCGATTCTTGACTTTGGCCATTTTCTTCGTATATCCGCGCCTTTCCATCCAAATAAGTGCCACAATTTGCCTTCAAGAGACCTAAAAAGTGAAAAGGAACGATATTAAGTAATAACGGATACAAAAGTGATCAAATAAGGGCTTAAATGGCCCCTCAAAAAGGTACATTTTAAAACCTTATCAGTACCCGCCGCTCGTTTGAAAATATAGTCATATGGTACCCGCCGCCGCATTGCGCGGGTACCCTGCTAGTTTTTTTCAAATCGATTTGATACATGAACTAAAATATATTTCAGAATTAATTTGTAATTTCTTTCCTTTTATCCACAAAGTCATTATACTCGTGTAACTATCAAGGTTTTGCTATAATTTGCGGATTTTTAAATCACATATGATATTACACTAATATCACATATCACATGTGAATATCATATGTGATTTAATACTAATATCACATGTGATATTACATATCATATGTGATTTAACACTAATATCACATGTGATATTCAAATTAGTGTTTAATCACATATGATTTTTTCATGCAAATCTCAGATTCGAAAAAAGACGAAAAAACGAGAAAAAACGATTTTTTTTTTCTTTTTTCAAAAGTATATCAAAGTGCCCACGTAAAGAAAGATAATTAAATGCTCTTTGCGATGGCGTAATTATTTTCGCTTAACGATTAACGGTTTAAGAGATATTTAAATTATAAAAAATATGTGAAATAATAAAATGTTTTTAATCTCGACCATTGATTTCTTTTTAAATAGAGGATGGGGATGAATCAATTGGTATGTGAGAAAAGTTTGGTATGAAAAATAACTCTCCTATTTGCCATAATTTGCGGATTTTTTAAAAAATCACAAGCACTTACTAGTTAAAAAAAATAAAAATAAAATAAAAAATCGCAAGGTCTTACTACTTTTCTAAAAAAATCGCAAAGTCGTATTAATTTTTAAAGAAATAGTGCAAGACATGTGAGTAAAAGGACTAAAAATACCATGACATGTCATCAACTTTAGATTTCAGTAAAAGAGTAAACTGCAAATTATGTCTCTAACGTTAGCCATTTTTGCGAGAAATTTTCCTAATTTTGAAATTTGTGAGTATTATGTTTAATTTGGGCGTTCGAGAAAGCATATCTTAAATTCGTAGTTGCAAATTCCATTTTTCGCTAACGCTCGTTACTAAAACCCGTTAGTCAAAGTCAAACCCCATGCGAAATGATTAATTTACCCTTGTCTTCTTCCCCACTTTTATTTTCTTTTAAACACGTATTAAAGACTTACTGCTAGGACTGAACTGTAAAAATTTTAAAATTTTTACAAGGAAATGTAAGCAATTTTCTTCATTGTAATGTAAGCATCATTTACCCTACACTTTTTCTAGTAATGTAAAAACAGCTAAAAATTCTTTGAATTTGCAAGTAACAACCAACACAACCTCGATTTTCTTCGCCTTTTCTATGAGTCTCTTGTCTTCTTACCCCTAGACATATATCAACAATCTTGTTGGTGCATATCCGAGTAACTATATTGTTGTCCAGTTAGTGGGTTATGTTTGTAGCATTTGCCTGCTACCCTATATTGAATCTAACTGTGTTTATTGTACTTGTTGTCGTGTTGCTTGCCCTTGATGTTGTCTTTGTTGCCATAAGCTGATTGTTGTTGTCGTGTTGCTTGCCTTTGAGACGGTGTTAGCATACTAGATTGCCACAATTTAGCATGAACTTAAGTTCCCACGTGCATATTAGTACAAAAGGTGAAAGTTTGTTACAAAAGTGAAACACTTTTTAGTTCATGTATCAAATCGGTACATTTGAAAAGATCGTTACCACTTTATGGCCAAAACCCTATTATAAACTTAAAGTTAAACGGTCAATCAAACATGTGCAATTTATTCAATTAAAATTACTCATTTCTCATAATTTTTTCAATTAACTTAAGCTTATAAAAACTTATTGTTTATAAAAGCTCTAACGAACTTTTTTGACAAACAAAACTTATTTTAACCGCACATAAGTACTATTCATTAGATTACAATTCGGCTAGTAGGTTATTATTTTTTTTAAATATTTTGCGAACCAATCGAGCCTAAGCGTTTGCATTTTAATGGGTAACATTTTAATAGGTACGTACGTAATTTGATTAATTATAAGCTCTTACTAATAGATTATTTCCATTAGTTTGAGTTTTTTAAAAACTTGTAATTTATGCAAACGTTTTTTGACAAATAATCTTATTTTAAAACTCAAGTTTCTATAAGCTCACAGATATTTGTTCCCAAACAAACCCTAGTATTAATAAGCTTGTGCTTATTATCAGTAGAAAATTTTATATATTGTGTGTGAAACCAAACTCATTTATAAGATAATTTATTTAGAAGCTAAGCTTGCATGATACGAACAATTAGATATAGGCGTGTTTGATGTGGAGTATTTTAGAGTGACTAGCGTTAAGAATTAAAATAAATAAATAAATAAACAAATACCTTGTTTGGCAACATGCGGCAAACACACATTAAAATTTAAATGCTACTATTAGTTTCGCCAAACATACCCATAATATATTAGTGAGCAAGAATGCCAATGAGTAGTGTTTGGGTTGGAGTATTAGTGGCATAATAATAAAGAAAAAATGTAACTAACTTGTCAAAATTTATGGTTGTATATATCCTACTTAAACTTCAACGTTTGTGTGTATCATATTTTTTAATTTCGACGTTTGTATGTATTTTATGACAATTCTACCACTCCATTTACCAATAACATACGGGTAAAAATAAATAATACAAACAAATGTCAAAATTTTAGTAAGATACATACAATTAAATATAAATTTTGACAAGTTAATTAGTTGATTTTTGTAATCATTATCCCTTGATAATATTATAGCTAAACCGTTACCCATTTAAGATGTATGTACCCGCTCTTTGACCCGTTACGTAATGGCTAAATGATTAGTGATTATTGGTCGGGGATCCGTGTTCAAGTGCATTTCGTGACAAAATGTGCAACTCTGTAAAACTATAGTTGTAAAAGACTTAAAAAAATATTACGCGTACGGTTTTGGTTATGACCGGGTAAAACCAGGTATAAGGTTGGGTAACCAGGGCAGATATTGGTAAAAAAACATGTCACCAAATCTGTACCACAAAACAAATGATTCTATTCATACCTGGCCCCAAAATTTCCAAACACACTACAACATTTTCGGCTATTACCGATGACGGAAGTCGTCGCTATAAGTCCAAGTTGTCGTATTATGATTTAGAAAACTCTAAATTATTTTATTGTGCTTTATGAAGACTTGCAAGAGGAGTAAACGACTCAAGGGATAGGGATCAGTTTCCGAATTCTCTGCAGAATAAGTTTCTTACTTGTATACAAATTCCTATTGTGCTAAATATATGTTGGGATTTTTAGGTTTTGCTGTGTATTTTAAGTTTTATCATGGGGATATATTAATTATATATGAAATTAAATGGTGGCCTATATGGAAGATGAACACATGCTTTGAATGTGTCCCATGTGGTATATTATGTTCGTCCATTATCTAATGGTTTTTGTTGTGTTAATTAGTGCAACATAATCTTTGAACTTGAAGTATAAGGTAGTTTTTGTGGATCGTGTAGTTTATAACTCGAAGTATAAGGTAGTTTTTGAGGATCGTGTAGTTTATAACTCAAACTTCGCTATTTTTTGTAGGTTTATTAATTGTAACAAGCTGTAAAAGAAAGCAAGATGGTCCAAAATCCCAAATGGCTTGGAGCATGAAAGCGGAGTAAGAACACATCAATTACTATGATTTATGAACATACAAAAATAATAATTGCCGACGCTCCAAGACAGTAGTATTGATCCCTATCAAGCACAACACACATGAAGATCCCTCTAAAGAGTGATTGAGCAAAAGCCAGTGATGTATTTAGGTCTTGTAATATGACATTCATGTGATTATTAATATATTTTTGATTTGCAGTTTTCGATATTTGCTATTTTGCTTATTATTTGTTTTAGTTATTTAAAAATCACAGAAGGAATTCTCAAAAAAATGTATTTTATTTATATATTTGTTATGGATTTTATTCAGTGGAAGCCCGTCATAATTTTACACCGTTGCAATCAAAATATATACCTGTGAAAAATCTCTTACAAAAGTAAAACGTTGCAAAATTATACCGTTGCAAAAGCCGCACAAAATTCCAACATATTTGTTAGTCTGTTTTGTTTCTATTGAACAATCGAGTAATAATAATAAGTTTATTTGATAAAACAATCGTTATTTACAAACTTGGTTTACATGGGTACTTATACTTTCCTAACCGACACAATGTTTCATGATAACTGCCGTAACCGTTTATAACTGTCATTCGGTTATAGAATTTACTTTTGACACACTAGACCCTTTACTTTATACATATATACATAAACGCTAAATATTCTTGACTTACATGGATTAATAAGTTAGTATCCAATACTCCTCCCAAATTTAATAATCAGGTGCCTTGATATCTTCAAGCTCCTTTATCTTTATCTTTGAACTTTGGCTTGCTTACGCTTCCTTTGTCTTGCTCTTCAACTTGATCATCTTGTCACCAACTTTTCTTCAATTGTATTGTTTAGTACTCTTGAATCTCAAACACTCTATTTCTAGTATCGATCTTACGATCCAGCTTTCTTGTTTCTTGACTTGATGTTTTTCAATCTGCCTTTCCCGAAATCTTGATGGCGTCTCTTGATGTTTCTTGCTTTCGCCCTTGTCAACTCTCTCTTCTTCTAGGAGTTTCTTATCTGAAATAACTCCATGGTTTTCTTTCTCAAACTGTTCTCTTACTGTCTTTAACTCTTTCATCTCTTTGCTTGTGCAATCTCTCAACTTCTTGAGGTTCTCTGATTCTCTCTGGATTTGTTTCTCAAATGCCATTTCTCTATTTCTTATTTTCTTCTCAAACTCTTGTTTTTCAATCTCTAACTCTTGAAGCACTTCGAACTTCCAAAACTCTAATTTACTCTTCAAATCAATTTCTATCTCTGACCGCATATCTTCTAACTTTTCTTTTGGAATTTCATCCTTCTCTATGACAATTCCTTTCCTTCTCGGTTCTTCCTTTAAGGATGTTATCTCCTTTTCATCTTTACTAGTAACCATTAATAGTGCTGGTTCATCATCTTCAAACACAAGGTTTGCTTTTTCTTCTCTACGGTTTGGTTTTGGACAATTTGCAGCATAGTGTCCAAACTCATGACAATTATAACACTCTATTTCTCTAAAGTCTCTCCTATGGTAGTTTTGATTTCCATGGTTTCTCTTGTTTCTATCATAATTATTTTCATTCTTACTATCTCTTGTGAATCTTCCTTGGCCTCTTCCTCGTGTCTGATTACCACCTCCTCGTCTATCATTTCCATAGTTACGTTCATAATTTCTGTTATTCCTTGGCGTGTGAACAATAACTTCTCACTATTATCTTCCTCACTTCCTTTTCTAAACTTAAGCCTTTCTTCATAAGTCTTAAGTTTCCCAATAATCTTCTCTAATTTTGCTTTCTTAAAATCAACAACCATTTCAATGGTTGCTACTATTGGTACAAACTTATCGGCATTGCATTCAGTAATTTCATTACTTTTTTGTTCATCAAACGTCAATCTACATGTAGCAGCCTTTGTAATAATACTCATCAACCTCCCAGCAAATGAATCTATTGTTTCATCTTCTTTCATCACAAGTCTTTCAAATTCTGATTTAAATTGTTGCGAGTGTGCACTTTGTACATCTTCTGTCCCAATAAATCTGGACTTTAGAGAATCCCAAATTTCTTTTGCTGTTTCACATCCCGCAACTTGCATTTGCAAATCTTCTGGTAACCCTTGAAATAGGTATGCTGACGCCGAACTATCACTTTTTACATCAATATCTTTTGATGTACCTGTTCCTTCTACTAAATCCCATACTCCATTTGCCAATAGTATCTTCTTCATTCTTAATGCCCATAGTGTATAATTTGTATTACTTAAAACTGGGCATTGATATGATGGTAACGATGTGGTGAAAACAACTCTGTTTTCGTTTTTATCTCCCGTCATATCTATCTATTTGATTTTCTTCTAAAACTAATATAATTCTAATAATAGTCGAACTTAAATTTTCTTATCTAACCACAATAATTCTCAAACAATTCTAACGTTTTCCTAATACGAATTGTAACGAAAATTTTACTTTTAATCTATTCTACTAAATAGAGAAAAACAAGTATTAAAGTGTAAAACCCTGTAATTTCTCTTGGGCCTTTTCAATTCTTGTGGGCTTTTTGAAAGTGGCGTACGCTTTTCTTTCCCAAATAAAAAGCGCTTCCCTTTTCCAAACCAATAGGCGTTCCCAAAAGAATACGCCTATCTTCTTCCTTATACACAAATTAGGGCAAAGCCCTTTTTTCTTTCTTCTGGTTTTGTTCTAATCAAACGGTGGTGGTGGTTAATCGGTGTTTCAATTTCTTTCTCCAGTAATGATGGTTATTCTTGTGCATTTCTCGCCCAAGCACCACGGCACGTGGTTTCTTCTTTGCACAACCAGGTATGCGTTTATTTCTCTTCTCTTTTGTGTTATCTCGGTTGATTCATGAATCAATCTATTCACTGTCTTTCTCTCTTCTTGATTGACCGGTATGCGCACGGTCTGTTTCTACTCTTGATTGATTCCCTGAATCAATCGGTTTCTGTTTTCTCTGGTTCGAATCTTTTGGCTCTGATGCCATATGTTAGTCTGTTTTGTTTCTATTGAACAATCGAGTAATAATAATAAGTTTATTTGATAAAACAATCGTTATTTACAAACTTGGTTTACATGGGTACTTATAGTTTCCTAACCGACACATACTAACCGACACAATGTTTCATGATAACTGCCATAACCGTTTATAACTGTCATTCGGTTATAGAATTTACTTTTGACACACTAGACCCTTTACTTTATACATATATACATAAACGCTAAATATTCTTGACTTACATGGATTAATAAGTTAGTATCCAATAATATTATCTACGTTGGAAAATCATTGCAAATTTTTTTTGTGCCATCAGAAATCTGTTCGCAATATGAATTTCCATGGAGCCTTTTTGTGATGGTAAAAATTCGTTGCAAATCATTTTGCAACGGATTTTTTTACCTCTACCGTTGCATTAGCCCACTTGTGTTGTAGTAAGAAGGTGTTGTCCTTTTTGTTGTGTATAAGACTTAAGCTTGATAAGTTTTAACAATGATTTACTTCCTGTCACTTGAAATTAAGCACTTAACAACTCCTGGTTATACTTTGGAAAGAGTTCTTGGAACCATCAATGTTTCCAACGACATACGCTTTTAAGCAGTATCAGGAGCATTAGTTGGAAAGTACATATAACCAATGATGCATCCTTATTATTTTGCTGACCTGATAACTTTAAAGTGCCATTTATCCTAATTCACGTAAATTAACTATAATCATGCGCCAAAATCGTCAAACCAAGATAATTAGTATTAAAAAATACTTAATATGAAGAAGACGTCAGGGGAATTCACAATCTACGAAATAAGTACAATAAGCAAACACTTAAAAATAGCTGAGCTGTATACCGAAAACTACGTGGATTAAAGTGGCCAAAGATATATTACAGTCCAATAAAACAATGCCAATCTAGCAACTTAATAATAAACAATAAGTAGACAATCAGTAACCATGAATGACTAATGAAGTAAACGCTCCATATATAGATATAGAGTCAATATTCAAAACCATCAATAGATACTTAAAGTTCAAAAAGCTTAGTAAATATGAAATAATTAATCACTGCAACATGCTAAAGTTAATCAGTTCTCATTCGTTTCTGCAATTGATTCCTCCAAAACACACAAAAAAAGCCTAAATCCTTATCTGCATACTTTCATCCTCGCTGATGGATTCACTTACTTTTGACAGTTTCCTCTTCCTGCTTCTTGAGCAACTGTTTGGATATTAAAAAACATGGAAATAATGTGTTATAAACGCGTGCATAAAGATTACCTGATACAGTAACAAATAAGAAAGAAAGATAGTGTACCTTCTATTTTTTATGAAAGTGATTGTTTGTTTTGATCCATCACGAGGTAATGCTTTTAACAATGTAGACAAGTCACTGAAGTTCATTTGGCTTTGGAAGAGGAAGACGACATCACAAACTGAATATTAGTGTGCGCTTGATCTTCTTGTTGAAGTAGCTTTTTATAAGTATGCTGTGAAAGAAATAATAAGATTCAGTTAATAATGGCAAAGAAAAAAGAATCATACCATGTTGAAATTCATAGCAAGTGAGATAGACAATCATTGTTGTAACGTTCTAAGAAGACACATCCACTAAATAAATTGAAGATTTCGGAAAAGATTGTACATGTGCTACTTACCTTGACAACACTCTCCCATTCTTTAAATTCAAGTAGAGAAAAGTTTATTACTAGTATTAGAGTAAGAGATTGTGGACGGCAACACCAAAGTAGACTATTCACAACATGAAAATAAATGTCTACAATTTCAAACTCTTCTGCCTCAAGCTCAACGTGCTCGAATTCTATAGGCGGCCACTGAATCACCTCCCGTTCAATAGATTCTATGCAACCCTATAAGAAAATGTGTAAATAAGTTTGCATTAGGGTTATTTTATACCATTGTTTGGGATTATGTACAAACACATAAATGACTAATCAAATAACTGAATTTGAGTAAATACATTACCACGTTAATATGCAACTTCAGCTCTTTGAATCGAGTTTTCTTGTCCAAAAATTGCCTCAACTCTTGAAACCAGTGATCATTAATAAAAACATCACGGTCCCATTTAATACAAGCTTTTGAAGGGGGCGGATTTGTTTTTCATACGAGAGTACTTATGTGAATGCGTCTGTGAAACCAAATAATTATAAATTGGAATGCTCGACATCAATTTGTCAATTCCACGCCGAATGTAGCATAAATGTCCTTAATGAATGACTTGACATATTCAGTCTCTTGCACTCATCAGGAAGTCCGCCAAAAACAAATCTTCAATGAAGAAGTTGGATAATAA
>OU343222.1:151026871-151091231 GCA_910596185.1 Chrysanthemum makinoi
TTTTAAAAACAGGCAGTTTAAAAACATTCAGAATTGAAGTGTGTGTAAAAAACAATTTAACTGTAATAGATTATACTTTTGTTTTATATTCAATCAAAAACACATCAATCTTCATTCAAGTTTAAATAAACCTTCAAGTCTCAAGTATAACGTTTTTGAGTTTTCTAAAACATTTTACGATGAGCTATGAAGTTCATAAATACTTTTTTATAGATATCATGTAGGACGTTCTTCAAAAACATATTAGCTTGATAGCTTGTAACATTTACTTGAATTTTTTTTTTTTTTTTTTTTTTTGATAAGAGAAGAACATGTAGGGACTTTCTTGAAAAAATATATTAGTTGATAGCCTGATAACATTTACTTTCTAAAACAATCTATAATGTTCAATTCTTTAAAACAATATATCCGACTAGAAATATAAGTGTTTCATGAGATATGCAGTTTTTCTAACTTTTCCCACCAAGAATCTATGCTCACATAAGGATAGAGTTTTAAATCAACTATTAAGACGAAGTGGTTAAAGTAAAACTTTCATAAGAAACATGGTCAGAGAAAACAATATAATTTATGGGCCCCACGCACTTTCTTACGACTCTAGTTTTGTCTTCCCCACCAAAACCTTGTACTTAATTTCCACCATTAAAGCACAAACTTAAGCTCTTTTTTCTATGAAAACTTTAAAATTTTAATTCTAGTCATACCGATGTTACATTCATCTTTCTAAATCATATTTTATCCTTCAAAAATGAGTTTATACCTATAAGAAAGTTTCAAAAATTGAAGGCCCCAAAAAAAAGAGAGGCCGGCGTGATCACCCCTCACATGCTTAAATCCGCCTTGCTCATACATGTAGGGGTATTCAAAAAATCCAAGAAATTTGAGAATGGAGCCGATCTGCTCAATCCGAAATTACAAGAAACCGATAATCGAAAAAACGGAAGCCGAGAAAACCCGAAACTATAAAAATCCGAAACTGGAAAAACTCGCTTATCACGGTTCAGTTAGGTTTTTACTTTTAGTTATCTGCGGTTACCCGAACCGATCCGTGTATAATATACATATAGGTTTCAACAAATCATTCACAAAAATGCTACAAGTATTAATATAGAGATTAAGTCATAGAATAGAGAAATGTACTTTTCAAAGTGTCCGTTTTGAACGTGTATTTTTTTAAGTTATAGAATAGCAATAAACTTTTTAAAGTGTCATGTTTTGCTTCACGTGTACTTTTTAACTTGTTTAAGTTGTAGAATAGCAATGTACTTTCCATAAGTGTTCCAATTTGGTATTTGGTACGTCATCCACGTACCAAATTGAAACACTTATAGAGAAGTTACATTGCTATTCTAACTAAACAAGTTTAAAAAAAGTACACGTACCAAATTAGAACACATTGAAAAAGTACATTGCTATTCTATAACTTAAAAAAAGTACACGTACCAAAACGGACACTTTGAAAAGTACATTGCTATTCTACGACTTAATCCCTTAATTATATTATTGCACTACTTTTATCGTATAATGCATTTTACTTGCCTAATGTGATTATTTACTAACGTTCATAGACTACATATGATTAAACTGATTGAAATATATAAACATCAAACAAATAGTATTAGTTATTTTGTTAAATAGGGCAATTTGAATGTTTTTACTGCGGCGGAACAACTTTACCATGACTATAATCTATTTAATGTTATTTAATTTTACAACAATGACATAATTACATTCTAATTTATTTTATTGTTTGTCTAATTCGACTCGATTAATTTTTTAGAATGGTTAACCGTGACCCGAACCGCGGGTAACCACTCATTCGGTACCCGCCTAGTACGATCTGGTTTCAAATAGTAAAATGAACTACCCGCACCGCGATAGGTAGTTAAAATCTTCAACCGAACCGAGCCGTACCGCCCCGTTAACAACTCTACATACATGTGATAATGCTTTTGTTATCGGAATTCAAATTGAATGGGTTTTTTCTAAGGATGAATGAGTATGAGTACCCAATATATGTTACCTCTTCATAATTAAAAAGAGTATTTAGATTGGGTTTTGGCAGTGATACGCGTACAACGCGCGTTCGGGGTCAAAGGAAACTTCCTTTTCTTCGAACAAGTTTTTCAACCACCTAGGCAGTGAACCTAATCGTTGTAGTATAGTATTAGGGTAAGCCTCGGGATTGATATCGTTCTCTAGGGGAATAGGAATGCTAGTGAGAAATTACTACGCTAAGGTTGGGGTGAGGAAGGTTATTTTTATCTTTTTTATGTTTTTTAGGAAATTGAAAGGTACGAATCTCGGGGTATTGGATTTGGGGGGTGGTATTTCTATCGATTACTCTACTATTATCTATTCTAATTAACTAAGCTAAGGGGTAGTCTATGTCTAATTGATGTGTGTTCGTATGATGATTAAAAAGATGTTTACCTAGATACTATTACTCTTAGTTATCTTTATTGGTGGTTGAATTGTCACGTCCTTATTCTTAACGCGTTGTGTCTTCTATGGTCGTAGGGTTATGCTTTTTCCCGAACTCTTTGAGGATACATTAAGGTTATTGCCTACAAAATCTCTAGGATTTATAAACTAACTCTAAGGTTATCTTTGGATTTTAGCCTACAATAACTCTAGGCGATTATAAAATAATGTTCACAAAGATTACTCAAGCATTAAAAACACAACGATGGCCTATTGCAATCCTAAGCCAATTACAATTAAGATAAGAGATAACCAATCAATATTCAATAACTAGGTTTCATAGATATAAGCAAACACACAAGTAAGTTAGCCGGACATGGTAAACATGCAAGCATACACACATACAATCGAAGACATAATGAAATCAATGAAGTAAATTACTTATCTTGTTGTAAAATAGGATATGAGAACCTAAGACTGCCCAAGACAACCAAAATCGTGTATGGTTTTACTCCACACTTCTACCTCTCTAAAAGTCAAAAAATTGATTCTATATATAGAGTTACAAACTGCGAAGCGTCACTCTTTAATTGTGACGTCGTCGGATCGCCGCCATTACGGTTTCGTCTTGACCAAGTCATCTTTGTGGCAGCGTCACGTTGTGGTTGTAACGCCGTCGGCTTCATCTTCTGACGCAGTCTAAATCTGGATCTAGGCAGTCTGAGTTGTGATGCCCTACTCTTTAAAGCCTGACGCCGTCAGGTACAAAATAGCAATTTCACTCCTGAGCTGTCACAATTAGAGGGACGGCGTCGCCCTTTATCTGTGACGCCGTCGGGTGCATTTCCAGCAGCTTGAGTGTCTTGATCTTGACTTTAGCCATTTTCTTCACATATTCACGCATTTTCGTCCAAATAAGTGTCATTCCAGCATTTTGCCTTCAAGAGACCTAAAAAGTGACAAGCAACGAAATTAAGCAGTAACGGATATAAAAGTGGTCGATTAAGGGCTTAAAAGACATCTCTTAAGAATCAGGATAAACTTTAATCAAGTATGTCATGATAATATAGCAAACACATTAGTCATGATTAACTTGTGGTTATGCGTACGTCAAAATCAATAGTTATACGGCCAGAAATTACGTGAGCCTATCTGGGGCATCACATATACATTTAGAGAACACTTTATTTAATGTAATTAATATATTATATATATTGATTATATTAAATAATATACAACGAAATTATTTAATGATCGATAGTTAATCGTTAGACGCTTATATTAACTAATTGGTTAAATTAATTATTCGTAATGTACTAATAATTTATGATAGCGTACATGAGCCTAATGAACTCATTTGAAATTGGTCATCCGAATATTATTAAATGTGGAAATGATTCTAATTGTCGAATATTGGACAGAAAGAATATGGTTGAATATTGAGATGATTGTGTCACATTAATTATAGGTATGATTATGTCACATTAATTATCAAGATGATTGCGTCGTCATGCTAATTATGGAGATGATTGTCAACTTGAATAACAAGTCAATATCTTAGTATATATAATGGGACTTTTGGTTCTTCATAGACATGACTTGAGATATTAGCATCAATTCAAACGAAACTAACTCTATAAAACAACATCAACCATCCCATCTCTTCGTTTTGACGTAAAACGAGCAAATAACAAAAGGCCAAGACTGCAGTTTTGTTTGTTCGTGTGTTAAGCTCTAGCAACCTAGTGTTCTTGCTTAACGTGTAGTGTATGCATTTGATAGAGATCAACTTATTATAGTTGATTTGGTGTTTCGTGGTGAAAGATCAGATCCGTGTTTATCTATTTTTCAATAGATTCAAGGTTAGTATTTTTATGTGTTTTAATTATGTGTTTTAATTCATAACATTAAATATAGATCCATTCGCTGCGTACTCGTAGCATTGATGGTTTAATCAATATAAATTTCCAACAGTGGCATCACGAGCCATCTCGTTTGGTGTTATGGGTTACACATAGAGTCGCTTGCTACGCTAATTAAACACATATATTAATTGTTATGACAATAACATGCATTATTGTCATTTAATTAAACCTTGATCTTGTTTGATATTAATGGTTAATAAAAGAGGTTAGGAAAAATTAAAAGGATGTTGTAATATGGATTCTTCTTTTTTTTTTCCGATCTTAAGGCTTACTGTGGTCATGATCTATGACGTATGTGGTCCACTTGGTACCTAGCTCGAAAACCTTGTGGGAGCCTTAGATTCTCCAATTGGGGAAGACTCACTCTTGAGTTTTTTAGCATTACTTGTTTTACTGTTTTCCATTAGAGTCTGTCTTCACCTCTACCCCTTCTTCTGTCTGTTTTAATTGCTTATATGTTTTTTCCTTGTGACTTGTTTACATATATGATTTTGATTTTGGAAATAAAAACAGACTAATTACTTATATCGAAACTTGGTTTAAATTAAATCGTGGGTTCCATCAAGCTATTGAGGGTGTGGATCATTACTCGAAGCTACCAGGATATAGCTTGTTGGATATCGTGAGAATAATTATTGTCTGTAATATACACACTAATTCCTTGTGACCATGTATGTGTTATGTGTAAAACTTGTTGTTTTTTACACTTAAAGGACTATAAACTATCGAAATCTGATTTGATTAAATCATGTTTCGATCATGCTATTGAAGGTGTGGATCATTACTCGAAGCTACCAGGATATAGCATGATGGATATCGTTTGATTTTATAAACTTTAAGTATAAGATACCTAAAGTTTTGTACTCTATTAATGATTTGGTTAACACCAAGATCTAGGGTTTTGCATGGCCTTTCCCGCCCACTACATGTTTCGGCATTTGTGGGAATTATTGGAAGAACTTGGGTCTATTGACTCATGTAGAGTACAATATAGGGTTCTTGACCATTCTTTTCCCGTGATATTAGTACACATAAATAAGTTGAAAAATTGTTTTTTGCAAACTTGTGCTACAAAGATGTTTGCATGCTTCTTTGTACACAATTTTTGATACATGTTTTTGTCAAAAAATTATGTGATACCCTATTTGAAATTTAAGTCTATGCCATCCAAGTTTGAGAACACTTGCACTTGCCTTTTGCTTTTCGTGGGACGTAAGTGAATTGCAACCCCATGTGTTTATTCTCTGGCGTAGGACCTAGAGTTATTTGCACATGTTCTCTAATTGGACGACTTAATCGAGTCAAGCGGGTGAGATCCTTGATCCCGAGGCATAGGATGAGACAAAACATGCATGACACTAGCAGCTTGTACTCTAGTGCCATAAGTCTCATAAATCTTAGAATTGCACATGTAATGTAAGTCGCACGCGCCTACCTCTTGTACTCACAAGACTTACCAGAGTAGTAAGCACTACCGTGATGAGTGGGAGTTCAAGAGGATCTTAGTATTTTAGTAAATTAATTGTTTTATTTATTAAAACATGGGTAGGTAATTTGTAAAATAATTAATTATCGAAAATACTAAAATCTTGAACTTTGTTTTATTGTAGATGGCAGCCAATCAAACCGTCAACAATTCGATCTTCAGGTCTTTCCTTGAAAAGTAAAAACTCACTGGATCTAACTTTCTCGACTGGTATCGAAATTTGAGGATCGTCCTCACAGCCGAGGATAAGTTAACCTATGTGGAGCATCCATACCGCCACTCGTTCCTCTAACACCGATCAAAGGTTCCTGCTGATGTCTTGCTGCTACGCCCAATGGGTTAAAGCATCCAAGGACATAGGCTGTCTTATGCTCATAAGCATGACTCCAGAACTTCAAAAGAATCTGGAGCACTTTGATGCATATAACATGCTTAAGGAATTGAAGACCATGTTTGCTCAGCAAGCAGAACAGGAACTCCTGAGGCTGTGCGGGCCTTTCATGCATGTAAGCAGAGGAGGGTCAATCAGTAGCACCTATGTTCTGAAAATGAAGGGCTATCTAGATCGACTGGAATGCCTTGGTCACCCCATGTCATCTGGCCTTGCAGTGAGCATGATTCTTACCTCTCTGAACAAGGACTTTGCTGGATTAGACAGAACTAATAATATGAATGCATGGGAAGACAGTGAATGAAGTGCATGCGATGCTTAAGCTGCACGAACAAGGGCTTCCTAAAAGAGATGCTACTCCCTGCGTACTTGCTATAAGAGCAAGAAGGATCCAGAAGAACAATAAAAACAAGAAGCCGCATAATGGTGCCAGGGCAAGAATCTGGCAATGGCAAGGCTAAGCTTGCTTATGCCCCCAAGGCCAAGATTCCCCCTCCACCTAAAAAGATGCATCCTGCTAAGGACACTGAGTGCCATCATTGTCATCAGATTGGACATTGGAGGAGGAATTGTGGTATGTGCTAAAACACATACCTTTTTATATCAAACTGACCCAAAATAACCAAGAAAGAGCCGTTTATTGCTAATATTTGTGGTTTCTTGAGTTTGTGCTTGTGCAGGTACGGATATGTAAAAACACACAAAAAGGAGCCAAATCAGATGTAAATCCGAGCACGAGAGATCAAGAGAGCTTATGCTGAGCCGGAAGGTCGGGATTGTGCATTTTGGAAGATTCTATTCTTTGAGGATGATTTTTAGAAGTTACAATCAAGTTTGAAGAAATGTCAAAATTGGCCCATCAACTTTGAGTTTTTGGCAGAAATGGCCCCTGAAGATTCAAATGTTGCAAATTCACCCTTGGATTATTTAACATTGCCAATAATGACCCTTGAAAGACATTGTCAGAATTACAGCTATGGTCCCTTGAAATTTCATATTTTACATGTATAGTCCTTGTTTATACACCTTGGTTCATTGTAGTCCTAAATCCAAATACCTAGCCGGCCCAAAATACATGTCCCAACCCAATCCAATAAATAAAACCAACCCGCCCAAATCAACCCTTACCAGAGCACGCCCAAACCTTCTACACCCATTTTCACTGTTTACCACCATCATCCCCATTTACCCCATACACCTCCACTTTTACCCTCACTTAAGTACCCTTCTAGAACTTCCTGCCACCTTGTCGAGGAGGTATTTGTCAAAGATAGCCGCGTGGCATAATGGAGCTTTCTTATTGGTGTGAACACATCACCAATCCAATCCAATGGCCAAGAGTGAATGGGATGACAAGAGGAATGATCAAGGGTTGAGATGAGAGTCCCAGAACCTTCTAAAGCCAAGCCAAGCTCAGCTATTTAAACCCTCACTCCACCAGTTGCTAGTCGTCCAATTTCTTAAGTTTTAGAGAAATTTTGACCTTGTTAATTTGATGTTATTTACTGTTTTATGTTAGTTGTAATTCTCCATTTTAGTTTGTAATTTCAGATTTATCAATTGCAAATTCAGTTTTTGAGTTTCAACTTGTTTCATTTCCTTGTCAGTTTTAAATCTGTTATCTATTTATGTTTTAGAAGCTTATTTCCTGATCATCTAAGCTCATATAAGCTTTTCATAGCTTATATGAGTTTAATTTTGCTTAAGACTGTTCTTCATTTCATTTTCTTCATAAAAGTCAGCATTAGTCAACTTTCAAAGTCAAATTAGTGATGTTTGATTTCTGTCTTTAAATTGTTGTTTGAATAAGTTTAATGTTTGTTTAGCCATTCCAAATCAGTTTTAGATAGAATCTCATCAGGTTTTAAGTTTTAAGTAAATTTGGGTGCTTAAAGGAGTGTTTGGGACTGATTAAATGTTAAGGTTTTATTGGTTTTGGATACTCAAATCTTAGATACCTGTATGCTTAAGCTGTTTTTAAAAGTATCTCAATCAAGTTTTCATAAGATCAAGACTGCTTTTGTGATTTGGATTTCACTTTGATCTGTCTCATATTAGTATCTTTAAGACTGCTATTCTGCTCTTCCTTTGAATATGATGGATTAACTCTTGTTTGCTAGAGTAGTTTACAGTTTTGATTATCTGTTTTCAGTTATGCATCCATTAGATAAGTTTACCTTGTTCATTGTTGAGTTCAAAACCCTTTTCGCCCCACTGCTCGCACCATCAGTTTCTACTCTTTATTTGTTTCTTGTTAGCTTAATGTGGGTGTAGAGATTGCTTAGTGTATTCCTTGAGATAGACGCTATCTTAGGTTAAGTAAGTGCAGCTCTTAGATTTCATTTAGAAGCTTATTTCGCTTAGCTTATCAAGCCTGCAAGTTGCCCCATCAGCCATTTTAACTGCATATCAGTTTGTTTTCGTCTGCTTCTTGTCCATATCGATTGAACCAACTGATGATCATTAGCCCATTTGGTTGACATTAGAGCTTGTTTGTTAATTCCTAAGGTAGTTATTATCATAGATAATCAGTTTTAGCTTGCACCTTAGGAGCTTTTAGTTTGGACAACTCAGATCTGCAACTGCACTTTAGCCATATCTGTTTTTACACAGCAGCCATCTGTCCCATTTATGCCCTTTTGTTTAGATCTTTAATTTCTTCATTATAAGTCCTCATAAGCTGTAAATTTGGATATAGTATCTCTGGTTGGTTGCCTTGAGATCCACACTTTAGGTTTTCTCTTTAGCTTATAGGATAAGCAGTTGCAACCGCTTAATCATGGGGTCGTAGCTTATTGTGCTAAAGTAGCAGTTTGCATCAAAGCTGAGTTAACTGTTTATTAGGTATTAGGTTTAGCTTGCATAAGTTGCCTTAGAGTAGTTTTAGTATTATCTAGCTTCTTTTATCAGTTGGTGCATTATTGTGCTTATAGAGATATTTTAGTAGCATTTCCATCAGGTACACTACAGCTCTTATTTCATACACCATAAGCCCATGTTTTTATATTTTTCATAGATTTAGATTTATATTTTAGAATTTTCTTGAATTTTTCATAAATTTTAGCTACTGTTTGTTATTTTTCTTAATTAAAAACAGTTTTTAATCATCTTTTAATTAGCTTTAATTGAAATTAATTAAGAAAAGTTCCAAAAAAATAACTTTTCAATTTTCCCAGTTTTAGAAAAATATAAAAAGCATAAAAAATATTTTTCCTTATTTTTCCCCTTTTATTTGGTATTTTTCAGAATTTATATTAGATTAAAATAGTTTTAAATTATTAGAAAATAGAAAATTAATCTGAAAAATAAAAAATAGTTTTGAAAAGTCTTTTATGATATTTTAGATTTTTAAAAAGTAATTCCATAATTTTCCCTCTCTTTTTCATAATTTCTAGATAATTAGTTTTATTTTTAAAGTTAATAATTAGTTTTTAATTCTTATAAAATCCAAAAATTCTAAAATTAGTTTTAAATTCAGATAGTTTTCAAATAAGCATTTTTAGTATAAAAGTAATTTTAGGTTATTTTTAGGATTTAGATTAGACGTAGTTGCATCTTAATTCGCGTTCGTTTTAATCCGTATTTGCATTTTAGCATAGATTTGCGTAGTTTGCTATAATTTTAGGATTTCCGTAGTGTAATTTCCCTTTTAGCTTCCCTGCCCCGTAGCTTAGATAACATCATTTTATCCCCTTCTCTTATTCAAATCCGATAATCGCGCGTGAGTTGGAAATTCCATTCAACCCTCGCTTCGGAACGATCCGGTGCTCAAACCTAACAGTTTGAGTTACCCACATACTACAACTTCTCATCTATTATGATAAGTGTCCGAACCGTTTAAGTTTCTTACGTTAGTCATTCACAAGGGCTAGGTTTGTGTGAGTAAGCGACGTGTTTTGGCAACAAATCAATTTTTGGGCCGCTGCCGGGGAGGACTTGTAGCGAGTTTTCGTATTCCGTCTCGAATCGCGTGCATTTGAAGATCCTTCCCCGAGTGAAGTTACCATCATTTTTGTATATATATCTTTTTCAAAAACCCAAAAAAAAAAATCTAAAAAAACCTAAACATTCTTCCTAGTGTTTACAAAAACCATAAAAATTTAAAAACCAACAAAAGAAACCCGAACGTTAATTGTTACGTCGGCTCACCTTGAAGGTACAACCTATACACGGGGTATAAGGAAAGTCTTGACATTAAATTGCAGACTGAAGAACTATCCACTCTTCGTTCCGCTCCGCTGCGGTACTTTTGAGAGCTACCGAGCCGGGGACGTGAAGGTTACAAAAATATTGTGTTTTCCAAATTTTCTTAAATATAAAACCCAAAAAGATTTTCCTTTTCAAAATTTGTTTTAAAAACCCAAAAATATTCTTCTTTTATCCTCTTAACCCGATAATTCTTGTCTTTTACCCTCTATATGTTTAATTCTCATGGATACGATCAATTATCGTCGTTTGCCTTCATGCCAAAGCCGTATGGAAGAGACACAATTCGATGTTTGAAATGTATTTGCGACTGGTACGGAAATAATTGTCGGAATGGATTTTGTGATGTATGCCAGAATTTTATCAATCCAAATCAGATCTTGCTCGTCTTTATGCACGGCTAGACACAAAAGAGTGCTCTAATGAAGAACCCTCGATTCCTACTCCCTCTCGTGAGGGAAATGAAATATGTTTCGAGCCGAGATGAATCCGTTCAAGAATCAGAGCCTCTCACGGAAATGGTGGAAATAGCTAACTCTTATCTGGATAATTCTTCGATTTATCAGCTTTTGTGCATATGGTGCAGAGGAACCGAATATGGTTGGAATTGTTCCGCTTGTATCAATGGAAAATCTGGAACCGAGTTTCACCACAATCCTAACTATGAGACAACCGATTTTCCTAACCAACCTCGTACCATGAGCCGAATCATACTCTTGTGAGTACTGTGGTGGTCTCCTCACCAAGGTTTTCAATGTCAAAGTTCAATTTAACAACTCAACCTTTGGTTATGAACCTTACCCTAATTCGTCACAACAATCATATTGTTGTGAGTATTGTGGAGGTCCGCACGTTAATTCCGATTGTCAGATGCAGAATCCGATTGTTTACGAGCAAGTTCCTTGTAACAATTATGATTATCCTTATAACCCACCTCCACAATACAAAGAAGTTCAACCACCACCTTCTCCATGTTCTGAAGAATTTAATCAAAAGGTTCAAGAGATCATGATTGATCTTAAGAGTCTCTTGAAAAACTTCCCCACGAAGAAAAGATCCTAATCAGAAGACCTATCGTGGAATTATTAGTGAAGAGGCCGCGAAAGTGATCCAACATCGTCCCAACTACCTATTATTATGATTCGATTCTGATGATGATTTATACTCCTTCGAAGTGGCAATCCACTCCCATTTCTGAGCCTTTCATTTCCGACTCTTACCCTTCACTCACGCCGGTTGAGAGAAGTGACGTCGTTTTGGAAGAGGTCGATGATCATATTTCTACGGACATTTTGAACCGCTGATTCTCTCATAATTGGGGATGAGCATCTTAGTACTATTCCGGAAACGGAAGAGACTAATGTTGAGATCCTTATCCCAAGCCCAAGAGAGTCTGGGGTGGTTGACATTTGTGATGAGCCTTCTCTTGATATTTCAAACGATTCTGTTGAGATGTTCTCGATTCGATGATGATTCTTATGGAGACATCGATTTTATCGACGATTTACCTTCTGAGCCCATCGATATAGAAGAAGTAAATGATTTTGAGCCAGAAGAAGAAGAGATTGAGCTTGATGATATTGAGATCGAGGATCCAGCACTACGTCAAACATTGTCAAATGTTTATCTTCTCATTGCTAAGATTGAAGCCTTGAACAATAATTCAAGTTCGCATCCTATCTCCGTTAAAGATAGTGATTTCTCTCCCGAGCTTGAGACTTTCCGATTTGATGAAGAGATTAGTGGCAATCCCACTATTGATGATGTTTATCCTCCGATTCTTGAGCGATTCTACTTCGAGGTTGATATGAGCAAGGTTTTGAACGATATTTCCAATAATTCGACAAATGACCCAATCATTGAGGAAGCCGACTCATTTCTTGCTTTTGATGACTTGATACCACCGGGTATTGAGGATGTTGTTATGAATGATCCCGAGGGGATATGATGTTCCTTGATGGACTTCTTGAATCTCTCTCTCTATGAGTGAATCGTACCTCATCCTTTATCCCGTTGCGCCCGCATGTGAAGACAAAATCTTTAAACCCGGGATATACATTGATGAGCCTTTTGTTAAAATCATTTCTGGAAATAAGGATCCTCGGATGGATGCCTTGATTGTTGAGCCTAAACCTCTTATCGTTTACCATGAGCTCCCATTTTCTTTGGAATATCCTCATGTTGATCCGTCATCCCTCGTCCGCCAGAAACCCACCGGATGATGGATCCTTTTTACATCATATGCCTTATCCACACATTTTCTTCTCCACCCAACCCACCCAGTCTCATTCTTTCGGGAATGAGGACACGTTTTTGACCTGGTATTTCTACCACTTTCTTCCCCAAGGACAACTAAATTCGGGGACGAGTCAGGCTAGCGACTCGTTTAAGAAAAACAGTGGCGCTTCGTGGGAGGCACCCCATGCTTATCCATCTATCTTCTTTCTATTTTCTAATAAGTGACATGAAGGGGTTAGCCTCTTAGATTTCTCGTGTGTGGTTGTTTGTGATGTTATGTTTAGGATGTTCCCGATATGAAGACTCTCGTGCTCGAAGTTTGTCATTTCTCCACTCGAGTTTCATGATCGTTGCTGATGGAAATCCGATATCCTAATCTTATCGACTAACGTTTTTCTTCTAGCATACTTAATAAACGGATTTTAGATTTTCGTGATACCCTTGCTTTAAACATTGAGGACAATGTTTCGTTCTAGTCTGGGGTAGGGTAATCTTCGATTTGATTTGACCGCACTTGCTTATTTCTGTTGTGTTTCTCTCGCAACCCCGTTTTTCCTTAGAAATTGAAAATTGTGCAAAAATGAGCAAAATTTAAAAAATTTTCAAGCTTTTGTTAAGTCTTTTTGATTGAAAAGTTTGCTAGTCTCTTAGACAAGAAGCTATAAAATGCGAATTCTAGCTCACAAGGCCAAGAATTTGCAAGTTTCCCTGAGTGATTTAAAATATGCTGACTTGATTTCATTTGACGAAGCATTAGCTAAGTTAATATATGTTTGACACCTTGATTGACCTTTCCGCGGTGAGAGTAGGAATGTAATTCTGACTTGACCGGGCGTGTTGAGCCCTAGCTTGTTCCCTTAACCATAGGTAATCTAAAAATTATCGGCTAAGCATCCGCGGATCTCATTATTTGGGATTTTAAATTTGCGGAGATCGAGAAATGATAGAGTTGTTTATGAGTTTAGATGCTAAGCGTGGAGTAGTTGGTTCTCTTTAGAGCCCATCAAAGGTACTTATGGATTTTTGTTCCCACAAAATTGTTTCACCCCATATCTGTCTAATTAATAATTAGAGATGTTGAGTTTTTGGCGATAATTAGTTCTTTATCTTCTTAAAAGAATCTTTGTTTTAAAAATTGGGTACACATCAAGGATCCGTAATGAATAAGCAATCAGTAATAAGTGATAAAGTAATAAGTAAAGTTGTGAGCTGCGGTGTCGAGATCGGACCCTTGGATCTTTAGCGGGGATTGAGTGAGGTCTTAGCCTAGCCAGCCGGGATCCTCATTTCATGAAGCCTATAGTCTTGGAATTACCCCGTGAAGCTCCGTGGTTCACAGCTCATATAAATAAAAGTCTAAGTTCTTGGAATTACCCCGTGAAGCTCCGTGGTTCAAAAGCTCATATAAATAAAAGTCTAAGTTCTATTTCAAATACAACAAAAAAAAAAAAAAAAAATGAAAAAATCAAAAGTATAAGTGAATAAAAAATTCCTTGATGTGGACCTCATTTTTGGGACAATGGTTCTTGAGAGAAGGCGGATAACTAATTATCGACTTAGCTTTGCATCTTTATCGGAATAAAAGTTATCGAAACGAGAATTTGAAGAAATTCATTTCTCACAAAAATAAAAAAATCTAGAGGAAAATAGGAAAATGGGAACAAACGGTATTTACACAAGTAACTTCCATGGGTAGTGTTAGCATCTAGAATCATATTTAACAATGATTTCGGTTTTACGCTTAGTTTGGGACTTGTGAAAAATCAGGGACGATGTATTCTATCCGTATGGTCACTTCACGCTGTATTGTGTTTTCTACTCCGTGATCCTAACGTGTCGTTTGAAAAATGTTGGAGTTATTGATCGACATGAAAGTTCAACAAACCATCATTCATAACCGGAATGTGCTTAACCGTAATATCTATACATGTGAATTAAAAGGTAAACGGGGCGTTTTTAGAATTAAGGCTTTCTTAATCTCTTTTGAGGAATCTTTGCTACTTCTTCATAGGTTTAGTAGAAAGAGATTGAAATCCTTGGTTTTAGAAGCGTGAGTTGATTGCATTGCGTGAGGACACGACAATGGTTTCGTCTGGGGTATTTTGGTATGTGCTAAAACACATACCTTTTCTATATCAAAACTGACCCAAAACAACCAAGAAAGAGCCGTTTATTGCTAATATTTGTGGTTTTCTTGAGTTTGTGCATGTGCAGGTACGGATATGTAAAAACACACAAAAAGGAGCCAAATCAGATGTAAATCCGAGCACGAGAGATCAAGAGAGCTTATGCTGAGCCGGAAGGTCGGGATTGTGCATTTTGGAAGATTCTATTCTTTGAGGATGATTTTAGAAGTTACAATCAAGTTTGAAGAAATGTCAAAATTGGCCCCTCAACTTTGAGTTTTTGGCAGAAATGGCCCCTGAAGATTCAAATGTTGCAAATTCACCCTTGGATTATTTAACATTGCCAATAATGACCCTTGAAAGACATTGTCAGAATTACAGCTATGGTCCCTTGAAATTTCAGATTTTACATGTATAGTCCTTGTTTATACACCTTGGTTCATTGTAGTCCTAAATCCAAATACCTAGCCGGCCCAAAATACATGTCCCAACCCAATCCAATAAATAAAACCAACCCGCCCAAATCAAATTACCAGAGCGCCGCCCAAAACCTTCTACACCCATTTTCACTGTTTACCACCATCATCCCCATTTACCCCGTACACCCCAATTTACCCACACTTAAGTACCCTTCTAGAACTTCCTGCCACCTTGTCAGAGGTATTTGTCACAAGATAGCCAGCGTGGCATAATGGAGCTTTCTTATTGGTGTGAACACATCACCAATCCAATCCAATGGCCAAGAGTGAATGGGATGACAAGAGGAATGATCAAGGGTTGAGATGAGAGTCCCAGAACCTTCTGAAGCCAAGCCAAGCTCAGCTATTTAAACCCTCACTCTCCACAGTTGCTAGTCGTCCAATTTCTTAAGTTTTAGAGAAATTTTGACCTTGTTAATTTGATGTTATTATTGTTTTATGTTAGTTGTAATTCTCCATTTTAGTTTGTAATTTCAGATTTATCAATTCAAATTCAGTTTTGAGTTTCAACTTGTTTCATTTCCTTGTCAGTTTTAAATCTGTTATCTATTTCTGTTTTAGAAGCTTATTTCCTGATCATCTAAGCTCATATAAGCTTTTCATAGCTTATATGAGTTTAATTTTGCTTAAGACTGTTCTTCATTTCATTTTCTTCATAAAAGTCAGCATTAGTCAACTTTCAAAGTCAAATTAGTGATGTTTGATTTCTGTCTTTAAATTATTGTTTGAATAAGTTTAATGTTTGTTTAGCCATTCCAAATCAGTTTTAGATAGAATCTCATCAGGTTTTAAGTTTTAAGTAAATTTTGGGTGCTTAAAGGAGGTTGGGACTGATTAAATGTTAAGGTTTTATTGGTTTTTGATACTCAAATCTTAGATACATGTATGCTTAAGCTGTTTTTAAAAGTATCTCAATCAAGTTTTCATAAGATCAAGACTGCTTTTGTGATTTGGATTTCACTTTGATCTGTCTCATATTAGTATCTTTAAGACTGCTATTCTGCTATTCCTTTGAATATGATGGATTAACTTTTGTTTGCTAGAGTAGTTTCCAGCTTTGATTATCTGTTTTTCAGTTTATGCATCCATTAGATAAGTTTTCCTTGTTCATTGTTGAGTTCAAAACCCTTTTTCTGCTACATGTCTGCACCATCAGTTTCTACTCTTTTATTTGTTTCTTGTTAGCTTAATGTGGTTGTAGAGATTGCTTAGTTTTGTATTCCTTAGATAGACGCTATCTTAGGTTACAGTTTTGATTATCTGTTTTTCAGTTTATGCATCCATTAGATAAGTTTACCTTGTTCATTGTTGAGTTCAAAACCCCTTTTCTGCTCCACTGTTCTGCACCATCAGTTTCTACTCTTTTATTTGTTTCTTGTTAGCTTAATGTGGTTGTAGAGATTGCTTAGTTTTGTATTCCTTAGATAGACGGTCTTAGGTTAAGTAAGTGCAGCTCTTAGATTTCATTTAGAAGCTTATTTCGCTTAGCTTATCAAGCCTGCAAGTTGCCCCATCAGCCATTTTAACTGCATATCAGTTTGTTTTCGTCTGCTAATCGTCCATATCAGTGAACCAACTGATGATCATTAGCCCATTTGGTTGACATTAGAGCTTGTTTGTTAATTCCTAAGGTAGTTATTATCATAGATAATCAGTTTTAGCTTGCACCTTAGGAGCTTTTAGTTTGGACAACTCAGATCTGCAACTGCACTTTAGCCATATCTGTTTTTACACAGCAGCCATCTGTCCCATTTATGCCCTTTTGTTTAGATCTTTAATTTCTTCATTATAAGTCCTCATAAGCTGTAAATTTGGATATAGTATCTCTGGTTGGTTGCCTTGAGATCCACACTTTAGGTTTTCTCTTTAGCTTATAGGATAAGCAGTTGCAACTGCTTAATCAGTGGGGTCAGGTAGCTTATTGTGCTTAAGTAGCAGTTTGCATCTGTGACAACCCGTACTTTCAGGTCATTTCTCGAAACGATTTATGCTTCACTATTTCAACATTTATCGTAAACTTGGTTTACGTGTTCCAAATTCGCGGAACCTTAAAGGTTTAACGGCGAATTCATGATCATAACATCACGTACATTTCATATGGACTAAGATTAGTCTACAATTCATTTGCATCTCATTAGTTCATTCACGACATTTCATTTCACTTTATACGCGTAATTTTTATATTTAATAAGCGTTATCGCGTGAGTTATTATTTTGTATATTTAATCCGTTACTTTCAAAAATGATCCCGATGTATTTTTAAACTTACATTTAGTTTATAAAAACTATATTTTTAGTTTTCCTAGTGTTTCCAATTTATTTGGTACATAAATCGTTAAAGTTAAATTATTACGACGTTTTCTTAAAAATTATACGATAATTATTTTATCACTCAAATTTCACAAGGAATGTATTTTTACAATTTTTATTATCTCATTACATTCTATTTTGATCTATTAAAAACTTACTTGTACCAAAAATTTCCATTTACCTTTACTTGTATAACATCTACACTTTAACTTACACTTTTGTCAAAAATTTATACAAATAATACAAGTTACATTTGAAAAAAAAAAAAAAAAAACATAAATATCTTACATCCCTCCCCCTTGGCCGACAAGGGGAGGGTGTATTAATGGATTGAGTATGGTTCCTTTGATTGTAATAAATGTTACTTATACATAAGTCTACTTCAATTATTTTTCTTCTCATTCACTACATTTTCATTCAAGTGATAGTTAAAAAGTTCTCTCTTCTTTGTTTTGCTCCTCCATAACCGGTTCTACAAAGAGCTCACAAGGGATCATCTTCAAAAATTTTCTCAAGTGTTTTACAATCTAGTTTATACTCTTTATTAGGTTTTGAAATAAAAACCAAGAGTATTTAGGATTATCCTTGTTACTTTCACCTTCACTTTCACTGTAAGCATATTTTTTTCATTTTCATGTTTCCTTATCATTTCATATTCATCTTTTCATTTTTGAGCAAGTATGCATGATATGTGATTTATACCATTTTTTTCATGATTTTAGAGTATATATACATGTTTGGTCATCCTATAAATATTCCCTTGGTATTCTTTGGTCTTGATGATGTCTAGGAACCCATGACACCCTAAGAAGGTGTATGGTAGGATTAGATTAGCTTTGGAGTTGATTTGAAGGGATTAGAATAGGTTTGTCGAGAAAACTATTTTCGATAGTTATAAATTATGTTCTGTCCTTGTTTCATTTTTCTGGAAAATCCGACAGTTGGTACGAAACTTTGACCTTGATATTTAGAAATATACTTTTAAAACGAATCCGTGACCGCTTGAACGGATGAAAACGGACTTATAACGAAGAAGTTATGGATTTTACAAGTTTGACGACGAAATATATTATTTTCAGAATTTTCAGCAAACTGTTTTTTTACATTGTTCGAGTCAAAAACGAGTCCTAAGCTTTACAAATTATTTCGACTTATCAAAAATATATTAGTATACTTTGATACGAAGCAAAGGACGTATAATACGTAGAAAACGGATTTGAAACGACTAAGATATACACGTTTTCATAAACTTGCCGTAACCATTATTTTTAGAAAAACTATATTATTTTTACGAGATAAGTGTTACGGTAACTAAAATCACCATATTTAACCCCTATTATCTTTATGTTCGAGACCTCTATGACGAAAACTCATGAACTGAAACTTTTAGATTTTGATACAAACTTTCCAAAACCGTCGAGTTCGTTTCCTAACGTTCGACGTACACCATTTTACGACTAGTCTTTCAAAGCCATTTTTGTCACTTTCATAAAATTTCCAACGACTTTATTTTACGACGAAAAGTGATAATTTCACTATAAATCATTACAAAACCATTGTAGGATGACATTTTGACGTAAATACTTGTAAAGTCATTTTTGATTGGTCAAGACGTCAAAAGAGTATTTTTCGACAATAAGTATTATTTTTTTCCAAAAACTCGCAAATGGTATAAATAACATACGAAATGCTTGCATAACATTACATTGCAACTCATTACATATCATATCATTGGTAATAGGTCCAGATTAAAGCATCACACTACATCTCGGTGTGTACCACTTTTGTCATCGCCTCAGTTTACCAAGTGAGTTTCATGGCCCCTACTTTTACTTGTTTTCATAACTGTCTTGGGGGAGATACATGCTCAACTATTTTTATTTACTTTTATAGTTACTCTAAACATTTAAGGATTACAGTGAGTTTTCATAGCCCCTACTTTTACTTGTTTTCATAACTATTTTGGGGGAGATACATGCTCAAACTGTTTTCATTTACTTTCACAAGTACTTTAACTTATATGAATAACCGTGAGTTCATAGCCCCACTTTATATTTCTTAATTGTTTTACAAACTCTTGGGGGAGATGCATGCTATATTTTTTAATCGAACACAAATGCTTTGAACTACATGTTATATCCGAATGTTTTATTGTCACTAAGTATTTGCCATGTTCGAAGTCCCTACATCATGAACCATTAGTCACTTGCGAGTGAGCGCGAATATTGTGAATAGGCCTATTGGAATTAACACTCCCGCTCCTATTGACCCATTTAGGGGAAATCGAGCGCACTATATTTGAATCATTAAGGTAAATTGGCAAATTACCTATTAGGGCGGCGATGAAACGATGATTACCAATTTTTATTGGTGCGATGTTTACGCTTTGGTGTCATGAACTTAGTGAAATAAATACGATGTTGTTTTGTTTTCAACGATGAGTGTGAAACAATTTAACTCACACACGCATGATTGTGTTCAAATGAATTAATTAAACCTATGGTTTTACGTCGAGTTAGGTACTATTGTGAATCATCTGACGATGGTGGTTGAATATTAACTATATATACATTTCGGCAATGGGTTGTGAACACACAGGTTGCAAGTTTTGTATGGGCGGGACTTGGAACTGAGTGGATTTACAATGCCTTTGCTGCATAAACGATTTCGCTACATTGAGTCATGCACTATTTTGTGAATTCATTTGACGATTTCTGTTTGAACATAAACTATGCATATTCTGGCAGTGGGTTGTGAACACACAGGTTGCAAGTTTTGTATGGGCGGAACTTGGAACTGAGTGGATTTACAATGCCCTTGCTACATAATCGATTTTGATGGTCTTTACATTTCAACGATTTACAATGCCTTTGCTACATAATCGATTTTGAAAGGCTTTACATTTCAACACAAACTCTATGAACTCACTCAACCTTTGTGTTGACACTTTTAGCATGTTTTATCTCAGGTATCTAAGGCATTCACTTCATGGCATGCATTTGGACACATCATAGAGTCGTGGTGACGACGTGTCTCAATTGGTTTTTACATACTTTAAAAACATCGTTTGACTGTACTAAACTTATTTTCCGCACAAGTTGATTTCATTTGGGACCTGAACTTTGTAAACTCTGATTGTTTTATTAAATCAAACGATGTGTTTTCCAAACGACACTTTAGGTCGTTCAATATATCTGTAACTATGATGCTATGACAGTCAATCCCCAGGAATTCCATTCCGCTGTAAAAACAGGTAATTTGGGGGTGTGACAGCATCAAAGCTGAGTTAACTGTTTATTAGGTATTAGGTTTAGCTTGCATAAGTTGCCTTAGAGTAGTTTTAGTATTATCTAGCTTCTTTTATCAGTTGGTTCATTATTGTGCTTATTAGCTTATTTTAAGTAGCTTATTTCCATTTCAGTTACACTACAGCTCTTATTTCATCCACATAAGCCCATGTTTTTATATTTTTCATAGATTTAGATTTATATTTTAGAATTTTCCTGAATTTTCTAAATTTTAGCTACTGTTTGTTATTTTTCTTAATTAAAAACAGTTTTTAATCATCTTTTAATTAGCTTTAATTGAAATTAATTAAGAAAAAGTTCCAAAAAATAATTTTTCAATTTTCCCAGTTTTAGAAAAATATAAAAAGCATAAAAATATTTTTCCTTATTTTTCCCCTTTTATTTGGTATTTTTCACAATTTATATTAGATTAAAATAGTTTTAAATTAGTAGAAAATAGAAAATTAATCTGAAAAATAAAAAATAGTTTTGAAAAGTCTTTAGTGTTATTTTAGATTTTTGAAAAGTAATTCCATAATTTTCCCTCTCTTTTTCATAATTTCTAGATAATTAGTTTATTTTTTTAAAGTTAATAATTAGTTTTTAATTCTTATAAAATCCAGAAAATTCCTAAAAATTAGTTTTAATTCTTAGATAGTTTTCAAATAGAATTTTTAGTATAAAAGTAATTTTAGGTTATTTTTAGGATTTAGATTAGACGTAGTTGCATCTTAATTCGCGTTTCGTTTAATCCCGTATTTGCATTTTAGCATAGATTTGCATAGTTTGCTATAATTCTTAGGATTTCCCGTAGTGTAATTTCCTTTATGCTTCCCTTTGCCCGTAGCTTAGATAACATCATTTTATCCCCTTCTCTTATTCAAATCCCGATAATCGAGACGTGAGTTGGAAATTCCATTCAACCCTCGTTCGGAACGATCTCGGTGCTCAAACCTAACACGTTTGAGTTACCCACATACTACAACTTCTCATCTATTATTGATCTATGTCCGAACCGTTTTAAGTTTCTTACGGTTAGTCATTCACAAGTGGCTAGCTTGTGTGAGTAAGCTTGACGTGTTTTGGCAACAAATCAAATTGTCCTACCTATTTAGCCGAGTTGATGCAGAAGAAGTGCAATGTGGGTAGCAATGCTAGCACATCAGGTATCTTCGTCATAGAACTTTATACTTTTCCTCATAAATCTTGGGTATATGACACCGTTGTGGTACTCACATCTGTAATACTACTCAGGTCTCAGGGGAGTAGGAAACTAAAGCCCGTAGCTTTAAGCCTGTAGTGGGGAATGGAAACCGTGCAGCCGTTGAGAGGCTATAGGAACTTTTGATTGTCACTTCTAGTGGTTTAATAATTTGGTTAGACAATTGTCATTATGCTCCTAGTATTACTAGGGGTATTGTTTAAGTTTCACTTTTGAAAGACAAGGGTTTTACTCATTGTTTTACGGATATTGGTATTTCAGTTTCAATGAATAACTTGTTTTATTTTAATGCTGTTTCTAGGAATGGTATTTTTGAAATTGATATGCATGATTCTGTTTCAAATAATTGTTCTATGTAGTTAATAGTAAAAGATCCAAGCGTAACTTTGACTCTACATTCTTGTGGCATTGCTGACTTGGGCACATTAACAAGAAACGCATTGAGAAGCTGCAACACGATGGGCTTCTTAAATCAACTGACCTTGATTCTTTTGATAAGTGTGAATCTTGTTGTGCGGGAAGATGGCGAAAAAGCCTTTCCGCATAACACGGGAAAGCTAAGATCTGCTTGGACTCATACTGAGTACTGATGTATGTGGCCCTTTTAGAACTGTGTCAAAACAAGGATACAGCTATTTCTTAACTTTCACTGACGACTTTAGTCGACATGGTTATTTTTACCTGCTAAACATAACATGAAGTCTTTGAAACTTTCAAAGTATTTCAAGTGAAGTGAGAATCAACTGGAAAGACATAAAGACTTTACGGTCTGACCGTGGAGGTGAATATATGAGTCAAGAGTTTATTGATCATCTTAAGAAGTGTGGGATTGTCTCACAACTCTCTTTTCTCCACGTACACACACACATAATGGGGTATCTGAGAGAAGGAATCAAACCCTGCTTGACATGGTAAGATCTATGATGAGTCAAACAACTCTACCAATGTCCTTTTGGGATTATGCTCTTGAGTAGCTGCACGCATTCTCAATATGGTTCCATCAAAGAAGGTTGAAAAAGACACCAATGAACTATGGCATGGGAAAGTCCCTAATCTATCTTACTTAAAGGTCTGGGGTTGTGAGGCATTCGTGAAACGTGATACGCCTGACAAACTTAAACCAAGATCTATTAAGTGTATCTTTGTAGGATACCCAAATGAAACAATGGGTTACTACTTCTACTATCCACCTGAGCACAAGGTATTTGTTGCTAGGTTTGCTGAGTTTTTTGAGAATCATCTCATCTCACAAGAGGCAAGTGGGAGGATCGTAGAACTTGATGAAATTCAAGAAGATGCACCCCTTCGGAAATACTAGCCAACTTCCGAGATGGTTGAAATGAAAGTGTTGAACCAGAAGTGAAGTCATTTCTGTTCGTAGGTCCTCAAGGACATACGTGCACCCTGATCGAATGTGTTTATATGTCGATTCAGAGGAGCATGAGTTAGGTGATCTTAATGAGCCTGCTAACTATGAAGCTGCATTAGAAGATCGTGAATCTGAAAAAAGGCTTAAGGCTATGAACGAGGAAATGAAATCCATGAGAGACAATGAAGTCTGGATTGAAGTTGACCTCCCTCCTAACGCTAAAACCATTGGTAGCAAGTGGCTCTTCAAGAAGAAAACTGACATGGATGGAAAGGTACGCACCTATAAATATAGATCGTCTTATGGCAAAAGGTTATACTCAAACCTACGGTGTAGATTATGAGGAAACCTTCTCGCCTGTCGCAGACATAAAAGCTATTAGGATTCTTCTAGCCATAGCAGCGTACTATGACTATGAGATTTGGCAAATAGATGTCAAAACTGCCTTCTTAAATGGTCACTTAACCGAAGAGATTTACATGGACCAACCTGAAGGATTTGTCAATCCACGATATCCTAACCGTGTATGCAAACTACAACGATCCATTTATGGATTAAAGCAAGCATCTAGGCAATGGAATAAAAGGTTTGATGAGGAGATCAAGAAGTATGGTTTCACTCAAAACCTTGATGAGCCATGTGTATACCGTAAGGCTAGTGGGAGTAATGTAGCATTCCAAATCTTATATGTTGGTGACATATTGATCATGGGAAACAACATTCCAATGTTACAAGCTATTAAAGCCTATCTTGGAAATTGTTTTTCTATGAAGGATTTAGGTGACGTTGCATATATTCTAGGAATCAAGATCTACAGAGATAGATCTAAGCGGTTGATTGGACTTTGTCAAAGTGCATACATTGAGAAAATCTTGAAAAGATTTAATATGGCGAATTCTAAGAGTGGAACTACCCCAATGCAAGTAAAAATTGAGTTGAGAAAATCTCAAGGACCCTCAACACCTGCAGAGGTGGAACGCATGAAGAGGATTCCTTATGCCTCGGCTGTAGGATCCATCATGTATGCGGTGAGGTGCACTAGACCTGATGTTACGTTCGGTCAGAACTTAACAAGTCGATTTCAAGTAGATCCAGGTGAGTGTCACTGGTATGCTGTGAAGAACATACTGAAGTATCTCAGATATACTAAAGATATGTTTCTTGTTTACGGTGGAAACCCAAACAGAGAGCTCAGAGTTACTGTTATAAGTCTGCTGGGTGGCACGACCGAAGGATGACACCAAGGTCGCAAACCGGATACGTTTTATTCTAAACGGAGCCTGTAGTCTGGAAGAGTGCCAAGCAAAGCATCACTGCGATGTCTTCTACAGAGGATGAATACAAGGCGCTTAAGAAGCTGCAATGGAAGCTATTTGGATAAGGAAGTTTATTGATGAGCTTGAAGTAGTCCCCACCAATAAAGAACCTATGGAAATGCTATGTGACAACACTGGAGCATTAACCATTGCCAACGAGTCCGGAGCTCAGAAAGGCGCCAAGCATTATAAAAGGAAGGTTCACTATCTCCGTGAGGTTATCGCAGATAATGAAGTAGTACTTAACAAAGTTCACATAGATGACAACTTAGCTGATTCGTTTACTAAGGCGTTGCCTTTAAACAAGCATGTTGATCATGCTAGTGGTATTGGACTTCGTTCAGTTAGTAGTCTCATGTAAATCTGTTTTGATTTAGTATTTGGATAATGGGATATGTAAAACATTTATTATTTTGATGATTAATATAACGGGTACTTGAGTTATTCATTAATATATTAATTGTGTCCTATATTTGCATGTTTAATCCTTAAGTAATTTATTACTTTAAATTGTCCATTGTCGATCAATGATATGGGAGTATCGTTGAATTAAGCAATGTGAGAGATTGGTTATATTCTATGAATACTAAGGATGTGTCGCCAAACTCACATGTTATCCACGTGCTATGGATATTGGATTTCCCCAAACCTACGAGTCATCACTTTATGGATCGGCGTCATTAAGTGATATCTCGCAAATGGTTATTTTATTTGTCCTCTGACTTGAGATGCAAGCAGGTCTTGCATGTGTGGATCTTTCTTCTTGACTATAGTCAAACGCTATCCTGAACAAGGTGGTTATAAAGGCTATTCTCAGAAGTTGGTTGAAGCGTATGAATGACACGTGTAGTCAAAATAGAATTTGTTCCTCCACTTTTCTTCTGGAGTATGATACTACTGGGCCCCTCGCTGAATTAATCAGATGTTTGCATGGCCGTGCCAAAAGTGTAAATCAAGATGATACTTGTTTTACGTTTGGTAATCTTGGTTAATTTCTAAAACGAGAAACATAATAAATGAACAATATGGAATGACTTTGATCCATATCCATAGTTCAACAAGTATCTGAAACAAAAGGATAATTTAAAATTGTAAACCATTTACCTAGTTGTTTTATGAAACCACACTCAGGTATTTCTGGGAGCAATGCGGTGTTGCTAGACACTTAGCATTGTTAGTATACATTATTGATTGTGACGATCGCAAGTGGGAGCTATTGGTTATGCGTACGTCAAATCAATAGTTATACGGCCAGAAATTACGTGAGCCTATCGGGGCACACGCATATACATTTAGAGAACACTTTATTTAATGTAATTAATATATTATATATATTGATTATATTAAATAATAATACACGAAATTATTTAATGATCGATAGTTAATCGTTAGACGCTTATATTAACTAATTGGTTAAATTAATTATTCGTAATGTTACATGAGCCTAATGAACTCATTTGAAATGGGTCATCCGAATATTATTAAATGTGGAAATGATTCTAATTGTCGAATATTGGACAGAAAGAATATGGTTGAATATTGAGATGATTGTGTCACATTAATTATAGGTATGATTATGTCACATTAATTATCAAGATGATTGCGTCGTCATGCTAATTATGGAGATGATTGTCAACTTGAATAACAAGTCAATATCTTAGTATATATAATGGGACTTTTGGTTCTTTCATATGACAGTGAATTGAGATATTAGCATCAATTCAAACGACACTAACTCTATAAAAGCAACATCAACCAATCCCATCTCTTAGTTTTTGACGCAAGAGCAGAAAATAACAAAAGGCCAAGACTGCCACGTTTGTTGTGTTCGTGTGTTAACCTCTAGCAACCGAGTGTTCTTGCTTAACGTGTAGTGTGTGCATTTGATAGAGATCAACTTATTATAGTTGATTTGGTGTTTCGTGGTGAAAGATCAAGATCTGGTGTTTATCTATTTTTCAATAGATTCGAGGTTAGTATTTTTATGTGTTTTAATTATGTGTTTTAATTCATAACATTAAATATAGATCCATCCGCTGCGTACTCGTGGTATTGATGGTTTTAATAATATGAATTCCCAACATAACTCTTGTATGTTGTGAACAAGGTTCGTAAATATCATGCTTGGTAGCAAATATGTCTTATATAATATCAAAAGTTTCTCAACGTAAACGTACATGATTGTTAGTTACATGTGATTGTCAAAGAAATTTCTAAGGTGTAACTCTTAGATAGCTAGCTGGTATACGACTGTTAAAAAAATTTTGTTAAAAAAATTCTGCATTGCGGCGCGATCGTAAAAATATTTATTTCTATCATTTTGCACATTATGGTGGGATCGTAAAATTTCTTATTATACTATCATTTCATTTTTCTTTTATTTAGAAGTTTGTGAGTTTAATTGTTTACGTATGGTATGTAAATCGATTTGAAAGATGGGATGATAAGGGTTTTGTTGTTTGGTTTCCCGTGTAGAACGGTAAGGACCCGATGAGAATGATGAAGATCAAGAAGCTCGGGTAGCACATAAACGAAAGACCTATGTTAGCCTCGCTAGTTTGTAAAGATAACGTCTTACACGTGAATTGGACTAGATACGTAGTAAGTTGCACCCGTAAGGACTACTTATGTACACGGGGAAAACTTGTGGTGTGATGAGCGTATAAATATCCTTCAGACTCTCCAGGGGGTGTGGGAAATCATTGTGTAACTTCATTTTATCAATCTAATGAACATTGTTTTTTTCACCCTCTCTCTACTTTCTCTCTCTAAACATGGATATGTTTTTTGATCAACCTCGACCACCCGAACCACATAAATCATCATACTTTTCGACCCTACAATTGGTTAGAGCCATGGTGTTATGGGGTGATTTATTTGGTGTGGTTCGGCACTGTATTGAGCTGTTTTTACCATATTGAAATTCTAGTCAAATTTCTTTGTCAAATAGGTGGTAACAGTTTCTATATACAAGGTTTAAGTATCACATGGTTAAAACAGTCTTCAAGTGTTATTTACAAGTTTTATAAAACTGTTATGCGTGGTTCCTTTTGTCCTACTTTATGAGTTTTGTATACAACTTATCGTGACTTGTTTCGTCCATCCCATGAAAAATATTTGTGGTAAAAAAGTGGTCGGAAAAGTGGGTCGGAAAATTTTCGTCTTTGTCAAGAAACTCTTATCTTTCGGATTTGCAAAAAAAACCCTCATTTACCGTATTTGTCTTCAGATTTGTTTTCGGATTTCTTATAAAGAAATCCGAAAGGGTTTTCAGATTTGTCTTCAGATTTATTTTCCGATTTCTTGTAAAGAAATTCAAAAAGGTTTTGGATATGATCTTTCAGATATGATCATTCGAATTTGATCTTTCGGATATGTTTTCACATTTGTTTTCGGATTTCTTGGAATGAAATCCGAAAGGTGACCAAAAGAAAAGTAAAGAAGATAAAGGAAGACGAAGAATAGTTGACCAAGGGCCAAATTACCAGACTCATTATTGACTCAGGTTGTTAACCATCATCAGTCTTAAAGCCTAAAGTCACAGAGCAAAAGGTAAAATACATCACAGTTATATTTTGGGTTGACCAAAACCAAAATAACCGACAGACTCTCTTGTGACTTCAGTTACCATCATTAGTCGAAACAATTATAAAACCAAGAACCAAGTGCGTAAACAAAAACTAATCCTAAACTAGACACAACCATAATACCATCACATCACTCCAACAACTCTCATCTAATTGCAAACACATACTGATAGCAGGTTTGGGGTCGAAAGACTTCCTTTTCCGCGAGCAAGCTTTACAACTCATTAGGTAGTGTACCTAATCGTTGCAGTGTAGTACGGGTAAGCTCAGGGGGTTGATCGTTCTATAGGGGAATAGAGATGCTAGTAGAGATGTATGACGAGAAGGTGAGGTTGATGGTGATTCTTTTTAGCTTTTTTATATTTTTTAGAAAACAAGTAAAAATCTCGGGGTTTAGGAGTGGGGTGGTAATTTTATCAATTATACTACTTAACAATTAAAATTAAAACTAATTAAACTACTTAATGGTAAAAAGCTATGGATTGATTGAGTGTGTTCTTATGATAATTAAAAACGTGATTACTTAGGTTTTGTTACTCCCTAGTTATCTCTTATTTTTTGGTTGAATTGTCACATCCTCATTCTAATTGGTGCGTTGTATTCCGTGTTATTCATAGGGGGTGCCTAATTCCGTAGTTCTATGAATTGTAACTATCCTCTAGACTATCCGGGATCGCCAAGTACCGTAGTATCTCCCCCGAGTACTCTATTATCCTAAAGCTACAACGCACGCAATAAACACAATGATGCCTCAAGTGCACTCTCAAGCTTGCTATTTAGGACGTTCAAGCTCGCAACAATTAAAGAAGAAGCCAGTTTTCCTTACTCTAGCGTCTACCAATTAAAACAAGAGACAACCTAACAATAATCAACAACTAGGTTTCATAGATCTAAGCAAACACAAGATGAATTTAGCTACACATGATAGATAACTATGGACACAAACAAACAATTGAACATAGGATAAACATGGTGATAGATTGGATAAACAAACTTATCTTTGAGTGTAAAGAAGGGTTTGGAACCCTAAAATACTGCCTAAGTTGGACTATGAACGAACTAGGGTTTGCTCTCCAAAATATTACACATAAAATACAGAAAATTCGAAGTCTATATATAGAATTACACTCGCGACGGCGTCGCCTTTTGATGGTGACGCCGTCTGGTCGCCGTCATTAGGGTTTCATTATGGACAAGTCATCTTTGGGACGTCGTCAGCTGAGATGTGTGACGCCGTCTGGCTTCATTAAGGACGTCGTCTTGGAATGAGTCTTGGTCGTCTGGTGTAAAATAAAGGGCGACGCCCTTCTTGGATTTAGGTGTGACGCCGTCATGTAGCCGTCGCTTGAGATCTTATTAGGACATCTTGTGGGCGAAGGAGTCGCCCTATGGGTTGGGACGCCGTCAGGTGCATAAATCAGCCTTAAAATCCTGACTTTGTCGTTTTCTTCATGTTTTCGCTCCTTTTCGTCCAAAAGTTCTTGATTCCAGCAATTTGCTTCTAAAAGACCTAAAATGTGAAAAGGAACGATTTTAAACAGTAAAGGATATAAAATATATCGATTTAGGGCATAAATGACCTCCTAAAAGCGTATGTTTTAAATCCTTATCAAATATCCCTAAACTTGGAATTTGCTTGTCTCCAAGCAACTGTGCTTTTGGCTAATCAATTTATGATTTAGGGGTTATTTAGCATTGGTTTAAAATAGTTTACAATAAGTACAAGTGTCACAATAGTCATAACAAGTATGGAAATTATACACTAGCACCTCACAATTGGTGTTTGGATTCTCTCATCTCTCGGGTTTATATGAAATATAATATGTAAGGAAATAGAAGATAAACACTCACTACCTGTCATAGTACATAGATTACCATACGGTTGAGAATAGATCAAACCTCCACCGCTGTGGCGTAAGCACCTAGGAATAACTATCTAAGAGGTCTTTACAAGGGGTTATAATGTTAGGCTTCGGGTAGGAAAATAAAGGGTTTTATTGGATATGGGGATATTTAAAGGTGGCAAGTCAAAAATCTTATGTTACATGCATGTAAAATGCGGCGTTGCTAAGCCAAGACTCGACTCACTAACACTAAATAAAAAAAAAATAAAAAACAACTTAATACATAAACATAAACTTAAAAACATAAAACATAAAGATAGATGTAGGATGGTAGCCCGTATGTTTTTTTTTTTCACTTAACTTTTTTTTTTCAATTTTTTTTTCATACCTTTTTACTCTACCATCCTCTAAGATAACATCAAAATAAAGGGATTTATAAGAGCATTCCTACACTTGAGTTCTTATTTCATTAACACTAATTTACCCAAATTGAAAAGATCAAAACACTTGGAATACTTAATTACGTAGACAAAGGAAATTGAATTTATCGCTCCTTCCGTTACTCTCCAAAATACTACTTTAAACCCATGAGTCTCAATCATCCCAAAACTGTAATATGACTCTACTTAGCAACCATGCAAGTAATAGATAATTGAACTAAGGGTTTAAAAAATGGTTACAATAATGCAACAAAGATGAGTGCATACAAGGTGGGCTAAGGAGATTTGGGTGTAACATTTGGGGGTGGATTGTAAACAATACTCTTCATTGATATTCTGAAAACCGGAACATCACAAGAACCGCGAAAAGATAGGCTTTGGGGGGTTAACTAGGGGTATCGTGTACTAAAGATGAGTACATCGCAAGGGTGTGGAGAAAATTACTCAACCGATGTGGATGACATAATTAAATTACAAGTTTAAAACAAGGGTTATCCTAATGCCTCTTATCATTTAGTTAATCCTAACTACACGAATGTAGTCTCACTACCGACCTTGGAATGCATCACAAAACAAGTTCTAGAATCTATTATACTATCGGTACACTCACCAAGCACTAAAGATGAATGCTTTTATTCCTAAAGATCTAGGGGCGAACCTCACATTTTTTGGTGGAATTTGAGTTGTATACTGTATTTTGTGCTAGTCGTATAATTCCTATCCATGAGACGCTTTATTAAGACTAAAGTTTTACTCGTAAATGCCATAAGAAAATTTAAATTTGGTGCTAAAATTATCCTAACAAATATTTCTCATAGTTTATTACACAATTTACTAAGGACAAGACAAAAATCAAGTGAGTGAATATTTTCTAAGTTCCCGTTTTATTCTTCCTCCCTCATAGCTAAACCTGAACATTGTCCCCAATTTTCCCTGAAAGTATCAAAGTATGATAAAGGAAGGTAAATACAAAAGAAACTAATACTCCCCTGATAGCTCGGTAGGATATGCGTAAAGTTGCGGTTAAATCCTCCTCCAAGAAGAATGAGCAAGTAATAAGTGTTGCTTCCATCATATACTTTATCTTCTTGTCTAATAAACCACACACTTAGAAAAAAAAACCGAAACCTCGCGTAAAATTGGCGGTATAAAACTATATAAGAAACAACTACACTAGAAAGCAAGTAAATATAACATGTGGAATGAAGTGTTTGCAGATTGAAAAATTAAGAATTGGAAATTTCCAAAATTAAATTAAGACAGAAAAACGAAACTTTGAATCAGATATACAGTGCCTGACGCCGTCGGGCTTAATCCTCTGACGCTCGTCATGTTTGTTCTACAAAAGAGTCCATGCGTTTCCAAACACTTCTGGAAAAAACAAAAATTCCTTTCTAAGACCTGGAAAAATTCCTACAAAACATCCATTATGACTCGATACAAGAATTTGACTCTAACAAACACACAAATATACGTTCCAATCATTGTTAATCTCATGTTCATACAAGTTCTAAAACACATGTGATCTTCCCTACACTTATCTTTTTGTAAAATACCTTTATATGCAATTAAGACGAAGCTAAACACATAAAGCATTTTCACAAAATAAACATGAGAATTAAGCAACATGAAAAAGATATATAAACACACAAACAAGAATGAAAAACAAACATGCAAACAATTAAACATGTGTTGCCTCCCAAGAAGCGCTTTTCTTTATTTATAAGTCTTATAGCTAGACTCGAAGTCATACCCTACGTGACTTCATTTTTCCTCATCATGGCATACACTATTATTACATATTGGATTTCACAAACACATCATATCATAACATAAATGGAGCGTATGGTTTAAGAGTTTAGAGAGAGAAAGTAGAATGGGAGCCTTTCTAGAGAGAGAAAATGTTAGATTAGAATGAAAGGTCCAACCCTCTACCTTGGGAGGTAGAGGGTATTTATAGTTACATACTAAACGTCCTCCTTCGGACTGTGGATCACGCATACAGTGGGTAAAGACCCGTCCGTCCTCCACGGTGTTGCTAAAACTAATAACTAGTAAATAACGTAATGTCTACGAGCTAACATATGCTAGACTAGAGTTGGGGTGACCGACTCTTCACTATGGATTTTCCAATTCCTAACAATCTCCCCCTAAGGGAGGTCACCCCATGATTTACATTTTGAATCCTAGCATTCTATCTTTGTCTTTATGCTCGAGCTCGTAGACTTCAATTCTTCAATGTCCGCAGTCTTTGTGCTTTAGCAGTGATTCTTCAAAGTCCAAGTGCTTTGTACTTTTAGTGGAGGTCTTTGTGCTGATCCACGTTTGGTGATTCATTAAGCCAGGTTAGAGATCATCAGCCACAGCAAATCTCTGGCTCATCCGTTATAGCATCGCCATTATGTGAAGTTATGACTTTCGGACCGACATGCTCACACTTTTGAATCATGACATCTTTTCATCAGAGTAGCGGAAGCTTTACTGGCTCATGATATTTGCAGCAGCGTATCAGAAACATAGTATAAAAATCAGAGCCAGTTTTGTAGATATGCACAAGTCATGATTTTTCAATTAAGTGTGGATGCCGTGAGCATGCGCTTTGGATTGACTTCTCAATTCTGATCAGCGCAACCATCCAAATGTACCTGCAACACATTAGCAATAAACACACAAAAGTGTCTTTGATCACTTTCGTTGAATTGAGGTACACGGCCCACGGTTCCCCGTGGAGCATACAAGTATTGCCTGGATCAGGTATAATTCTGAAGAATCTCCTTGACAGGGTTTCGCAGTTGTTCTAGCTGTTCTCAAACCGGAATGTCTCAAAGAAGACAACACGGAGTGAGTGAACCACGATTGAGATTCAGCGATTGATGAAAAATGTTTTGAAAACAATCGCGTATTGCTTAGAAGAAAGAGTTTTGCAATACGAAGAAGGTTTTATGAGAAAGATCAATTTTCAATCTAAAATACTTTTTGTATTTGAGAAGAATACACATTCGATGTGCTAGAGAAAAGAAGAGATTTGCACATCGAACGGTTTTTCCAAAAGTATTCGTCAATTCATTTCCTGGACCAAGGTTGATTCACAAGTGAATCAACCCATCGTTTCTATCCAGTTGTCACAAGTTTGATCTTTAGAAAAGATCTCACATGTCACCCACCAAGAGCTTGTTTGATGTTGGCTCTAGAAGGCTTTCCATCTTCATCGTGAATATTTAACATATCACTCGGATGTTCTAGCAATACCACAAGGATAATGTGTAGGACTCTTTAAATATATTCTTACTTTCCACATTGTGTGAAACAGTAAGTCTTCAAGAATTTAGTGTCCTAATGAGATATTGTGGATGATCTCTTGGCTCTAGACTCAATCGTGCATATTTGGTTCCTATGCCGGAGACTAGGGAGAGGGTCTCCTTCTTCAATATCAACAATCTCTAAGAGAAAGTTGATAGATTATGTAGGTTCCCCGTGAGAATGAAACAAGCCCTTTTAAGAGGAACTTGAGTAGCTTGGGAAGGTTAGTGCAGTGCGTCACTGAGTCCATGACGTCTTGTTTTCAATACCGGTGTTACCTTGGTAACCACCAGTAGCATATGTATTGAACCCGGTTACTGCCCTAAGGTTGAATTATTGGAGGGCTATTTCCTTTCACCCTTTTTCACATTCATTTCTTTTTCATTCTTCAACCCCTTCAGTGCTTACCGAGACTTCATAACTAGAACCTTGTTGGGTTTATTCCAGTTCTAGCTCTATCTCAGTCCGCACTCTTCCCATATCGCACTTTTCTCCTTTTTTCATCATACCTAAGGACTCTACACTATCTAGTGGATTGTCCCTGGGTAGATCCCTCCGGCTCTGGCGGGATCGTGGGAACGAATACCTATCCTAACCATCCTTATAACACCATGCATAAAGTAAATTGGTCGGTCTTTTGGTATTGTTCTTTCCTTCTTGAAACCAATTGAAAAATCATTTGGAAAATCAATCAAGGTACTTGTGATATAGTATCAAAGCATTTTGTACCTTAATTGTTTTGATCATTTTGAAATGCTCCCCCTCAACATGTACGTATGATTTTGAAATTGTTTAGCACATGGAGGCAAGAGTTCTTTTGAAATAAATTCTTGATCACAATTTCCATGAAAAAAGCCATTTGATTTTCTTTAGTAAATTCTCCCCCTCAATATGTGCATAGGATATTTGAAATCATTTTATCACATAGAGGAAAGAGTTCTTTGAAGTACTTTTCACGATTGACAATATAAACCATTCGCTCCCCCTCAATATGTGCATCGATATACGAAAGAGTTTGGCACATATTAGAGAGAACTTGCACTTTGAATCAAAACGTTCATCTTTTATCAAATTTCATAATTAAATCACAAATTCTCTCCCGATCAAAAATATCAAACCCTTTGAGATTTTGGATCCCAAGTGATTTAATTAGGTTTAGAAAACATGGGAGAATATGTGGCCTAGTTTAAAGACTCATCTTGTTTTTGGATAAATGCTCCCCCTCAACATGTGCATTGTATATTGAAATCGTTTGGCACATGGAGGCAGGAGTGCCTTTGAAGGACTAAAACCAATTCCATTAAAACAGTTTTGAGATTTAAATCACGATCTCTCCCCCGATCAAAAATTTCAAACCATTTGAGATTTTGGATCCCGATTGATTTAAATCATTTATAAAGTTTTAGGGAAAGACGTGGCAAGATTCAATTTTTGAAAAATGACAGATAAGGACCATTTAAGACATTAAATATTGTTAGTGTCAGGTATGATTGTTTTAAGAGATCTTTAAGTAAAATAAAACAATTTCACAATCAAACAAGAACAGAAAAAATTTCATTTTGAAAGACCTTGATTCAAAAGAAAAATCATACAATGACATAACATTAAATCTTTATATCACCACTTTATTTCGTACAAACGGACTTGATAGATGAAATATCGTTTGAAAATATTTAATTTGAAATCACTCTCCCCCTCAATCCATGACATTAGTCGTTGATTGAGTGACTTTAGTTTAAAATGAAGTCCGGTTGATTTTCAAAATTTGAGTTCAATTTATTTTCAAAAACAATATTTTTCCATTTTCAAAACAATATTTTCAAAATTGTTTTAAGAAAAATAGTATCATCCACTACATTCCTGCACAAAGATATGTTAGGTGGTTGAGAAGCTTCTGTTGTTGCTGGATGTTTGGAAGAAAACCAACTGCTGAAGCAGCGAGACTTCCTACGTTGCATTTTTTCATGCCGACTGAGGTCAAATTAAGCTCCATTTCTTCATTTGATGATGAAGAAAACCATCTGCAGATGCAGTGAGACCTTTGACGTTGCATTTGTCATGCCAACTCTTCATAGATGTCCAATTAAGCTCCGTTTCTTCATTTGTCAACCCAAGATATAGTTACCCTTTCCTTTCGGCATCCAATCATCTTCATATGTGGGATCCAGATCGGGAACATTCTTATGTACCAATATACCTGCACACGTTAGTGAACACACATACAGATATATGGTGGTCGACATCACCCAAATAGCAATCGACTAATAACAGTCAGTTCAACATATCAATCAGATCATGTAAAGGCATGGGAATAATGTGTTCATCAAACTCTAATCATCTAATCCTGACAATCATATCCTAGGCACCTAGTCCTTCAACATAGGTTAACATCATTTTCAATTAAGCATATAGGATAATTAGAAAAACTCGTTAGATAATATAAATTTGAAAACATTCTCCCCCTCAATCAATGACTTATTTTCTGAAAAGTTTGAAAGCGCTGAAGTCATTGATTGAGTTTTCAATTTTAACAAAAACTCTGAACTCGATTGATATACAAGCAACTCAATTTACCACCATTTTTGAAAACAACAAATATTTTTCTGAAGAATTTATAGAAGGAAAAACATTTGTGTAGGAACAGCAGTCCTTCGACATACTTTCCTCTTTTTGTTTTAGGATAAGTGCACGGAATATTTGAAAATCGTTTAAGCGTAGCACTTTCCTTCTTTGAAAAACTGGTTGCTATCTGAAATAATAGCAAGCCATAGTTTAAGCATGGGTTACAGTCTGAAGTAACTGCAAGCCATAGTTTTGAAGAGCGGGTTACAGTCTGAATTAACTGTAAGCCATAGTTTGTGACATGTTTTGAAAAAAAATATTTACACTTTCTGCTCGAACTTCATCTATGGTCCCGTGCCATTGTTGAATGACATTTCTAAGACCGCATATATTATCGATACCAGAAGACATGTCTTTGAAAAACAATATTTTTGGTCTTTTTCAATTTTCTGATTTTTATGGGATTTTGTTGATTTTATGTTTTTCTATTTTGTTTTTGTTGGTTTTATATTTTTGTATTTTGCTTTTTCAAAAAAATATGTACATATAGAGTAATAGTTTAAGAAGATGATGATACAAGTACCGAGATAAGGAAATCGTTCAGCACTTTGTAGAAGAAAGAAATCAACATCTCTTAAACTTTCACCACCAAAGCATTCGAGGCTTCTAAGAAAATCGTCTGAACATGAGCCTTCTCAATTTGAATCTTTGGTAGCTTCCCCCCAAACCAACAAACATCAAATAAAGACCATTTCCCTAAGAAGTAGAGTTGAAGACAAAGCGGTCTCATTGAATGAAGCTCAACACCCCGAAGAAGACGAAAACACCGAAGTAACAAGTTGAAACATGAATCATCGCATGGGTATCAAACCGGAATAAATGATTAAGTTTGAGATCACATGAACTTGTTGTGCATCCCCGATGTACACATTACTCTTCGAGATTGAGCAGTTGTCTATTCAGGGGAACCATATATCAACATCTTCATTTTACCAAGTGCATTCTAGTTATCTTCCATATAACCAATCAATACCCATTATGCACACAAGTACCCAACCAGAGTAGAACCAACGACATCACAGTAACTTTATCATCGGAATCATCATTACACTGTGTACATGAAACACTAACCGGAAGCACTTTATCATAAGTCATATAGAAGATGTCGATAAGCAATATCATCTCACGATCCAAATATTCTTCTCATATTTCTTTCTACTGAAGGCTGAGTTAACACATACCGAAAGTATCCAGAGACCACTTCCTCCTAAATGGTTGGAATAATACATCTTTCCCCCAAATAGTTGGAATAACACACCAAAGGCTATGAGTAAACACTGAGTTTCTCTACGGTTATGACATTTGTCTTTCCCGGAATTACTTCAATAGAGAAGAAGTATTAGTTTCATCACGTGTACTCGTTGTGTGTTTAGATGTATGTCTCCTTCCCCCGTGCTGGTTTTGATACCTCAAAAATAGCAACACATTATACATACCAAATATTCTTGAAATAGAGAAGAACAACAATTAGCTCAAATGAATCCTTGAGAATCAATGCTACGTAAACTCTCTCTGACTATCTTTATCAACCCATATGTAGACAATTTGAAGTGACCACTGATGAAGAACACCTGATATACCAAACTTGAAACTGAAGTCAAATTCCCCACATTTGTATAAGCTTGCACTTAATAATGGAAGAACGGTGTCGAGAATTTATGCTTCAAGCAAATTTCTAAGTACTCACTACTCAAGCAAAGTATGAGACATTAACACCTCTTGCGATTATCCACACCGTCATATGCGTGTGACACTGAGTAAAACAAGGTAACTCCTAATAGTGATAGTTAACCAGGTCTTCAACCATCCACCTCGACTGCTGGTAACTAGATAACCCAAGTCTTCAACTCAAATTCTTAAACCCGAGCAGGTTATCAAATAAGAACACGCCTTTGTGAACGTCAACTTCAACCTCAAATAAGTGATAAATGAGTAACTTCGAAGTAATCAACTTGTGTCAAATGTCCAACACGTGAATAAACATACAATCGGATGTACATTGACCCACTGAATGAACCGGAGCAAATGATTCCTCAACATCAATGCATTCTTCCTTAAGGTATACATGTAGAAACTGATCTGGAAGATTTACCAATAATGTTTTTAAGCGGATGAGGAAGTCATTTTCCTTAATGTTCATGTGGTTGATTTACAGAGTGCACATTTGGAGGAACAATAATTCGTGAAGATTTGGCAAAGGAATACCAAAGAGCGGATCATTATTCATGAGTGCAACTGCAATAATATGATAGTCATTATCAACGCCTTGAGGAATAAGCTAGATTGGGTTTCTTGAGTAGTCTAAGTTGTACTTCTTAGATGGTGCATCTTGATCAATGTAGATTGAAGAAGGTGAACTAGTTGAGTCTGCAGGAACCGGCAGGGGAGCTTCAAGAACTGGATGATCAACATTCATTAGAGGTTGGAAGTACTCATCAAACATATCTTGAAACAATGAATCCCAAACAATGAATCCCGTTATCCAGTAGAGTGAAGCATTAGGCATAGAAGGAGAGTCATATGACCATAAATCAAGCATCCATCAACATGTAGTATATGCACTCTTCTCCCCTCAAAAATTGCATCCGAAGTTGCCATTTTTGATTTGAACAAGTGAATAAGAATATACACCAATGAACGTAGATCCACTTGAGAGTTGAAAGAGCGTGGAAAAAACATGAAGCTTTTTGATGAAGAATGTCGATGAGAATGGTTATAGACATAAAGATTTCTCTTCTTCTGAAGATAAAGCGCACTGAGGCGTACACTTTTCTTTTCTTTGAGGAACGGGGCCTGAAGTGTTATCTACAGTCGCCATAGTGTTGAAGAACGAGGCCTGAACTGATGTGAACAGACGTCATTGTAGAATGAATATCAAGGTTGAGAAACTTGAACCCTTGAGTTATGAGATATCAATCCATTTGTTATCCATACTTTAAGCCAGTCCATGTAGTGAAGGATCGAAGTATCTGCAACGAAAGTAGGGAGTACCTGCACTAACATTACAAGCTTGATTGCATATATATGGGTTAGTGACATTAGTATCCAAACTCTTTGGGGCTTCACGGTCAACCTTGATTTTGCCATTGGAAAACAGCTTTCCGGTAGGTATCCACCTAAGTCCATCATCCTTAAACATTCTACCAGACGGTATCCACTTATTGAAAGGTCTAGGATTGTTAGGCTTCTTATGCATAGAGGAAGACTTATCCTTATTCCTAGATTCCAAAGGTTTAGCAGTTGGTATCCATCTAGGCGAAGTTTTCGGTTTGTTTTGCTTCATAACATGTTGCACCTTAGCCATGTTAGTAGCCTTAGTGGATTGTACCTTAGCATGTGAATTAGGAAAATGTTTCTTATTCGAAAAAGACTTAGAATTTCTAGTTTCATTTTCTACATGCTTAGCATTCTTCTTCATATAACTACTCTTAAAAGCAAGCCAACCCCTAGTCTTTTGAGAGTTCCTAGGTAATGGTTTACTGCTACTAGCAGTGCCTTGAAATCTCGTGGAATGCATCACTCTAGGTGTTGCACCTAAAATTCCGTCTTTTTGAATCTGTGCCTTTTTTCCTAGCTTCTTCTAGAAAATAGTTCTTCCACAAGTCATTCATATCATATGAATTCTGGGTTTTAATGCTTGGTTTTGACATTGTTTTCAAACTATTCCTACTGATGCTGGGAGAAGTAGCTACTTGTTGAGGGTTAACGGAGCTAGAAGCATTATTCTTAGGTAACTTAGGTGAAGTGACTGTTTTTGACAAAACTTGTATCGCATCAACTTGGGAGGCAATCCTTGTCTTTAAAGATTTTGTTCTTTCGGATATAAATGCAGTGAGGCTGCCTAACAATGGACCGGTTTCTAGTGGATGAGAAACTGGCTTCCCCAAGGTTGATGGTTTTGTAAACTTAGTGTTCACACTTTTCCCTACAGTTTTCCTAAGTTCATTTTTTAAGGCAACAATAGCGAAACTCTTTTCCTGAAGTTGAGCTTTGAGTTCATCAATTTTTGCTATCAAAGAATTTGTTTGTTCTATTGACTTAGTTCTAGCTTCTTTGATAGAGTCACTTAGTTATATGTGATGCTTTCTCAAAGACTCATTTTCCTTTAGTAATTTGGCCACACAAACCGCTAATTCATCATTTCTCATTTGAATATCATCAATAGTATTAACATCAGAATTACTTGTAACCAAATTACTTTTCACATGCATATTAGAAATATGTTTCTTCAAATTTTTGATAGTTGACTCTTTGTCTTGAAGCTGAGCTTTCAAAGTGTTAATTTCAAAAGTTCACACTGGAATTCAGAAGTTCGGATTTTTTACATGGTTTGTTAAGTTGAAAACTTTCTTCTTTACTCTGTATGAGAATTTCAAGTGAAATTCAATGTTTTTCAAGTTTTGAGAATTTGTTTGAAAGTTCATCAAAAGCCTTTTTATCAACCATATCATTTGTTTTGAAATTATTAGACTCAGCCTCAACCATGGAACATTTATCAGAATCATGTTCAGCATTAAGATCAGTATGTTTAGGTACATTAGCAGATGCACTATGTTGAACAGTTAAGGGTACCTCATCACATGACACCTGTTCAATTATCGGTCTGATATCTGCATCCACATCATGTGTAACAGGAGTTACTGAGCAGCTGGTTACATCATTCTTTGCTGTCTTTGACATTCTGCATTTAGCAACACCTGATCTTTCAACTGATGCATTACTTGATTCATAACAACTATCTCTTAACTGCACCCAACAGTCATCCACATGTTCATTCATCATTCGTGTAACTTCCTCAATATAATTCTCCACATTATCCATGAGTTGGATTAATGTCTCTCTGAACACATTAGCTTCCATCCCAGTGTGATTCTTAAAGCACATTTCATCACCGGATAATCATAATCTCAAGTGTATTCCCTTTGATGAATGATGAAGTTGTTTGTTGATCACATGAAGTGCAGCTTTAGAACTGGATTCTTGAAACTTTTTCCTATTAAGTTGTTGTTCTAATTGATCCAAGTTCAAGAACAATGTGCCAGTAATCGATGATAATTCTTGACGGAAGAGCGTAATACATGATCGTACAATTCCCATTGTGTATTTGTCATCAATTCTAAGTAACATGAGGTATGAATGAAGTTGTCGATAAGGTTCAATTCAACTTTCCTTACCTTTTGCAAGAGCATTCGGTAACCTTGACTGGTGCATTTCTCTCTCTTTAGATTCTAAACACAGAGATTTCACATCCTCATTGATTGATTCCATCATTTTTAACCGTTCAGTGTAGCATACATTATCATTGTTGTCCAAAGAATCATACAGTTTAAGTACTTCCGAAATGACTGGGTCAGTAGTGTAAGACATGATGTTTTAATATACACGGGATTTTACAAGTCTATGATTTAAACCGAGAAATAGATTCTTTCGCGGGATTTCACAAAATCAAGAAGAAACCGTGATACAATGACCAATAGAACGTGTTAAGATAACTGATGGACCCACACAATGATAGAGGATTATATGTTAGGAGTGATGATTGTTTGAAGGATTAGCCGAAGTGTTATTTGGTTTTGAATTGGTTTTGTTAATGCATGTTTTTACGGTGAAATTTAGGTCTAAAAACTTAAAAGCTTCAATAACTTCTGTTCGGAGCGGATTTAGGCCTCGAAGTTTGACCCAATTCATTCTGCGTGCCATTCTCCTCGTTCTCACGATCGTTTTGATGGGTAGAACGCTGAAAACGGAATTACGGTTCAAAAGTTATGGCCGTTTGAAGTTTTGTCGGGAAAAGTCAACAAGTCGCTAGTAAGACAAGTCGCTAGATGACAAGTCGCTAATTCACCAAGTCGCTAAGTAACAACTCGCTAAAAGCACAAGTCGCTATGAAACAAGTCGCTAGACACAAGTCGCTAAAGCAACAACTCGCTAAGTTGACAAGTCGCTAAAGAACAACTCGCTAAGTAGCAAGTCGCTAAGGAACAACTCGCTAAGAGACCAAGTCGCTAAAGAGCAACTCGCTAGTCACAACAAAGTCAAGTCACTGAAAATAGTAAAGACAAGTCGCTACGTTGAACAAGTCGCTAGCCGAAGTGGTACAGCCACTACTTTGTACTATTTGTCGCTTTGTCTCAATAGACAAGTCGCTACCAGCCTACCACCACAACTACAAGTCGCTAATAATTATAGAAGCAAGTCGCTACCAAGAAAACTAATCCGAGACTCAAGTCTCTACCAAGAAAAGTTCAAACACAACACTTTTCAATCCAAAACTAATGTCACACCCCCAAATTACCTGTTTTGCAGCGGAATGGAATTCCTGGGGATTGACTGTCATAGCATCACAATCACAGTTATATTGAACGACCTAAAGTGTCGTTTTGAAAATACATCGTTTGATTTAATAAAACAATCAGAGTTTACAAAGATAAGTCCCAATTGAAAATCATCTTGTGCGGAAATAAGTTGTTACAATTCAAACGATGTTTTAAAGTATGTAAAACCCAAGTGAGACGCGTCGTCACCACGCCTCCATGAGGTGTCCAAATGCATGCCATGAAGTCAATGCCTTAGATACCTGAGATAAAACATGCTAAAAGTGTCAACACAAAGGTTGAGTGAGTTCATAGAGTTTGAGTTGAAATGAAAAGCCGTTCGAAATCGTTTATGCAGCAAAGGCATAGTAAATCGTTGAAATGTAAAGACTTTCAAAATCGTTTATGTAGCAAAGGCATTGTAAATCCACTCAGTTCAAGTCCTCCCATACAAAACTTGCAACCTGTGTTTCACAACCCACCTTTGCCGGAATGTATGTAGTTTATGTTCCAAACATATGATGTCCAATGAATTCACATAATAATGCATAACTCAATGTATCGAAATCGTTTATGTAGCAAAGGCATTGTAAATCCACTCAGTTCCCAAGTCCCCCGCCATACAAAACTTGCAACCTGTGTGTTCACAACCCACTGCCAGAATGTATGTAGTTTATGTTCCAAACATATGAGTGTGGTTCAAATCGTTCCAAGACCGTTAGTCCATGAATATACCAAGACCGTTAGCTCAATGAATATACCAAGACCGTTAGACCAATGAATTTACCAAGTCCGTTAGCTCAATGAATATACCAAGTCCGTTAGCCCATGATTATAATATGGAAGTTCTAAGTATGGCAAACTGCATTTTCACGCATGACTAAGCATTCATTTCCTAAATAAACATGTAATTTGTAAATAATCATGAATGTAATAAAATAGTCGAGCATGTATCTCCCCCAAAACAGTTATGAAAGCATTAAAACAAGAAAAGTGGGGCTATGGAACTCACTTGGTGGAATGATGCGAAGACAAAAGTGAGTACACCGAGATGTAATGTGAAACTTCAATCTGGACCTATTACCAATGATATGATATGCAATGAGTTGCAATGTAATGTTATGCATGCATTTCGTATGTTATTTATACCATTTGCGGGTTTTGAAAATGTTACTCGTCGACGAAAAATACTCTTTTGACGTCTTGACCCTTCAAAAATGACTTTACATGTTTTACGTCAAAATGTCATCCTACAATGGTTTTATAATGATTTATAGAGAAATTACCACTTTTCGTCGCAAAACAATGTCGTCGGAAAAATCATGAAATTGCCAAAAATGGCTTTGGAAAACTAGTCATAAAACGGTGTACGTCGATCGTTAGAGAACGAACTCGACTGTTTTGGAAAGTTTGTATCGATATCTAAAAGTTTCGTTCAGAGTTTTCGTCCAAAAGGGCTCGGACACAAAGATAATAAGGGTTAAAGATGGTGGTTTTTGGCTAATAGTGTGCAGAAAATTAGTTACGGCAAGTTTAAGAAAAAGTGCATATCTTTGTCGTTTCAAATCCGTTTTCTACGTTTAATATGTCCTTAGCGTATTGAAGTATACTAATATATTTTTGACAAGTCGAAATAATTTGTGAAGCTTAAGGCTCATTTTTGACTCGGACAAAATAAAAACATGTTGCTGAAATTTCTGAAAATAATATTTTCCGTCGTCAAACTTGTAAAATCCATAACTTCTTCGTTATAAGTCCGTTTTATTCCGTTCAAGCGGCCACGGATTCGTTTTAAAGTATATTTTCTAAATATCAAGGCCAAAATCTCGTACCAACAGTAGGTTTTTCCAGAAATTCGAATTAAGGAAAGAACATCAAAATATACATATCGAAAATAGTTTTTCTCGGACAAAACCTATTCTAATCCCTTCAAATCAACTCCAAAGCTAATCTAATCCTACCATACACCTTCTTAGGGTGTCATGGGTTCCTAATCAACATCAAGACCAAAGAATACCATGGGAATAATTATAGGATGACCAATATGTATATATAACTCTAAAATCATGAAATAAATGGTATAAATCACATAACTTGCATAATATCTCCAAAAATGAGAAGAAACATATGAAAATGAAAAGGAAACTTGAAAATGATAAGAACATGCTTACTAGTGAAAATGATGAGGTGAAAGTAACAAGGTAAATCCTAAATACTCTTGGTTTTTATTTCAAAACCAAATAAAGAGTATACACTAGATTGTTATAAACACTTGTGCTTGAAAATCTTTGATCCCTTTGTGATCTATGTCTTGGCCGGTTTTAGAAAGAAGGAAAAAGGAGAGAAAATGTTTTTGAGTGTGTGAATTATTGTGGTGAATGAATGTGTAAGTAAGATTGTGTGTAGATATAAACATGTACAATCAAGTTAGAAAAATATCACCAACCTAATAAATGTTACCCTCCCCCCTTGAACCGGTTTTGGGGGGGCTTTGTCTTCCAATTATATATTTTTTTTTTTTTACATTTACTTGTATGTATATATATATGTAAGACTTGTATAAGTTGTAAAGAAAATGTAAGTTAAATAAATCTTGTAGGGTAAATGGAAATTTTTGGTGCAAGTAAGTTTTTAGTAAATCAAAATAGATTGTATTGAGGTGATAAAAATTGTAAAAATACTTTCCTTGTGAAATTTGAGTGATATATAAATTATCGAGTAGTTTTTAAGAAAAACGACGTAATAATTAAATTTTAACGATTAATATACCAAATAAATTTGAAACACTAGGAAAACTAAAAATATAGTTTTTATAGGCTAAATGTAAGTTTAAAAATACATCGGGATCATTTTTGAAAGTAATGGATTAAATATTCAAAATAATAACTCACGCGATAAAGATTATTAAATATAAAATTTACGCGTTTAAAATGAAATGAAATGTCGTGAATGAATTTATGAGATGCTCATGATGTCCATGGAATGTAGACTAATCATAGTCCATATGAAATGTACGTGATGTCATGATCATGAATTCGCCGCTAAACCTCAAAGGTTACGCGAATTTGAAACAAGTAAACCAAGTTTACTAAAAATGTTGAAATAATGAGACATGCATCGCGTGTCGAAATAACCAGCGAAAGTACGGATTGTCACATTCGCCCATCAAAAGGAATTCATCCCTGAATTCAATCGTTGTTAGGTGTAACGGGTTTAGGGTTTGATGAGGCAAGCCTTCCCATTCTCGAGCAAAACCCTCAAAAGACTTTTTGGTAACCGATTTTACTTAATCCCACAACTCATCAAACAAGACCTGTCATACGATTAGGCTAAATCGGTTTAGGTAACAACTTGTTTCTAGCTCGATCTTTGCAACTCATCAAACAAGAACTGTCACGCATGGATCAAACTGAAACAAGTGGTTTGAAGAAAATCTTTTGAAAATTTGGCTCGATTACGGAATTGCTTACACATATAAGCCTACTACTCCCTTCATTGCATGATTCTTCCTGAATTAGACATAGGTGATCAGGCTATGTATGATTTAGGAGTAACTATGCAATGCTTGGACTAATCGACTCATATGATGTTTGGTGTTAAGTCAACTGATGTTAAAATTGTGACGAACATCGAGGAGAGAAGACATGGAGAAGTGTCATTAAAATGATAGTTAAAGTAAAAGAATTAAAATCCTCGTAAATGATAACAAATCGGAAAGAAAATAAAGTACGATAGATGAGAATATGTTACAACGAGTGGTTTAGCAAAAGTAGTACATCTTTAAGTTATAAAGTTTCGGATACGATGATTAGACATAAACTTGGTACGACATAGTACATAAGGAGAAATAAACTGTTAGTTTCGAACTTCTTCAGTCTTCCGCGTCGTTGATACCTTGACGAGCTCCTTCTAACATATATACATTCCCATGAGCACCTTCGACTTGTTGACCTTGGTTTTGAGGACATTGACTTCGATAGTGTCCTTGCTCCCCACATCCGAAGCACGTAACTATGGTCTTGCCTCTACAATTCCTGGCATTGTGTCCTAGTTTTTGACACTTGTAGCACTTAACAGGGACAAAGTCCCGTGTGATGATACATACATCGATTACATAGTGGGTAGGTTCCAGCATAACCTCTGCCTTCTATTGGTGCAGCAACATATACCATCGCAGTTTCTTGCCCTCTTTTCCGCTGTTGATGATGGTTAGTGTTGTGGTTGTGGTTGTTATTGTTATAATCTCCTTGGTCGTCTTCCCATTTCCTTTTGTTGTTGTTGAGTTGGTTATCGCCGTTGTTGTTGTTGTTGTTTTGGTTGGTGTTAGTGTACTTGCCTCTCTTCACTACCTGGGCCATGAGCTTTTGAGTCAATCGAATAGCTTCCTCAATCGTTTCTTGGGTCAGAAGAAGTCACATCTCCTTGAATAACCTCGGGAAGTCCACCGATAAAAGCCTCTAGTAACTTCTCGTTATCCGAAACCATAGATGGGCATAACACGGCCAATTCTTGAAATCTTCGAATGTAAGTATCGATGTCATACCCAATAGTTACCAACTCATAGAATTCATCGTCTCCAACTTTTTCACTTCCATACGAGGACAAAACTTCTTAGTCACCAAACCCTTGAATTCCTCCCAAGTAAGCTTGAAAGCATTCTCCATACCAATCGGTTGAGCATATGAATTCCACCATGACAAAGCTCCATCTAGTAAAGTACTTGTAGCAAATTTGACCTTACTATCATTCGGGCAATTACACAGCAAAAACACGGACTCCAATTTCTCGAACCATCGCACCATGGCAGTGGCTCCTTCAGTCCCTTTAAACTTGGTGGGGTCTCCACTTTTGAAATCCTTATACGAACAAATTTTAACCCCGGACCCTCTTACATTTACTGCAAAGAAAGCAGCAAGTTTTGCGGCTTCAGCAGCACCGCTGACACCTCGCAAGCGCGGTCATCGTTTCCCTTTCAATCCTTAAAGCATCAGCAATGCTATCATTCACCAACTTTTGAATTGCTGCTTGGGTCATTTCCGGTGTGGCTTTCTTTGGCGCCATATCTTCTTCAAAACAAGAGGAAATGTGAGACGTAGCAAAATCCGATGTTAATAATAAACGCTCCAAAGAAATGTGATAAGAATGATAAGTTTGAGGTTATGTTTCAAAATGATCGACGGTTTCCGAAAAGATGGGTTATGAGGTGTTGTAAGTGCTTCAATGTATGATGGTTTAGAGACTTAATGTGTGAATAACGTGTAACTCGACATGTTAGTGGTGAAACAAAGGAGTGAGAGTGACTTCGCCCTACTTAAAGGTTTATCTCGGCATTCGACGTCATCGGTGATGAATCAACTGATATAAAAATTGTGATAGGGAATGACAAGGAATTCTCCACGTTAGAGTATGGGGAAAAGATAATGGGATGGGCATTTAAGGGCATCCATGTGACAATCGATGTGAAATGAAAGTGAAATACTCGAAAAATGTACGTAATGACCGCATGTGAAGTGAACCCGCACTTATGATGAAATGATGAGATGCTATGATGATGTAGTTATAGTCTAGGGTCAATGATGCAACCTAGTTCTCTATAACCGAAGCTCTGATGCCAATCTGTCACACCCCCAAATTACCTTTTGCAGCGTGGAATGGAATTCACGGGATTATTTGTCATAGCATCACAATCACAGTTATATTGAACGACCTAAAGTGTCGTTTGAAAATACATCGTTTGATTTAATAAAACAATCAGAGTTTACAAAGATAAGTCCCAATTGAAAATCATCTTGTGCGGAAATAAGTTGTTACAATTCAAACGATGTTTTAAAGTATGTAAAACCCAAGTGAGACGCGTCGTCACCACGACTCCATGAGGTGTCCAGATGCATGCCATGAAGTGAATGCCTTAGATACCTGAGATAAAACATGCTAAAAGTGTCAACACAAAGGTTGAGTGAGTTCATAGAGTTTGAGTTGAAATGAAAAGCCGTTCGAAATCGTTTATGCAGCAAAGGCATAGTAAATCGTTGAAATGTAAAGACTTTCAAAATCGTTTATGTAGCAAAGGCATTGTAAATCCACTCAGTTCCAAGTCCCGCCCATACAAAACTTGCAACCTGTGTGTTCACAACCCACTGCCAGAATGTATGTAGTTTATGTTCCAAACATATGATGTCCAATGAATTCACATAATAATGCATAACTCAATGTATCGAAATCGTTTATGTAGCAAAGGCATTGTAAATCCACTCAGGTTCCAAGTCCCATACAAAACTTGCAACCTGTGTGTTCACAACCCATTGCCGGAATGTATGTAGTTTATGTTCCAAACATATGAGTGTGGTTCAAATCGTTCCAAGACCGTTAGTCCATGAATATACCAAGACCGTTAGCTCAATGAATATACCAAGACCGTTAGACCAATGAATTTACCAAGTCCGTTAGCTCAATGAATATACCAAGTCCGTTAGCCCATGATTATAATATGGAAGTTCTAAGTATGGCAAAACTGTTACTACGCATGACTAAGCATTCAGTTCGGCTAAACATGTAATTTGCAAATAATCATGAATGTAATAAAATAGTCGAGCATGTATCTCCCCCAAAACAGTTATGAAAGCATTAAAACAAGAAAAGTGGGGCTATGGAACTCACTTGGTGGAATGATGCGAAGACAAAAGTGAGTACACCGAGATGTAATGTGAAACTTCAATCTGGACCTATTACCAATGATATGATATGCAATGAGTTGCAATGTAATGTTATGCATGCATTTCGTATGTTATTTATACCATTTGCGGGTTTTGAAAATGTTACTCGTCGACGAAAAATACTCTTTTGACGTCTTGACCCTTCAAAATGACTTTACATGTTTTTACGTCAAAATTTCATCCTACAATAGTTTTATAATGATTTTTAGAAATTACCACTTTTAAATCGCAAAACAATGTCGTCGGAAAAATCATGAAATTGCCAAAATGGCTTTGGAAAACTAGTCGTAAAATGGTGTACGTCGATCGTTAGAGAACGAACTCGACTGTTTTGGAAAGTTTGTATCGATATCTAAAAGTTTCAGTTCAGGAGTTTTTAGTCCAAAGGTCTCGGACACATAGATAATAAGGGTTAAAGATGGTGGTTTTTGGCTAATAGTGTGCAGAAAATTAGTTACGGCAAGTTTAAGAAAAAGTGCATATCTTTGTCGTTTCAAATCCGTTTTCTACGTTTAATATGTCCTTAGCTTCGTATTGAAGTATACTAATATATTTTTGACAAGTCGAAATAATTTGTGAAGCTTAAGGCTCATTTTTGACTCGGACAAAATAAAAACATGTTGCTGAAATTTCTGAAAATAATATTTTCCGTCGTCAAACTTGTAAAATCCATAACTTCTTCGTTATAAGTCCGTTTTATTCCGTTCAAGCGGCCACGGATTCGTTTTAAAGTATATTTTCTAAATATCAAGGCCAAAATCTCGTACCAACAGTAGGTTTTTCCAGAAATTCGAATTAAGGAAAGAACATCAAAATATACATATCGAAAATAGTTTTTCTCGGACAAAACCTATTCTAATCCCTTCAAATCAACTCCAAAGCTAATCTAATCCTACCATACACCTTCTTAGGGTGTCATGGGTTCCTAATCAACATCAAGACCAAAGAATACCATGGGAATAATTATAGGATGACCAATATGTATATATAACTCTAAAATCATGAAATAAATGGTATAAATCACATAACTTGCATAATATCTCCAAAAATGAAAAGAAACATATGAAAATGAAAAGGAAACTTGAAAATGATAAGAACATGCTTACAAGTGAAAATGATGAGGTGAAAGTAACAAGGTAAATCCTAAATACTCTTGGTTTTTATTTCAAAACCAAATAAAGAGTATACACTAGATTGTTATAAACACTTGTGCTTGAAAATCTTTGATCCCTTTGTGATCTATGTCTTGGCCGGTTTTAGAAAGTATGAAAAAGGAGAGAAAATGTTTTTGAGTGTGTGAATTATTGTGGTGAATGAATGTGTAAGTAAGATTGTGTGTAGATATAAACATGTACAATCAAGTTAGAAAAATATCACCAACCTAATAAATGTTACCCTCCCCCCTTGAACCGGTTTTGGGGGGGCTTTGTCTTCCAATTATATTTTTTTTTTTTTTTACATTTACTTGTATGTATATATATATGTAAGACTTGTATAAGTTGTAAAGAAAATGTAAGTTAAATAAATCTTGTAGGGTAAATGGAAATTTTTGGTGCAAGTAAGTTTTTAGTAAATCAAAATAGATTGTATTGAGGTGATAAAAATTGTAAAAATACTTTCCTTGTGAAATTTGAGTGATATATAAATTATCGAGTAGTTTTTAAGAAAACGACGTAATAATTAAATTTTAACGATTAATATACCAATTAAATTTGAAACACCAGGAAAACTAAAAATATAGTTTTTATAGGCTAAATGTAAGTTTAAAAATACATCGGGATCATTTTTGAAAGTAATGGATTAAATATTCAAAATAATAACTCACGCAATAAAGATTATTAAATATAAAAATTACGCGTTTAAAATGAAATGAAATGTCGTGAATGAATTTATGAGATGCTCATGATGTCCATGGAATGTAGACTAATCATAGTCCATATGAAATGTACGTGATGTCATGATCATGAATTCGCCGCTAAACCTCCAAGGTTACGCGAATTTGAAACAAGTAAACCAAGTTTACTAAAATGTTGAAATAATGAGACATGAATCGTGTCGAGAAATGACCTGAAAATACGGATTGTCACAACTAACCCAACCACAGTGATTCAAGCTTTCCAAATCAAAACCCAAGCACTTACAATGATTCTAAATACAAAAGTACACTCAAAATTCAAACTTTAACACAAGAAATGATCCAAATGATGCAAAAACCACTAAACCTTTTCAAACCCAAAAACCATATAAAACCACTAGAAATCCAAGGACATGTAAGAGAGATGATCAAACCATGGCTCTTGATACCATTTGTTACATATTGGATTTCACAAACACATCATATCATAATATAAATAGGGCATATGGTTTAAGAGTTTAGAGAGAGAAAGTAGAATGGGAGCCTTTCTAGAGAGAGAAAGTAAACAAAAGAGAAAAGGTTAGATTAGAATGAAAGGTCCAACCCTCTACCTTGGGAGGTAGAGGGTATTTATAGTTACATACTAAACGTCCTCCTTCGGACTGTGGATCAGGCATACAGTGGGTAAAGACCCGTCCGTCCTCCACGGTATTGCTAAAACTAATAACTAACTAAATAACTAGTAAATAACGTAATGTCTACGAGCTAACATATGCTAGACTAGAGTTGGGGTGACCGACTCTTCACTATGGATTTTCCAATTCCTAACACCTATCATGTTGACAAAGTCCTCACCGACTCTATACCTAGGCCCTAGGGTCAAGCAATCCTTATAGTAGAGGCTCTTTTTCTCCCACATAAAGTCCATGCCTTTTTCTATATCCTCTTTACTCTTTTACTCAAAAGCCTTAAGGTTATCCCTTTCAAAGTAGGATAGAGGACCAAATCCGCTTACTTTCCAAGGCATCCTATATGTAATTTCATCGCTCCTTTCAGAAAATCTAACCGTTCCTTTAGATTTATTATAGCTTAGCTTAGACTTTTCAACAAACGATTTTCCTAGCACGACATGGGACAAGCTATAATCGATGACGCATCCTACATCTTCTAGGATCATGAAATCTATTAACTAGGTGAAATTCCTGACAAAGACGTGTACATTCTTGACCCTTCCAACAAAATTGCAAACCCCACCAGGATACTTTGGGTCTCTCCTAGTCTTAAGTTGTGTGCTCATTATCTTATTGTAAACAACTGAGGACATCACGTTGATCGGAGAATCTACATCTATGTAAGCATGCTCGACATATCTATATCCAATCATACATGGGATCTTAATGTTCCAAGGACTACCTCTCCTAACTTTAGGACTGATTCTAACAACGGGTGGCCGAGGGTTGTCAAGTATGTAATTGTGGTATCCGATTTCTTCCTTAGTGGGATAAAGGTTAAAATATGCATCAGTTTCCTCATCCTCACTTTCTTCTATTATCTCAGTGACCTCAATTTCACCTTCTCCTAATTCATCATCCGAATCATCGCTAACCATTGAATCGATACCCAATGCGCTAGCCGCCCTTTCAAGCACATTTTCGATTGTATTCTCAAGAAACCTATGTAATTTTTTAAGCTCATCGATTTCACTAGTGATTTGGTTGTGAAGTAGGTTAAAGGAATGTCGGTCAAGTGGTTGGCTCGGAGTTGGTGGGGCATGTAGTGGATTGTTTTTGGGTGGATTATCACCTTCCATGATGAAAAGTGACAAGATTACGAACAAAAACATGAAGAAGGGGGATAGACTACAAGAAAGCTAAGAAAAAAGAAACAAGCTCACTTGATAGGAATCAAGCGAGTAAACCTAATCGATATAGAAACCTAACTAGATATTCTATTCCCCGGCAACGGTGCCAAAAACTTGATAGCAGGTTCGGGGTCAAAAGACTTTCTTTTCCGTGAGCAAGCTTTACAACCCACCAGGCAGTATACCTAATCGTTGCAGTGTAGTATGGGTAAGCCCAGGGGGTTGATCATTCTCTAGGGAAATAGAGATGCTAGTAGAGATGTATGACGAGAAGGTGAGGTTGAGGATGATTCTTTTTAGCTTTTTTATATTTTTTAGAAAACAAGTAAAAATTTCGGGGTTTAGGAGTGGGGGTGGTAATTCTACCAATTATACTACTTAACAATTAAAATTAAAACTAATTAAACTACTTAATGGTAAAAAGCTATGGATTGATTGAGTGTGTTCTTATGATAATTAAAAACGTGTTTACTTAGATTTTCTTACTCCATAGTTATCTCTTAGTGGTCGGTTGAATTGTCACATCCTCATTCTAATTGATGCGTTGTATCCCGTGTTAGTCATAGGGGGTGCCTAATTCTCTAGTTCTATGAATTGTAACTCTCCTCTAGACTATCCGGGATCGCCAAGTACCATAGTATCTCCCCCGAATACTCTATTATCCTAAAGCTACAACTCACACAATAAACACAACGGTCGCTCAAGTGCACTCTCAAGCTTTTTGTTATTTAGGACGTTCAAGCTCGCAACAATTAAAGAAGAAGCCAGTTTTCCTTACTCTAGCGTCTACCAATTAAAACAAGAGACAACCTAACAATAATCAACAACTAGGTTTCATAGATCTAAGCAAACACAAGATTAATTTAGCTACGCATGATAGATAAGTATGAACACAAACAAACAATTGAACATAGGATAAACATGGTGATAGATTGGATAAACAAACTTATCTTTGAGTGTAAAGAAGGGTTTGGAACCCTAAAATACTGCCCAAGTCAGACTATGAACGTACTAGGGTTTGCTCTCCAAAATATTACACATAAAATACAGAAAATCCGAACTCTATATATAGAATTACACTCGCGATAGCGTCGCCTTTTGATGGTTTCGTTACGGACAAGTCATCGTTGGCACTGCGCCAGCTGAGATGTGTGACGCCGTTTGGCTTCAGTAAGGACGTCGTCTTGGAATGAGTCTTGGTCGTCTGGTGTAAAATAAAGGGTGACGCCCTTCTTGGATTTAGGCGTGACGCCGTCATGTTGTAAAACCAAAATCAGGCCTGAGCCATCGCTTGAGATCTTATTAGGACATCTTGTGGGCGACGGCGTCGCCCTATGGTTTGGGACGCCATCAGGTGCAGAAATCAACCTTGAAATCTTGACATTGTCATTTTCTTCATGTTTCGCTCCTTTTCGTCCAAAAGTGCTTGATTCTAGCAATTTGTTTCCAAAAGACTTAAAATGTGAAGGAACGATTTTAAACAGTAACGGATATAAAATGTATCGATTTAGGGCTTAAATAACCCCTTAAAAACGTATGTTTTAAATATTTATCACATACAAAAGATGAACGAATCTCAGATTTGGTTCAGCTTTGTTTCCAGTCTTTTAAAAGACTTTTTGAGTTGAACAATAATCATCATCGATCTTTTTTGAAGCTTAACTTCAATAATATTTGAAACAAAAAGAAAAGATTACTTGTTATAATCTTGTCCTTGGTTCATTGGCTCATTTAAGCAAAAAAAAAAGAAACACATATTCACCTACCCGAGACCCATGAATGGATCTTGAAGCCTTAACACAATTGCTTTCTTGATTTATATAGAGCAGAATATGACGACTAAGTTAGGGTACGATTGAATTTGGTTATGTCTTGCTGGATTCGTATGTTTCCTATTCAGTTTTAATGGATACGAACTGAATATGATGATTGATGATTGAGTTGCACGATGAGCTTATGAATTAGATCAATTTTGATGGTGATGAGAAGCGTTAGGTGGGAAGAGAGTGTGTGGTAGGCGGAGTGTTTATGAGAGAGGCAGAGTTATCACTATGTGTGTGTTTAGGGTTTGGTCAAACATGTTATACAAATTAACCTGACAATAAGTATTTAACTGGATCAGGTATTTCATTTTGAATTTGGGCTCATGGATTGGATCTAGTTATTTTTTTCATTTTGTCGGGCATTGGAATTGGTTAATTAATTTGGGCTGCAATACTAAACAGCATGAATGGAATGGATCAGTGTGCTGCAATTGGACTGAAAATGATGGGCCGGTTATATTGTAAACAAAATGATATCCCAAATTTAATTTGGATACATATTTTTTAAATTATTTTTTGGCAAAAAAAGTGGTATTTTGGAATACAAAATTCACGAGGATATTGTTAGCCTTAATAGTAATTAATAGAAAGTGATGGTCATTCACATTTAGGAACTTTGTAACGTGTATTAGATATATTATTAGAATAGTCAATGGGCTCGTGGATTGGGCTAAGCTAATAGGTTATTAGTTATGTTAAGCTAGCCTTTTATCATTTGTAATCCAACCCAATCTAATCCAAGTCCAAACCGAGCCCATGCCAAGCCCATTAGGGCATTTTACTTTTAGTATAAATACACCTCAAATGTGTCATTTGAGGTGTGTGCTTGAGTGTGTAAGTGTGTGTTTTGTTTATGAAATACTAGTTCTTTCTTTTCATCTTTCTCTCTAGTTCATACGATCTACATACTTCAAGTCACCATCTTTTGTGCTTCATATTTAGTGTGTTAAGGTTGTGATACGTGATATAAGTTGATATATTCAAGGTCCTACAGATATGTATTTCACGGCTAGAGTTTGTTACATTTCACGGGTGTACTTATTTATCTTTGAGATATGTTGTTGGTCTCAAGATAACTTGTCTTTGCGTTTATCCAATGTGCACCTAATACTTAAAGGAGTTACATTTTAGTGCTCAGTATAGGTTCGAAGTCACATTTATCTTTCGTACAAGCATTAAGTCACAAATTTGGGATGTTTACTCCTTTTTCAAGTTGGTCATATCGGATTGTCTTTATTTGTGGTCATTACTACTTGCCAGTTGAATTAAAAGGAGGTTCGATTACAGGTTGATTTGAAAGAATTGTATTGAGAGTATTTTTTTCCGACATATTCTTACGGAATTATGCTTAAACAAGTTATGGCTTTAATATTGCATCAAGTAAAAGGTAATTTTACTGCATGTACACAACATTATGATGATTCCGATAACTCATAACCATCAGGAGGGACAAGTGCATACTATTTATCAAGTTAATGAAGAAGGGCTATAGGCATATACATCATTGATTTTTCTGGTAGGTTTTCTAGGGGTACAAATAATGTGTACAACGAGGCTTATTTATCAACTTGAATGCAATACTATGTGAGTTATGTTGTTATGATGTTCCCCAAACAACAACCATGGTGCTACAGTCTAGTGTCTACTTTATCTGATGCGTGTTTGAATACTTAAGATATTTAATTCTCCGTTATGTGATTAGAAGACTAAAGAGATTTTATGAAGATTTGTAGTTTAGAAGGGAGCAGAAAAAAGAAAATGCTCACTAGTTAGGAGGGAGTAATAACATAACTAGACCATTACAGTTGAAGTTCAGAGCTACAAGGATCAGTGCCGTTAGCACCAAAGATCAAATTTTTAGATCGTCAGAAGAGAGAACTTCAAGTCATCCTCACTATCTAGACTACAGAGACTCTGAACTTCAACAACGTCAACATTGTTTATTATTATTGTAATTTACTTTGTTTATATATTTATAGGTCTCAATGTAATCATTCACGTATGACGATATCTTGGAGGGAGATTTTTAGCCTCGCTAGTTTGTAAAGATATAGTCTTACACATGAATTGGATTAGATACGTAGTAAGTTGCCCCCGTAGGGACTACTTATGTACACGGGGAAAACTTGTAGTATAAATAGCCTATAAATACCCCTCATGACTCCCCATGAGGGGTGTGGGAAATCATTGTGTAACTTTCATTTTATCAATCTAATAAACATTTTTTTCTTCACCCTCTCTCTACTTTCTCTCTCTAAACATGGATATGTTCTTTGATCAACCTCGACCTCCCGAACTACATAAATCATCATACTTTTTGATCCTACAATACTTGACTACTGCAAAACGGTATTTGCCCAAATATGTGAAACTTATGAAGTTGTGTGTGTTGCCTTCTATTTATAGAGAGGCTAGTAAGGTTTAGAAATAAACTTTTGTGGGATGATCAACGGTTGTAGGGAGCCAAGTGTTGATCATCCAAGGAGTGACAAGGAGGGACAGGTGAACTAGTATTTGCTCAGGTGTATGAAACCTGTGAAGTTGTGTATGTTGCCTTCTATTTATAGAGAGGTGGGTAAGGTTTAGAGATAAACCCTTGTGGGATGGTCAACAGCTGCCAGGGAGCCATGTGCTGATCATCCGAGGAGCAGACAAGGAAGGATAGGTGAAGTAGTATTTGCCCAAGTATGCGAAACTTATGAAGTTATATGTGTTGCCTTTTATTTTTAGAAAGGCGACTAGGGTTTAGAGATAAACCCTTGGGGATGATCAACGACTACCAAGGAGCCAAGTGTTGATCATCCGAGGAGCAGATAAGGAGGGACATGTGGGTTGTCTTCCTTGGCTCGTACAAAGTGGTGTTTGTCATGCGTTCCCATTGCACACATGATACATGTTAACCGTTAGTGATAGTTGGCGAGTAGCGGTACTATATGCTCAGTATAGCCTAATTAGTTTCATCAAGCCTTACGTGGCCTGAGATTTAAGTCAGACCGCTATCAAGTGTTTATTGATTAGCCTTGGTAATGGGCTTGATTCGAATGTGTATTTAGTGTGCTTGGGTCACTAATATTGATACGCTATCAATTCCCCCAATCTAATATTAGATTATGCACTAATGATATGATGTTGGACATTTAAACTGAGTCCAAAAGGCATCTTGGTGTAGCAGAAGAGACCTTGATTGGTGTAGAACGTTGTTTTTTCTTCGTCAGATTCCTATTAGGATATGGTGATATCCCTTGTATGAATCAAGAAAGCACTTGTATTTGAAATTTGCTAGGGATTCTGCTTTCCAGTCAATGGATGGCAGAGGTAGTTGTCTTTTGGACATGCTTTGTTTACGTTGGTAAAATCGATACACATACGCCACGTACCAGTGACTTTCTTGACTATAACTGTGTTTGAGACCCAAGTTTGATATTTGACGGGCCGTAGGATGCTTGCCTGGTTAGGTCTGTGACCTGAGAATCCATAGCCTGAGATCGCTCTAGAGAAAGATTGCGTCTTTTCTGCCTAATAGCTGGTGCGTATTGGTTTAGACCTAGGCTATGTTCGGCTAATTCTCTGGGGACACCAGTTATGTATGAGCTTGTGCACCGAAAAACATATGTTGCTTGTAACTATTGATGGTTCCTAGAACTGTATCCTAAGTATAAACAATAGCTGTTAAGCGCTTAATTTCAAGTACATAAAATGAATAATTGTTGCTGTAACTAATCAACCTAAAGTCATATACGCAACACAACGGAAACACCTTGTGCCCACACTAAGATCAGCCTTGAAAACCGCTCTTTGATAGTTGCTGAGAGAGGCCTGGAACGAAGTAAATTTAGCAGGGCTCACAGATAGGAAACGCTGCATAGTATGTTTTTCCAATGATTATTATTTGGATTCACACTCGGCATACCATACAAGTGAAAATACAAAAATGGTACTTATGTTGACAAAAAAGAGCCAACAGATTCGTGTTGGTAGCATCATTGCTTTATGCTCACTCAAGTCCTCGTTTTTGTTATTTCTCAAAGTATGATGTTTATTTGTTTTTTCTTAACACCGTAAACTTCCATCAATATAACATCCCGACAACCATGTCATGATGTCAACACTTGCATAACACAGCAGAAACAAAACTGATTACACAACTAACATTCAAGAACACTATAATCAAACTTCTCCAATGATTTATGTTCCTAAAAATCAGGGAACAAATCCCAAGATATTGTAAACATGTCCAGCCTACTATTCCATATGTATCAAAATCTTGCAAATATTCAGTATGGGTTCTTAAAATCTAAGAACTCAGTAAAATATGCAGAACTGTACACATATTCTGTATATCTTCATTATAAGTCAAATAAGAAGCTTATTCCTATTCTCAACTTAACAAGAAACCGAACCACATTGAAATGCTTCGGAAAGAACTGATTGTAATTTTTGGATGCTGGTTTACAAAAATGCATTGATGAGGAGTTAAAGGGAGATCCAACTGGTGCAGCAAGTCCAAGTGAACGCATTACTTTGAACCTACGGACTTTCCTTGATGTATATACTGGGCAGCTGACCTCCTGATTTGCATTCAAATTGAAGGGTTAGTTTGATATATATATATAAAAGACTTCAAATAAAAATAAAAAAAAGAATATGTGGTGCACCCTGTTAACTCACATCGAAATGAACTTTTCGTTTTATCTCACGCCGGCTTCTTGCTCTGCATGTGGAATTAGTTCCTGCTTTGTTTGAACTAGGTGAGCTATCCCTTTCTGAATATCCGAAAAGAAGTTAAAAAGTTGGTGCAGCAGATTTAAAGGTTAGCATTACCTATTTGTGCATTATAATGATTACTAAATTATTGACAATACCAAAAGTGGCCAGCTCCTTTGTTTTGTCATCCACTGGGTGATAACTTTATACTATATGTCAGCCAACGATGAGTTGCTGATAACAAAATCTAAGGCATGTAGAAAATAGAGCCGAAAAATATTTCAGAAATAAAGTTTTACTTTACCGGGGTAACCCTTTACCCCAAAAAAAATAGAGCCGAAACAACAATTAAAAAATGATGAACAACATCTGAAGTGTCATTAGGTGTTCACTTCTACCAATGATTTACTTTTCTACTTTCAAAGAAGATGAACACTATATATTGTCACCCACTTTGCCAAAGCAACCAGACCTCACTGGATCATACACCATTGAGATTATTCTATACAACTATCAAAAAAAGAAACCTTTTAAAGTAAATAAAATTAACCTACGAATACAGAAATTCAGAACCAAGGACACTTGATTGTTACATACATAAAAAACATTTAGTTTCTTCATATGTTACAAGGATGCGGGTGCATAAGCTTGAGTGCACGGCATGTGAATACTCCACAATACAAATTAATAAGGATACACGAGATAGTTGTCTGTGTGTTTGCTTATTGGTCTAAACTGAAACCTTTAAAGCAATAACTTAAATTCATATTTTACCAATGAACATCTAAATTAGGAGTTGACTTACACTTTAGCACAGAGGTCAACATGTAACATATAGCAAACTACAGATAAAAGATAAAACACAACAATGCATTTGACTATATATCATACCCAATTAACAACAACGTGCATATCTATCAGAAAACTAACTATACTACATTGTATTCATTAAGACATAAATTTTACTTTAAGGTATAGGTAACTTTCTGTCTAGTTTTGGTAGAAAAGGGACAAAAATTGCCCCTGTCGTGTCCCTTCACTCGATTAAGAATTCAAGGGTATGTCAGAGTAAAATCAGGCAACTAAAAATATAAAGAGAATTGGCATCCTAACTTTTTAGATTGTTTTACGCTCTACACCAGACTCTAAATAAACGAAGTTACAATTAATTCAACCTCATGGGTGTGCTTATTACAAGACTCCATACAAGCCAATACTGCTTTTAATCTGGCCTTTAGACAAGACTATAACTTTGTCATTGGTTCACTAGCCTATCTCATTTGAAACCCACAATAATCCCCTTTTAGAAAAAACATAAAGAGTTCTTGATAATAGAAACCTGTTGCCAATAATATGAGCCATGCCATTTCGTTTGATGATGTATAAAAAGCTGGACTCAATGGTTAGACCACGGAAAGTAGGAACGTAACGTTTATACAGGCTCATAACACAGTTTTAATTAGATTTATGCAATATATTTTACCCAAGGGTACATACCGGATAACTGGTCATTGCGACCATCAGCTACATCACTGTTTTCCGTCAGTTGTGATTTAGCAGGACTGAGCTTCAATGCATCATCATCACTATCTTCATCTTTTCTGTTTTCACACATAAAAAGAGAATGCAACCTTGTATTATATCAGAAATAACAAGATTATCAAACGTGAGATAAACTGATTAATGTTTTAAACCTCTTGCTGCAAGGTTGAAGATGTGTTTTTCCCCCAAATGACTTAACATCTGTGAGTGAAACATGTTTGCCTTTAGTTACCGTTTTCCGTCTTCTATTTTGACTCTTGGTGGATTTAGCAGGAGAAGGGTCAATTGTGCCACTCATGGCGTCATTTGAAATATCTGAAACTCAAAACCGATAGTCCAAATGAAATACTTAGACACCAGAAATTAGTTCATCACCCCAATGATCAACATATTATCCACATCTACATCCAAAATTATTTGATAAAGCACATAAAATATCCGCAATCCAATTTCGTAAGTTTATCTTGTGACATTTCATTTATCATCAAATCAATCATCAAGTACAAAAGTCTAATGAATTCGAGATTCATTGTATATATCAACATACATTGTTCATCACTAGGCGCTTGCGCAAATACTAAAGTTACACCTTCTAACATAACGTAACAGAAAATGACACAGTGAATATACAAGAAAACTTAATCCTACTGAGATATACTTCCAATATAACTAAACCGTCCAATATAAGACATTAACCTTTCTCGAGGACAATGCCAAGGGTTCTGTATCATCAACTATGCTCTACATAACCCTTAAACAGCCGCAAATCATACACTAAATAAAAAGATAATAATCCAATACAACATTATAAATCAGAAAACGGTTCATCTTCACTAAAAGAAATCAAGCCCTAACACTAACAAATTCAGACACAAATCATCACAAATGCTTCAAATACCAAACCACAAGTCACAGTGTTTCAAACATATTCCAATTTCATTCAAAATTTCAAACCAATCCACACACAATTATAACATTATGTCATATGTCATCAAATAAATCATAAAGTTAAAAACCCCTCTGAATTCAACTTTCATCATATATTAACATACATTGTTCATCACAGGCATAAATCTTCCTCTAATAAGTGAGCACTTGAGTAACTAGTAAAACCTTACACCTTCGTGACCATCACCTCAACTTCACGAAATTAGCCTTTTTATAGGACACATAATTCATCTCTGCAGAAATCTAGACAATTGCAAATAATAAACAAAATACAAAGCTTACAAATTGCATCTGCAATGCTGCGTTTACAAGAAGTACGGCTGAGCCTGCTTTTACAAAACTACATTTTGTCTCCAATAAAACGCAGATAATCACTTATTTGCCAAACACTATCACTGATCATTTTCATTTTGCAAACGCTATAATCCGATAATCACTCCCAAAAGACAATTGCAAACACCCGTATAATCCAATACAAAACAAAGCTATAAAGCGCTTCAATACAAACAAAGAAATCCTAATCCTAAAAAACATATAAAATCTCACAAATGCTTCATACATCAAATCTCACATCACAAATTCACAAGGAAAAAAATCCCAACATCATAAAAAACCAAAACTTTAACAAAATATACCTTTAAAACAACACATTCCAAAACTAAAATCAGTACGCCTTTTCGCCGAAACAACACTTCTAGGAAGCTGAAAACACTTTGGAATATGATCAATTTCAATCTTTTTAACTCTAATTTTTTTTCTGTAATACACTTTTATCTCCATTGTCATTTCAAACCAATCAAACCCTAATCTTGATCACAGTTTTGGGGGAAAATTTTCCCATGTGTTGTTTGAAAAACTGAAAACTGGGTATGGAAATTAAGATTGAATCCTGAAATGGGTTAGTTTTACGTTTGATTATTTAGATGTTTTTTATGTGTAAAAAAAATTTGTAGAAATTTTGTGTTTGGGGTTGTTGAGTTTATGTACTATTGTAATGGTGTTCATCATGAAGACAAATTGTCCTTTTTTTATACATTTTTTTCTTGTAGAATATTGTTTAGTTTCTTAAATATCAAGACTATAGTATTTCGGTAGTAATCATGGTTTCTGATCTTTTAACCGATTAATTTTAAATGTTTTTAAAAATCGGTTCATCAACATAGTAAGTGGTAGTATAGCATTTTGTTTAGTGTTTTCGCCGAGCTTAGCTCAAACGTATGATAAGATTTTAAATTTAAGTCATGCACATGTTGATTCGGATATATCATTATCGAATAATTTCTTCATTTTCATAATCGGATATTCTTTGATATTTGTGCATAGCAAAGAGAGTAATGGTTTAATGTTCGATGAATTTAGGGTAAATATGTCTGGTTATAATATGCGTGAAGTTTTGATTCATCTTTTACTATGTAAAGTTGGTATTTCATCGGTGTATAGGAAACATTGGACGTTCTTTACATCATTGTGATGTTAATGTTAATTCTTTCTTTTACTTGTTTAGGAAGCGTTGTTACAAGTGTTGTCGAAGAGGGTATGGACAGAGGAACGAATGATGTTGCAGTCGATTTGTTGGCGGTATGTGAGTTTTTTTTTCCTTTTTTTTTTCAATTATTGTTGTTTAAGGTAGTATATTCACACACTCCATTCGTGTACATCAAGTTTGTACCTCTAAAAATGGTAAGCTTATTTGTAGCCCTAATTGCAGCGTTATAAAAACCCAAAATGTTTCAGTTGTAAATTTATTGTATCTTTATCCAAATTTATCCGCATCTTTAATTATAGTCCTTTTTGCATACTAATTTTGTGTTTATTGTGCGCGAACATTTTTAAGCTTATAAATGGCAAAAAGATATAGCAACAAGTCATAAATTAATTTGCTACACTAGGTAATTCGATTACGCCATCCATGAAAGATTTGGTCACATGTCACGACATAATATGATCAGGGCCGGCTTTAGGGGAGTGCAAGAGGTGCGATTGCACAGGGTCTCCGCTTGACAAGGGCCATCAAATTTCATGCACTTC
>OU343222.1:151091331-151121660 GCA_910596185.1 Chrysanthemum makinoi
TATTATATATATAAACACAATATGAGACTCGAGCTTAATTAATTCATGCACTACTTATACATATGTATATTATGTGTGTGGTTGAGGGCCTCTTTGTGATAATGGCATGGGGCCTCTGAAATCCGCGAGACGGCCCTGAATATGATTATACAACAAACTTGTTGGAATCACTCTTAAACCTTTATTCAAGTGTTAGTTACTCATATGTAATAGGTAGCTTATTATGGCATTTATGTTTGTTTAAGGTCTAGCTTATGTAGAAGACCCATAAGCTTAGGCCCATGTCCAATAAGGAAAAGGGAAGGAGTGGGAGTGTTGCCCTAGCTCCTTGCCTATAAATACTCTTTTATAACCCTCACTTGAGGGTTGGTTGTTCAAGTTATTTTCTTTCACATACATCTACGCCTAACCGTGCTACTCATATCGTGTGTGTGTGTGTGAATCTTGTTCAATCGCCTCTCTATCTCTTTCATTGAAGCTTGTGTTGTAAAACTAGTGACCTAACAGTGGTATCAGAGCCAAATAGTTGGGTTAACACTTTTGTTTTTGAAGTTTTTGTTTCGGTCTTACGCGTAAACGTGGTTAACACTTTGGTTCGATTAAAAACTCGTTTTTTACACTTTTTAATCCAAGATTCTTGTACTTTCAACGTTTTAAGGTGTTAAAATACTTGTTTTTGGCAAAAAGTTTCAACCTTTACGCGTGGATCTAAGTTTTTAAGCTTGTTTTTGTTCGTGGGTGTCGCTCTACGCGTAACCCGTTTAGCTGTTTTGGTTCATCAAGTTTCACACTTTTGTGTTATTTTGGTGATATTGAAGCTATTCCATAACAAAAATCGGGTTTAGAAACAAATTTGGGCAAAATCATTTTTACGAGTAATCTTACGCGTATCAAAACCCTAATATTACGCGTAAGTTATTCCTTGGTTTGATCTTCGTTTTCGTGGTTTACTCCGTGTTTTCTTGCTTGGATAAGCCGGAAAATACGTCGACTTTGGATATCTTTTGCACTGTGATAGTGTAAAAGATCATTTGGGCAAAACCTTAAACTTACGCATAAGCATAAAGCTTACGCGTAGAAATCCTACGCATAAGATTCATCTTACGCATAAGCCTAGTCTTACGCATAAGGTAATCCTACGCCTAACTTTGTGTCTACGCATAACTTTAGAGTCTTTTCCCTACTTACGCGTAAGCTAAATCTACGCGTAACTAGTGATTGTTACGCGTAACTTTGGTGTTTTTACGCATAAGTCCTACTTGGTTTATTGTGATTTCTACGCCTAAGGACACTTCATCAACAAAGGTTCATTCGACTACAAAGATCCATTTTACCAACACAAGTTTTTCAACATGTCACAACCACCATACTCTAACTATTTCCTTACACTTATTCTCAACGTCAACAACAACTAACTCCACAACATCAACAATGGAATCAACAACAAGCAATTTATCAACAACAATTTAATCAACAACATACTCCACAACTTGGTGCAATTCCACAACCTCAAATGGTTCAACCACCACCAAGTCTTCAAGTTCAACCCTACACAAATGACTTCAATCAACATCCATCAAGGAACACTATGAAGGAACCCACTTGGTTTGCAAAGATGTGTGAAGCTTTAAGCGGCCAACAATCAATTCATGAGGCTGGATCACTTGATAGACCTCCAATGCTCACTCCAGGAAACTACGATCAATGGGTGATAAGGTTCTTTAGGTTTTGTGATCTGAAGAAGCCACATGGAAAGTTCTTAAAGAAGGTTATCTTGGAAGGTCCATTTGAGATGCCTACTGTTATCGTACCCGCAGATCCAAATGCTAATCCACCAAGAGATGAACAATCCAACATTGCTACTATTCGACTTGAATGCAGAGAACTTCTACACTATGAAGCTGATGAACTTGCAATGGAATATATCCTCTTAGGATTACCTAACCCAATTCTTCGAAGTGTTGATGCTCAAAAGACGGCAAAGGAAATGTGGGATCATATTCATCTTCTTATGGAAGGATCACGTACTCAATCGGGGAGGATTTGGAATCCAAAATTTACTTGGCTTATGAACACTTCATGATTGAACCGGGAGAGACACTAGAGTCTTATCATCATCGTTTTTCAGACATCATCAATGATTTGGATAAACACAACATCATCATGCCAAGAATTGCGTTGAATACTAAGTTCCTGAGTAGTCTTGGTCCTGAATGGGAGAAGTATGTCATTTTTCTCCGTCAAGAGAAGAATATGCATCATTCTGCATATGGATTGTTGTACGATTACTTGAAGCCTCATGAAAATGAAGTTGATAGGGAAAGGATTCTCCGTGCTCAAATTACTCCACCGACACATCCGGAAAATCAACAACTTGCCTTATATGCTCAAAACAGTTATTCTCCTCAACCAACTGCTACAATCACACCATATGATCCTTCACAACCTCAATCTCAACAAACTCAATTGGTTCCATACAACAACAACAATGCTCAAGCAATTGTCGCGAAGCTAATGAGGAATCTGATCCGCTCGAAGCACTGCAACAAGGATTTGCTATGATTGCTAATGCCTTTAGCCGTTATACCAACAAATCCAACAACCGTATTCGTTCCTCATCTAACACAAGAAATCAAGCTGTTGTAAACAATGGACGAGTTGAAGTTCAGAATCGTGGTTATGGTCGACAGATGGGCGGTGGTCAAGGGTTTAATGCTGTGGGTAGGAATAACAATCGAGCTCAAGTGGTGGAACAGGGAAATGCTCAAAATGGGTTGAATGGTCTTCGATGCTACAACCGCAATGAGAAGGGACACCTGGCTAATGCATGCCCAAAGCCGAGGACAAGGGGGCAAAGAGGCTCTTCTTTTGGCTCTTAAGGATGAAGCTGGTGGAACTCTCACGGACAAAGAACAGAGCTTTATGGCAAATGCTTGACTCGATGATGATATGGAGGACTTGCAAGTGCCAATGCACTGTTATGTTGATGGCTAATATGCATGAGTTACACATGAGTGACACAGGCCCAGTGTATGACAGTGATGGCTTGTCTCAGTGCACCAACAAACCATATTTATCTCTGATCTAATATCTCCGCCAACATCTGAATCCGGCAAGGCTCGGAATGTTCAAAATGAGTCGTCCACATCTCATTCAAGATTTTCAACTAGACCCGTAGTTATATTTGACGATCAAGATGACCAAGCGGTTTCCTTGATAATCAAATTGACTACGTGGTTATACTTGAGGATCTAAGTAATGATCATGTTGTGACTCACGTTGAACACGCCGAACTTTTGCCTCATCCAGATTTTGCTCGTTTAATACAAGACCAACAAACCATAGTGGAAGAATGTCGCATGCCATTAATCGACTTGAAAAGTAAAATGCACTGTTAACCAAGGATTTTGAATGTTTACAAAAGCAACTCAACTTTTTCAAAACTCAAGAAAAACGTGAAAAGGTTTTGAAGCAGCCTTTGCCAAATCTCATCAAAACGAAAAATATTTAGAGAGACAGATCGTGATCTAGCGCTTCGAAGAATGCTTTGTTGTCCAAATAGAACAATGAAACATGAACATAAAAAGCAAATTAACGCTCTCACCTTGGAAAATCAAAAAGCTAAGGCCGAGTTGTTAACTTGTCAAAAACAGTTCTCTGCATACAAAAAGCATTCAATGAAACGAATAGATGATCATCTTGAAGAAATCATCGGCTTGCAAAACAAACTTAAAGAGTTTAAAACTGTTGTTTACAAACATGGCGAGTCGGTCACAGCCTTTGAAAAGTTTACTTTAAAACCAATCCAAATGGATATGGACCGAATCTTGCTGATTACAAACCTAAGCTTTCAACCAAAGCATTCAAACCAAATCCCGAAGTTTCGGTCAGAATATAAAATTGATAATTGTGTTATGAGTGTTGTTGAATATCATCGTCAAGAGGAATTAGATGCCGAAGACGAGAGTCGATCAAAATTAGAAAATGTTGTTTACAACAAACCTTTTAATTATAAAAAGCGGTCACTTTCGTCACACCAACGGATTCTTCTAACACACCAAGGATTATCATAAAACACTTGAGTCTTCTAATGTAAATCCCAAACCAAATTATGCACAAACTTATGGTCCTTTACCTTCCATCAGTGAAGTAAACTCAAAACACGAAAATCGCAAAAATTCTTAGATATTTTGACCTTTTCATAGGTGACCTCAAAACTTTACAACATGAGATAGAATATCATTCTGAAATCAAAGTTCAACATTTTCAATCGCCTCTGCCGCGAGAACAAAGAGACATTTTTCAGAAAAATCTTTTACCAAATGTTAAAAATTTGAAAAGTTGTGCATTGTCTTGGGAAAAGGACTTTCATAAGGAACTTGGATTGATGAAGGTCGTTTTCGAGAAAAATGAAACATCTATTTCTAATACTAAACGTAAAAAGAAAATGTTGAGAAAAGATGTTGATCGACTCTTGGAAGATGTCATCCGGCCGATGTCCATAATGTTGTGCTATTGAATTCTTTGTCATATGCATTTGATTATATCTCTGATACTTTGTTGATTACGTGGTAAATGTTGAGAACACCGATAATGTGCTTGGTCGAGTCCTTAAAAGTAGAAAACAAACGATTGTCAAACGAACTTTCAAATGCAATACGTCGTCTTAATTGGTGTCAAAAAGATATTCACGATCAACAACTTGCTTTTCAACACAAAATCGCCAGCGTGCAAAACTTCGATCCAAAAATTGAGTAACTGGATGATCAAAACGTGTCTTTTAAGTGTCAAATCTCAAAATATGAACAAGAACTTGTAAAAGTTAAAAGGAATATGGTGTCATATTTGATTTACTCAAAAAGACTCGTGATGAAGCATCAAATGAACTTGATCATTATCTTGCACACACTAAAGAAGTTATGCATTTTCTTTGAAATATTCGATCCGAAAATCAAGATCTGATTCACACTATCTTCAAGTTAAGAGAAATGTTAGGAAAGTATGAACAACTTCGCCAACCGTGATTAAGAGAATAGCCCCAATAACACTTAGTAATCATGAACCTAGAATCCCTACTGCCAAATCACAAGTTGCTAACGTGCCTCCTTCTCCTGAAACAGGAATAGTTGCGTCTTTTCCAAACGTCCGCACTTCACGGCCTAGGAGCACTACATCGAAGAATAGGAAGTTGCGACCTAAGAAAAGATCAATAAGGAATGCTAAAGTAGAAGAACACCCTAGGACTATGAATAAGACTCACGTTGCTTCCACTATAGATATTGCGTCGGGCAAATGTAATAGAAATAGTGATGTAACGAATGCTAAACCGTTAAGTACTTTTGATATTGATCGATGCACCTTGTGTTATTTGTCGTAAAAGTATGAATTATTGTCATGATAAATGTGTTGCTAAAGCTATCATCTCTCGTTTAAGGAATCCTAAGAACCGGAATACCTCTAGGCCCACTAATCTTTCTAAGTCAGTGCTTGGTAGACCGCCATCTTTAGATTCTAAGAAACGCATTCTGTCCCTCGTAGCTCGGTTTCACCTCCTAGGAATATAGTACCACCTAGTGCATTCACTAAGACTAAAGCAAATACTAGTTGGAGATGGCAAAATGGATATATAACACACTAGGATTTAAATGGATACCTAAAGCTATTGATGTGTGTATGTCTACTATAATTGCTCCGGAACCCTCTAACATTTCGGTTTCCACATCTACTTCTATTCCATCTGTGTCGCCTGTGGTGTAATGCGTGATACTGAATCATTCTCTGGATTGTTGATAGCGGATGTTCCCACACATGACAGCAACCTTAAAATGTTATCAAACTTTATTGCAAAGTTCATTGGCACCGTCAGGTTCGGGAATGATCACTTCGCACCTATCATGGGCTACAGAGACTATGTCAATGGGAACATCGAAATTAGCAGGGTTTATTATGTGGAAGGCCTCGGTCACAATCTGTTTTGAGGTCAGTTTTGTGATGGAGATTTGGAAGCTGCTTTTCGGGAGAAAACTTGTTTCATTCGTGATCTACAAGGAAACGACCTTATGTCCGGCTCGCGTAATTCAAGTCTTTACACTATCTCTATGCAAGACATGGTTGCTTCTTCTCCCATCTGCTTACTTTCAAAGGCAACATCAACAAAATCCCGGCTATGGCACCGCCGTCTCTCACATCTAAACTTTCAAACCATCACCAACCTTGCTCGACACAAACTAGTTGAAGGACTCCCACGATTTCGGTATTCTAAAGATCACCTTTGCTCGGCTTGTGAACAAGGCAAAAGCACTCGTGCTCATTTTCCTTCAAAGGTGGAACACGCTCTCAAAGATGTGCTTCATCTTCTTCACATGGATTTGTGTGGCCCGATGCGCGTGCAAGCGATCAATGGCAAACGCTACATCTTAGTAATTGTTGATGACTATTCACGCTGGACTTGGGTCTACTTTCTTGTAAGCAAAGATCAAGCTCCACAGATGATCATCACCTTTCTCACGAAAATACAAGTTCACTATGAAACACCGTTCGACAAATCGAGCATAAAGGCAGAATTTGTTAACCAAACTCTTCGTGAATTTTATGAGAAAGTGGGAATTGACATCGGACATCTATTGCACGCACACGAAACAAAGCGGAGTTGTTGAAAGATCTAAACCGAACGCGTTAGTGGAAGCTGCAAGAACAATGTTAATCAATGCTAAACTTCAGATTACTTATGGGCGTAAGCTGTATCTCGCATGCTATACTCAAAATTGTTCTATGATTACAAAACGCCACAACAAAACACCTTTTGAGCTTGTCCACAAGAGAAAACCGAATCTCAAACACTTTCATGTATTTGGATCTCTTTGCTATCCGAATAATGATCGTGATGACTTTGGAAAGCTCAAAGCCAAAGCGGACATTGGAGTCTTTATAGGATATTGTGATAATTCTAAAGGTTTCCGAATCTGGAATCGTCGAACAAAGGAGGTTATGGAAGCGATTCATGCTCATTTTGATGAACTTACGGAAATGGCTTCCGAGTATAACAGCTTGGAACCCGGTCACAACCGCTTAAACTTCCCCCAAACCCCATCATCACTAAACAAGCCCTCGCTTACTCGTCAACAAATGGAAAGGTTATTTGCTCCTCTGCTCGCTGGCGATATTGATGAGCGTGCTCGTGTGTATCCGTTTCCGCTGCTCAACCCGATAATACTCTATACGATACACCGCTACAACAACTACGGTTGATGAAGCACCACTAGTTGACTCCAACACAACAGTTGAACAAACCGCTTCCAACAATGATGAACCGGTGATGATGTTCGAATGAAGTACCCCCACCTGCCGATTTTGACCCAAATGCATTCTTTAACCCGTTTGCTAATGAGATCGCTGCACCATATGTCGCGGAATCTTCAACAAGCCATTTGAATCCTCAGAATCTGCACAATGTATACCAACATCAACCCTCCACACATAGATGGACAAAGACCATCCTCTGGAAAATATTATTGGCAACCCGAATCAACCAGTCGTTACGAGACAACGCCTTCACACAGACGGTGAACATTGCATTTATGCACTCACCATCTGCCAATCTGAACCTAAAAACATCAAAGACGCAATGACAAAAGACAACCGGATTGAATCCATGCAAGAAGAACTCAACCAATTCAAACGTCTTGAAGTATGGGAATGGTTGAAAGACCAACAGGGTCTCGCCATTGGTCTCAAATGGATTTGGAAAAACAAATTGGATGCTTTGAAGGAAATGTTATCAGAAATAAGTCACGTCTGGTGGCTAAGGGTTATCGTCGGGAAGAGGGTATTGACTTTGAAGAATCTTTTGCTCTGGTTGCTCGTCTTGAGGTTGTTCGGATATTTCTCGCGTTCGCGGCTCATATGAATATGACGGTCTTCGGATGGATGTCAAAGCTGCTTTTCAATGGACAACTTAAAGAAACGGTTTATGTCACCAACCGGAAGGATTCGTTGATCCCGTTTCGAACCATGTCTACAAACAGAACAAAGCTCTGTATGGTCTCAAACAAGCTCCTCGGGCATGGTATGCGATAAGCTTATCATCCTTCCTCATCGCCAATAATTTCACCAAAGGTTCGGTTGACCCAACTCTTTTCATACAATATCACGGGGCACATATTTTAATTGTTCAAATTTACGTGGATGACATCATTTTTGGGTCAACACATAAAAAGTACTCAGCCGCTTTTGTAAAACTAATGAAGAAACATTTTGAAATGTCCATGATGGGTGAACTTACGCTCTTTCTAGGACTGCAAGTTCATCAATCACCCCGTGGTATTTTCTTGAGTCAGTCCAAATATGCCCTTGAAATTGTTAAACAAATTTGGAATGAATACTTGTGACACCTTATGCCACACCAATGTCACATACCAAGAAGCTAGACGCTGATTTACATGGGAAATTGGTTGACCCTACAAAATACCGTAGTATTATTGGGTCTCTCATGTATCTAACTAGCGCACTGATATTGTCTTTCCGTATATCTTTGCTCCCGTTATCGATCGCGACCAAGCTGAAACCCACCTCTCATAGGCTAAAAGAATCCTCCAATACATCAAGGGAACCATTAATTTGGGGATCAGGTATCCGAAGGATTCTGGTTTTGAACTAATCGCTTTTGACGACCACGCAGGATGCTTATATTCACGGAAAAGCACTTCCGGAGCTTTACAATTTCTTGGTGACAAACGGTGTCATTGGCAATCGAAGAAGCAAGATTGTACATCGATGTCCTCAACCGAAGCATAATATGTAGCCATGTCGGCGTGTTGTGCTCAAGTCATTTGGATGAGAACACAACTCAAAGACTATGGTTACGTATTTGATGAAATCCCGATGTACTGTGACAATCGGAGTGCCATTGCGATCTCGTGCAACTCGGTTCAGCACTCGAAATCAAAGCACATCGATCTTCGATATCATTTCATCAAGGATTACGTGGAGCAGTGGTACTTGTTGAATTATATTTTGTGGGTACAGAATACCAATTGGCAGATCTTCTCACCAAAGCCTTGCCTCCGCTAGGTTTAATGAGTTGGTCCACCGGATTGGTATGAGGTGTTTGACTCAAGAGGAATTGGATGACCTCCTAAAACAGTCTTAAAACCTGTCAAACACCAAAATCTCTTTTGTAAATAATTTTTTCAAAAACAAAATACAAAAATACAAAACCTGATAAAACAACAAAAATATTCTTCTAATCTATTTTTCTTTCAACATGGCAAGTACATCTCTTCCGTCAACACTCTAATCTTTCAAAATTCAGTATTTTTCCGATCAAGTGTTGAGGGGGAGAAAATAAATACTTAACTGTTTCAAAAACATCCGTGTACTTGCATGTTACTCTATTCTGGTTGTTTCTTGTATCAATGGTGGTAAACTTTTCTGGTTAAACTGACACTCCTCGGACTAAAGTTTATAACCTTTCATCATTTTCTTAAGTCAAGGGGGAGTGTCGTCAAATTTATTTCTTAAAATCTTTCGTTCGGTAACCAAAATGGAAGTTAAATGGCTTTAAATGAAAATGGAAAAGGTGGAGGGACCAAAACTGCCAAAAGGTTAAAGTCATTTTATTAAAAACACAACACCTACCATTTCACTTCACATTTATTACTCTTAACCAAACTAATCCTACGCGTAGAAATCGTTCAAGAAATCTGTGTTTTTGATCATCAAAGTGTAAGTGTTTTCATGATCTTAACATTATTAAAAGCAAAGGTTTTGAATTTTATGCAAATCCAACGGCTAAAACGTTAGATATGTGTGATTATGTGTTCTACGCATAAGCGTATGAACACACAATCATTGGTGTGTGTTAGTGGTTAAAAAGATTGTGTCAAAACATGTCTTTAACATCAATGATACTAGTTTTATCCTCAAAATCCACCCAGAAACACGAATTGATTGGTTTTCAAAATTAGGGTTTATGCGTGGTTTTGGGTATTTTCAAATGTGATTGTTTTTGTCAAAAGATTGTTGTGTAATGTTAATATCATGTTGAATTGATGATATCCCATGCCCTATAGCAACCCAGAAACACTAATTATGTTAGAATTGGAATTTAGGGTTTAATGTTCTTAGGTTTGGGTATTTTTGATTCACTGACTTTTGGATGTTAAAACTTGGTTATTAGACTCTCACAACACCTAAGACCTACCAGAAAACGTTTGGTGCAATTCCTATGGCTAGAAATCATATGCGTAATTCTTAAACTCTAGGGTTTTGACTTACGCGTATGACTTTCTACGCGTAACTGCTTAACATGCTTTCATGCCTTGATCTGTTTTAAGATTGAATGTATTAGTCAAAATTGATGATATGATGTTTTATTTCAGGCTTGCTACGCATAAAACTTAGAATCAAGGTCCTTGCTACTCTACGCATAAGGATCACCTTACGCGTAGAAAGTTATGCATAAGAGAAATTTTACGCGTAACTGATACGCGTAAGGTTCTACAATGGGACTACTGCCAGTATCCGTGAAGGATATGCGTAAAAGCGATGACTCTATAAGGTCTACTCTTACGAGTAAGCCTTACGCGTAAAGTTTTATCGCCACGCGTAAGCTCTACGCATAGGGTTACTCTGTTCCTACGCGTAACATTTCTTACGCGTAAGACAGATTCCTACGCGTAAGCTTGTGCCTACGCATATACCACTTCTGTTTACGCGTAACTTTACCATATCTACGCATAAGCCTTGATCAAACCTTCGTTTTGAATTGTTACGCGTGCAAACTTGTAAATAAATGAATCATAACGTCACGAATCCAATAATGTCACTAATAAACTTAAACGTTTGATATGTTGTGAACTATAAGTGATAACATAAACTTTAAAATTTAAAGTTAACTAACTCACGAAACTCTTCACGACGTCATTCGACTATTAGACAAACAAGTGACTTAGGACTCGTAACAATCATTAACACTGTACATTCAATAATTAGACAATAAAACCTTCTGTTGACTAACATTATGTCTTTCGATATGTTGGTTCTTTTAGCTAATGTTATTTCGATCCGCGACATGGTTGCCAAATGAATGTGGATGCACCAGAAGTTCTCACTATTGCCGATATCTTCCCTAATGGCTATCCAAGAAAGATTGTAAAGAACAATCTCAGAGTTGACTTTGAAACCCTCACATGCTCGAATCTTCTTGCTTGATTGTTGTGGATATTCTTAAGAATCATCCCTACCGTAACATGCTCTCACACTCGCATACAGATCCGAGATCTACATACAACAATTCTCGAATTCAATGCAAAGGATCAAAGGTCAAAGTGCGGTGACAGTGACGTTAAATCACAAACAAATCACCATCACACATGCGATTTACGGGCGTTCTTCTTATTCCGATATCGAGCCAACCGACTTCTATGCCACACCTACTTAGAGACAGCTTCGCAATTCCGATGGATATTGGCTACGATGAAGCTTCAGGAATTATCACTAAGCATTCTCATGTGGAGCTTAAGAACATTCCTCAACCGTGGAGAACCCTCTACATCATCATCACCAAGTCGGTCTCTGGTCGTGACAGTGGCTATGAGCATCCCAAGCTCATGGAGCTGCAAATATTTTGGTCATTAATCAACAAGAAGGACATCGAAATTGAAGCTCGATATGGGATGACATGATGTCATTTCTCAAAAGCTTGGCTCAAAGATTCCTTATGTCGATACACAAAGTGTTGATCCGAGAGCACTTGGACTTCATCCTAACATTCCTAAGAGGCTCAATGACCCCGACAATCACGACATGTTGATCGAACCCATCCTATCGGTGAGAATCAAGGAATCGTCAACAAAGAAACAGGGTGTTGTGTTACCCGATCACCTTCGACTAGTGAAATCAAAAGCTTGAAACATACAAAAGGTATCTTGTAGCAATAAGAGAAGGAAAAGTTGGTCATCTCGATGAAAGTCTTCGGAACACCTATACGGGAGAACCGAAGAGGCAAGTCTGGAAGTGCTGCAAGTACTGAAAGTCAAGGATAAACCCCAAGAGGAATCCTCCACGAAAAAAGGATTTCCTCTAAGGAAGCTACTCCTACTCCCATTCCGAATCCTGAACACAGCAAAGAAAGCTTGTGGACGAAAGCTCAAGATACACAATCAGATGAAGAGATCTTCTACTCGAATCGCAAGAAGAACCTCCTTCAGAACTAAACCTCCAAGTCCACCAGGTGACAAAGGAAAAGGAAAGACTCCACTTGTGCCTTATAAAGAAAGCTCAGATGAAGAAGAAGAGCAACTGGATACTTCATACAAGAAGAAGTTCAAATTCATTAGACTCCAACACGTGGCAAAAGAATTTGCAAAAGATCAAATGGGTGGCCTCGGAGGGTCAAGTGGTCAGTAAACCTTCACGGTCGATGCGGTTAATCAACCCGATAAGGATCCGGTGCCACCACTTTGGAGCAACAACAAAAGCGTGTAGAAGATACTATTGAGCATGAATTTGAGGAACCCGTTAAAGAAAAGTCCGAGAAAGATGAGGGTGACAAAGAAAAGACTGAGACAGAAAAGACTGAAGAGAAAGAAAAGTCTGGAGATGACACTGATTATGATAAGTTTCTCGCTAGATAGCCCTGCCGCCAGAGGAGAAAACCTCTAAACCTCCAAAGGATCCAGAGTCTCCTCATGTCTCTTCATCATCAGATTCGTCTTCTCATTCTTCACCACCACCATCAAAGAAATCAACCAAATCATCATCCAAATCAAAAGAATCCACCTCGATCTTGGATTTCTCATACTCATAAAAGAATTGTGAATGCGGTCAAACAAGTTAGAAAGAAAGACATGCTTTACAAAAAGCTAAATTTTATTGCTTCCCAGACGGTTAACGTATCTTCATGATGAGAATGACAAGATGCAAGTTGAAAGGGAGTATGTAGAGAAGCTTATGAAGGATGATCTTCAAGGGAGCATGGACGAGATGATAAATGGATACACTCACAAGTTCTTAATGGAGGTCGTTCCGAAACTGACAAAAGAGATGTATACCAGACAACTGTATCCACATCTCTTACACTTAGCCAAGCAAGCCATGAAATCAACTCCGATGAATTTGAGCATCAATCCAGTTGAAACTACAATCTTCTCAGATGATGAATTGGTGAACCGGCTAGTAGCCCAAATGTCGAAACGCTCTGCAACGTTTGCCTCCCACGAAGCTAAGTTGTTTGAAGCATTGCTGGAATACCAACTCAAATCATCATTCAGAGAAGAGGCTACAAGGCCTAAGCGTTCAAGAGATGATGAAGACAAAGATCAGGATAAGGATAAAGAGCACAAACGCACAAAGAAGTCTGGTGAATCATCTTCCATTCAGTACTCAATGCCGCCTCCACCACAAAGGACTCCTGCTCAACAAAGATCCTCTCCTCCCTCTTCTACAGATAAACCTCTGGATTCTGAGACACCTCCCCAGACTCAGAAAACCGGTGATCATTTTGAGTATATGGGGGGTGACGATGAAGAATACCATGAGCCCCAACAACAACCCGCCTCTCCCGAAAAAGTAGAAACCGATTCTTCATCTAGGCCTAAGAAAAGAAGAAGAAGGCCTAAAGTTGACGCCGATATCATGGCTAGATGAAGATACAACATAGGAATTTGAATGGTTTTCTACACTTGTCAATTCCACTCCCTACCCTGAAGAAGGTCAAGATCGGGTAGACGGTAATACTTTGGAGCATGCTAAAATTCTGCAAGAAAAGTTCAAAGTAAAGAAGATGACGAAATCTGAGTTACGGCGAATCAAGAATGAAGCTTTTCAATTGTGGAAAGATAGCTCAGAAAGTGCCATCGAGGTCGAATATCACCTTGATAACATTGCTCGAGCTATGTCTAATAACATGGATTGGCTCAACCCAAAAGCAAACATCGACTTTACGAAGCGAGACAACCCTCCTTATTACACCGACTGGTCTAGACCACTACCAACGATCGGTCAACCTGATCAGCCTAGGATTCCATTCAGACATTTCTTCAACAAAGACTTGGAATTTCTTCTACACGATGGCGATGGTTCAAGGAAGTATGCTACATCTCTGACACTTCCATTCCCAGCAAATAATACTCAAACCGCATAGCTATCGAGGAAAGAGCTAATCACTTGTTCTCCAACAAAGTGGAAGCATACGACCGAGATGCAATGTATGGGATTCATCATTGGCCTAACGCCAAGAATCTACTACAGAAGCTGCCAGTTCGTAAGTCTCAACATGCAAAGTGTTCAATACTAAAACATCGTTGCCATCAGTTGATCTTTCGTCCAAATGGGACTACACATATCTCAAGAATATTGTGGTCAAGAGACAAGACGAAAGGGATTATGCATTCTCTGAAGTTGACTTTGAGAATTTGTCTATCAACGACATCGAAGACATGTATCTTGCCAAAGTACAGGGTCGTATGAGACAATTCTCCACTGAAGTACAACGTGAATTCATCAAGTCGGTGCTCATCTTCATCAGACGCATAGTTATCAAAGAACGTGTAGAAGATCTCCAAATTGAGTTGAATCTTATCGAGACCGTGTCAACTTCACTCCATCGCAGCTTGATCTTCCCGACATCAACCAGCTCTCACAACTTACACTCATCAAGAAACCATTCGTCGTTTACCACAATGAACTTCAAAGAAATTGCTTGATGGTGCGAGAGATCTTCACAAGATTGGAGATCACACTTTGAAGATGGTTAGGGACGGATTGGCTTACCGGTTGAAGGATATACAACAAAAGATCGGGTCTCCTAAGCGATGGAATTCTCGGGATCGAAGGGATGTGAAGAGGATCATCACGATGATTGATGAACGGTTGTATAGAAGGGATCAGTTGAGAAGATTGGAAAGCTATGTTGGTGGTCGACCCAGGAGAAACATCATCGGCTTTCAACGCCAGATTCACACTCCTGGCGACATCTCGGACTACCCGGTACCCCTTAAACTGCTTCTTCATTATAATTTGGATGTATGATTTATTATGTCATGGCTTGTGCACATATTACAGTGTACAACCCGTACATGTAAATAAAGGACCCCGTGGTACGCTTCAGTGCCACAATCCTTATAAAAGGAGCGAAAGCTTCTTACTTTTGAGTAAAACCTATCAAACCTTTCACTTTTCAAGGTTTTGCTCAAAAGAACAAGTACTTTCCCTTATGATTTTCAAAACCTCAACCGTTTATATCAATTGTTGAGGGGGAGTACTTAACTTAAATCTTTGTTCAACTAATTGTTCTCAGTGGTCATTCTTCCCGCAACACTCGAAATGGTCATATTTATTCTCAACTTTTCAAAAAATAACATTTTATATGCCATTTTTTAGGGGGAGAAAAATACGTGATAAGAAATATGTTATGTTTTTGCTATATGAACTCTCGTGTAAAAAGACTTTAACCCAAGAATTGACGAGATCTTAACTGTCAGTAACTCGAAAAGACTTGTCCGGGACGGGTAATAATTTCAAGCTAGTTCGCTAGTGATGTAAACGTGTCTCGCAAAGGACTTGTCCGAGTAAAATGTACCATTCGAGAAACTCTTGGTAGACATGAACCTTGACGGGTTAGACAACCTTTCGGGGTTGTCCACACCTTCAAGATAGTTATTAGAGTTAGTTGTCACCTAAAAGCTGATAAGGCAACTCTTTAACTATGCCATGTAACCGTGTCTCGCGGGGGAATGTCTATCTTGAGTCGATCAATTCAAAAGTCGCGCTCTTTCCTCATGTGCATTTTCGTCAAAACTCTAAAGCACATGTGGAGGGGAGTATTTATGCTAAAAGATAAAACTCTCACAGTGGTTCAAACATGTTTTCATTTACAAACCCTTTGAGAGATTTTTCTTGAAAATGGTTTTATGGCAATGGATTTATAAGGAGATTAAGGTTAGGAATAACCGTCCTATGATCCGCCAGAGTCGGAGGGATCTACCCAATGACACTACCAATAGTTAGATTTAGAAGTCCTTAGGTATGATTGTAAAAAGGATAGAATGAGAATCGGAGAAAGAAGGAGTTGAAGAATTAAAAAGAAATGCAAAGAAAAGGGTGAAAAGAAATAGCCCTCCAGATTATTCAACTTAGGGCATACACCGGGTTCAATTCATATGCTACTAGTTGTCACTAGATGACACCGGTATTGAAGATTGAAAGTCGTCATGGACCCAGTGACGCATGCACTAAAACCTTCTTAACCACTCAAGTTTCTCTCAACAGAAGCTTGTTTCATTCTCACAGGGAACCCTACGTAAACTATCGGCTTTCTCTTAGAGATTGCTGGTATTGAAGAAGGAGACCCTCTCCCTAGTCTCCTCCGCTCAGAAAACCAAAATGCACTATTGAGTCTAGAGCCACGAGATTCATCAAAAGATCTCTTAGGTACACTTGACATTTCATCACTTGACATTCAACAATAAGAATTTCAGTGGTACATTATCGAGTCCTTCACAGATCTTAGCAATCTGTCGAGAACATTTATGAGAGGTTCACATTTGTGATCCTCGGTGATTGAATGGAAACTCCCGCCAGGTCAACATCAAAGCACCACGAAGTGTCGCTTCGCAAACTCCCCGTGGATTGCGCTTAGTGGTCTCAAACGGTCTACGATGTGAGGTGATGCTTAAGTGTACCTCAGCGACTCATCTGAATCGTAGGTGTACTTCGGTACATCGTGTTGTCTCACTTGTGGGACTCATTGAAACGGCCTTTGTAAAAGTTAGAGTTGTGTTTTCACACTATGCTGTTAACACTCTCGAAGTTCAAACTTGTAAGTGCCGGAATCCGCTTATTACTAACCGTGTTTTTATGTTTTCTTCTTGTGGAAGCTCTGCAGCGGAATGATCGTGCAGATTCTTCTCATGCTCACGCCAACATCATCACTAATGGAAGTTCTATCCAAAGCAACACAACAGTCAGAATGATTCTTCGTCAAATCAAAGAATCTACAAAGTTAAAGACTTAAAGAACTTCATCAATACTGAATTCCAACGTCAAAAGAGCGTGTGAGCATGTTGAAGAATGACGTAGAGACACTAGAGCAACGAAGCACTGAGGCGACTTGATGCGATAACAACATACTATCAATTTCATCACAAAGAACAATGATCAAAGAACAAAGTTAAAGATGACGCCAAAGCATAACTGTTCAAAGAAAACTATCTCGCTACACCGGGAGATGGTTCGAATCAAGGCAATTCTTCTCACAAGAAAGAAGAATGTCAGAAGACGCCAAAGCTACTATTACATCAACGCCTTCACCGTTTTTCATCACCAACACTTGAGGGTGAGATTGTTGGAATCACTCCTAAACCTTTATTCAAGTGTTAGTTACTCATATGTAATAGGTAGCTTATTATGGCCTTTATGTTTGTTTAAGGTCTAGCTTATGTAGAAGGCCCATAAGTTTAGGCCCATGTCCAATAAGGAAAAGGGAAGGAGTGGGAGTGTTGCCTTAGCTCCTTGCCTATAAATACTCTTGTATAACCCTCACTTGAGGGTTGGTTGTTCAAGTTATTTTCTTTCACATACATCTACGCCTAACCGTGCTACTCATATCGTGTGTGTGTGTGTGAATCTTGTTCAATCGCCTCTATCTCTTTCATTGAAGCTTGTGTTGTATATCTAGTGACCTAACAGTGGTACCAATAGCCAAATAGTTGGGTTAACACTTTCGTTTTTGAAGTTTTTTTGTTTCGGTCTTACGCTGCGAAGCGTGGTTAACACTTTGGTTCGATTAAAAACTCGTTTTTTACACTTTTTAATCCAAGATTCTTGTACTTTCAACGTTTTAAGGTGTTAAAATACTTGTTTTTGGCAAAAAGTTTCAACCTTTACGCGTGGATCTAAGTTTTTAAGCTTGTTTTTGTTCGTGGGTGTCGTTCTACGCGTAACCCGTTTAGCTGTTTTGGTTCATCAAGTTACTTTATTAAAACTCACTTACCTTGATATTAATATATACTTTATTAAAACTCACTTACCTTAATTTTAGTGTGTTTAAATCATATATTTATAGAAATGATTAATTCATATTTGAAAATGTTTTTAACTAAAAAAAGCTTAAACAACACCAATAAAATTGTTATTATAAGAACCCATAATAAAAGAATATCTTTAATTAATAAAAAGTTACGTATAATAATGGTAACTTCTAAGTAGTAAATGTATTTTCAATTTAGAAGGAAAGTTTGAATTTAATTAATGGCCTTTATCCAATGGGAGGTGATTTACATATATTATATTTTGATTTGCAAACTCATATATACAACCGGTTAAAGCAGTGTATATACACAGTAAAACAGTTTAATACTTTAACGCATATGATTGAGTGTCTCAATGAAGAAATAAAATGTGCAAATCATTTTTTTTAACCAATACCTTAAGAACACTTGTTAAACAAACCTGATTTTAGAGTTATAAATTTACCAGGTACAACAATCTTTTAAAAAAATGGCAGTTAAGCACACAACCATTAGCAACTTAGCAATGCCAAAATCGCCATTTTGGGTGCCTTTACTATAACAAGGATTGCTACGGTGCCGCCGCGTTGCGGCGGGGCGTTTTATATTTATCGATATACGTGCTCACTGTGGAATCATCGGAACATTGACGTGTGTAAAAAAAATGACACAGTTCATGACATGCAATATATCGCTTTGCTAATCCTGGATATTTATTTTGGGCAGTTTGAAGTTGTTGTGGCTGTTGGTTTTCTTTGGACTTGGAATGTTACACACGATGAGAGTTTACTTGTGTTGTGCGGCAAACATAACCCGTGACCGCTCCTATTTTTAGCGCTTTGTTGTAAAATGGTTGATTATGCTAATGTATTATTTTGTGTATTAGATGAATGTGCACTTGCATACTATTTACAATTAAAGATAGCCTTGCTAATGTATTATTTTGTGTATTAGATGAATGTGCAGTTGCATACTATTTACAATTAAAGATAGCCTGTGATTTGTTTAGAACCTGTTAGTGGTGAAAGTGTGTTTTCCATGTCGAAATTTTTTGGCGTTCTTTGTACACCGCTTTGAAGGCTGCGATACTCATTTTAGAACTGAATAACATAATAATTCGCACATGGATTAATTCTACGACTTAGATTAGCAAAATTGCATCGCACACGGTGACGATGCTATAGTTTTTTGCCACATATTAAAAGGGTCACTCTTGCCGTTCTAGGTGTGGTAGCCTATACAGTTTGCTAGCCACAGATAAAACGTTATTGTTAAGACTAAGCCATTGTTCATCGATGTGGTGACAGTGTCATTCTTGCTTTGTTCTTTTGCGGTTCTTTGGTTCCCCGGTCGAATCGTCGTTAGATCTTTAGCACTGCCTACTGAACGATGTCTTTCGTGTGTCCGATATCTTAGCAACTGGGTCATTGTGGTGAGAGGTTGGTTCATTTGTGGCTACGCCAAGAGGCCGCAGACCTTCAGCAGAAGGTGGTGTAGCCGGGTATTATTTGAAGGGTTTCGCCATACTTCTACAATTTGTGTCGCTTAGTGGCAGTATGTTGGATGAAGAAGGTGTCGCCGATCTGTCCCCGTTGATGTACCTGTTTCGCTTGCTTTTTTCGTTTCGTCTTCGGGCCAGTCAAATAAAGTACTTCGATTCATTTTGCCTGGTATCTGTTTCATCAACCGCGTTATTCTCAGGCCGCAGCAAGTGTTGTCCACTTTCCATAAGCGTATCAAGTATGTATATTGGGTTTTCCTTTGTCGACTCGATGCAAAATGCAGCCGGAACAGATGGGTTGTCCCTTCGAGTGCACGACCAACGGAGGTAATGTATACGGATCGGTGTGGCCTTCTTCCGATACCACTTTGTTGCATTCGTTACGATGGAGTGGCTTCACTGAAGCACGTAGCATTAGTGTACCAGCCGCACGGCGAATGGCTATCCCGAACAAGAATCTGTAAAACAAACGCGCGAATTAATGAATCTAGAACAGTCGGATGCACATGAGACAATGCCATGGAGTGGCGCCGGCGTAGCTACATTGACGGCAACAATGTACGCACTGTAGTCTTTTGGCTCTCGGGATCCGTGCGCTTACGTGTGAAGGCGTCTTCAAAGATTTTATGTCGGCGTCTTTGCGGCGAAAATACCACGCACGGCCGCTAGAACGACTAATGCAGAGCAACAACGTAAACGACATTCTAATGAAATGATCTTAAAATTAGCGGGTTTCCCGATGGAGGGCATTGTTTTTGTAGGAAGTATGGATAATACCGTTTGATTGCGTGGGTCTTCTCGGAGCAGCTCATCTATCGTTGTTCTGTTCCTTGATTTTTCTTGCTGTATGTCATCGTACGCTTGCGTTGAACGTTTTTGTATAACCGGTGGCGCAACAACTCGCCGTACCTAAAAAGCATAAACATGTTAGATTAAATGGCAAAGAAAACCGCATTGAGTCCGGTAAGAAGTGATCGAAACGGAGAAAGAAGTGCATGAAGTCTGGCTTACATGCTCAGTATGTACTCGGTTTCAGGAATTGCTGGGTTTAAGTAATAGTAAGTAGCAACGGTGCTCGATAATTGCGAGCCTATGTGTTCCAATAGACTAATCAAAACAATTTAGTTAAGCGGTGGCGATCTAGTGGGTTACAATGAGATTACTGGCATTATGTCCTCACCCAGCCAGAGGAGAGGCTGCCATGACGGTTGGGTTCGCTCTTTCATAAAGGTCGGTGTCAAAGTCTCTAGCCTTTTCATTCCAAAGGGTGAAGCGAAACGATATTTCCTAGCGAGAATAACAAATGTTAGTTACCGCTGAGTGAACGCTGCGTGAAAGGAAATCGGTATGTATAGATGACTCGAGGTTTCGCAGAATGATGTCTCTCCATATGACAGGGCCGGTTCCCAACCGGTGGCGCAAGTCACCACATGGAGAACGCAACCGATGTAATCTGCAGGCAAGGGACTTATATTCGAACGGTAGTTGCAGTGTACCAATAAAAGCATTTTTTGTACCTGTTAAGATGACGTCATTCCTGTCGCGCGTAAAGGCAGCTCATCGTACGCGATGCAAAGTTAAAGTAATGTCGGGATACGGTCCTCGAAAACGGCTGCACATCAGTTAACTTTCCCAGCATGAGTATAAAATTGTTTGGCACAGTTTGCATCCATTTTTTTGCATCTAGCAAACCGAATCCGGTAATAGTATATGCACGCCCTATTTCCGGGCATTCTCAAAACGAATCGTTCAGCGGTTCTACGTTTGCATATAGCCTCCTAGATAACGGAATCGGATTAGGTTAGTTACATAGGCATAATCGGAGCGTGTGTTAATAAACTGAAAATGTTGTATGCATTTTACCGCCTGATCAAGCAAAATGAAAGTGAGGACAGCCGGTTTTGCACCATGGCGAGACGACCGTCATCTTCGGTATACTTTAACGCGAACCGCCTTTCCTATGTCCGACGGCTTGATATTCCCAACGGTTACCACTTGTAGATCTGTCATTGGTTTTTTCCCTGCAGACTTTTGCCGCGCAGCCTAAATCATGGGCGGGTCGACATTTCTCTGCATATAGAGTTCTGAAGGCAAGCGTTAGTTTCAACAGTGTTTTAAATATGCTAACACAAAAGCACTCGAGGCACGAAATTAGAAAACGCAAAAGAAAAAGCCGTTGCTGCTGCTAAGGTGGCATATAGTGTACGTTTACCTTAATAAGCAAAGTTTATCGGTATCACACATGAACAGACACACAATTGGCGTGCATAGCAAGTCAAGCAATAGGTTATGGAAACCTCGGCCGGCATCCTAGAACGTAGATAAATACGCCACATGGTGCGTGAAACCAAACGTCATTGGGCTGGTAATAACGGAGGTGTGTATTGCCGTTTGTGTGGATCTGCGCATATAGCTATGACAAAAAAAGACAACTAAAGTATGGGTAGATTATCGAACTATGCTCGGTCACGTCTAAGTGTGGGTTGTTTTATGCAAGTGTGCTGATCCTGGGTATCCCGAGCAACCTAAAAATGAGCACATGGACACTAACAGGGCAAGTATTTGATAAAGTTAGATAAACATGTGCATATATTTAATGTGCACATGTAACAGACACGAAAAACAAATTTGCAACAAAACCTATCCTTAAACTATTATAGTGCGTGAGAATAGCAACAAAGCACACAACAGAGTCTGCACTTGTTATGAATAGAACCTCGTTCCCAACAATGGTTTCTAAAAATCTCAGTAGACGATGTTTTTTGTTGTGTTGGCTGGTTTGCCCGGTTGATCGTTAATGAGTATTTTCAGCCCGTCAGAGAGGGTGGCTCTTGACAACGCCACGTAAAGCCGGGCGTGGCCAAAATCGGTTCGGGTAAATAGATGCCTATTCTATTCAGGGATTGGCCTTGGCTCTTATTAATTGTCATCGTAGCATACTTTCACGGGAACCGCTTCTTTTGAATATAAACGGTAGCTGTTCGTCTCTATTAAACAACGTGATCCTAGGAAGAAAAACTTTCTGTGACATCCTTGTGCCGGTAACAATTCTGGCTTCTATAACCTTTGCCAGCATCTGTGTGACAATCATACGTGTGCCGTTACATAGCCCCCCTGCTGAGTTGAGGTTCCTCAGCAACATAACCGGTGCTCCTATTTTCAATTCAAGATTATGTGGTGGAATACCGGAGAATGTTAACGTATTTAGATACTCCATCGGATACAACAACTCTGTGGGCCCCCCGTCGTTGGTTCGAGGAATGGCTTCGTCGTTACTTGTGTAAGTATGACCAACAGCAGACAGCATTCGTAGAACGTCGTTGTTGATCGAGTCAGCGGTATCATTCTTAGGACAAATTATAGCTCTTTCCTGTAACGTTTCAGCCGTTGGTGTTTGCAATATACTGGCGTCGTATATGAAACGGATAAGCTCTTGTCTAGCATTTTCGGTGTTAGGAATACGATACATGTCAGGTATGTGTATCCATGAAGTATTTTCTGGATCCGCGTCGTCCGGTTGTCCAATGGCACCGTTGCCTACATCAAGCAACCATTCGGAAAACATTCTGATACTGTGATTCTCTTGTGCCCCAGCAGATGGCCCGCTTAAACGCATGTTTTCTGTTAATGAATGGACTTTAAAATATTTCCATAGATAAGATTGCGTAATGCAAGAAGATATGATTTGCTGCTTGGCGGCCTTTTCTTCTACCGCACGTCTGCCTAAAGTCCCGCCTAAGATGACAGATTTCCGCAGAAAACATGGCATGGAGCATCTAAGAGATCACGCAAAGTCCTGGCAAGAGTTTGAAACATGTACGCTGGCTCATGGGCCTCGTCGGATAATGATATCGGTCTGCGCAAGAAGATCACCCAATTGAGTGTGCTTCTTAACATTGCACATGGACTCGTTAGTAAGATCGAGCGGAAGCTTGAATCTTGAATGGGCGGTACGACCTCCTAAAAGCGAAGCGATGCCTGATGATGCAACTCAAGAAGGACAATCTTCCGTTGTGCCCCGAGTGCATAGATTATGCTTTTCCACACGAAGGTCTTTCCTGCTTCCCCATGCCCATACACAACATCGTTCCTCGTGTTGTTTGTGACGGCGTCAATGCGACAAGCATCAAAAACAAACCGCGTATTCGATTTCGGCACCACAAAGTCTCTCTCACGGGCCATCTCTTCCGGATTATAGTTTCTTTCTTCCATGAGTATTCTGTTACTAAGGATGGCCATCAAATTAGTCGGGGGCAATCGCAGATCAAAATCCGTTACGGACTTGCCGTAGAAACTGAGAATGCCTTCTAGTTCATACAGAATTCCACCCTGCAATTCTTCGTCATCTAGATTGACCTCAGGTATATGTAATACTGCTGATAGTATCCTGGGAATGTCATTGCTCATAAGGCGCCAGTGGTTATTCCACAGGGAAGCGGCTTGCCACGTCGCAAAATATAAGAATCGACAAAAAGCCGTTTCGCGGCCGACGCCGTAAGCGCCAAGCCCTCCACCAAAAGCAAGCGACCATTCCCCATCGCCGCCAAGAAACTCCATGGCCTCGCCGCGGCCCTCGTTAGTTGGATAAACGTAATCATCAATCGTACGTATTCCCTGGAAAGGAAGTGCACCCTTTTGGTGACATAACAAAAGTCTTTGATAAAACAAATCTCTGCAGACTTGATGGACATACGACATACCGACCGATAGAGGGCCTGTTAAGGTTACATCGCGGCGACCAATACTTTTGCGTCGTTCCAAACGAACTCAGACGGAAACGCAAGTATGTCGATGGCGTCGAGGCTACATGAAGCGTTAAAATCCAACCACGTGTGAGGGTGGTCTTTTGTTGCTTGGGTTATTAACAACATTCTAATGCCTCGGATGTTCTCAACAGGACACGCTTGCATATTTTCCAGATGCACGGCAAGTATTTGCACTGGTGGATCCCTATAATGAATATCAAAACCAAATATCCGGCCAAAGACGCTTCGTGAGGGCCAATGTAGCGTTCTAAATAATTCGGATCTCATCCACGGTAATCGTGGGAGCCGCACTTGTCGAAGCTATATCCCCAGCTTCTTGCAATCGAGTCACTATCTTGCCGCGTTCTTAGAGATATACTTGAATAGGTACTTAATCAACATTGTCCATTCACAATACTCTACGCTGATGTGTATAGAACCTTCTCAGAAGTGACATATTGTATGGAACCACGTAGCCGTTATCAAGCTGAACATTTTGCCTAACTGTAACGCCGCCGGTAGCGCGCCTGCGATAGTGCACGTATCCCTTGTTATCAACGGATGTGGTATTACAATAAGGTTTAGGAAACCCCTTCGTGCACGTATCACTACCTTTCATACAAATAGCAGACATATTGGCCAAACCACACGGCCCATGCATCATCAATCCTGTTACAACACGATAGCCTTCCTGGATCGGATTCCTGTCCGTAACTCTGCTGATTACGTAACGGTCGATGTCCGCATTTGTCTGTACCCTTGAACGCTCTTCTATCCACAATAACAAATGACAATGTGGCAAGCCCCTTTTCTGAAACTCGACAGTGTACAGAACTGCAAAAAACAGGTAAGAAGTTAGTAAAGTATAAGGCAAGTAACACGTAAGTAAAAACGTACAGCCATAAACAGGCACTCACCTGCAACAACCGGACCAAAAGGCCTGAAATCACGAACGTACGTAATCAGCTGATGTATTTTCTGCTCGAACACGCGGTCAACAATGTCCGGCCTGTCAGCGACGGTAACATCCTGAAACTGTTCCATAAAATCCAGTATCTCAGGCCACTTAACATTGCATGTGAATGTAATGAAGAAAGACGGGTTTCCATGGACGCGACATATAGCCAAAGCGTCTAAGTAGTGGCTATACATATAGCGCGGGCCACCAACAAAAGACGCCGGCAAAATGGTACGCATTCCGACCTGTGACCCGCTACGATCACCGCGCGTGGATAGCATCGCATAACCCGCAAGGTAATCGTTCCTGATGTCGTCTTGGTGCTTACGAATGAAATCCAACCGGTATGATTCTACACTACAATATGCCGTGAACGACATATTGCCGAACAACCTTCCTCCTCTCGGTGAGTAAAGTGTACCGCGTAAACGGTCGTGAAGCTGGTATGCATAATACATCTTCATGGAGAGCTTCTTGTTGTCATCAATAGACTGAGTCCTAACATCCCATAATCTAAGCCCAATATTGAAACCATCTTCTCCGTATATAAATAAAAGCGGAAACTGCAACGACATATAAGACGGGTGTAACTTATCGACCCTTTCGATCACCGGGCGCTTGTGAATAATAACATCAAATTCGTACTATTCGGGCCACCTTCAGTAAACAATCGCGACCGATGGAATCCCCGAAGGTAACTCATGCTCGTTTAACCAATCGCAAACAGCCGGATCTTAAATCTGGAACATTGCCGCCAGCCGACCAAATCACGCGGTCCTAAAATGTGAACCAACTCATTGTGCTCATCCAAAGAAACGAATAAGAGCGTCGACTATTTGAGGATTCAACGGCCTCCTACCCGTGCCAAAGTTTCGTAACCTGTTTTCCACTTCGTTCTCAGTATCAAAGATATATAGCTGTAGAAACCTCGGATCGCTTCCGGCCGGCGGACAAAGGCCACCAATCCAATGATAAATTTGCCCCGAGACTTTAAACACGTATGGCCCGCGGCCCCTGTTAATCGATTCATCAATCTGGGCTCCCAAAGAAGTCATCGCAAACATCGAATTATAGGCCCGTATATTATCCATGAAATGCGGGAACGTAAACAGTTGCTTGAGATAAATTGGGCATTCAGGCTGCGCACGCAAAACAACCTTACCGCCCATACAAAGCGGTGATACTCGAAACCGCGACCCCACCCTTTTTATGCTCCTCGAACCAAAACAGCGCATTGCAATGCCGGCATACTCTATTGCAGCGGCCTAAAGAAACATACGTTGCGGGAGGCCCTGAAATGGACAAAGAAAATTAAATTCAAAAGAACGCTAGTGCCGGCCTACAACGACGACAACGGAAACAATCGGAGGCAACATATAAAGATAAAGGCGACCGCAAATACATTCTCGGCGAGGAATAGATGAGTCAACAGCGGTCGAACCGCCGCCCTTCGGCAGTCGCGCCTAAAAAAAATGAGATCAAATAAGCAAGGGAAAATAAAAATACCAAACATAACCAACAAAAAATGTAAAGACAATGAATGTGAAATGTGCGTGCATATGCGGTGGATGAGCGCGCTACAAGATATCATCACTGCGCCTACCGGGGTCAACGCGACACCCCGATTAACTGCAGAACAATGTAAAAATAAAATGCAAGTAGACTATTAGAAAACCGATAACATACACGAATAACACATAGAGAAAGCGTATGACTAACCAAATGTGCAAAGCAACAAAGCGGGCGGTCATAGGTTTTGGAGTAGCGCCCTAAAACAACAGGAAGACGAAGCAAATGAGTACATCCACCACTAAAGGAAAAACAGACGGCAATATAAATCAAAAAGAAAACGACCAAAGAAGGATATACACACGTAACAACTAACCATCATTTGACTGGGAAATCATGGATGGAGCACGCGACGTTCCCAAATTACTATGGTAAGAAACATAAAAGTGGCATAAAGCGACACAAAAGTAGAAGCGGTGACATGTAAAAACATGAAAACAGATAGTATCTGAAACATACACTACTAAGCGAGCGAAGGCAAAAACATATGATCAGATATTCTGCAAGCAGCCGAGGGTGCGAGAAGGGAACAACCACATCACTTGAACACGAAAACAACAAATACAAAACAAACATAAGCGATATAAAAATGCAAGGGAAACAAAACATCGAAAAAGAGAAGGAAGCTACCATGATAGTGGCGACAATACATCATCCACTTTCCTCTTTCCTGCCAACATAATCTACATACCCCGAGTTTGTTGAGGCGTGCATCACCGTGAGCACGATAACAATCAGGCTCATTGATGGTTATCCCCACGACATTCTCGAGAGGCGCCCGCGGCGGGAATGAGCACGACAGAACCCAAGGACACGCCATATCAACGGAAGACGCAACCGATCCCCCGAATGATCACATCACCCAACACACTACCCTCATGCAGCGAAACAGACACCGAAGCGAAAAACCCTCCCAACACCGGAAAGGTGTGAGCGAGCCATCATCGACAAATGACCACCAGTGACACTGACATCATCCCGCAACCCATACCCACAACTATTCCTATGACGCCCTACTTTTAGTTTTCATTTCCTATGACACAGCCTATAATCATAACACATCAATCTCCTAATAATCTTATAGCAATCAAATACCACGACGCACAAAAAGCAAAAAAAGCAACACAAACATATACCAAAGAATAAGCGTGACAAACACCTAAGAACTAAAAAGTAATTACCTAAGACGAAATCCGGAAACAAAAGACGTCGATTTCTGGGAGATGACGAAAAAGAGTAGATAAGAAGTAGCGATAGTCAAAAAGCGAGAAAGGGAAAATAGCGACACGTTTCACCTATATGGACACGTATAAGGACTAAGTTAAACAAAGGCCAAAAGGCAAAAAAAAAAACACGTTTCACCTATAGCAACTAATACTCTAATAGGGCTTGAAACAAAGGCCAAAAAAAAACACGGGCCCAACATTTGGACCGACGAAAACCAATGGAGCCCCATACCATGACGCGATTTGTCGCCGTTTTGTAAGCTCACGTTAATATATATATAACAAGGATTGCTACGATGCCGCCGCGTTGCGGCGGGGCATTTTATATTTATGGGTATACCTGCTTTGCGTTAAATTGTGAAGAAACGTACGGATCAAACGGGTCAAAGTCTCCCAGAGAGCATCTTGTAATGCATACATCCTCTAAAATGGTTATATTAAAAAATCAGATTAGTATCCTGACCCCTGATAGTGCATACATATTAATCTTTAACACACTTGTCATAAAATCATTTAAAAAGTCCATTTTCACACGTAACAAAACTACCCAATTTAACCTATTACGCAACACACTGCCATTTTGCCACCTCTAAACTCTACCTTTGAGAAATGCTGGAATTGTTTTTTTATTGCAACACAAAGGTATCTCACCGTAGCTCTCCTCATCATCAGAGATCTCTCAGTATCCATGCCAAGGAGCTTTGTTGTACTCGTAAGTATGACCCTATCAACATCGCAGAGCGTGAGAATGCCCTTGCCTGTATGTACGGCCACCAAATCGCTAGCCATGAATGTTTCCCTATGACAGGCGATATCTGATTTAAAACATTAAAGATTAAACATTTCACATTTTAATAAGAGTACAAAGTTGTCTAGAATTATTATTACACTGATGAAATAAATATTAGAAATATATAGAGCCGGAACTCAACATTCCTTCAAGCTTTAAAGATTGACAAAAACAGGATCAAGATTACTTACTACATGATCTTCATAAAGCTTCCAAGTCTGTCCACTTCGACAACAGTTATCTTCACATTTCCGACATCAGCTCCGACATTCTTCCACAAACCTGACGTCTCTTCATCGCATATGACATCTTTTAGCTTCGACAATTTACTAACAGACTCTGACAACTCGTGCAATCCTCGACAACCACTCATCTGAAGCAGGGTGAAGCTGCTTAGCTCTCCAATCTGTTGAGGCCGTACATTTATACTCAAACGATCAGATATATCAAGTAATTGCAGATTATGCAGGCTTCCAGTAGATTCAGGTAATTCGTTGTATAAGCCTATGTGGCCAAACCCACTCAAACATACCCATTTCAGCCCAGTTTAACACCTATCTCAAATTTCCATTTCAAAGATCCCAAACACACCCATCCGATCCCCATTCGCACCCCAATCTATGGTTACCACAAATCTAAGTAACTTCAAGGTGAGTCGCTCATGTCGCTTTTTCATAATAAATTTCATTGGGCCGCTGAATTCTCTGACAAATAGCTCCACCCTTAACCACCCAATACATTCCCATAATGTGACCGTTAGGACAAAAGTGCCTAGAGGTAATGGCTTAGCCAATGGGGGTGACCCAGTGGTAATGGCTTAGCCTCTTAGGACAAAAGTGCCTAGAGGTCTTGGGTTCGAACCCTGGCGAGAAAATTAATCCCCCATTGGCCACGGAGGTTCACCTGTGACGACTCCGGGCTATCCAAAAAGGGTAGTCGCGAGTCGGCTCGCAATGTCAAGTCGGAAACCCAGGTATACCAACAAAAAAAAAATGTGACCGTTAGAGGTGCATTAAGGCGCTGAAAAAGTTAGAAAAATCAGACACTATGACCCAAACCCGTTAAATGTATAACAGTTGAGCGGAAAATCTCCATAAAAATATTGTACCTGAAAAAGTAGCGCCAATAATAGTCGCAATGTGTCGCCCATTTCTGATCTTTGGCCATTTAAAGAACTGTTTACGTTCAGAAGTTGCTGGAAAGTGCCGTTCCATGAATGTAACCATGTGTTGTCCGTATTAGTCCCATCTGTGTTGGCCAAAAAACGTCTTAGGTTAGTAAAGTGGTTCAGATACGGAAGTTTAGCTTTTTGGAGACGTGCCGAATGGGTCAAACTTCAAAGTTAATGAAAGTGTAACAAATTCTGTTTTTCAATCTTAATTGATCTATTAAAAAAAATGTTGCAATCATTTTTTTTTTTTTTGGCAGGGGAAAAATAGGCTGCAACTTTTGAAAAACAAATGAAAGAGAGTTTTTTCAGTTCAACATATACCTGTTTTCGTCATTACTAAGAAATGGCCCATTCCAATCTA